>OZ037786.1:12249318-12331818 GCA_964035525.1 Porites cylindrica | reverse complement strand
CTTTAAGAAATTGGTACTTATCCGTATAATTATCATAATCTAATGACGACATGATGCAGACCTAGAAAACTTACAACCCTCTCCTATAGGACGTCATTTATACAGCCCGCTCTCTCTACTCCAGTCTAACTTGGGTACGGAAAAAAAATGTTTCAATTAAAATTGAAATAAAAAGAGCGACGTCTAAGCGAGACCTGATGTCTAGATTGCAAATATAACTGTTAAGAAACAATTTCCAAGGGGGACAATCGAATTGAATTGCAGACTTAATGTCTTGTTTCTGTTTAATCAACTTTCAGTTGGCTGGCGCAAAGTAAACAAGTGGCCAGTATGTTTTGAAGCCAAAGGCAGCCGGTTCGGAAGATTTTACGTCCCACGGGGAAGATTAGCTGCCATAAAGCTGGTTCATCTGTACGGATACGTGTCCTGTCACGTTCACGGCCCATCTTTCTGGTCCTACTGGGGCTGTGGCGACAATCCGTCGATGGGGTTAAACACTCTAGTCAACGCTGTCATCACAGACTCAGACAACCACATTCTCCTCCCGCCAATTCAGTTCCAGAAGATCAGCAACTTAAAGTGGTACAGGGTTCCCGGATATAATTCCCTCTCACCTGAGCTTGTTCTGCCATTCTTTACGTCTCCCAGACGGGTCCATCGGAAACAAGAATTACGCGTGTGGTACGGTGAAAACTTGGTGAATTTAAGCGAAGGAGACAACGGAGGAACAGTGTGCGCTGATGTCTATGCTCTCTTTGTGTGACTGAAGAGATGAAATCGCTGCTTTCTCTAAGGGTTTTAAAAAATGTAAAGGATAAAGGGGAATTTTGCTATACCATCTTTCTCACTTGACTTACGTTTGACTTGAACTGTGCACGTTTCGTCTATCAATTCTCTGTTTCCACTGTCAAGCCATGAAAAATCAAAATCAAAATCATTCAATACAGAAAGCCCAGAATCTAGGAAATGGAAAAAAATCGATATACAAAACATCTGGCTAAAAATCAGGACTGTGCGATATTTCATGTGCGAGATACTAGGAAAAATGTTTTATCCAAATAACAAAGCTTTGTATGGAGACGCCATGTTGGTTCCCCTTTGAGAGGCACAAATATGGCCGCCGTAAACAAAAAGACTCATCTGTCTTTGAGTTTTGTTGGTAAAAGCGTTAATTCATCGCTTGAGGAACTCATAACGATTATAGTAATATCTATCCTGAAACAAGAAATGTTAAAATAGCAAAATCTCAAAAAAAAATCGGTAACATTTTCAGCCTACATGAGAGCTGTCCAGGCCGCCTTCTACATGCCGCGTCACGCAAAAGTTTTGGAAATTCAAGCGTCCCTATATCGCAAAACGAGGAGCCCTTTCGAACCGAATATTTGTATACAGCTATTTCAAGAAAGTTTGTCGGGAAAAGTGCACGCGACAATCCCGAAAGGCATTGTGGGTGGTTTTGAGTTCAATGTTCTTCAAAGAAATTTGAAAGAATGGCACAAGAGGCCATGGACGTGTTTGCGACTGCTAAAGGAAGCAACAAAAGTAGGTTCGACTGACTACACTGCCAGGAACAGGGTATTGATCATATCCTATATTACCTTTCAGGATTGTCGCGTGCACATTTTTTCCGACATGCTTTTAATAGCTGTAAACAAAGGTGTTTAGCTGCTGTAATGCCTCATAAAAGTAACACTCGGAATAATCGACAATGCCTTAGTTTGAATTTTTGGTGACGTCATGTGAAAACCGAGAATGGCATAATTCCCATAAGTTCTTTTTTTTTTTTTTAATCAGAAAGCAAAAGTTAAGATTAAATGATTTTTATACAGTGTAAAAGTGCAGCAATAAAACTGATCGTAAAACGTATTTCCCGAGTTTTCTGATTTTGTTGCGGGGGCAAACTTCAAAAATATCAGGCGCCTTTTGCAAGAAAAACCCAATGTAAGACGAAACTGCCTACGTTTAGGCTAGAGTTAAAATGAAGAGTTAAATGAGCTGAACGTCAGAGTCTGCAGTTAAATTATGAGTTAATAAACTCTTCCAATTGGCAGTGTTTTACCCGCATAAATGCTATGTCAGTACCACATAGAAAACACACAAAGGGTAATGGGCAAAATTCTGGTGGCAGGGAAGCGCTTAAATCTAGGGATAAGGGGACCAGGAGAGAAGCCCTCCCGGGGGGAGACAAGATCGAGTGGTACCGGGGGTAGCCACCCTGGACAGGAGTCCTGATCAGTCTCCGGGGGTGAGGCCCATATCCGCCAGTACAGGAACTGAGGGGAACCAGGAAGGGTGGCCCTCCTGGGTGGAGTACAGATCAGGTGGGACCGGGGGTCCACACCCTGGAGTGGATGTTTTTCCGGACCTGTCTCCAAGGGCTAAGCCTTACTGTGGGGTAAAGTGCAGCCAGGGGTTGCACTTCCCTGTCACTCCTTTTATTTGGAAGCCAGACAGCAGTTTCATATCCCAGGAACCTAATGAAGGAATGAGACCTAGTCGAGTATAACACCATAATATAAATGATTAATCTTAAGGATACATATATATATAGGGGAATAAGGTAATGATCTGCTTAAAATATGTTCTGGTCGTGCTAATTACTACTACTCTGCTACTCTGCCAGCCCATATTGGAATATGCTCCTAGAGGTACTTAGAACTGCTGCATCATTACATGTTTTCAAATCAAAAAATTAAGAGCATTAATAATTGATAATAAATGCTGCTCCTTTGTAATTAGTTTTAATTATCACTAGGTACTGTAGACACACTGTATAAAATAACTGTCTTGTTTCTGCATTATCGTAAACTTGTACATAATATATAGTATTACTTTATTCTAATGACCATTGTCATTTATATTCTATTTGTTTTTGCCATACCTTCGGAGATATGAGCATTAGTTGATGCTATCTTTTGGAATGCGAAGTGAGATAAAGATTTTGATTTGATTTGAAATATATAGGGCACATAAGAAGTAATCGAAGAACTGAACAAAGGTTCCAGTCAGAACAAAGGGGTGGGTGGGAGGGAAAACACGCTGTTGTGAATGAACCGAAGCTCTAAACGAACTGACTGGGAAAGGACAGTGTACTGCAAAAAGAGGAGCACACGTGCGTGATAAGCATGTGATAATATGAATGGAACCTTTGTGGAGTCTAGGAATATATCATGCTACATTACAGTGGACTTTGCCAAAGAAGAAGGATACATTGTAATCAAACAACTACTTAGTGTTCATTGTTCTTTCCTGTACTTTGAACTAGTATCTACCATTACTGAGTACAAAAGCTTATACAAATGTTGCACGTTGTGTGACATGAGAACTAAGATATGATTGTTGCTAGTATGCCCTAAGTGTGCTTCCATAGGGCATCATTCTCAGGTTTATTAACAACAGTTTATGCTACCATAAACTTGAACTTAATAACCTCTTCCAATTGGCAGTGTTTTACCCGCATAAATGCTATGTCAGTACCACATAGAAAACACACAAAGGGTAATGGGCAAAATTCTGGTGGCAGGGAAGCGCTTAAATCTAGGGATAAGGGGACCAGGAGAGAAGCCCTCCCGGGGGGAGACAAGATCGAGTGGTACCGGGGGTAGCCACCCTGGACAGGAGTCCTGATCAGTCTCCGGGGGTGAGGCCCATATCCGCCAGTACAGGAACTGAGGGGAACCAGGAGGGGTGGCCCTCCTGGGTGGAGTACAGATCAGGTGGGACCGGGGGTCCACACCCTGGAGTGGATGTTTTTCCGGACCTGTCTCCAAGGGCTAAGCCTTACTGTGGGGTAAAGTGCAGCCAGGGGTTGCACTTCCCTGCCACGGATTGTGGAGCATGGGGAGACAGGGGACACAATCCCCCCACAGTAGAAGGCGAATAAAGTCGAGCTCCTGCAAGAAGAGGGAGCCATACCTTCCGCTCCTATGAGACTTTGCAAGTGATCTGACGAAAGTTAAAGACAACACTGGCTGTCCTGAAGTTAGTTATGGACTAGTATTAGCTAAGAGTCTAGGTACTCCTAAAATGGTACATTTAGGGGTCCTTATATAGCGTTCATAACAGTCTGAGCTCCAGCGGCCTAGAACTTTAATAAGCCAGGGTGGAAGGCCAGCTTTGGCTGCTGTGGTGGCGGCTCCAATACGGAAACTGTGGGAGTAGAAATTGTTGGCAGGGAGGCCACATTGGTGAAGAATTGACCTAAGCTCTGTTGTGAGATTGTTCCGTGTAAGCCATTGTCTGGGTTGGACGAAAGCGAACAGAGGGTGGCTTGATGGTGGCTGGACTTGAAGGAGATAGTCTTTCATGGCCATCACCAAACAGATAGGTGACGAGGACTTTGCAATGGTGATTGTGTGGCCCTGTCTGAAGGGGTCAGTTTTAGATTGTTTGATGTGGACTAGCATGTGGCTGGGTGAGTGGGAGTTGGGTACCAGTGTGATGTCCTTGGAGGTGAGGTGGACAGAGGGGTCGAAGGGGCCATTGCAAGTGAATTCACTGGATCGTAAAAACCCAAAAAAGGCAAGGGTGAAGGCCGCCCAAAGCATAACATGGTCCAGGTTATAGGAAAGTTTGGGCTTAAGGTAGGAGTGAATGGAATGGAGAACTGTGAGGGTAATGGGAAAACGGTCAAGCCGCTTGGTAGGAGTGAGGCGCTTAATGCCTGTCAGGACCTTTTGTAACCTATGCATGTCATTGAGCTTAAGAGGAAAGTTAAGCTCCCGATGAAGGTCCTGCACTGCCACCAAGTACAGCTTGACTGTTTCATAGGAGACTGTGTTGGCTAAATGAGATGCAAAATACATCAGGGTTATCTCTGAGGCTGGTAGGAGGGGGTTTGAGGGGCCTACTAAACCATGCATGAGTGTAAAGGTGAGGAAGTGCTTAAAGCCAACTTGATAGGTGCGTCGAGTGGAAGGGGCAAGGGAAGCATGAAGGTATCGCTGTACGGAACCTCTCAGATGTTGATCGCTGATGGAGGGATGGTGGAGGCTGTGGGAGAGGCTGAGGGAGCCAGGGTACGGAAGCGGTCCATCTGAAAACGGGAAAGGGAACCAGCGATAGAATTGTCTAAGCCAGGGATGTGAGTAGCTGTGAATGCAAAGTTATATTGGAGCGTTTGAAGTGTGATTGCTCGAATAAGGTCCATTACCCGGGGGGACTTGGAGTGTTTAGAGTTTATGCTAGCCACCACTGACTTGTTGTCACACCACATGCGGATTCTTTTGCCGGACCAGCGGGGCCCCCATAAAATACAGGCCAAGTATATGGGAAATAGCTCCTGCCATTCAATACTAATACCCCTTTTTTGGCTGAGGGTGTGGTGGGGCAGCCAGTGGCCCTGGAACCATTCCCCTGCTAAGAAACCCCCATACCCAAGGGAACCAGAAGCATCAGTGTATAGCTGAAGCTCCGGCGGAGAGGTGGCCTGGGTATCTAAAAAGAGAGACACCCCATTCCAATTTTGGAGAAAATGCAGCCACATAGAAATGTCCTTACGGAAACCGGAATTAAGGCGAATATGCCAATGGGGGAACTTGATACCCTTTGTAAGGTGGATAATGCGTTGCAAGAAGGGGCGGCCAGGGGCAATAACCTTACAAGCAAATTGAAGGGTGCCAATCAGAGACTGTAGCTCCTGTAGGGTAGCAGATTTCCTAGTAGTCCACTGACCAAGGGCTTCCTGAATGCGGGTGAGTTTATCCACCGGGAGACGGGCTTCCATTTTATTGGAATCTAGTTGGATACCCATAAATTCAAGGCATGTGCATGCAGGGAAGGTTTTCCCAGGAGCTATGGGGATATTTAGATCTGTAAAAAGGTGCAAAATTTGGCATAGAGCAGTCATGCATTTTGATCTGGGAGGGGAGGTAGCAAAAAAGAAATCATCTAGTATATGGATAGCCTTTGGGATATTAAGTTTAGTTTGAATGATCCATTCCACTGCAGAAGAGAATTCATCAAAAAGGAAGGGGGCCCACCTGAGACCGAAGGGGAGGACCATATCGAAGAAATAGAGCCCTTCCCATTTCATACCCAGAAGTTCCCAATCAGAGGGGTGGACGGGAACATTGCGAAATGCTGATTTTATGTCTAGTTTGGACATGAAGCATCCTGGACCGAGATCCTGAAGAATGGCAATTGCGTGGTCCACCTTTATGTATTGCAAAGAATAGGATTCGGGAGGAATGTGGGCATTGACACTGGTGGGGCGGTGTTTGGGGTAGGAGAGATGGAAAATGGTACGCCATTCCGAAGAGTGTTTCTTGGGAATGACCCCAATGGGGTATACCTGCAGGTTGGAGAAGGGAGGGATGTGAAAAGGCCCTGCTGTGTGGCCCACGGTAACCTCTTTTAGCATGTTTTTGTCAATAATAGATAGGTTGATATTTGCACAGGGAAGGTTAGAATATTCCTTGGGGGCCCTTGGACCTGAATAGCCGATCTTAAAGCCCTGAGAAAACCCTGTGAGAAGATGATTAACTGTTGGGTGATCTGGATGGCCCTGAAGGTAGGATGCAAATTTGTTGATGTCAATGGGGGTGGGAGGGGTCAGTTGGGAGAGGTAATCAGGAGTGTCCTCGGGAGGAATTGCCAGAGCTTGAAGACGATTTAGGTCTGTCCTCTCTGTGGCGGGTGAGTCTGGTGTGATCTTCCCCAGAGTGAGCTGCTGAGCATCCCGGCTGGTTACACCTGTGTTGGTAAGGGCATGGGGTGCGAGCACAGGGTCGGCCTTTGTTAAAGTTGTAGCACAGGTCGGATTGGGTAAGGGCATCCCGGGACCTACGGGGAGATAAAGGGCAGGTATCAGAAAGATGATCAGTGCTGCCGCAAGATCGGCATCCCGATTTGGGGAGGCCTGTGAAGGTATCGAGGTAGAGCTGGACGTCCCGTTCCCCCCACTTGCCAGAAAGGTTATGGGAGGCACGCCTTCGAAATTCCACATCATAGACATACCAAGCCATCCCAGGGAACTTTCGTGCCGCATCGCGAATCAACTGTTGATAGGCTATTAAATCCGCGGCACGAGAGGGATATACCGACACTATAACGGCGAAATATATGGCAAAGGCATCGAGCCATCGATCGATGGAGGTGATTTTGGGGCGTTTAGAGGAGGAGGGAAGGGGAATAGCTAGACCCTGATCGCCTACCTTAAGGTTAAGATGGGAATGGATGGTGTCAGTGAGAAGGGAGGTCATTGGTAAAAGGGTAGCAAAGTCCACGTACTCACCGTTGGTGATGGCCGTCGAGGTGGCTTTAGTGAGATGGCTGGCGAGGGAAGGCTGTCGGAAGTTAGGGTGAAGCGACGCTACTTGGGCTGGATCGGAAAAGTCGACTGGAGAAGAGAGGGAACCAAGACAAGAAGAAGCGGCGAGACCAGAAGAAACGGCGGTGCTTGGGAGGAGATTACCTGTCAGAGGATTTTGAAGGGAAGGTTGTTGTTGTGTGGTGTTTTGGCCGCCATCTTGTGTCGGTGGAGGAGGACTGGACCTGAGGCTGTCCTGAAGGTTGCTCGGAGGACTGGGCCGAGTGAGTGTAGCACTGCTGGCACCGCCATCTTGGATTAGTTGGCGGTTCATCCGCTCGTCCACTATGGAGGCGATTAAGGCAGCCAATTCCGCGTGTGGAACGCCGGTGGCGATACTGGAGTTGGACTGGGCGCCTGCTGATTGTGATGCGGGCGGTCTTTGCTGCTCGTTATGTTGTAGACGCGAGATAAGTTCGCGGCGATTCCCGGTTTGCTGGAGGTGACGTTCTCCCAGCATGAGGCGAAGAGCTTCGGTGGACATGGCGCTGTAGTCTGTTGGTTCTGCTGGTACGTTGGCGCCATCCAATACGGCATTTCGACGGTTGATGTTCCTCCTTTGCCTTGGCATGATACACTAAGTTATGTAAGTCGATTTAAGCGAAGCGATTTGTGAGGAAGTAGACCAGGCGAAAACACGCTGTTGTGAATGAACCGAAGCTCTAAACGAACTGACTGGGAAAGGACAGTGTACGGCAAAAAGAGGAGCACACGTGCATGATAAGCATGTGATAATATGAATGGAACCTTTGTGGAGTCTAGGAATATATCATGCTACATTACAGTGGACTTTGCCAAAGAAGAAGGATACATTTTAATCAAACAACTACTTAGTGTTCATTGTTCTTTCTTGTACTTTGAACTAGTATCTACCATTACTGAGTACAAAAGCTTCTACAAATGTTGCACGTTGTGTGACATGAGAACCAAGATATGATTGTTGCTAGTATGCCCTAAGTGTGCTTCCATAGGGCATCATTCTCAGGTTTATTAACAACAGTTTATGCTACCATAAACTTGAACTTTGAATGAACTAAACGTCAGACGCAACTGCTATTAACGTCTAGTGTTTTAAAAAATATAGGGTTTTACTGGGGCATGTGAAAAAAGGGGGAGGAGAGAAAGCGAAAAGTAAAAGTCAAGTCCTAGTTCGATATCCTTCAATGACAACGCAATCGTGAGAAATTTCTATCCTAAGAAATTTCACTCTTCTAATATTTTCAAAGATTTGCCGCCACTTTTGATTATAGAACCGCGCTCAAAATATCAATTATCAATATTGTCAATATCATGAAGCATGAAAAACTCGTACCCAGTTGTTTTCGGTTGTTTCACCATGACGTCATCAAACTCTAAAATAAAAACAGTGTTTTTCCCTACCAGGTTGACGGTGACCGAGAAATAAATCTCCGTATAAGTTTCCAGCCCCATTTTGAAAACACAATGTTTTGAATTTCCTCATTTCAAGCAGTAAAAATATATTTATGCGCAAGTAATTTAGCTCACAAGAGAAATAAATCATTTTTATCGAAAAAGTGAAATCCATATGTCTTTGTTGATTTCCGGTTGCCATATTGGTGTACGTCCCATAGCATGTTGGTACACAAGCATGGCGCGTCCTTACAAAGCTTTACTAAACTGTATGAGACTTTCGGAAAATAACTGACAAACGGTGCGCCGCATAGACCTGATTTGAGACTGGAATATGTCATTGTATATTTATGAGTCTTTTGTAACATTTCATTTTCTTCGCTTTTTTCGCTTGCCTGAAGGGTTTCAAATCAAATTGTTCATTGCGTAACGGTGAAAACACTCTCAACTGTGACTTCTGCTGAGAAGAGAAAATGAGTCTCGTCTCCTTTTTTTCTGTACCATTTACTAGAAATAAGGTACTTTTGCTATCTGATAAAATGTTTTGAAATCACACTTTGGTATAACGAAAGAACCCGTTTAAGCGATGAGAGAGTAGAAAATGATTGCAGAAGGAAAGACTCAGTTATTACAATTTTGCTTACCATGATACTGCAAAGTCAGAGTAAAATAGAAAGAAGTTAGACGCAGTTTGGTTTCAGTAAAACTGGCTAAATTAACCGTAAGTTAACTGATTCACTCCCCTTTGAAAATCACCGCGGATAAAAATTATACATTTGTTGGAGGTTGCAGTATTCCGCTTTGTTCCTGAAAAAAAATTGAAAGTTAAAAGAAAAATCGTCAATTTTGTAAATGTTTCTTCTCCGTTCAATCCTGGACATGACTGCCCCTCCTTGTCTTTACGCTCTCTAACTACCAAGAATGATTTCTCAATAAGCTTCAATACAGTATTTGCCGAAACTTATTCCTTCATTATAAGCTTAATAAGTAAAAAATAGATTGATATCGGTTACTTTGGTTCGAGATATCTGATTTGAAACCAGTATCCAATGCTGACGAGTGTACATTTCTTCGTTCAGGACAATTGATCTTAGTCCTAAAAAACTACATCAATGTCATATCCCATGAATCCTTATGCGCTTCGTACATGCGCAGTAGGTCCTTCTTGCCATGTGCTTACAAACTTGAAGTAAAATATTGTTGAGTTCTCTGTGTTTCGAACTACATTTTCCTGGTACATTACAAACTACAAATTCCTGGTACATTACAATCAACGACCCTGCTCTTCGTACATTTCTTCGTTCAAGAAAATTTGATCTTAGTTCTAAAAAACTACATCAACGACCCTTCTCTTCGTCAAACATGAGTCACCTGAGAATGATCCGGATTTCGTTTGATCAGGCACGTGCAATTGCAATCCAATCTGCCATTCTATACCATACAAGGACTGCTAAACAAATACTATCGCAGGGGACGTTAGAGGGGATAAATGAAACTAAATGTACACAACTTCTACGAATGTCGCTATATAGATATTGTATTCATCGAGAAAATGTTTCCCACTGTAACTGAAAGAAACAGTATTTCAAGCTGAAGAAACTGATCCATGTTTTATTAACCACGTGTCGTTTGCGGATTTAATTTCTGTTTTGCGTAACACATCTCTACCAGTCAAAAGGAAAGCATCGAAGTTTTAATGTTTCGTTACTGATACTTATGATTCATTAGAATTAGGACCTGATGTATTTCAATTTTATGACCAGGGTCGGATCCGTGCAGCTCAAAGTCAAGAATGAATTAAATAAATTAAGGACATGTTACTCGCGAAGTTTCGAATGAAAATAGGCTCTAATGACTCCTTTCACGTGCATGAAACTGGAACATAAATAGTCTTAGACGCTTGCCTGAAAAATTAAACTTGGCGATTGAGTTTTTGAAGCTGAAGTCACTCAGTAACATAAATATAGCAAATAAAGTGAAATAAATGTGTTTAAGTTGGTAATAAATCTTCCCTCGATAGTAATCAAACACTGATTTCCATGATCATGTTAACGAATATCCACGCTTACACAACTTTCTTCCTTCCGCCATGTTTTTTTTTTTTTTTGAAACTAACTACAACAGAATTCTGGAACACATAATTGAATGGTGAAACTGCTGTGCATGAGCCATGAAGGCATGAACGAAGTACATATGAAGTCCCTTCACTCCCTTACCTGGCTCTTGCCTCTTGACTTAACAGCTTTATAAGTGCATTAACGCCATCACCTTCCTTCAATACGCCAATAAAAAGCATTATTTACATAGTTCGTAACTTCGTATTGCTTTTACGAATTTTTTTAGCTCTAAATATTCTAAAAATCTCCAGACTTTCTAAATATCTTTACAGGGTCTAAAAATCTTAAAAAAAAAAAAAATTGTAGTTAAGTCTAGTTATGCAATTCTAACCTCGAGGCTTTGTCGTTCGCACGGTCGCTGCTCGGCCTCATGCATTGAAGTTCTTTTCGCTCACTTTCACGAACTTTTAATATGAGAGGTCGACTTGTAACAAGACCATGACTCAGTCAATATATGACAAAAATTGATTCATAAACATAGTAGATACCAGAAGTAATGATACTAAACAGATTAGCATTGATGATACTAAACAATTCAAATTTTAAATCTGTGAACAAAAGCTTTACTCTTTAGCATAAAATTTGACTAAACATAAGACAGACAAAGAAAAGTGACATTTCTGTTTGTTAAGAGGATGAGCTACATTTACATAAGTGTCATTGATGAACAATAAGGTAACAATAGCCATCTTAAAATATCGAACATTAAGTAATCAAGGCAAACTGGACAAAACAAAAACATAGAAACTCCAAAATGTGCTGGATGAATCAATTTTTTTCACGGAATTTTGCAGATCTGTCAAAGATGAGACGTCGGACATCAATTTCATCGGTAAGAACATTTTTTTTTTTAAAGGCCTTTTTCACCTTCGCCGATGTAGTTTTACTCCACAAAATATCTTAAACCGAAATTCAAATTATCATTTCATTTACCTACCAATTCAAGTGAACTGCAAAATGATGTGTTTATATTACATGTATGTGGAACAGTTGAGTTTTTCGGATTTTGTTTCTAATATCATTAACCTGACTCCCGTTAATATTTTCACTGTATTTAATAAGCTATAAACTCACCGTCCATTGAAGTGCTTTTGGTAAATCCTCGTCAATATTCGTCGGTTTGTATAAATTTCTCGCTGTGTGACACGGTTTCAAATTTTACCCTTGAACTAAAAACACTTTCACAGCTCTAAATACACTCTGATAAAATGTTCTGAATATTCCAGTAAGTGTTAGCATGAATTTACTACGAAATTTTCAAACTCGTTATTATGGAGGCTATACAATTCAAAAACATAAAGCTTCCACACTATACTGACTGCACATGATAACCGGAACCTTCAAGGGAAATCGAAAAGAGTTCGAGTTATCGGGAGTTTGATGCAAATAACTGGAAGTAGGAAAATAAGCAAATGGATGGGAAGGAAAGGCAATAATTTTAAGCAAAAAAGTATACAGGAATGGACACTGAATTTGAACTGGTGTGACAAAAAAGTAAAGACACGGAATTTACTCGGTTGTTTCGAAATAAATTCAATGTTTCGGACTTCAGTACACGCTTTTTTACCCGACTAACCACGCGCTTATAACATGGTTTGAGTATATCGAGGGTGATATTGTACAGAAATGTGCTGAAGGGAAACAAAAATTACTTCGAGATAGCGGGAGGTTCGAGTTATCGAGGGTTCGAGTTACCTAGGGTAAAATTACAGCAAATCAAATCCAGGGGAAATCGACTTTGTTCGAGTTAGCGCGAGGTTCGAGTTTAGGGTTCGAGTTATCGGGAGTCAACTGTATGTTCAAGAAATAATGATTCATTTTCATCACACTCTTCGTACAGATTTTTGAATCCAAATTTACTTTCTTAATTAACTGCCGCATACAATTCTTCAAACATAAGCAAAAACTGACAGAAAGTGAGTTAAGGATTTTGAAAATGCAGTCGATTAAAAATATTTCCACGTTTTATTTGTTTTTTCAGAGGACTTAGTACTAGTGGGCACGTCAGAAGATAATCAAGCATATTCTTGACTTACGAAGCACGAAATACTAACTGCTACACGCCACAGATGGTGAATCATTGAGCGACTGTACGTGTAAGATCACTAATTAAAATTAATTGGTTACACTGAGAGTATTTACTGTTTGGAATTGGAATGGACCGGAATGGGAAAGGCCACTAAGATGGAAAGAAGTTTTAAAATATGAGGATAACAATGTACCATCCTTTCTACTCGTAGTCAGTTTTGAGAATAATTTCCCTAAGTGATTATCATCACGCGAAATCACAGATTACAATTCTTCTTTTAATTATACAGTTGTACCTTTTTTTGATAGGTTATGAAAAAATAATCGCACTTGGATTTAAACAATCCGCGAAAAAAATCAATTTATTTTTAGCAAAAGTTGTAATCTGTTGGTTACAATGATTTAGTTGAACTCCAGCAAGGGTTCAAAAATGATATCCAGGAGGCCGTCCATTGGGTGCATCGATTACTTAGCAACCAAATATTTCCGTAAGCGAATGAAATTGTCTAATAGAAATTCGAATACGTACGTAGGCTGTTTAATGAGCATGTTTTCACAAGAAACTTATTTAAACAAGGAAATTCTATGATTCAGTCCCCTTAGCAGAGTGTTGGTACGTACAGTGTACGAAGCTTTCTTCTTTTCTTTGACTCTATTTAAATTATGCTTTTTGATTCAATGTTTCTTTTTATCTTCTTTCTCCTAGTTCTCGTAACTTTCAAGAAGACAGATCATCAGTTGAGGAATGAAAACATATGGCAAACAAGGTAAATCATAACCATACATACCCCACACGTGCTGTTATCTCCTTATGCCCATACGGTTATGTCTGTTGTTTTCCAAAAATATTCCGAGTACACGGATCAAAGCACCGTGAAGGTAGGAATCACTCTTCAATATAATCCACTGAACATTTTTAGGAATAATGTCGATAAGCATTAGCAATCATTTACCACAGTAAAAAAAAGAAAGGATTTTCAGTGTCCAATGATCAATATAAAACTAAAGTTAATTCATGTCAATTACGCTTAAAGTTTAAAACGACTTACTACGATATTTCTTATTTGGATATTCTGATGTGTTAACTTGCGAAAAGAGAAATGTTCGCATTTCGATGCGGGTAAATTCTATGCTTTTATTCTGGATAAAGGAATGAGCAAAGAAAGTTGTACTTTTTTCAACAAGTTTTCAGCTAAATACTAGATTATAAAATCCTGATTTAAACAACAACAGCGTTTGAACTAAGATTCGGTCCTGGAAACTGTCCTCAGTTTGTTAATAATGTTTTCCCCACTGCACAAAAAGGCGATGAGCTGACGCCCGGCCATCCTCGTGAAGCTATACAACACCGAATCAAAAGATCGCTCGGCGGTTTAAGGAAAAACGTTACCTACACTAAGGGATAGATCCTACATGCAAAAAACTTTTAATAAAATAATATCATAAATGACGTTGTGGCTGGTAGACTCTCGAACTGGAACAAAAGCATGATCTTCACAGGAA
This sequence comes from Porites cylindrica, assembly GCA_964035525.1. Lineage (NCBI taxonomy): Eukaryota > Metazoa > Cnidaria > Anthozoa > Scleractinia > Poritidae > Porites > Porites cylindrica. Next base: position 12,317,490 of record OZ037786.1, on the reverse strand, counting down.
CTCAGTAACTGAAAAACACATTAAACACGAATTTCTTCATGGTAAGGTAAAAGAACCAATCAAAATGCTCAACGTCTTTTACGCTTGACAGGTAACTGAAACCCTCTTTCTTTGAAACTTGTTAAAGAAACGAGAAAAATTAAGTAATCATTACAAGAGAGATAAATTAACCTGTCGCAATAATCACTGCTATCATTTGGCTTTGGCAATCGTGAAACGAACAAGGTAAGTTTACTTCAAAAGACGCTGTAACAGTCTTGGAGATTCCATAGCTAGCATTCAAGCCGTTCATTTTTTCCAAGTTATATCGTAAATATGAAGTTGTGTTCATCACATTTATTACTGGGTTTTCGTTTGAACTAATCAAAATATTTCATATCATGATCAAAGTTTAATTTTAGTGCACAAATTAGAGGACTTTGATGATGCGATCACGAGTTAAACTGTCCACCATGTTTGTACTGATTTTCTCGCTCATGGCCACTTTCTGCGCAAGCTCTGCTAAGGACAGCAAGCCATCAGACACCAAGGTAACTGTATTTATACTCATAACAATTGCACATTGATTTGATTACAGTTGAATAATGTTAATTTGTGAAGAGAAGCGGTAAAAATGACCATATGTCAATTTTACTTTTTGCTTTTTTTGATAAATTAAGAAATGTTTCAAATAAAAATAAAAATTAAGGAGGTAACTAATTACTTATACAACCTTAGCAAAACTCAATCGTAATTAAAAGTAACGTTATTACTAACGTGGTAGATACTAGTATATAGCTTCTGGGCTGAAAGACGAATTTCTTTAATCCCAACTTTCGATTTATCGAAGAAACCGAAATTAAAACTTGCAAATTAACGAAAATCACTGGACACTCTCTCACCTAGATTGAAACGATAGATGAAAGACAAAATTGACAAGAGCTACTAGTAGTTTGACTTTTCTTTTTTTAGCAGACTGTTTCATCTTGTCCATCTTGTAATAATGGCGGACAAACCGGGTTGTGGACATACATGACATGCGTCCCAGGAGCCCCTGGGGCACCTGGTCGAGATGGAGCCAAAGGAGACCTGGGTAGCCCGGGGAAAACTGGGACCCAGGGACCACCTGGTACTGGCGGAAAGAAAGGAGCAAAGGGAGAGCCTGGGATCCAGGGTTCTGCCGGACAAAAAGGACAGCGAGGGGAAAAAGGCGACAGTGGAACGTCACGACTGGCTTCACACATGAACTGGAAGGAGTGTGCTTGGAAAAAAGTGGACCACAAAGATTCAGGACTGATATATGTAAGTACGGATCGTCACTTTGTTACCGGTGTTAAAAAATATTCTATTAACTTAAAGCAAGTAATTTTCACTAAAATGATTGATTGTCATAATGCTTTTGTCAGCGGTCAGCGATAATGATGATTTTACTATAATGATTGACTGTCATACTGCAGGCACAGAAGCTATTCTGTTTCTTTATATCTCGTTTAGAACTGTGACTTTGTGAAGAAATACTCGGACACTTCCCTCCATGTCTACTATGCTGGTAACCTCAGGGTTGGCTTTTGTGACAACTGCTGTAGTCGCTGGTATTTCACCTTTAATGGAGCCGAGTGCAGCTCCCCTGGAACTATTGACGGTGCATTCTACATGGCAACAGCCAGAAACCACAATCGTCATCATCACCGCCAAATTGAAGGTCACTGCAATAACATTCAGAAAGGAAAGGTGCGAGTGGGATTCTCGGTTGGAAAGTGCGTCACAGGACAGAAGCTTGCTGACGCCGACACTGGTTGGCATTCAATGAATCGTATCTTCATTGAAGAAGTAGCAAAAGCTCAGCAATGAGCTCTTGTCACGTGATCATCTGGACTTTTCGAAATTCTAAAAAGCGTGTTAGACTTATGCTATGTAGTGAGGTAATAATGTTTGTAAAGCAACAGTTGCTATCACATCTGTATCTGTTAAAAAATAAAGTCCAGAAGCATTGAATCTTAATACTTTACACTAATATCTTGGGTCAATAACACACTTTCCGTATAAAATTTCATAAATAAGTCACACCATGAACAGTTCATTGCAACAAATATACTTTTTAGTTATTCGCCTACCTGATCTTTATCCTATTACGCTTCCCACTCATTCTGAACCAATGCGATGCTAATAAAACTTTGAGATCGAGGGCCTTAAATGTCAAGCTGAATTCTTCAATTTCGGGTAAAGGTTGAGCTGAAATTAAAACTACGTAACCTCGGTTAAAAAGAAAATAATATTTTATAAGACGATTCTCTCAGAGGGCAATCAAAGCATGATTAGTTTTTGAAAAAAAAAATCAATTGCACACCGGTGTAACTTAACAGAAGAAATACATCCTCCCACTGTTTAGGTGTGCCAGTAAAGTAATTTAATATGTTTATAGCCTGCGTAGCATGGCTATAAGTAAGAGGGAACAAAAACCGCGAGAAGATTGTGGCGGGAGCAAGGAAAAACCGCCAGCCCGGACGGGCGCCCTTTTTGAGCGTAAACAGGAAATGGCCATTTACTGTCTTCTTCATAGGAGAGATGCTATGGCAATTTTGTCAACAGGTTTTGGCAATAGCATGATCATTACTGTCTTTGTTATGGGCAAAGAAGAAATGTCCTTATCGAAAACCTGTATGATCGCAATTTTGCCTCTAAAAAAGTATTATAGACGACCAGATTTCGGAAATATTGTTGCTGAGCTGTACAGCAACGGAGCTTTCGACAGAAACAGTGAATTTGCTTTAAGGAAGTCTACCTCAATTTTCTCTGTTACTCGGTGTTAGAGAATAACGCACTACATCGAAAGGTCGATGAAACGCACACAGTAGAAGAAAGACGCTCAGCATAATTGTCCATACTTGGTGCAGCTTACGTTTAAGCTATAACTCAAATCTGAAGATCGTCCTATCTGTAAAAATTCTACATCCTGCAAAAAACACTTCAAAGCCTGGCCCAGCGTCAAAAGTCGGAAATTATCACATTCACGGACAAAAACATGTGACTACAAACCAAGTTACCCTGGTTTGCAGTAATTCAGATCCATGCATTTTAGTTGGGGAAAAAAAAGAAGCTAAAATATTTATTTAACCATGATAAAAAGCTTTAGGATTTAAGAGTGGTCAAGGAAATGATTACCTTACAATTGCATTTGAGACTTCAACAATCAGAGACTTCTACAGAAGCATTACCCACATGAAATAATTACTCAATATGGATGAAACAAACCCGCTTCATGACCTCTAAATAAATGTGTCCATGCGGCAAAAATCAGATTTACTCAGTCAAGTTTGAGGCAGAGTGTAGTCACCTACCCGCGAAATAGCAATATAGAAGAAAAACCTGTATTAGTTCAAGCGAACTCCAATTGCGGCCAACCTCACGTTTTTGCGTTCGAGGTACGAGAACGCGACCCCAAATTTGTGTTGGGTGTTCTGTGCATTATTGGGTGACCTGTGCAATTAATAATGGAGGTTTTTGGAGATTGCATTTTCGTTCGTCGTCGTCGACACACATTTGCCTCGCTTTGAGGTGCTTGCTTAAGTTTTGCCTCACTTTGACGCGCTAACTCATGTGGTGATTCTGTGCCCTCGGCGTTCATCTTTCAAAGGTTTGCTAAGGTCTGATATTCTTCGTAAAGCGTTCATCTTTTAAAAAGTTTGCTGAATCTTCGTAAAGCGTATATCGATCTGTGATTGCTGAATCATCCAAAGCGTTCTTCTTTCAGGAGTTTGCTGTTAAATTTTACTTTGGATTAAGCCTTCATATTTTTCTCCGATAACTCCTAGTACATTATATAACGAGCTTTTGAGTCATGTTTAGCCTATCAAAACTTAATTTCTGATTGACTGAGAAAACTGAAACCAAACAAGTTGTCAACAGGATCTTAAAATGAGTTGAAGGGGTGGCAGTTGAAAAGGCCACGAATCCGGGCAGGCGGTTTTAATTTTTCTCACGGCTTCGCCGCTCGTTCGCCCACTCTGCCGTCGTTTTTGGGGCTTCGCCGCTCAGTAGTTCTGCCGACAAAACCGCCATGCTACGAAGGCTAATACGTTTAAGACTGAACTATTATCCTTTCAATTAAAAGGCATTCCTAAGGATTTTAAACCAATACCAAAGAATTGTGACACAGCTCCTTAAACACTGAAGTTCAGAAACAAAAGGGTAGTCATAGGGTAGCCCCCAAAAAGCTCGACCTTCACAAACGACACTCAGAAGTGACTACAAAATATTTTTAGAAAATGCTATACCTGGTTTTTTGAAAACCGTGCTACTAAAAACTACCAGTCACTCTCACTAATTGGTAATTTAATGGCCCTTCTTAATAGAAATCTCACCTTAAAAAGAAATTCTTGAATACACCAGCTTACAGTTGACACAAAGTGCTATCTTAAAGGATGCCAGAAGTGAGGCTTTCCTCATTAGGCTGGAAAATAAGACATTTAAGGGTCAGGTTTGTTGTTAGCGCCACCGACTGCAAAGCTAGCTATTTCCCAAATTTACCCTATTTTGCAATGCCATTGGTCTACCTAATACAACCCTTGGCAACATTCCTCGAACAAAAGAAATCCTACAACCTCCAGTTTGACTTCATGCGGACTTGGCAACATAAGCAACAGAGGGCTTTATTGTTTGCGTAAAAACTTCACAAAAAAAACTGCATCCAAGCGCAGTAAAACATCAAATTTTAGACCAACCGGCATCCCTGGAATTCAATCAGGCTACCCGGCCAAATGCATGCCAGATGATAGCCCTAGGTCTTTGCAAGAAGCTGACACCCAGCTAGACAGCAGCCCCCCTAAATAGGCTACTTTCAATATATCAAAATGCAGCATGATAGCGAGTCTTAGAGGATCGACACAAACAACGAAATTGAATAAACGTGAATAAACATGGTTTGTTTGTGTCCTCTAAGACTCGCTATCATGCCGAATTTTAATATATCAAAAGTGGCCTACTTGAAGGAGACACCGAGCCCAGGGAAACAGGGATAAGCCGCGGTTGAAATTTCAGCAAAGCCACAGTTCAGCACGAGCCAGGCTCTTTAGAACAACCCCACCCCTCTGGAATTTAACCACTGCAGGCTACCCCAAATGCATACCAGTTGATAGCCCTGTGCCTGTGCAACAAGCTGACGCCCATCTTGACGGAAGCCCCCTCCAAAAAAAAAAATGCTGGCTCAATGGGCGCCGGCCTGTTACACCCTCCAGTTTTTTTTTTTCAAGTATTTCCACTGATTTCTGTCTCGCAATCCTCGTGCCCAGTCCCTATGCGTGACTTGCCTTTTTTGTGACGTATCCGCAGGGACGAACGTCCAGAAGACTCTCCGTTCCCCTTGGAATAAGTGACCCCTAAACGAATTGACCGCGCTTAATAATAAGGCCTTGAAACTAACTTTCCCTTCATTCTTTTTTGGCTACTGTAACGGACCTCGTGAACATATTAGCTGCGCTAAATAATTAAACGATAAAGGCAAAGTAAACCTTTCCCTTCTATTCGTCAATATCTTTTATTTTGCCACTCTATTTCCCTCAGAATTTTACTAAACAACAAAAATCAAGCATAATCGCTGAGTATTCTTTATCATCTATCCCATAATTTCTAAGGGGTATAAAAAACAATCGCATTGAGATTCAGGGATGAATAATTCATTATTGTTTTTTTGTTTGTTTGTTTCCCTCAGTCTCTGTATCAAGTATGTATTTTGGTAATTCGAAACTTGCCCATTGCAAAGAATTCAAAGAATTAGCCGGCACGTGACCTTGCGGTCTTGACGTCGCGTATGGCTGAGTCCTCAAAAATCCAACAACGTTAAGTGAACTAGCTGTGTTTTTCTATACAACATAATAAATATATGAAATTGTCCACCCAAGACTCGACTTCGTGTCATAGTGTGTGCTCACTCGAGCCAAATGCGATGAAGGCCTCTCTGAAAGTCAGTTCTAGTAGACAACTTTAGCGAGCGGTTACATTTCATGCAAGAAAAGCTGACGCCTTTGCCCAAGCCAACAGCGCTCGCGTATGTTCTGGTTGTCTCGCCTATGCTTGTCCAGAGTAGACCCGGCTGGCGTTCCAACGTGTTTATACGCAGGGAAGTTGGCACAGCTAGGAGGATGACCCTACCATCACAAAAAAGGGTCATCTAACGGTTCACCAATCTAGCAAGGGAAAGTATGAAAAGTTGGTAGCCCAGGGTAGAACAGATACGCGGGTGACCGCGGGGGTTGTTTTACCATTTACACTCGCAAACCGGTCGGTTCACCATTTGGGTAAATGGTAAGCAAAATTCAGTACTGGTTAATTTCGCTACGGAATCACGTTTACCATTTCTACAGATCAGTTCCATTTACTGCAAAACGACCGCGAAAGCCTTTCAGAAACTCGTATCAAAGATGGCTTTGGAGTAATGGACCACGAATCTCCGTGTGGAACATTCCGACCGGGAAAACAGTACTACTTTTTCAGACGTTTCGTAGCTCCCAGAAATTCTCCACTAAAACGACACAAAAAATCGTGTTCCATTTACTTTCCAACCAGATTTTCCGCAAACTTTTTCAAAATAGTAAACAACCAGGGACTTAATAGGTAAAACGAAAAACAATCACTTTATTAAACAGTATTTTTTGAAGGCGAAGAGTACATCACAATATTTAACAATTATTCTTTGAAATAGAGGCGACTGGGTAAATATTGCCCAAGTCACTATTCACCGAGATAGAAAATTGATTGTTTTAGTATAAAATTGTGGTTCAGTTTTATCCTTGGCTTAAATTCTATTTCCCTTTGTTTTAAACTCATTACAATACATTACCATATCCCAAAACAAAGGAAAATAAAATTTAAACCAAGGATAAAATTAAACCACAACATATACACACGAAGTGATCTGAACAGAAACAGAAAAGGACTATTGGAGTGCGATTTGATTGACGGGTCAACTCATGCGTAGAAAATGTGTCTACGCCACTCGCACATCTCCCATAATGCACCTTATTTGACCCCAAAAATTTGCATAAGCATTGTTTTCAATTTCTCTTGGGACAGCTGTAATACCCAGGAGAAATGAAAAACAAAGGTTACGCAAAATTTTGGGGGCCGGTGCATTATGGGCGATGTGCAAGTGGCATATATGGCGGTAAACAGTACATACACAAAGTTAGATCTTTATAGAATTTTCCAACATGTCAAATCACAGTTTCAATCTCGTGTTAACAAGCGAGAACCACTCATTATTCAGGGGTATTAGCAGTAACAATGCATTTGGAATATACCCAAAAATGTTAGCTATACGCCACTTGCACATCTCCCATAATGCACCTTATTTGCCCCCCAAAATTTTGCATAAGCATTGTTTTTAATTTCTCTTAGGATAGCTGCAATACCCGGGGGAAATGAAAAACAAAGGTTACGCAATGTTTTGGTGCATTATTGGAGATGTGCAACTGGCGAATTGTTGTCCCCAAAATAATAGCCTGTGAGCAACTAGGTGGCTCGCTTTGCTCGCCACTCGAAATGGAGAGCTTGCATGCTAATAGGCAAACAAAATAATGGCAACTCCGATGTTATTGTAACACTGACCATAACAAATTTTCATCTTTATCTAATACAGCCGTAGTGGTCATTTTTCCAAATGCTCGAGCTTGTCCCTGAAAAACCCCATCCACGCTCCTTAAAGCGTTTTAGGGACTAGAACTTTGATGTTATTTCGGGTCTTTTTATTGAGCTAATTTGATCTAATTTATTCTCATCTTACTGTAGTTTACATTTAAAATTTTACATTGTTTAATCATAAAATTTTAGAATAGATTTTCAGTTTCATCATTGTAAAACCCTACTTATCATTTATATGTCAAAAACGAATTATTAATTTTATTATAATTATTGAATTTATCATAACTACTCTTTTACTTGGGAAGGTGAAAAACGTTAAAGCGGAGTTCCTTGGGCATTGGCCCGGTTTTTTTTAGCTATTCTTCATTTGCTTTCTGTTCCGTTGTTGTATTTTTCCACATTGTTTTTGCCTAATTTTTACAAACTTCGACACATTTTTTCAGGCAGCTCAAGGATACTTCTTCAGGTAACACGAGCATACAGGTCTACAGGTTACTGGTAGCTAGACCTCTGACAATATTTCAATGTGGGCACTGGGAAGAGGATTAAACTTTCTGGGTTTCCAACAAAGATGGATTAATTTTATAATATGGTGATTGCGGTAGAGTTACAATTTGCGACGATTTTGAAATTATGAGTTTCTTCATTAATTTAGCATATCTTAAACAGTAGAATTGAACATCAAACACCATAACCATCATTGTTCCCTCTCAGTTGGCAAGGATAGTCATAAATGTAACTGATTCTAGCTGATACTGATATTTTCTTTGAAATATTTCTACAACAATTCCATTGCACTGTGGGTTCTACATATGTTGAAGACAGACAAATTGGATGAATTGAGACGGCAGAGGGGAATGAAGACAGGCTGCAGGTCTTGACAAGAGCCATAATGGCTCTTGGTCTTGACTAATGGTGACGTTTTCACTGCCGTCACGGTCGTTGTTGGTTAAGCTCCCTAATAGGGACATTAATTAAGATCCGAGGACGGTGACGCCTATTTCCCTTTCGTAAACGTTCTTTGCCTTTAAACGGCCGATGCCACCGTTGGTATAACCAAGCCTTCAGTCATGAAGATTGGCTTAAGTCATAATAAGGCAAATAATACGTTTCTGAATAGTCTTAGAAACAGCGACCTTGAGGCTCAAGTTGTATTTACGTTTAAAAAAGTTATGGAAAGAGCTAGGGTCACCTGTTATTGATGTAACAGTTAAGAAAGACACTTTTCTCTAGTTTATGCACTTAAATGTTTTGGAATTCTGGCGGGTTATTGTGGTAGTGTAGGGGCAGGGGAGAGAGATTGGGATACGAAAGGTCCTGGTTCGAGGTCCGGGTTAGACCCTGGGTTGCGATTTACTTTCTTTTTAATAGAAACACTCAATAAATCAAAAAGAGCTCAAACATTTTCTAAGTGTCCTAAAAATGGCAGCGCGGAGTTGAATCCCTAAGAGCCATATTCAAGTTCAGAAGGAGCAGGGAAATTTCGTCGTCGCTTGTTTACCTAGCTCCTCCATAAAACGTGAAATTAGGTATTTTTACGTCGTAGTCGTGCAGTGATAGCTAGTGATGGCAAAGAAATGTACAAAACAAACCTACTGCTTTTTCGACGTTCTCCCTGCCGTAGTCGTTGTCGGATCTTAAGGTTTATATTAATTTGAAGGGGACGTAAAATAACCTACAGCAAGGTTCGGAAAGGGTAGGAGACATACATGACGGTTGTGACGCCTCTGTTTCCTGCGTTGGATAAAGGCTAAAGGCCCTCGCCTCGGTGTTAACCTCGCAAACAATTAGCACAGCTACTGAAGCAACACAAACAACTGGCTGCATGGCGAGATGAGATGTAATCATTAGAACAAAAAAGCGGTTTTCCTGGGACTGTATTGACGGTTGCCTTGATTGTGTGATCAGCAGTCACGTGAGCGTCCACTGAAATTGAAAGAAAACACAGACGTTGAAATAAATAAAAGAAATGACACTTATCCAATCATAGAAAGACGAAAGGAAAGCTCAAAGCCAATCAGAATTCAGAGCAGAGTATACTCCAGTGGAAGCAGCAATTTCAAGAGAGCGCAAAATGCAAATAAATCCAGCTAATAAAAAGTAGTCCTTTAACTCGTACATTTCTTTTGGTTTTAATTGCGGCTAGCTGAACAAAGTTGGTTAACCGCAAAATTGCACAAAAATGCTTAGCCGAATCTTATTTTTGCTGTGCACTTTGCATATTTTGGCGTCAGACCTCATTCTTTCTTGAGCAAGTTTTTGAGAAATTTCTGGGAACATTTTTTAGAAATCTCGAACAACTTGTGGTAAGTCTTACTTTTGTGTGTGTGAATTCCTTTTTTTTCTGTTTTGTTTAAAACAACATCGAATTTTAAGGAATGTTTGATTTAGGCTAGAGCGCTTTCGTTTTCATTGTTTACTTTTATCATGGGTTTTGTTAAGACTGCTACACTACACAGTATATTGACAAGAGTCTGAAAGGTAATTTTTACCCCTGCGCACGTGAAACAGGATGTAACAATTAGTGCCAAATAGTTAAGAGCGACTGTCAGGAAATATCGCGCATCGAGTGGCAAGAGTTGAAAAATCGATTTCCTTCATTTTTTGTTCATAAATAGCTTTTAGGTAGATAATTAATCTGATGTAAGTTGTTCTCGCAAAAAGCCTTATTTTCGAGAAAAGAGTAAGAATATCAGTTTTCGTGGTCGGAGTCTCAAAATGGCCGTATTTTCAACCCGAAATTTGCTAACATCAACTCTCCTCGCGTTCGCAAATAAAGCTGCAAGGAGAAATTTGGACATTTTCTTTCAATAGAACAATTCTTCTTCTTTCACTAGAAGGTACTTTCAAAGCAATATCATGACTCGTTGAAGTAACATAATTCAAAAACGAAGAACAGTATGGTTTTAGAGGGGGATTTTCTACTGAACAGGCCATTGTAGATATCGTCGGTGCAATTCAGTCTAATATGGATAAACGTTTGTTTACCCGTGGAATTTTCATTGACTTAAAGAAAGTTTTCGATACAGTTAACCATCAAATTCTTCCAAAAAAGTTTGAATATTTCGTGGAATAATTAATAACTGATTTGAATCCCTTTTTGTGCCACAGATAACAAACATTAGAAATTAACAACCAGAATATCTGATACAGATCTAAGCGTTTTTAAAATACGTTAGTAACTGTTGTGCGTAACGTATTTTATCGAGGAGACCTGACGTCTAGATTGGAAAACCAAATATAACTGTTAAGAAACAATTTCCAAGGGGAACAATCGAATTGAATTGCATTTAATGTCTTGTTTCTGTTTAATCAACTTTCAGTTGGCTGGCGCAAAGTAAACAAGTGGCCAGTATGTTTTGAAGCCAAAGGCAGCCGGTTCGGAAGATTTTACGTCCCACGGGGAAGATTAGCTGCCATAAAGCTGGTTCATCTGTACGGATACGTGTCCTGTCACGTTCACGGCCCATCTTTCTGGTCCTACTGGGGCTGTGGCGACAATCCGTCGATGGGGTTAAACACTCTAGTCAACGCTGTCATCACAGACTCAGACAACCACATTCTACTCCCGCCAATTCAGTTCCAGAAGATCAGCAACTTAAAGTGGTACAGGGTTCCTGGATATAATTCCCTCTCACCTGAGCTTGTTCTGCCATTCTTTACGTCTCCCAGACGGGTCCATCGGAAACAAGAACTACGCGTGTGGTACGGTGAAAACTTGGTGAATTTAAGCGAAGGAGACAACGAAGGAAAAGTGTGCGCTGACGTCTATGCTCTCTTTGTGTGACTGAAGAGGTGAAATCACTGCTTTCTCTAAGGGTTTTAAAAAATGTAAAAGATAAAAGGGAATTTTTCTATACCATCTTTCTCACTTGACTTAAAATCAAAATCATTCAATACGGAAAGCCCAGGGTCTAGGAAATGAAAGAAAATCAATAGACAAAACAGCTCGCTAAAAATCAGGACTGTGCGATATTTCATGTGCGAGATACTAGGAAAAATGTCTTACTCAAATTAACAAAGCTTTGTATGGAGACGCCATGTTGGTGCCCCTTCGAGGGGCACAAATATGGCCGCCGTAAACAAAAAGACTGATCTGTCTTTGAGTTTTTTTTATAAAAGCGTTAATTCATCCTTGAGGAACTCATAAAGATGAAAGTAATATTTATCCTGAAACAAGAAATGTTAAGATAGCAAAATCTCAAAAAAAATCGGTAACATTTTCAGCCTACATGAGAGCTGTCCAGGCCGCCATCTACGTGCCGCGTCACGCAAAAGTTTTGGAAATTCAAGCGTTCCTATATCGCAAAACGAAGAGCCCTTTCGAACCGAATATTTGTATACAGCTATTTCAAGAAAGTTTGTCGGAAAAAGTGCACGCGACAATCCCGAAAGGCATTGTGGGTGGTTTTGAGTTCAATGTTCTTCAAAGAAATTTGAAAGAATGGCACAAGAGGCCATGGAAGTGTTTGCGACTGCTAAAGGAAGCAACAAAAGAAGGTTCGACTGACTATACTGCCAGGAACAGGGTATTGATCATATCCAATATTATGACCTTTCAGGATTGTCGCGTGCACATTTTTTCCGACATGCTTTCAATAGCTGTAAACAAAGGTGTTTAGCTGCTGTAATGCCTCATAAAAGTAACACTCGGAATAACTTGGTGACGTCACGTGAAAACGAAGAATTGCATTATTCCCATAAGTTCTTTTTTTTTTTTTTTTTAATCAGAAAGCAAAAGTTAAGATTAAATGATTTTTATACAGTGTAAAAGTGCAGCAATAAAACTGATCGTAAAACGTATTTCCCGAGTTTTCTGATTTTGTTGCGGGGGCAAACTTCAAAAATATCAGGCGCCTTTTGCAAGAAAAACCCAATGTAAGACGAAACTGCCTACGTTTAGGCTAGAGTTAAAATGAAGAGTTAAATGAGCTGAACGTCAGAGTCTGCAGTTAAATTATGAGTTAATAAACTCTTCCAATTGGCAGTGTTTTACCCGCATAAATGCTATGTCAGTACCACATAGAAAACACACAAAGGGTAATGGGCAAAATTCTGGTGGCAGGGAAGCGCTTAAATCTAGGGATAAGGGGACCAGGAGATAAGCCCTCCTGGGGGGAGACAAGATCGAGTGGTACCGGGGGTAGCCACCCTGGACAGGAGTCCTGATCAGTCTCCGGAGGTGAGGCCCATATCCCCCAGTACAGGAACTGAGGGGAACCAGGAGGGGGTGCCCTCCTGGGTGGAGTACAGATCAGGTGGGACCGGGGGTCCACACCCTGGAGTGGATATTTTTCCGGACCTGTCTCCAAGGGCTAAGCCTTACTGTGGGGTAAAGTGCAGCCAGGGGTTGCACTTCCCTGCCACTCCTTTTATTTGGAAGCCAGACAGCAGTTTCATATCCCAGGAACCTAATGAAGGAATGAGACCTAGTCGAGTATAACACCATAATATAAATGATTTATCTTAAGGATACATATATATATACAGGGGAATAAGGTAATGATCTGCTTAAAATATGTTCTGGTCGTGCTAAATACTACTACTCTGCTACTCTGCCAGCCCATATTGGAATATGCTCCTAGAGGTACTTAGAACTGCTGCATCATTACATGTTTTCAAATCAAAAAATTAAGAGCATTAATAATTGATAATAAATGCTGCTCCTTTGTAATTAGTTTTAATTATCACTAGGTACTGTAGACACACTGTATAAAATAACTGTCTTGTTTCTGCATTATCGTAAACTTGTACATAATATATAGTATTACTTTATTCTAATGACCATTGTCATTTATATTCTATTTGTTTTTGCTATACCTTTGGAGATATGAGCATTAGTTGATGCTATCTTTTGGAATGCGAAGTGAGATAAAGATTTTGATTTGATTTGAAATATATAGGGCACATAAGGAGTAATCGAAGAACTGAACAAAGGTTCCAGTCAGAACAAAGGGGTGGTGGGAGGGAAAACACGCTGTTGTGAATGAACCGAAGCTCCAAACGAACTGACTGGGAAAGGACAGTGTACGGCAAAAAGAGGAGCACACGTGCATGATAAGCATGTGATAATATGAATGGAACCTTTGTGGAGTCTAGGAATATATCATGCTACATTACAGTGGACTTTGCCAAAGAAGAAGGATACATTGTAATCAAACAACTACTTAGTGTTCATTGTTCTTTCTTGTACTTTGAACTAGTATCTACCATTACTGAGTACAAAAGCTTCTACAAATGTTGCACGTTGTGTGACATGAGAACTAAGATATGATTGTTGCTAGTATGCCCTAAGTGTGCTTCCATAGGGCATCATTCTCAGGTTTATTAACAACAGTTTATGCTACCATAAACTTGAACTTAATAAACTCTTCCAATTGGCAGTGTTTTACCCGCATAAATGCTATGTCAGTACCACATAGAAAACACACAAAGGGTAATGGGCAAAATTCTGGTGGCAGGGAAGCGCTTAAATCTAGGGATAAGGGGACCAGGAGAGAAGCCCTCCTTGGGGGGAGACAAGATCGAGTGGTACCGGGGGTAGCCACCCTGGACAGGAGTCCTGATCAGTCTCCGGGGGTAAGGCCCATATCCCCCAGTACAGGAACTGAGGGGAACCAGGAGGGGTGGCCCTCCTGGGTGGAGTACAGATCAGGTGGGACCAGGGGTCCACACCCTGGAGTGGATATTTTTCCGGACCTGTCTCCAAGGGCTAAGCCTTACTGTGGGGTAAAGTGCAGCCAGGGGTTGCACTTCCCTGCCACGGATTGTGGAGCATGGGGAGACAGGGGACACAATCCCCCCACAGTAGAAGGCGAATAAAGTCGAGCTCCTGCAAGAAGAGGGAGCCGTACCTTCCGCTCCCATGAGACTTTGCAAGTGATCTGACGAAAGTTAAAGACAACACTGGCTGTCCTGAAGTTAGTTATGGACTAGTATTAGCTAAGAGTCTAGGTACTTCTAAAATGGTACATTTAGGGGTCCTTATATAGCGTTCATAACAGTCTGAGCTCCAGCGGCCTAGAACTTTAATAAGCCAGGGTGGAAGGCCAGCTTTGGCTGCTGTCGTGGCGGCTCCAATACGGAAACTGTGGGAGTAGAAATTGTTGGCAGGGAGGCCGCATTGGTGAAGAATTGACCTAAGCTCTGTTGTGAGATTGTTCCGTGTAAGCCATTGTCTGGGTTGGACGAAAGCGAACAGAGGGTGGCTTGATGGTGGCTGGACTTGAAGGAGATAGTCTTTCATGGCCATCACCGAACAGATAGGTGACGAGGACTTTGCAATGGTGATTGTGTGGCCCTGTCTGAAGGGGTCAGTTTTAGATTGTTTGATGTGGACTAGCATGTGGCTGGGTGAGTGGGAGTTGGGTACTAGTGTGATGTCCTTGGAGGTGAGGTGGACAGAGGGGTCGAAGGGGCCATTGCAAGTGAATTCACTGGATCGTAAAAACCCAAAAAAGGCAAGGGTGAAGGCCGCCCAAAGCATAACATGGTCCAGGTTATAGGAAAGTTTGGGCTTAAGGTAGGAGTGAATGGAATGGAGAACTGTGAGGGTAATGGGAAAACGGTCAAGCCGCTTGGTAGGAGTGAGGCGCTTAATGCCTGTCAGGAACTTTTGTAACCTATGCATGTCATTGAGCTTAAGAGGAAAGTTAAGCTCCCGATGAAGGTCCTGCACTGCCACCAAGTACAGCTTGACTGTTTCATAGGAGACTGTGTTGGCTAAATGAGATGCAAAATACATCAGGGTTATCTCTGAGGCTGGTAGGAGGGGGTTTGAGGGGCCTACTAAACCATGCATGAGTGTAAAGGTGAGGAAGTGCTTAACGCCAACTTGATAGGTGCGTCGAGTGGAAGGGGCAAGGGAAGCATGAAGGTATCGCTGTACGGAACCTCTCAGATGTTCATCGCTGATGGAGGGATGGTGGAGGCTGTGGGAGAGGCTGAGGGAGCCAGGGTACGGAAGCGGTCCATCTGAAAACGGGAAAGGGAATCAACGATAGAATTGTCTAAGCCCGGGATGTGAGTAGCTGTGAATGCAAAGTTATATTGGAGCGTTTGAAGTGTGATTGCTCGAATAAGGTCCATTACCCGGGGGGACTTGGAGTGTTTAGAGTTTATGCTAGCCACCACTGACTTGTTGTCACACCACATGCGGATTCTTCTGCCGGACCAACGAGGCCCCCATAAAATACAGGCCAAGTATATGGGAAATAGCTCCTGCCATTCAATACTAATACCCCTTTTTTAGCTGAGGGTGTGGTGGAGCAGCCAGTGGCCCTGGAACCATTCCCCTACTAAGAAACCCCCATACCCAAGGGAACCAGAAGCATCAGTGTATAGCTGAAGCTCCGGCGGAGAGGTGGCCTGGGTATCTAGAAAGAGAGACACCCCATTCCAATTTTGGAGAAAATGCAGCCACATAGAAATGTCCTTACGGAAACCGGAATTAAGGCGAATATGCCAATGGGGGAACTTGATACCCTTTGTAAGGTGGATAATGCGTTGCAAGAAGGGGCGGCCAGGGGCAATAACCTTACAAGCAAATTGAAGGGTGCCAATCAGAAGACTGTAGCTCCTGTAGGGTAGCAGATTTCCTAGTAGTCCACTGACCAAGGGCTTCCTGAATGCGGGTGAGTTTATCCACCGGGAGACGGGCTTCCATTTTATTGGAATCTAGTTGGATACCCATAAATTCAAGGCATGTGCATGCAGGGAAGGTTTTCCCTGGAGCTATGGGAATATTTAGATCTGTAAAAAGGTGCAAAATTTGGCATAGAGCAGTCATGCATTTTGATCTGGGAGGGGAGGTAGCAAAAAAGAAATCATCTAGTATATGGATAACCTTTGGGGTATTAAGTTTAGTTTGAATGATCCATTCCACTGCAGAAGAGAATTCATCAAAAAGGAAGGGGGCCGACCTGAGACCGAAGGGGAGGACCATATCGAAGAAATAGAGCCCTTCCCATTTCATACCCAGAAGTTCCCAATCAGAGGGGTGGACGGGAACATTGCGAAATGCTGATTTTATGTCTATTTTGGACATGAAGCATCCTGGACCGAGATCCTGAAGAATGGCAATTGCGTGGTCCACCTTTATGTATTGCAAAGAATAGGATTCGGGAGGAATGTGGGCATTGACACCGGTGGGGCGGTGTTTGGGGTAGGAGAGATGGAAAATGGCACGCCATTCCGAAGAGTGTTTCTTGGGAATGACCCCAATGGGGTATACCTGCAGGTTGGAGAAGGGAGGGATGTGAAAAGGCCCTGCTGTGTGGCCCACGGTAACCTCTTTTAGCATGTTTTTGTCAATAATAGATGGGTTGATATTTGCACAGGGAAGGTTAGAATATTCCTTGGGGGCCCTTGGACCTGAATAGCCGATCTTAAAGCCCTGAGAAAACCCTGTGAGAAGATGATTAACTGTTGTGTGATCTGGATGGCCCTGAAGGTAGGATGCAAATTTGTTGATGTCAATGGGGGTGGGAGGGGTCAGTTGGGAGAGGTAATCAGGAGTGTCCTCGGGAGGAATTGCCAGAGCTTGAAGACGATTTAGGTCTGTCCTCTCTGTGGCGGGTGAGTTTGGTGTGATCTTCCCCAGAGTGAGCTGCTGAGCATCCCGGCTGGTTACACCTGTGTTGGTAAGGGCATGGGGTGCGAGCACAGGGTCGGCCTTTGTTAAAGTTGTAGCACAGGTCGGATTGGGTAAGGGCATCCCGGGACCTACGGGGAGATAAAGGGCAGGTATCAGAAAGATGATCAGTGCTGCCGCAAGATCGGCATCCCGATTTGGGGAGGCCTGTGAAGGTATCGAGGTAGAGCTGGACGTCCCGTTCCCCCCACTTGGCAGAAAGGTTATGGGAGGCACGCCTTCGAAATTCCACATCATAGACATACCAAGCCATCCCAGGGAACTTTCGTGCCGCATCGCGAATCAACTGTTGATAGGCTATTAAATCCGCGGCACGAGAGGGATATACCGACACTATAACGGCGAAATATATGGCAAAGGCATCGAGCCATCGATCGATGGAGGTGATTTTGGGGCGTTTAGAGGAGGAAGGAAGGGGAATAGCTAGACCCTGATCGCCTACCTTAAGGTTAAGATGGGAATGGATAGTGTCAGTGAGAAGGGAGGTCATTGGTAAAAGGGTAGCAAAGTCCACGTACTCACCGTTGGTGATGGCCGTCGAGGTGGCTTTAGTGAGATGGCTGGCGAGGGAAGGCTGTCGGAAGTTAGGGTGAAGCGACGCTACTTGGGCTGGATCGGAAAAGTCGACTGGAGAAGAGAGGGAACCAAGACAAGAAGAAGCGGCGAGACCAGAAGAAACGGCGGTGCTTGGGAGGAGATTACCTGGCAGAGGATTTTGAAGGGAAGGTTGTTGTTGTGTGGTGTTTTGGCCGCCATCTTGTGTCGGTGGAGGAGGACTGGACCTGAGGCTGTCCTGAAGGTTGCTCGGAGGACTGGGCCGAGTGAGTGTAGCACTGCTGGCACCGCCATCTTGGATTAGTTGGCGGTTCATCCGCTCGTCCACTATGGAGGCGATTAAGGCAGCCAATTCCGCGTGTGGAACGCCGGTGGCGATACTGGAGTTGGACTGGGCGCCTGCTGATTGTGATGCGGGCGGTCTTTGCTGCTCGTTATGTTGTAGACGCGAGATAAGTTCGCGGCGATTCCCGGTTTGCTGGAGGTGACGTTCTCCCAGCATGAGGCGAAGAGCTTCGGTGGACATGGCGCTGTAGTCTGTTGGTTCTGCTGGTACGTTGGCGCCATCCAATACGGCATTTCGACGGTTGATGTTCCTCCTTTGCCTTGGCATGATACACTAAGTTATGTAAGTCGATTTAAGCGAAGCGATTTGTGAGGAAGTAGACCAGGCGAAAACACGCTGTTGTGAATGAACCGAAGCTCCAAACGAACTGACTGGGAAAGGACAGTGTACGGCAAAAAGAGGAGCACACGTGCATGATAAGCATGTGATAATATGATTGGAACCTTTGTGGAGTCTAGGAATATATCATGCTACATTACAGTGGACTTTGCCAAAGAAGAAGGATACATTGTAATCAAACAACTACTTAGTGTTCATTGTTCTTTCTTGTACTTTGAACTAGTATCTACCATTACTGAGTACAAAAGCTTCTACAAATGTTGCACGTTGTGTGACATGAGAACCAACATATGATTGTTGCTAGTATGCCCTAAGTGTGCTTCCATAGGGCATCATTCTCAGGTTTATTAACAACAGTTTATGCTACCATAAACTCGAACTTTGAATGAACTGAACGTCAGACGCAACTGCTATTAACGTCTAGTGTTTTAAAAAATATAGGGTTTTACTGGGGCATGTGAAAAAAGGGGGAGGAGAGAAAGCGAAAAGTAAAAGTCAAGTCCTAGTTCGATATCCTTCAATGACAACGCAATCGTGAGAAATTTCTATCCTAAGAAATTTCACTCTTCTAATATTTTCAAAGATTTGCCGCCACTTTTGATTATAGAACCGCGCTCGAAATATCAATTATCAATATTGTCAATATCATGAAGCATGAAAAACTCGCACCCAGTTGTTTTCGGTTGTTTCACCATGACGTCATCAAACTCTAAAATAAAAACAGTGTTTTTCCCTACCAGGTTGACGGTGACCGAGAAATAAATCTCTGTATAAGTTTCCAGCCCCATTTTGAAAACACAATGTTTTGAATTTTCTCATTTCAAGCAGTAAAAATATATTTATGCGCAAGTAATTTAGCTCACAAGAGAAATAAATCATTTTTATCGAAAAAGTGAAATCCATATGTCTTTGTTGATTTCCGGTTGCCATATTGGTGTACGTCCCATAGCATGTTGGTACACAAGCATGGCGCGTCCTTACAAAGCTCTACTAAACTGTATGAGACTTTCGGAAAATAACTGACAAACGGTGCGCCGCATAGACCTGATTTGAGACTGGAATATGTCATTGTATATTTATGAGTCTTTTGTAACATTTCATTTTCTTCGCTTTTTTCGCTTGCCTGAAGGGTTTCAAATCAAATTGTTCATTGCGTAACGGTGAAAACACTCTCAACTGTTACTTCTGCTGAGAAGAGAAAATGAGTCTCGTCTCCTTTTTTTCTGTACCATTTACTAGAAATAAGGTACTTTTGCTATCTGATAAAATGTTTTGAAATCACACTTTGGTATAACGAAAGAACCCGTTTAAGCGATGAGAGAGTAGAAAATGATTGCAGAAGGAAAGACTCAAGTAGAAGTAGACGGGGGGTTCTACGCAGTGGTGGAGGTGGTGGAGTGACGTCACAATAGCTCAGGGGATTAAAATGATGAGATCATCATCTAAAAATAGAAAGGTATTCTGTATAACAATCTAGGGAGTTGACGTCATCAAAAAACGATGAGATCATCATCAAAATAATCATTTAATATGGTAACTGGTGAGATGACATTATCAGCTTAAATTAGAAAGGGTTTTTTGACATGATCAGCTATTTCCTATAGTCTATGAGATCATTATTTATTTTTATCTTTTTAAGACCATATAAATGAAGGTCATTATAATTATTAAATATTGTTGTCATCCAAAACGAAAATGGGTATTATTCAGTCTTTCATAAGAATAAAGTTTAATCATTATCGTATGATCGCGAGGGCCATAGTTCCCCCCTCGAGAGAAATAACGTCTCTCCAGAAAACATTTTGCGACCTCCCAGGGTCAACAGTTTCCAAGCTGAAAGAACTCCATTCTGAAGTATTTCTAAAAGTCAATTTGGGCAGACTCTTGGTGTTCTTGAAATTTGCAGAGGATCTGGACCTGACGCAAGAAGAATGGGGACAATTATATGCTGTTATTTATCCCACTTTAATATCTCAAATCTGAGAGCAGTTATATAAGGCCATGATGTCAGCAGGAAAATCATTGAAGACTCGAACATTGCGAAGTGATTAGAGCGATGGGTTGTTGTCCACCATCGACCACGTTTGGACATCGTTAGTCAGTTAATTATGCGAGTTCGCAAGCCCACCGTTGCATACAAATTAGTTCAGCTCTGCAGGAAAAATCCCAAGAGAGAACCTTCAAGTGACTTATTATTATAAAAACAATAAAAACAAAATAACCTAACAAGGATCAATTGAAACACGCGACTTACAATTGCGAGCAATAAAGTTTTTAAAAAACTTTATTAAAACCAATAACAAAAACAGTCAAAATACACAGCGATTTGAAAGGAAAAGGAATGAAAATTAATCCTTTGACTGACTATTACAAATTCGTTTTCTCCGTTCTATTACGAGGAATAATGAATAATCCTTCCGTGTCTACACAATTTTCCTATAGCCTCTAAGCCGAGAGTTCGACTTTCTTTGTTTCTTTCGGTTTGTCTTGTTCTTTGTATAGTTGTTCTTTTAGCTTTTGCTTTAAAAGAGGCTTTATTTCTTCGTGATCTTGACAGTTCGTACACCGTTTCTTGTGTCTGTACTGGACTGCCAGTACTAGTTGAGTGATTTTTTCCGGAATTATCCGCTTCACTTTCGTAAACGACAACTTTAACTTTAGGTTGCAGTTTCGCCTCTTGTAAATACTGTCTTCGCTGTATGTGGTCTAACTGATGAACATCCGCGAGATGGTTAGCTAATCTGACAAGGTACTTCGCCCCGCACCATGAAATCGGACAGTTTCTGCAAACTCTCTTGTAAACCATGTTCAAAAACCTGTTGACGGTTCGATGGCTGAACACAAATGACTTCTATTTCGCAAATATTCAGGTTATACAGAGTATTAGAAAGGCCAAACACAGGCCCGAAAGGCCATAACCAGGCCAGAAAGAATTTTTTATTTCCTGGACCTTTGTATTGTTGCATTTCAATAAAAACTGTAAACAACCAAACTATTGATGACTTGATCATAATACCAATAACAGTAAACTTGTGCAATAAATAGCAAATCTGAAATTTGAAATACCAATTACTAAAGGAAGAACAAAACTTTTTAATTAGGCACTGTTATTTGTGATTACACTTAATAAAGATGATGATTCCAATATTGAAAGCTGTTGCGTGACTAGCGACGCGACACCCATGCGTGTGTACGAGAAAAAAGGCACATGACTGAAAATGGCCCGTTTGTCTCCTTTTGTCTCTTTTGGCCTGGTTTTGGCCTTTCTGGCCTGGTTATGGCCTTTCGGGCCTGTGTTTGGTAAAACTGGCTAAATTAACCGTAAGTTAACTGATTCACTCCCCTTTGAAAATCACCGCGGATAAAAATTATACATTTGTTGGAGGTTGCAGTATTCCGCTAATTTGTTCCTGAAAAAAAATTGAAAGTTAAAAGAAAAATCGTCAATTTTGTAAATGTTTCTTCTCCGTTCAATCCTGGACATGACTGCCGCTCCTTGTCTTTACGCTCTCTAACTACCAAGAATGATTTCTCAATAAGCTTCAATACAGTATTTGCCGAAACTTATTCCTTCATTATAAGCTTAATAAGTAAAAAATAGTTTGATATCGGTTGCTTTGGTTCGAGATATCTGATTTGAAACCAGTATCCAATGCTGACGAGTGTACATTTCTTCGTTCAAGACAATTGATCTTAGTCCTAAAAAACTACATCAATGTCAGATCCCATGAATCCTTATGCGCTTCGTACATGCGCAGTAGGTCCTTCTTGCCATGTGCTTACAAACTTGAAGTAAAATATTGTTGAGTTCTCTGTGTTTCGAACTACATTTTCCTGGTACATTACAAACTACAAATTCCTGGTACATTACAATCAACGACCCTGCTCTTCGTACATTTCTTCGTTCAAGAAAATTTGATCTTAGTCCTAAAAAACTACATCAACGACCCTTCTCTTCGTCAAACATGAGTCACCTGAGAATGATCCGGATTTCGTTTGATCAGGCACGTGCAATTGCAATCCAATCTGCCATTCTATACCATACAAGGACTGCTAAACAAATACTATCGCAGGGGACGTTAGAGGGGATAAATGAAACTAAATGTACACAACTTCTACTAATGTCGCTATATAGATGTTGTATTCATCGAGAAAATGTTTCCCACTGTAACTGAAAGAAACAGTATTTCAAGCTGAAGAAACTGACCATGTTTTATTAACCACGTGTCGTTTGCGGATTTAATTTCTGTTTTGCGTAACACATCTCTACCAGTCAAAAGGAAAGCATCGAAGTTTTAATGTTTCGTTACTGATACTTATGATTCATTAGAATTAGGACCTGATGTATTTCAATTTTATGACCAGGGTCGGATCCGTGCAGCTCAAAGTCAAGAATGAATTAAATAAATTAAGGACATGTTACTCGCGAAGTTTCGAATGAAAATACACCGTATTCACAAATGGCGGACACGCGGGAAAAAACTGGTGCCTAGTCATGAAAGCGAGGCGTTGGAGGATAAACAAAAATTGCAAATGAAGACTTTCAGTGAACTTGCAGAGTGTTTAGCACGGATTCCACCTAAAATAACTTTCTACGGACTTCTTTTTAAATACAATTACGTGGGATGTCCTCTGCTTTTAATGTTTTGTAGCGATTTACTATTTGCAATCAAAAGGGACGCGTATATCTTCAAGGAAACAGGATGATTTTGTAGGTTTCCGAAGCATCAGAGGCTCGAAAAGTAGGCGATGGCTGGAGAAAAGCGGCAAACATGTTGGCCCAAACTTCACATTGAAACCGAATACGAAAGCCAGATCACTACAATTCTGTATTGGATCAAATTGATTCCGTCGCTTTGGAGTGAATTGTTAGAGGTACGTTGGCAGAGCTTAGCAAAAATCTCATGCTTTCTTTGTCATTGCGAAATAATTAAAAATAATTTTATCAAAATTAGAAGCTGTGGTGTGTGAATGCTGTTTACCTGGTCTCTTTTAGGGCATTATCTCAGAGAGCTCTTGGTAAAAAAGTGATATAAAGCTTACATTTTACTAGGTTAAACTTTCAAGGCAATGTTTTTGTCAGGACTGAATTACACGGCAAGCTTCTGTTTCGAATAATTGAATTCGAGTCTGGATCAGTTTAAGAAGACCATCATTTTATTTATTTATGTATTCTTCAACTTTCAAATGTTATGGAACATAAAGTTAAAACTCTTAACTGCAAAGCAAAGTGCAAAGTGGGTCGGAGGAGCCAAAGGTAAGAAATACGAAATTACTCGCTGAAATGAAATGTGGCCGGCTCACCCGGAGTCTAGCGAGTAACAAGTTGAAATTTTGAGCGTACTCCTCTCGATCGCTCCTGCATTTATACTAAAAAAAAATAGTTCTAATTGATGTCCTTCATTGATAAAGACCAGAGAATAACGTCCTGGCAAACAAAAACCAAACATAACTTCATCGAAACCTCAGTCACCTCTTGTTTCCTGTCTTCCTTTTTTCCATCTCGACTTGAACTGTTTTGCTCAACGGCAGACGTCTCTTGCGTTAACAGTTGCAAGTACGCCATATATTTGTCGCTTATTTCGTTTTTTCTTGCCACCAAGATTTGTTTATATTTCTGTTTCACCGAATTGCACTGAGCTGGCTTTCGTACTCGGTTTCAATGTGAAGTTTGGGCCAACTGGACCAACATGTTTGCCGCTTTTCTCCAGCCATCGTCCACTTGTCGAGCTTCTGATGCTTCGGAAACCTACAAAATCATCCTGTTTCCTTGAAGATATACGCGTCCCTACTAAAAGCAGAAGACATCCCACGTAATTGTATGTAAAAAGAAGTCCGTAAAAAGTTATTTTAGGTGGAATTCGTGCTAAACACTTTGCAAGTTCACTGAAAGTCTTCATTTGCAATGTTTGTTTATCCTTCAATGCCTCACTTTCATGACTAGGCACCAGTTTTTTCCCGCGTGTCCGCCATTTGTGAATACGGTGTATAGGCTCTAATGACTCCTTTCACGTGCATGAAACTGGAACATAAATAGTCTTAGACGCTTGCCTGAAAAATTAAACTTGGCGATTGAGTTTTTGAAGCTGAAGTCACTCAGTAACATAAATATATCAAATAAAGTGAAATAAATGTGTTTAAGTTGGTAATAAATCTTCCCTCGATAGTAATCAAACACTGATTTCCATGATCATGTTAACGAATATCCACGCTTACACAACTTTCTTCCTTCCGCCATGTTTTTTTTTTTTTTTTTGAAACTAACTACAACAGAATTCTGGAACACATAATTGAATGGTGAAACTGCTGTGCATGAGCCATGAAGGCATGAACGAAGTACATATGAAGTCCCTTCACTCCCTTACCTGGCTCTTGCCTCTTGACCTAACAGCTTTATAAGTGCATTAACGCCATCACCTTCCTTCAATACGCCAATGAAAGCATTATTTATATAGTTCGTAACTTCGTATTGCTTTTACGAATTTTTTTAGCTCTAAATATTCTAAAAATCTCCAGACTTTCTAAATATCTTTACAGGGTCTAAAAATCTTTAAAAAAAAAAAATTGTAGCTAAGTCTAGTTATGCAATTCTAACCTCGAGGCTTTGTCGTTCGCACGGTCGCTGCTCGGCCTCATGCATTGAAGTTCTTTTCGCTCACTTTCACGAACTTTTAATATGAGAGGTCGACTTGTAACAAGACCATGACTCAGTCAATATATGACAAAAATTGATTCATAAACATAGTAGATACCAGAAGTAATGATACTAAACAGATTAGCATTGATGATACTAAACAATTCAAATTTTAAATCTGTGAACAAAAGCTTTACTCTTTAGCATAAAATTTGACTAAACATAAGACAGACAAAGAAAAGTGACATTTCTGTTTGTTAAGAGGATGAGCTACATTTACATAAGTGTCATTGATGAACAATAAGGTAACAATAGCCATCTTAAAATATCGAATATTAAGTAATCAAGGCAAACTGGACAAAACAAAAACATAGAAACTCCAAAATGTGCTGGATGAATCAATTTTTTTCACGGAATTTTGCGGATCTGTCAAAGATGAGACGTCGGACATCAATTTCATCGGTAAGAACATTTTTTTTTTAAAAGGCCTTTTTCACCTTCGCCGATGTAGTTTTACTCCACAAAATATCTTAAACCGAAATTCAAATTATCATTTCATTTACCTACCAATTCAAGTGAACTGCAAAATGATGTGTTTATATTACATGTATGTGGAACAGTTGAGTTTTTCGGATTTTGTTTCTAATATCATTAACCTGACTCCCGTTAATATTTTCACTGTATTTAATAAGCTAGAAGTTCCTATACATAACTCACCGTCCATTGAAGTGCTTTTGGTAAATCCTCGTCAATATTCGTCGGTTTGTATAAATTTCTCGCTGTGTGACACGGTTTCAAATTTTACCCTTGAACTAAAAACACTTTCACAGCTCTAAATACACTCTGATAAAATGTTCTGAATATTCCAGTAAGTGAGAGCATGAATTTACTACGAAATTTTCAAACTCGTTATTATGGAGGCTATACAATTCAAAAACATAAAGCTTCCACACTATACTGACTGCACATGAAAAATTTCGGTCTTGAATTAATGCGTAAGCTTTGCATGAAAAGCTGGTTACCCGCACCAAATCAACTGTATTTTAAAACTGTCTGTGAAGTAGTTTAAAGCTATTTAAACGATTTAAAAACTATTTTTACCACAATTTGAGGTATTTTTATTATATTTCACGTCTAAAACCAAAATAGCGTTAGAGGTTTGAATTGTATTTGACATCTATTTGAATAATATTTATAACATTTTCTCAGGTTTCCTTGTATTTGGAACATATTTGCTGTCAAAACTGCATTTTAATACAATATTTAAACTATATTTTCGGAAAGAGAGTACAGGCGAGTTGCTAAAATTTTTTTAAATACCGTATTTAAACTGCATTTTGGACAGAAGAACCTAAAATCAAAGATTTAAAAAGTAGTTTTTACAAGTAAAGTTCAAAATCAGGTTTTAACTAGTATGTTTTAAGACTATTTTGAACATACTTTCTCGTCTACGACCTTAAACAGCTCATAAATAGCATAGTTAAAACATGTTTGAAGAAGGTTTAAGAGGCAGTTCAATTTAAATTGTGATTTGAAATGACGAACACCTTGAAATCTCTCCAAACAGGATTAAAATTAGCTGTTTCTACTGTATTTTCACAAATTATCCTCATTTAAAAGGTATTTAAATGGAAACCTGTTTCCAAACCTAACTTAAACAGGCTGTTTATAGGGTGGTTTGAAAAAACCCGGCTGTCCTCAATGGTAAAAAATGAAAAAGTCAACCAAATTTATTTTCAAACAGATTTTAAATACTGTTTTCGGGGTATTTTTAAAAATTGATACCCGCAGTCACGGACTTGACAAACAAAATGCAATAGACATGCAGATACAGTCTGCCAAAAGAAATAAGAACACGTCATCTAGACACAGCCCATTCTACAAAGGCACTATTCATGTAGATAAGCCATCTCGACAGAAGTGTTTCGTCGTCCATTCAAAAGAATTCTCAGTTCTGCGTATGGACACATCCGATTTCTAATCATGCGCGTACTTAATAAGTAACCAGTAAGTATAAACGTCACAAAATTATTAAGCCTAAGTCCACTAGAAAACAAGACATTGAGCTGCTATACAGTTGGGATCTAATGTATCTCCCAGAAAAAACGAAGAATTAGCCTTAAACTTCATCAGTCAAATAAAGTATCGAAATATGTATGCATTTCGAGCCCATAGACCAGTTTGATAACGCGCGTTGTGTCACAGTGTGTGACAGTGTGAAAGATCTATCGATTCCAATCATTATTCATCGAACCTCTCTGTGTATATCTCTGCACAGCCAGATTTTAAATCAATCATTGATCAGTTACTAAGTTTTGAAACTTCTAAAATTCGCATCAACCATAACGTAACATTAACATGCAGTGTAATCTAAATAGTAATCTAATCGATTTTGACACAGAACCGCTCTTGCGGTGAATAAAGATAAAATATATAAGCCCTAAACAAAACGCTCCCCTCTCGTGTTGCATGAAGAACCAAACGATCAAGAAATTCCTCCACATCGTTATCTTACGTTTATAGATCATACCCGGGGGGGGGGGGGTACTCCCTTACAAGTGGCTAATAGAGATGTGCCGCTGGATGACGACTGGAGTGACTATAATGGGGTCGCATTTTCAATAGATTTACCAGAATGGGGTCGCAAATTTTCGGATTTTTGGGGTAAGTAGGGATTCAAAATGGGAAGATTCTCGGTTAAAAAATCGGAAAGTTGTTGTTTATTAAATTTAACAATAAGCTCGCATTGGCCGCATTACATTCCGCCGCTTGAAACCACATTAATAAGGTCAGGATGCATAAATAGAAAGTGACTAAGTTGGGATCGCGAAAATTACATTTTCCAAAAAGTGACTGAGATGGGGTCCATAATTGGCCAAAAAATAGACTATAATGGGGTAGGGGTTCTGAGAGGCCAGCGGCACATACCCAACAAACATTAACCCAAGTAGCCCCCCGGGAGATCATACTGGATGACTAAAATTTGCTCGACTTAGCACGCGCCTGGGGACTTCCCGCGCAATAGAGTCACGTGGTAAAACCACGTGCTAAGGAACAAAGCACCTATGTATTTTAAAATTATGGCGGACGGCTGTTGATGGTTGCAACTTACGTTGCGTTGCTCTTTACTGCGCAAAAAGAGTATTTGGCAACTGCGTGGACTGTCCAGACGCACAGATTTTGTTTTAATCACGAATCAAAATGTCTCCGAATTGTCAGCGACTGGCTTCTACTTTTAAAGGAACGGATCTAAGTTCAACTGGAAGACACACGTACTGTTTGAGTCTTGGCGATGCGAATAAATGTGAGTACGATTGCTTCCTTATTTTAGAATAATCTGTTATTGGAACCTCTAGGTATACGCGTTATGAAAAGGAAAGTTGGATATATGGCCTTTCGAAGAGTGCTGTCAATTCATTTATCACCAAGAGCCATTTTGGCTTTTACAGTATTTATTTGCTTACCGGTCGTTTTGATACGAAGTAATTTCGATATGTGCACCAGGCGATACATCTCGTTCAGATACAAATTGATTCAGTCGAGGTGTACAACCAATATTTCCAATACTTGTTTTTCTTGTTTACACGCAATAACTATACATCAGGTAATCGCAATATTTTTGCAGTTTCACTGCTTACGTTCGTATCGCATTCTCGCTCTCACGCCAAATGTGTCACGTTAATTAAGCTTTGTGTCCGTCCTCTTTCGCTTACACATAGCAATACCAACGACAAAACCAACAGTGAATGCTCTGGCTAAGGCCTTGCAAGCTTCATGATGATTTTAGTGAAATCAAATATTATTGTGTTAGGTCTTGCGAGAATGCATGAATGTATGTATAGTTGGCAAGTAAAATTCAATAATGAAATCATATATTATAGACATTTGACTTATTATATTGACTCAGTTAAGCCTAAAATGGTTATTTTTCTGCTTGGGGATTCCGAAAAAGTTTCAGGAACATGATATTTTGACATTTAGTTTGTTACATGTAAACAATCAGGACCTTATACATACACTGCACACATGTACAGCTGGTTCAATAAGGGTTGCTTTAGGAATTGAGCAATTGTAAGCTATTGTTTGGTGGTCACTCAGGGAAATCATGGCATTGTTTGGTATGCCCAAATGCCCAATAGCCAACCTTTACTTAATCAGTTATATACAGTGTAGCTTCTGGAGAAGCGACAACCACAAGCTATAAATGACATCCAGTATTTTCATTGATTACATTTTAAAACAAAATCTTCTAATAATCTCTTGTCCATACAAAAAATATGCAGTGACTTTGTTAACCTCTGCATCCTGCATCCCTCATGCATAAAAATCCCCAAAGATGCAAAATAATAATATTCATGGCATGTATTCCAATAGACGCAAAGATCCATAAAAAAATCTGAACATGTGTATTTGTAGAAATATCCCGTTTGTAAATCTGTGACAGTTATTATGGCTGTTGTTGAAGGATGCATATTTCCTGTAGCCTTAAGAAGGACTGTATTTTAATTTCAGTGTACAACAGCTTATTTTCTACTACTGTAGACAACTAGAAGAATTTACAAGAAAATAATTCTACCTGGAGTTATGAAAACCGGGTTAGCAAACATTTTGTAATTTTTCTCAACTTCCGCTGTCTAATAGCTTGTTTACTGTGTTGTTTGCTTATGTCGTTTGTTTTTTTGGCTTGTCTTGTGGTTAGAGATTTGTGTAGAAGTGGATGTAGATAGAATTACTATCTAATCCCCCCCCCCGCACCCCATTTTTTTTCCTACCCACAATTCTTTCTTTAACACAAGTGACAGTTATCAGTTTGAAATCAGCGGGCGCTTAAGGATGGTTTCGGTGCTGTTTAGCAGTTTAGTTTTATATATTGGTCACCTTGAGAAAAGTTTCCCGGAGAGCATCATGTAAAGCTCTGAGATGGGACAAAGCTATTACGATTCGCAGAGTCTGCATCGTCCAATATCGTATTATATTCTGTTTCATTTGGCTAAACGGATAAATCTCCCTGATCCGGGCTGAAACAGAAAGGTACGATATTGTTCACTTTTCTAAGGTGACCACTAAGTCTCTGGCCTCGGGAACAGGCTCTTAGGAGTCAAATGAATTAGTTGAGAGCAAAATTGCAGCTGAAATTTGACCCGGGCCAAGACTTCTGGTGTGAAAACAAGGCTACGGTGGTCCCCGCCGACCGTGTGACTCTACATCCGGGAACTTGAATAAGACGAGTGTTAGAGAAAAGTCCAGAGGTGTTTATTTGCCAGTAGGCTGAGTTTTTCCGAGTTATTCGATGATATTTCGCTTATGTTGAACGTGAGAAGATTATGCGTGGTTGTGGATAGTCTTATCAGTGCCGCGAAAGTGTGTGATTGTGTGATTTCCGCATGGTGTTGACAGGTATGTGATCGCGTGGTTGAACTGCGGTTTGGCCAAAATATTCTGTGCCAGCAATTAATAATGTTTCGTCGGTGTTTAGCTTAGCTGATTGTACCTTGTAAAAGCAATTCTCGACTTAGGAAAATTGGATCTAGGTCTAGTTTCAGCGGGTCCTATTAGCATTGAACCATAAGCCGATTTTGGCAGATAAGAAGGTGATAATTTGTGCACTGTGTTCATTCAGCTTGTTGTCTAGTCCATGCGGAATCCTGTTGTTTATCGGATCGTGAAAAAAGTAGTGTTTTGCTAGCTATTTAAGTTGTTATGTAAGCCTTAACCAGGCACTCTTTCGCTGCAGTTCACTCAACTTAAAATTTTCTAGACTGAAATGACACCGGTTTGAAACTTCGCGAAGTCAGATTACTGAATAAATGTTCTAAAATTTGCGTCATTTTAAATTTGGACTCGTTGGAATGCTTCTAGGGACAATTAACGCACTGCCCGGCGTCATATAAAGGCTTTTAATCGGCCTTTGAATGAGTTTTGTTGTTTTAAATTGCCAAGTAGTAAAATGACTTGATATTTTTGCTAACCCGGTTTTCAAAAATCCAGGTATAATTATAAATAAATAAATAAATAATCAGTACATACAATAGTGGGACACCAGAAATAACTAAAAAGCTAAACTAGTTGGTCGACCACAATTATGATAATTAAAACTGTGAAAGTCAGAAAAGAGGCACAACAAATTCATTGGTACACATAAATATCATAACTTGGCACAAAAGTAAGTATATAGAACAAAACAAAAATAAATAAATATAAACCATCAAAATATCAGTAAAGATTAATAGAGACTAATGAAATGCGAAGTTAGTTCTTTTTTTAATTGTTTGGAAGTACGGCACTTGAATCTTTCATCGAGTTCATTCCATAATTTAGGTCCGATTAATCTCAATCCATAAAGATTCAAACTCTTTTGTTGTTGAACAAAGATCATATCGAATATGAAATAGAATCCCCCCTTTGATGAAGAACCCCACACCACCAGCATTAGTCAGAGTTGGCTTGGAGACACAATCATATCCTTCAATAGCAATGTTGCTAGTTAGATCACAGTTACTTTTTATCTTTGTTTCGGAAAAGCCAATAACATAGAATGAATGCTGTAGATCTGATAGCAGCATTGTCAAACCATCATGGTTAGCAGAAAGGCTTCTTATGTTGAAATGAATTGTGGAAAAGAAAGGCAAAGATTTACTCTTAGAAGGCATAGATTTGCTATGATTTGCTCTGATTTGCTCTTTGTACTGCAGTAATACAGAGTTTTGGGAGTCTGTCAAGCTAATAAGTCAGATTAACTGTCTGGTTACACAAAGTCCCAAGCATTTTCAGTTACAGACTCGTTTATTTTTTTTTAGCTGGGACTCAATGTTTCTGGACAGGGACTCAATATTTTTTCACAAGATGAGTCCCAGGACTCACCATAACTATTTGTAACCAAAATCACTGAATATATATTCACGTCTCCACCTTTTCCATTGAAAAGCAATACCACCCAAGCTTTTTGTTGCACCATTCTTGTACTTAAACTCTTTGAAAATACACAAGTAATGTCCTTTTCTGACAATCCCAAAGAAGTGTTGCTTATTTAAGCTATGCAGATACCCCTGCCAGTTTCTTTGTATAGCCTGTACTACGGTGTGTCTAGCATCAGTTTTGTTTGCCTTGTTCATATTCCTTATGCACTAAAGAACAGTAATTTATCAAGTCCTAGAAAAAACGTTTTCTTAGGACCTACATCTGTATGAGAGTGAATCCTCACTTTTTTTCTCTAAATTCAAACAATTTTATACAGACACCCATTGACTAATAGTTATTAGGACAATGCTAGTAATAATAACTTAAGGAATACAAAAACCTTTTTTCAGTCAACAGATTCGGTCACAACTAATCTTGGTTAATCTTACTATAATACAGTTTCTTTCTTATCAACTGTTTGCTGTAATAAGACCTACAGTGTACATGTGCTTTTTTTCATATTGAAAAAATAAATACTATTACTTAATTGAAACAGCATGTCAATGTCCACAGATTGTTAAGTTTAATGATGTTAGTGTCCTGTTTTATTTCTCTAGCAGTACTTTTTAAATTTTTTTTTTATGTTCCCCTCAGTGTCTGTATTAACAGAGTTTCACTTTTTGATTAAAAGTAATATATGTCAAACAGTCATACAGACTTCTTGTGAAAGTAGGACAGTATCATGGAAATTAACTACAAAACAGACTGCGATGTACAATTAAGAACTCAGATGCTGTCAATACAGTGTAGATTATATATTTTGTACCCTAACCATCATTCCTGAATTAATGGTGGAGGAAAATTGCCTGTCCCAGCAACAGTGCAAGTTACTTAATGATTGATTGTTGGATAAGACAGCTAGAAGGCATGTTATTATATTTCGCTTAGTTTTGCTAATTACATGTTTAGTACTTGTCATTATGAAACTTTTCCTTAGGCAAGAAATTACCTCTAAGCAATATTAAATCAAGCTTCATGAAGAACAAACAAATATAATTATTTCTTTCCGGCATTCTTATTTATTTCAGTTATACCAGTGAAGTCTATTCTAGTTTTTGTTAATTTGGCCTATCTGTTTCCAGATCTGTCGCTGTTGTTTCATTGAATGATCCTCAGCATCCAAAGAAATGATAGGCCAGGGCTAGTGGATTTTGCCATCGGGCTAGTGATTTTTGTTTTTAACTTGCGCGACATGCAAGTGCTGTTTTTTTGTGGGGGGAAATTCAAATTACAGAAGGATTGTAATCAATCCTGCTAAAAAGGGTTTTGGGGCTAGTTGAAATGACTTGTGGGTTACAGTACCTGCTAGCTACAGCTTACCCGAATGGCAGGCTGTAAAACTGACTTTCTTTGCATCCTGGATCCTTTAGTGTTTTACTAGGCAGTTATTACTGTACCAACAACTTGTGACCTTTGTTTCGTTCAAACATAGTTATTAGAGGAGACTGGTTTATGAAAAGCGGCAAACATCAATGATAAAAACAACAGTGCTGCAGTTTATGTTCAAAGCACCGTGAAAGTGCACAATCCTTTGTTTTCTGTTGGCAAATTGTTACGGAATAAATTAATGCAACGTTTTTGTTGGTCAATACAATCAAAATGATAGGAATTCTTTTGAACATTGTGCACTTTCAGGTCCACAAAAACATATAACAAAGGAGTTTGACGGGTTTCATAACCATTCCACTCAATTAACTATGGTTCAAATGAATTTGGCTAATAGTTGTATTATAGTAGGAAAGAAAATAAACTATCTCTTCCTTTAGAAAGCTTTAGTAAACCTCCAGTTAGTGATTTCATTAGACAATTTTAGAATACACTTTTCTGGTAGTGTTTTAATTTTTAACAAACAATCATACAACTGTATGTGAATATGGTGAGTTTTAAAGAAAATTCCCAAGACATACATGTACGTGGTTTAGACAACTCCAGATATGATTGATGTCATTTTTAAAGGGTTTTTCAGCTGGCTTTTTATTGTTTTTGAAAATTTGCTTTTATTTTCAATTTTTGTTACAAAGAAAATGCTTAAATTTTTATTTTATCCTGCTTTAAATGGTGTTTGAACCTGTTTTGAATGGTGTTTTAACCTGCCTTTAAATGTTGTCTAACCCTGTTTAGCCTGTTTTTAATGATGTTTTAATCTGTTTTTAATGGTGTTTTAATCTGTCTTTGAAGGTGTTTTAACCTGTTTTTAAAGGTGTTTTAACCTGTTTTGAATGGTGTTTTAAGCTGCTTTTAAAGATGTTTTAAACTGCTTTTAACGGTGTTTTATCCTGTTTTTAATGGTATTTTAACCTGTTTTTAAAGGGGTTTTAATCTGTTTTTAATGGTGTTTTAACCTGTTTTTAAAGGTGTTTTAAACTGCTTTTAACGGTGTTTTATCCTGTTTTAATGGTATTTTAACCTGTTTTTAATTACAATTAAAACACCTTTAAAAACAGGTTAAAACACCATTAAAAACAAGTTTAAAACACCTTTAAAAACAGCTTAAAACACCATTAAAAGCAGGTTAAAACACCTTTAAAAACAGATTAAAACATCATTAAAAACAGGCTAAAACACCATTGAAAACAGGGTTAGACAACATTTAAAGGCACGTTAAAACACCATTTAAAGCAGGTTAAAACACCATTTAAAGCAGGTTAAAACACCTTTAAAGGCAGGTTAAAACGCCTTTAAAAACAGGTTAAAACACCATTAAAAACAGGTTAAAACACCTTTAAAAACAGGTTAAAACACCATTAAAACACCATTAAAACACCATTAAAACACCATTAAAACACCATTAAAACACCATTAAAACACCTTTAAAAGCAGGTTAAAACACCTTTAAAAACACTAAAACACCATTAAAAATAGAATTTGGTACCTGTTTTGAATGAAGTTCTCAAATACAATTAAAACAGTTTTAAAAATATATCAAAAATATGTTTAAAATAGTGTTTGGTTTGGTACGGGTAATTTAGACCACAATTGTTCGAAGAAAATACAAAGATTTTCCTTTGTGCTGGAGCTCTCAAAATTGATCAGCTATAAAAAATCGTATGGTTTAATTTCAAAATAAGGATGATTAATACTATTATAAAGCTAGCTGACAGGGGAATTTTTACCAGTTAATTTATAAGAAGAACAATATGTAGATAAAGCGAATGAATGAAGTCATATCCCAAATCCCAATCTAAAGCCATTTTCTCTTGCAGTATGGATATTTAAAGCGAACCTCGAATTCTCGGAGGATCGGAGAAAAGGTTCATGAAATTGAGACTTTCAGTTTTCACGATTTATTAAAGAACAGTGAATAGGCGAGAAAAAAGTCATAACTCCAAATCTGATATATAGCACTCTATTCCTTGCTTTAGAATCATCTCATCATATATGTGTTCGTAGCATGTATATCTTCTCTAGCTAGTGGATAATACTTTCCATAATTTTTGTTTACTAGATACTTGTACTATGACCATATAGACAGTAGAGGTTACGACTTAGGCTAAATGGAACACTTTAGAAACATCGAGGACTAGTCGGGGCAAGTAGAGAATCACTGCAGCAGTATCGAGTCAAGGCGTTTATTCGAAAGTGAGTTGTAAATAGTTATAATAGGGTCAACCCCTAGCCTGACCAAGAAAAAGAACAATAGTGCTGTTGATCAGACAAACGGTTATAATGGTGGTCGTAAATGATAAATTCGAAATACTGATTGAAGAAAATTGATAACGACAACAACTGATGAACAGAACCTAAAAATAATAATAAGGAGAAAAATTGTGTTCAACACAGCGACACATTAGCCCCGTAATAAAACGCAAGCGATGTGTAGAAAATATTTTTGCACTTTTACAGCTCGACAATCTTGTTAATTTATCGAACTACAAAACCATTATCTACTTTTCAAAATGATTTATCGCTTCATTAGAAAGGAAACTTAATAAATACAGTCGGCTTCCGATAACCGGAACCTTCAAGGGAAATCGAAAGGAGTTCGAGTTATCGGGAGTTTGATGCAAATAACTGGAAGTAGGAAAATAAGCAAATGGATGGGAAGGAAAGGCAATAATTTTAAGCAAAAAAGTATACAGGAATGGACACTGAATTTGAACTGGTGTGACAAAAAAGTAAAGACAAGGAATTTACTCGGTTGTTTCGAAATAAATTCAATGTTTCGGACTTCAGTACACGCTTTTTTACCCGACTAACCACGCGCTTATAACATGGTTTGAGTATATCGAGGGTGATATTGTACAGAAATGTGCTGAAGGGAAACAAAAATTACTTCGAGATAGCGGGAGGTTCGAGTTATCGAGGGTTCGAGTTACCTAGGGTAAAATTACAGCAAATCAAATCCAGGGGAAATCGACTTTGTTCGAGTTAGCGCGAGGTTCGAGTTTAGGGTTCGAGTTATCGGGAGTCAACTGTATGTTCAAGAAATAATGATTCATTTTCATCACACTCTTCGTACAGATTTTTGAATCCAAATTTACTTTCTTAATTAACTGCCGCATACAATTCTTCAAACATAAGCAAAAACTGACAGAAAGTGAGTTAAGGATTTTGAAAATGCAGTCGATTAAAAATATTTCCACGTTTTATTTGTTTTTTCAGAGGACTTAGTACTAGTGGGCACGTCAGAAGATAATCAAGCATATTCTTGACTTACGAAGCACGAAATACTAACTGCTACACGCCACAGATGGTGAATCATCGAGCGACTGTACGTGTAAGATCACTAATTAAAATTAATTGGTTACACTGAGAGTATTTACTGTTTGGAATTGGAATGGACCAAAATGGGAAAGGCCACTAAGATGGAAAGAAGTTTTAAAATATGAGGATAACAATGTACCATCCTTTCTACTCGAAGTCAGTTTTGAGAATAATTTCTCTAAGTGATTATCATCACGCGAAATCACAGATTACAATTCTTCTTTTAATTATACGGTTGTACCTTTTTTTTGATAGGTTATGAAAAATAATCGCACTTGGATTTAAAAAATTCGCGAAAAAAAATCAATTTATTTTTAGCAAAAGATGAAATCTGTTGGTTACAATGATTTAGTTGAACTCCAGCAAGGGTTCAAAAATGATATCCAGGAGGCCGTCCATGGGTGCATCGATTACTTAGCAACCAAATATTTCCGTAAGCGAATGAAATTGTCTAATAGAAATTCGAATACGTACGTAGCCTGTTTAATGAGCGTGTTTTCACAAGAAACTTATTTAAACAAGGAAATTCTATGATTCAGTCACCTTAGCAGAGTATTGGTACGTACAGTGTACGAAGCTTTCTTCTTATCTCTGACTCTATTTAAATTATGCTTTTTGATTCAATGTTTCTTTTTATCTTCTTTCTCCCAGTTCTCGTAACTTTCAAGAAGACAGATCATCAGTTGAGGAATGAAAACATATGGCAAACAAGGTAAATCATAACCATACATACCCCACACGTGCTGTTATCTCCTTACGCCCATACGGTTATGTCTGTTGTTTTCCAAAAATATTCCGAGTACACGGATCAAAGCACTGTGAAAGTAGGAATCACTCTTCAATATAATCCACTGAACATTTTTAGGAATAATGTCGATAAGCATTAGCAATCATTTACCACAGTAAAAAAAAGAAAGGATTTTCAGTGTCCAATGATCAATATAAAACTAAAGTTGATTCATGTCAATTACGCTTAAAGTTTAAAACGACTTACTACGATATTTCTTATTTGGATATTCTGATGTGTTAACTTGCGAAAAGAGAAATGTTCGAATTTCGATGCGGGTAAATTCTATGCTTTTATTCTGGATAAAGGAATGAGCAAAGAAAGTTGTACTTTTTTCAACAAGTTTTCAGCAAAATACTAGATTAGAAAATCCTGATTTAAACAACAACAGCGTTTGAATTAAGATTCGGTCCTGCAAACTGTCCTCAGTTTGTTAATAATGTTTTTCCCACTGCACAAAAAGGCGATGAGCTGACGCCCGGCCATCCTCGTGCAGCTATACAACACCGAATCAAAAGATCGCTCGGCGGTTTAAGGAAAAACGTTACCTACACTAAGGGATAGATCCTACATGCAAAAAACTTTTAATAAAATAATATCATAAATGACGTTGTGGCTGATAGACTCTCGAACTGGAACAAAAGCATGATCTTCACAGGAACTCAGTAACTGAAAAACACATTAAACACGAATTTCTTCATGGTAAGGTAAAAGAACCAATCAAAATGCTCAACGTCTTTTACGCTTGACAGGTAACTGAAACCCTCTTTCTTTGAAACTTGTTAAAGAAACGAGAAAAATTAAGTAATCATTACAAGAGAGATAAATTAACCTGTCGCAATAATCACTGCTATCATTTGGCTTTGGCAATCGTGAAACCAACAAGGTAAGTTTACTTCAAAAGACGCTGTAACAGTCTTGGAGATTCCATAGCTAGCATTCAAGCCGTTCATTTTTTTTCAAGTTATATCGTAAATATGAAGTTGTGTTCATCACATTTATTACTGGGTTTTCGTTTGAACTAATCAAAATATTTCATATCATGATCAATCTTTAATTTTAGTGCACAAATTAGAGGACTTTGATGATGCGATCACGAGTTAAACTGTCCACCATGTTTGTACTGATTTTCTCGCTCATGGCCACTTTCTGCGCAAGCTCTGCTAAGGACAGCAAGCCATCAGACACCAAGGTAACTGTATTTATACTCATAACAATTGCACATTGATTTGATTACAGTTGAATAATGTTAATTTGTGAAGAGAAGCGGTAAAAATGACCATATGTTAATTTTACTTTTTGCTTTTTTTGATAAATTAAGAAATGTTTCAAATAAAAATAAAAATTAAGGAGGTAACTAATTACTTATACAACCTTAGCAAAACTCAATCGTAATCAAAAGCAACGTTATTACTAACGTGGTAGATACTAGTATATAGCTTCTGGGATGAAAGACGAATTTCTTTAATCCCAACTTACGATTTATCGAAGAAACCCAAATTAAAACTTGCAAATTAACGAAAATCACTGGACACTCTCTCACCTAGATTGAAACGATAGATGAAAGACAAAATTGACAAGAGCTACTAGTAGTTTGACTTTTCTTTTTTTAGCAGACTGTTTCATCTTGTCCATCTTGTAATAATGGCGGACAAACCGGGATGTGGACATACATGACATGCGTCCCAGGAGCCCCTGGGGCACCTGGTCGAGATGGAGCCAAAGGAGACCTGGGTAGCCCGGGGAAAACTGGGACCCAG
The DNA here is from genome assembly GCA_964035525.1 of Porites cylindrica. Taxonomy (NCBI): domain Eukaryota; kingdom Metazoa; phylum Cnidaria; class Anthozoa; order Scleractinia; family Poritidae; genus Porites; species Porites cylindrica. Next base: position 12,278,142 of record OZ037786.1, on the reverse strand, counting down.
GGACCACCTGGTACTGACGGAAAGAAAGGAGCAAGGGGAGCGCCTGGGATCCAGGGTTCTGCCGGACAAAAAGGACAGCGAGGGGACAAAGGCGACAGTGGAACGTCACGACTGGCTTCACACATGAACTGGAAGGAGTGTGCTTGGAAAAAAGGGGACGACAAAGATTCAGGACTGATATATGTAAGTACGGTTCGTCACTATGTTACCCGAGTTAAAAAATATTATATTAGCTCAAAGAAAGTAATTTTCACTAAAATGATTGATTGTCATAATGCCTTGGTCAGCGGTCAGCGATAATGATGATTTTACTAAAATGATTGACTGTCATACTGTAGGCACAGAAGCTATTTTGTTTCTTTATATCTCGTTTAGAACTGTGACTTTGTGAAGAAATACCCGGACACTTCCCTCCATGTCTACTATGCTGGTAACCTCAGGGCTGGCTATTGTGACCACTGCTGTAGTCGCTGGTATTTTACCTTTAATGGAGCCGAGTGCAGCTCTCCTGGAACTATTGACGGTGCATTCTACATGCTAACAGGCAGAAAACACGATCTTCATCGTCACCGCCACATTGAAGGTCACTGCAATAACATTCAGAAAGGAAAGGTGCGAGTGGGATTCTCGGTTGGAAAGTGCGTCACAGGACATAAGCTTGCTAACGCCGACACTGGTTGGCATTCAATGAATCGTATCTTCATTGAAGAAGTAGCAAAAGCTCAGCAGTGAGCTCTGTCACGTGATCATCCGGACTTTTCTAAAAAGCGTCTTAGACTTATGCTATGTAGTCAGGTAATAATGTTTGTAAAGCAACAGTTGCCATCAAATCTGTATCTGTTAAAAAATAAAGTCCAGAAGCATTGAATCTTTACACTAATGGCTTGGGTCACTAACATACTTTCCGTATAAAGTTTCATAAATTAAGTCACACCATGAACACTTCATTGCAACAAATATGCTTTTGAGTTATTCGCCTATCTGATAATAACCCTATTGCGCTTCCCACTCATTCTGAGCCAGTGAGATGCAAACAAAACTTTACTGCGCTTTTAACAAACATGGGAATTCTGAAGTTCAAAAGCCAACTGAGGATTGCGTTTTTCGCTGCCGTCAATCATCTTAACGGACCTCTTTGGAAACAAAACTTTACTTTAACGGGTTCAAAAGGTCACGGTTTGTAATTGGTGAGTGGTGGATTTCGATGCGTTTTGTGTGTTTTGTGTTTCAAGGTTCGTTGCTTGTGATCATAATTATGATTGACGGCAGCGAAAAACGCAATGTGAAGGCGGCTTTTGAACTTTAGAGTTCGCATATTTGTGAAAAGCGCAGTAAGATCGAGGACCTTAAATTTCAAGCTGAATTCTTCAATTTCGGGTCAAGGTTGAGCTGAAATTATAACTACGTAGCCTCGGTTAAAAAGCAAATAATATTTCATTAGACGATTCTCTCAGAGAGCAATCAAAGCATGATCAGTTTTTTGAAAAAAAAAAATCGATTGCATACCAGTGTAACTTAACAGAAGAAAGACATCCTCCCACTGTTTAGGTGGGACAGTAAAGTAATTTAATATGTTTATAGCCTGCGTAGCATGGTGGTTTTGGTTTGGCGCACAAAGTAAGAAGGAAAAAAAACCGCTAGGAGATTGGGGCGGGAGCAAAGAAAAACCGCTTGCACGGACGGGCGCCCTTTTTGAGCGTGAACAGGAAATGGCCATTTACAGTCTTCTTCATGGGAGAGATGCTATGGCAATATTGTCAACAGGTTTTGGCAATAGGATGATCTTTACTGTCTTTGTTATGGGCAAAGAAGAAATGTCCTTATCAAAAACCTGTATGACTCGCAATTTCGCCTCTAAAAAAGAATTATAGACGACCAGATTTCGGAAATGTTGTTGCTGAGCTGTACAGCAACGGAGCTTTCGACAGAAACAGTGAATTTGCTTTAAGAAAGTCCACCTCAATTTTCTCTATTACTCGGTGTTAGAGAATAACGCACTGCATCGAACGGTCGATGAGACGTACACAGTAGAAGAAAGACGCTCAGCATAATTCTCCATACTTGGTGTAGCTTAAGTTCAAGCTATAACTCAAATCTGAAGATCGCCCTACCGTAAAAATTCTACATCCTGCAAACAACCCTTCAAAGCCTGGCCCAGCGTCAAAAGTCGGAAATTATCACATTCACGACAAAAAAACTACAAACCAAGGCACCTTGGTTTGCAGTATTAATAGTCAGATCCAGGCATTTTTGTCGGGGGAAAAAAAAGAAGCTAAAATATTTATCAAGCCATAATAAAAAGCTTTAGGCGTTACGAGTGGTCAAAGAAATGAGTACTTTACGATTGCATCTGAGTCAACAATCAGAAACTCCTACAGAAGAATTAACCACATGAAATAATTACTCAGTATGGATGAAACAGACCCGCTTAATGTAAGACTTAATGCGGCAAAAATAAGATTTACTCAGTCAAGTTTAAAACACAGTGTAGTCACCTACGCGCGAAATAACAATACAGAAGAAAAACCTGTATTTGTTCAAGTAAACTCCAATTGCGGCCAACCTCACGTTTTACATTATATCACGAGCTTTTGAGTCGTGTTTAGCCTGTCAACAGTTTATTTCTTATTGACTGGGAAAACTGAAACCAAACAAGTTGTCAACAGGATCTTAAAATGAGTTGTAGGGGGTGGCAATTGAAAAGGCCACGAATCCGGCAGGCGGTTTTAATTTTTCTCACGGCTTCGCCGCTCGTTCGCGCGCACTTTGCGGTCGTTTTTGCGGCTTCGCCGCTCAATAGTGCTCCCCATAAAACCGCCATGCTACGAAGGCTAATACGTTTAAGACTAAACCATTATCCTTTCAATTAAAAGGCATTCCTAAGGATTTTAAACCAATATTAACGAATTGTGACCCAGCGCCTTAAACACTGAAGTTCAGAAACAAAAGGGTAGGCATAGGGTAGCCCCCACAAAGCTCGACCTTCACAAACGACACTCAGAAGTGACTACAAAATATTTTAGGTCTGGAAAATGCTATACCTGGTTTTTTGAAAATCGTGCTACTGAAAAATACCAGTCACTCTCACTAATTGGTAATTTAATGGCCCTTCTTAATGGAAAATCTCACCTTAAAAAGAAGTTCTTGAATGCACCAGCTCCCTGTTGACACAAAGTGCTATCTTAAAAGATGCCAGAAGTGAACATTTCCTCATTAGGCTGGAAAATAAGACATTTTAAGGTCAGTTTTATTGGTAGCGCCACCGACTGCAAAGCTAGCTATTTCCCAAATTTACCCTATTTTGCAATGCCATTGGTCTACCTAATACAACCCTTAGCAAGATTCCTCGAACAAAAGAAATCCTACAACCTCCAATTTGACTTCATCCTGACTTGGCACCATAAGCAACAGAGGGCTTTATTGTTTACTTGAAAACTTCACAAAAAAACTGCATCCAAGCGCAGTAAAACATCAAACCTTAGACCAAACCTACACCCTTGGAATTCAACCAAGCTACCCCCAATGCCCCAAATAGCCCTTGCACCAAGCTGACACCCAGCTAGACATCAGCCCCCCTCGATATATCAAAATTCAGCGTGATAGCGAGTCTAGAAGACACAAACAACAAAATTGAATAAACATGAATAAACTTGGTTTTGTTTGTGTCCTCTAAGACTCGCTATCATGCTGAATTTTAAGAGCGACGGTCAGGAAAAATCGACCAAAATCTTAATTTCGTGGCAAGAGTTGAAAAATCAATTTCTTTCATTTTTTGTTCATAGATAGCTGTTAGGTAGATAAGAAACCTAATGTAGATTGTTCCCGCCAAAAGCCTTTTATTTGTGAGAAAAATTAGAAGATCGGTTTTGGATGTCGGAGTCTCAGACTGCCCTAATTTTTAACCTGAAATTCGCTAACATCAGCTTTCCTCGCGTTCGCAAACGAAGCCGCATGGAGAAATGTGGACACTTTCAATGAACAGAAAAATTCTTCTTCTTCCACTAAAAGATAGTTTCAGGGCACTAGCGAAGCTCGTCGTATTGAAATAATTAAAAAATGAGGGATAGGTTTTCACGATGACAAAAACTTAAGTTCGACAGCAATATTTAACCAAAGAGTGGGGTAAAAAGGTGAAACTGGGTCAATTTTAGCCACTTTGAAACACTGAACTCTACCAGCCGGCGACTCTACGTGACAATCTGTTCCTAGACTGCACGTGACATAACATACATGACAGTCACGGAATCAAGGTAGTAACGCAACGCAATTCTTGAAAGAGTAGATTATAACGATGCCCAAAATAAAGGGATGAATCTCATAGTTTATTAGATATAATCCGTGTAAAGTTTGCTTATCATTTTCGCATAAATTATGACCTGTATTTGGAAACCGCTGAATTTCTCGAATTGGGTCTTTGCGATTTTGGTGAAACTCTGTTCAGCGCAAGGCACTAATGCGCACTATGTGTAGTCGAGAGATTTTCACGAAAAAATGCCGGCAACAGCAGATTTTCGACTCAGACCTCAAAGAGGCGTGGCATTAAAACCACGTGACATTTACTCCAATCGCCAAACATTTTATGTTATATTGTAGATTGATCTATATGTTATTCATTCTATGTGTTAGACTTACGATAAAAGTAAAGATGGGGATACCAGAGAGCTTCAAAGTAGGATGGTACCCCCCCAAAAAAACTGGGTCGAGTGACCTTAAATAAGCTATTTTGGTCAGGCTTCACTATATTTACCGGACTTCGATGCTTTCGTTTGGAGGCTGCCTTCAGGAACCCAAGCCAATTCTCAGGTATGTTTTAGATGAATGACTAAATGTGTGAATAAACGAGGACTGGGAAAATTTGGAGCTACACCACAGGAAAAATAATGCCGCAGAAAACAACTACTAAATTAAAGTTTTTGTCACCGTAAAAAACCCGTTCTTCGTTTTTGAATTATGTCAGTTCAACGAGTCTTGATATTGCTTTGAAAGTATCTTCTAGTGAAAGACGGAAGAATTGTTCTATTGATGGAAAGTGTCCTAATTTCTCCTTGCGCCTTTATTTGCGAACGCGAGGGGAGTTGATGTTAGGAAATTTCAGGTTGAAAATACGGCCATTTTGAGACTCCGACCAAGAAAACTAATATTCTTACTTTTCTCGAAAATAAAAGGCTTTTTGCGCGAACAACTTACATCAGATTACTTATCTACCTTAAAGCTATTTAAGGACAAAAAATGAAGGAAATCGATTTTTCAACTCTTGCCACTCGATGGTCGATATTTGTCGACCGTCGCTCTTAATATATCAAAAGTGGCTCATTTGAAGGAGACACCAAGCCCAGGGATAAGCCGCAGTCGAAATTTCACCAAAGCCACAGTCCAGCACAAACAAGGCTCTTTAGAACAACCCTACCCCTCTGGAATTTAACCACTGCAGGCTACCTCAAGTTGATAGCCCTGTGCCTGTGCAACAAGCTGACGCCCACCTTGACGGAAGCCCCCTTAAAAAATTGCTGGCTCAATGGGGGCCGGCCTGTTACCCCCTCGAGCACTGATTTCTGTCTGGCAATCTTCGTGTCCAGTCCCTATGCGGGACTGGCCTTTTTTGTGACGTATCCGGGACGAACGTCCAGAGGACTCCCCGTTCCCCTTGGAATAAGTGACCCCTAAACGAATTGATCGCGCTTGATAATAGGGAACTTAAGATAGAGACGTTTTCGGGGCGACGGCAACTTCAACCGGACGTGACATCATCATTTGTTGGATATTGCGCAAGTTCCTGCTCACCACCCCGTCGGCGACGTGAAACTGGGCTGTTTGGCGTTGTGGCGAAAACGTGAGTATTTAATTTTCATTTCAATCAGGTTTGTTGCGTTTAGCAACCAAAATTTAGCAGATTATCGTTCTTAAATTGCCCTTGTTTTCTTTGAGGCACATTTCAAGCTCGATTTCCAAGCTCTGTTATCTAAACTTACATCTTTGAATGTATCCAACTTGGCAAACAGCCAACCGAGCCAAATAAAAGTATCCAGACAAAAAATATGAATTGTGTGTTTTTAGTTCTCTCTTTTCGTTAGAATATCGTATAAATGAAACGCATTGAAAATTATATAGAATAGTAGGTAATACCATGTACTAAATAACGTGGGAATACTGAAATAAAGTTGTTGCCGTTGTTTTGTTGTTCCATGCAAGTATTTCCCGGGAATTATTTCAATACCAAACTAAGAATACGGTTCCTTGGTAGCATTTTAATGTTCCTGGAATTTGCAAGGCTTCGGCAAGCCTGTGGAGATCATTTTTTTTTTCAACACGAAATTCTGCCTTGCACTCAGCTGCATTCCGCATGTTTCTTAGCGCGAACGGATCGTAACTGTCCCGAGGAAAATCGGGATTTTTGGACTCATAATTTTCCCACAAAACGAGAAACTCTTCATTCGATACATGTTGTCTGCATAGCAAATATTTATTCTCGCAATTCTTTATGTGAAGCCATATCTTCCTCTTCGGTATTCTTCTAATTAAGGGCGCCGTCCTTCTGAGTTCACTGCGATCTTATGGTCGATTTTTGACGGGAAGCGACGGCTGCCTCAGTTCCAGGCTTTCTCTGCCAGTCCGGTCGCCGTCGCCCAGAAAACGTCTCCATCTTAAGTTCCCTAATAAGGCCTTGACTGTAACGGACCTCGTGACCATATTAGCTGCGCTAAATAATTAAACGATAAAGGCTAAGTAAACGTTTCCCTTCTATTCGTCAATATCTTTCATTTCGCCACTCTATTTCCCTCAGAATTTTACTAAACAACAAAAATCACGCATAGTCGCTGAGTATTCTTTATCATCTATCCGATAATTTCTGAGGGGTATAAAAAAAGAATCGCATTGAGACTCAGGGATGAATAATTCATTATTATTTTTTTAGTTTGTTTATTTCCGTTAGTCTCTGTATCAAGTATGTATTTTGATAATTCGAAACTTGCCCATTGCAAAGAATTCACAGCTAGCCGGCACTTTACCTTTCGGTCTTAACGTCGCGTATGCCTGAGTCCTCAAAAATCCAACAACGTTAAGTGAACTAGCTGTGTTCTTCTATACAACATAATAATTATAAGAAATTGTCCACCCATGATTCGACTTCGTGTCATAGTGTGTGCTCACTCGAGCCAAATGCGGGGAAAGTCCATTTGAAAGTTTCTAGTAGACAACTTGAACGAGCGGTTACATTTCATGCAAGAAAAGCTGACGCCTTTGCCCAAGCCAACAGCGCTCGCATATGCTCTGGCTGTCTCGCCTATGCTTTTCCCGAGTAGACCTGGCTGGCGTTCCAAAGTGTTTATATGGAGGGAAGTTGGCACAGCTAGGAGGATGACCCTACCATCACAAAAGAGGGTCATCTAACGGTTCACCAATCTAGCAAGGAAAAGTATGAATAGTTGGTAGCCCAGGGTAGAACAGGTAGGCGGGTGACCATTATTTTTACCCGGAAGAAATTTTCTTCTTATAAACGGGGGTTGTTTTACCATTGACACCCGCAAACCGGTCGGTTCACCGTTTGGGTAAATGGTAAGCAAAATTCAGTACTAGTTAATTTCGCTACGGAATCACGTTTACCATTTCTACAGATCAGTTCCATTTACTGCAAAACGACCGCAAAAGCCTTTCAGAAACTCGTATAAAAGATGCCTTTGGAGTAATGGACCACGAATCTCCGTGTGGAACATTCCGACCGGGAAAACAGTACTACCTTTTCAGACGTTTCGTAGCTCCCAGAAATTTTCCACTAAAACGACACAAAAAATCGTGTTCCATTTACTTTCCAACCAGATTTTCCGCAAACTTTTTCAAAATAGTAAACAACCAGGGACTTAATAGGTAAAACGAAAAACAATCACTTTATTAAACAGTATTTTTTGAAGGCGAAGAGTACATCACAATATTTAACAATTATTCTTTGAAATAGAGGCGACTGGGTAAATATTGCCCAAGTCACTATTCACCGAGATAGAAAATTGATTGTTTTAGAATAAAATTGTGGTTCAGTTTTATCCTTGGCTTAAATTCTATTTCCGTTTGTTTTAAACTCATTACAATACATTACCATATCCCAAAACAAAGGAAAATAAAATTTAAACCAAGGATAAAATTAAACCACAACATATACACACGAAGTGATCTGAACAGAAACAGAAAAGGACTATTGGAGTGCGATTTGATTGACGAGTCAACTTATGCGTAGAAAATGTGTCTACGCCACTCGCACATCTCCCATAATGCACCTTATTTGCCCCCCAAAAATTTGCATAAGCATTGTTTTCAATTTCTCTTGGGACAGCTGTAATACCCAGGAGAAATGAAAAACAAAGGTTATGCAAAATTTTGGGGGCCGGTGCATTATGGGAGATGTGCAAGTGGTATACATGGCGGTAAACAGTACATACACAAAGTTAGATCTTTATAGAATTTTCCAACATGTCAAATCACAGTTTCATTATTCAGGGGTATTAGCAGTAACAATGCATTTGGAATATACCCAAAAATGTTAGCTACACGCCACTTGCACATCTCCCATAATGCACCTTATTTGCCCCCCAAAATTTTGCATAAGCATTGTTTTTCATTTCTCTTAGGACAGCTGCAATACCCAGGGGAAATGAAAAACAAAGGTTATGCAAAGTTTTGGTGCATTATTGGAGATGTGCAAGTGGCGAATTGTTGTCCCCAAAATAATAGCCTGTGAGCAACTAGGTGGCTCGCTTTGCTCGCCACTCGAAATGGAGAGCTTGCATGCTAATAGGCAACCAAAATAATGGCAACTCCGATGTTATTGTAACACTGACCATAACAAATTTTCATCTTTATCTAATACAGCCGTAGTGGTCATTTTTCCAAATGCTCGAGCTTGTCCCTGAAAAACCCCATCCACCCTCCTTAAAGCGTTTTAGGGACTAGAACTTTGATTTTATTTCGGGTCTTTTCATTGAGCTAATTTGATCTAATTTATTCTCATCTTACTGTAGTTTACATTTAAAATTTTACATTGTTTAATTATAAAATTTTAGAATAGATTTTCAGTTTCATCATTGTAAAACCCTACTTATCATTTATATGTCAAAAACGAATTACTAATTTTATTATAATTATTGAATTTATCATAACCTACTGTTTTACTTGGGAAGGTGAAAAACGTTAAAGCGGAGTTCCTTGGGCATTGGCCCGGGTTTTTTTAGCTATTCTTCATTTGCTTTCTGTTCCGTTGTTGTATTTTTCCACATTGTTTTTGCCTAATTTTTACAAACTTCGACACATTTTTTCAGGCAGCTCAAGGATACTTCTTCAGGTAACACGAGCATACAGGTCTACAGGTTACTGGTAGCTAGACCTCTGACAATATTTCAATGTGGGCACTGGGAAGAGGATTAAACTTTCTGGGTTTCTAACAAAGATAGATTAATTTTATAATATGGTGATTACGGTAGAGTTGCAATTTGCGACGATTTTGAAATTATGAGTTTCTTCATTAATTAAGCATATCTTAAACAGTAGAATTGAACATCAAACACCATAACCATCACTGTTCCCTCTCATTTGGCAAGGATAGTCATAAATGTAACTGATCATGATTCTAGTTGATACTGATATTTTCTTTGAAATATTTCTACAACAATTCCAATGCACTGTGGGTTCTACATATGTTGAAGACAGATAAATTGGATGAATTGAGACGGCAGAAGGGAGTGAAGACAGGCTGCAGGTCTTGACAAGAGCCATAATGGCTCTTGGTCTTGACTAATGGTGACGTTTTCACTGCCGTCACGGTCGTTGTCGGTTAAGCTCCCTAATAGGGACATTAATTAAGATCCGAGGACGGCGACGCCTATTTCCCTTTCGTAAACGTTCTTAGCCTTTAAACGGCCGATGCCACCGTTGGTAACCAAACCTTTAGTCATGAAGATTGGCTTAAGTCATAATAAGGCAAATAATACGTTTCTGAATAGTCTTAGAAACAGCGACCTTGAGGCTCAAGTTGTATTTACGTTTAAAAAAGTTATGGAAAGAGCTAGGGTCACCTGTTATTGATGTAACAGTTAAGAAAGACACTTTTCTCTAGTTTATGCACTTAAATGTTTTGGAATTTTGGCGGGTTGTTGTGGTAGTGTAGGGGCAGGGGAGAGAGATTGGGATACCAAAAGGTCCTGGTTCGAGGTCCGGGTTAGACCCTGGGTTGCGATTTACTTTCTTTTTAATAGAAACACTCAATAAATCAAAAAGAGCTCAAACATTTTCTAAGTGTCCTAAAAATGGCAGCGCGGAGTTGAATCCCTAAGAGCCATATTCAAGTTCAGAGAGAGCAGGAAAATTTCGTCGTGGCTTGTTTATCTAGCTCCTCCATAAAACGTGAGATTTGGTATTTTCACGTCGTAGTTGTGCAGGAATAGCTAGTGATGGCAAAGAAATGTACAAAACAAACCTACTGCTTTTTCGACGTTCTCCCTGCCGTAATCGTTGTCGGATCTTAAGGTTTATATTAATTTGAAGGGGACGTAAAATAACCTACAACAAGGTTCGAAAAGGGTAGGAGCCATACATGATGGTTGTGACGCCTCTGTTTCCTGCGTTGGATAAAGGCTAAAGGCCCTCGCCTCGGTGTTAACCTCGCAAACAATTAGCACAGCTACTGAAGCAACACAAACAACTGGCTGCGTGGCGAGATGAGATGTAATCATTAGAACAAAAAAGCGGTTTTCCTGGGACTGTATTGACGTTTGCCTTGATTGTGTGATCAGCAGTCACGTGAACGTCCACTGAAATTGAAAGACTGAAAAAACAAACGATGAAAATAAATAAAAAAAATGACACTTATCCAATCATAGAAAGACGAAAGGAAAGCTCAAAGCCAATCAGAATTCAGAGCAGAGTATACTTCAGTGGAAGCGGCAATTTCAAGAGAGCGCAAAATGCAAATAAATCCAGCTAATAAAAAGTAGTCCTTTAGCTCGTACATTTCTTTTGGTTTTAATTGCGGCTAGCTGAACAAAGTTGGTTAACCGCAAAATTGTACAAAAATGCTTAGCCGAATCTTATTTTTGCTGTGCACTTTGCATATTTTTGCGTCAGACCTCATTCTCTCTCGAGCAACTTTTTGAGAAATTTCTGGGAACATTTTTTAGAAATCTCGAACAACTTGTGGTAAGTCTTACTTTTGTGTGTGTGAATTCCTTTTTTTTTCTGTTCTGTTTAAAACAAAATCGAATTTTAAGGAAAGTTTGATTTAGGCTATAACGCCGTCGTTTTCATTGTTTACTTTTATCATGGGTTTTGTTAAGACTGCTACACTACACAGTATATTGACAAGAGTCTGAAAGGTAATTTTTACCCCTGCGCACGTGAAACAGGATGTAACAATTAGTGCCAAATAGTTAAAAGCGACTGTCAGGAAATATCGCGCATCGAGTGGCAAGAGTTGAAAAATCGATTTCCTTCATTTTTTGTTCATAAATAGCTTTTAGGTAGATAAGTAATCTGATGTAAGTTGTTCTCGCAAAAAGCCTTATTTTCGAGAAAAGAGTAAGAATATCAGTTTTCGTGGTCGGAGTCTCAAAATGGCCGTATTTTCAACCCGAAATTTGCTAACATCAACTCTCCTCGCGTTCGAAAATAAAGCTGCAAGGAGAAATTTGGACATTTTCTATCAATAGAACAATTCTTCTTCTTTCACTAGAAGATACTTTCACAGCAATATCAAGACTCGTTGAATTAACATAATTCAAAAACGAAGAACAGTATGGTTTTAGAGGGGGGTTTTCTACTGAACAGGCCATTGTAGATATCGTTAGTGCAATTCAGTCTAATATGGATAAACGTTTATTTACCCGTGGAATTTTTATTGACTTAAAGAAAGCTTTCGATACAGTTAACCATCAAATTCTTTCTAAAAAGTTTTTTAATATTTCGTGGAATTATTAATAACGGATTTGAATCCCTTTTTGTGCCACAGATAACAAACATTAGAAATTAACAACCAGAATATCTGATACAGATCTAAGCGTTTTTAAAATACGTTAGTAACTGTTGTGCGTATTTTATCGAGGAGACCTGATGTCTAGATTGGAAAACCAAATATAACTGTTAAGAAACAATTTCCAAGGGGAACAATCGAATTGAATTGCAGATTTAATGTCTTGTTTCTGTTTAAGTAATGGTCCAGATAAGAAGGAAAGGACCAAAACGCAGTGAACACGTCGGAATGCAAAAAGGTGCTAACTTTACTATTGTCTCTACTAAGGTTCTGATTGGTTTAAACATCAAATTTTACGAAATCTTCGCAAAGCAGCATGTACATCAATCCTTTTTTTTTCTATCCAACTTCCTTATAACAAAATCTCGTCTGAGTCTAAGTAACACAGAAATCGTATGTGCGGATCATGTAAAATTGTGAACATTTCTCGGCCATTGTTTGCAACTCTTGTGATTGGTCGAAATGTTTTAACACAAAAATACACCCTTTAAAAGTGGAGTTTAAGTACATTTTCTTTCGTAAACAGCCTTTTTGTAGATTTATGCACTCTCTGCGTAAAAATGAAAACATTTCCATGTGAGGAAAGCGTATTGCGCCACAACAATAGAAATCGCTTTCCTTCTTACCTGGATCATTACTTAATCAACTTTCAGTTGGCTGGCGCAAAGTAAACAAGTGGCCAGTATGTTTTGAAGCCAAAGGCAGCTGGTTCGGAAGATTTTACGTCCCACGGGGAAGATTAGCTGCCATAAAGCTGGTTCATCTGTACGGATACGTGTCCTGTCACGTTCACGGCCTATTTTTCTGGTCCTACTGGGGCTGTGGCGACAATCCGTCGATGGGGTTAAACACTCTAGTCAACGCTGTCATCACAGACTCAGACAACCACATTCTACTCCCACCAATTCAGTTCCAGAAGATCAGCATTTTAAAGTGGTACAGGGCTCCCGGATATAATTGGATATAATTCCCTCTCACCTGAGCTTGTTCTGCCATTCTTTACGTCTCCCAGACGGGTCCATCGGAAACAAGAAACAAGAATTACGCGTGTGGTACGGTGAAAACTTGGTGAATTTAAGCGAAGGAGACAACGGAGGAAAAGTGTGCGCTGACGTCTATGCTCTCTTTGTGTGACTGAAGAGACGCAATCGCTGCTTTCTCTAAGGGTTTTAAAAAATGTAAAAGATAAAAGGGAATTTTTCTATACCATCTTTCTCACTTGACTTAAAATCAAAATCATTACAGAAAGCCCAGAGTCTAGGAAATGAACGAAAATCAATAGACAAAACACCTCGCTAAAAATCAGGACTGTGCGATATTTCATGTGCTAGATACTATTAAAAAATTAACAAAGCTTTGTATGGAGACGCCATGTTGGTGCCCCTTCGAGGGGCACAAATATGGCCGCCGTAAACAAAAAGACTCATCTGCCTTTGAGTGTTTTTTATAAAAGCGTTAATTCATCGCTTGAGGAACTCATAAAGATTAAAGTAATATTTATCCTGAAACAAGAAATGTTAAGATAGCAAAATCTCAAAAAAAATCGGTAACATTGTCAGCCTACATGAGAGCTGTCCAGGCCGCCATCTACATGCCGCGTCACGCAAAAGTTTTGCAAATTCAAACGTCCCTATATCGCAAAACGAAGAGCCCTTTCGAACCGAATATTTGTATACAGCTATTTCAAGAAAGTTTGTCGGAAAAAGCGCACGCGACAATCCCGAAAGGTATTGTGGGTGGTTTTGAGTTCAATGTTCTTCAAAGAAATTTGAAAGAATGGCACAAGAGGCCATGGACGTGTTTGCGACTGCTAAAGGAAGCAACAAAAGTAGGTTCGACTGACTACACTGCCAAGAACAGGGTATTGATCATATCCTATATTACCTTTCAGGATTGTTGCGTGCACATTTTTTCCGACATGCTTTAAATAGCTGTAAACAAAGGTGTTTAGCTGCTGTAATGCCTCACAAAAGTAACACTCGGAATAATCGACAATGCCTAAATACTTTGAATTTTGGTGACGTCACGTGAAAACCGAGTATTGCATAATTCCCATAAGTTTTTTTTTTTTTTAATCAGAAAGCAAAAGTTAAGATTAAATGATTTTTATAAAGTGTAAAAGTGCGGTAATAAAACTGATCATAAAACGTATTTCCCGAGTTTTCTGATTTTGTTGCGGGGGCAAACTTCAAAAATATCAGACACCTGTTGCAATAAAAACGCAGTGTCAGACGAAACTGCTTACGTTTAGGCTAGAGTTAAAATGAAGAGTTTGAGCTGAACGTCAGAGTCTGGCGTTAAATTATGAGTTTGAAAGAACTGAACGTCAGACGCAACTGCTATTAACGTCTAGTGTTTTAAAAAATACAGGGTTTGACTGGGGCATGTGCAAAAAGGGGAGGGGTAGGCGAAGAAAAATGCGAAACCACGGACCGAGGTTATTTCAAAACACGAATTGCGACTGAGTACGAATCAGCATCCAAAACAAGAAAGAGGAAGTTGAATGACCATATCCCACAGTCCCTTCATTATCAGATCGTCACAGGCATGATGACCTGTAATTCGTCGTCATTATCATCGATGGCGTCGATACTGATTCGACTTCAAAGATGTATTCAAAGGGTATTTTTGGGGGAGGGGGAGTGGAGGTGGTGCGAATGAGCGTCAGGGACTAGAGCAAAAGTGACGTCTAGACACACTTTACACTAAAAGCTCAAGACGACCAAACCAGTAGAAATTTAACAGAATAGAAATCATAAGTAATCACTGAAATTTCAACAAATTTTGTTCTAATATATAATTTATTTTAACATATTTGCACCTGAGCCGCCAGTAACCACCCGTGCGGATCCGCGTCCTTTCTACCGCTTGTGACGTCATCAGTTTTAATAATCAAGGATAACTTTGTCCGCTAACTTGTGCAGAAGGAAAAGATCTTTCAAACCATACCAGAATGAGCACAATTCAGTCAAGGACACCTGAGAAAAAGGCAAAAAACCATGTAACATTCCACTGAAAATTTCCATGGAAATCTTGTTCCACAACCCACCTAAATTTCCTTTCATTTAATCCTAAGATCCTAAAGGTTTTCCCCAAAACTTTTCCCACCAAAATGAAGCCCACTAAATGCCCAGCAAGAGGGGAAAAAATGAGGTAAGAAAAGCGAAAAAGAGGGGAGGAGAGAAGGCGAAAACTAAAAGTCAAGTCCTAGTTCGATATCCTTTAATGACAACGCAATCGTAAGAAATTTCTATCCTAAGAAGTTTCACTCTTCTAATATTTTCAAAGATTTGCCGGCAGCTTGAAGAGAATTTGCATTTGATCACCTTTGATTATAGAACCGCGCTCGAAATATCAATTATCAATATTGTCAATATCATGAAGTATGAAAAACTCGTACCCAGTTGTTTTCGGTTGTTTCACCATGAAGTCATCAAACTCTAAAATAAAAACAGTGAGGCCTTCTGAGTTTTTCCCTACCAGGTTGAAGGTGACCGAGCCGAAATAAATCTTTGTATAAGTTTCCAGCCCCATTTTGAATTTCCGCATTTCAAATAGTAAAACTGACTAAATTAACCGTAAGTTAACTGATTCATTCCCCTTTGATAATCACCGCGGATAAAAATTATGCATTTGTTGGAGGTTGCATTATTCCGCTTTGTTCGTGAAAAAAAATAGAAAGTTAAAAGAAAAATCGTCAATTTTGTAAATGTTTCTTCTCCGTTCAGTCCTGGACATGACTGCCGCTCCTTGTCTTTCCGCTCTCTAACTACCAAGAATGTTATCTCAATAAGCTTCAATACAGTATTTGCCGAAACTTATTCCTTCATTATAAGCTTAATAAGGAAAAATAGTTTGATATCGGTTGCTTTGGTTCGAGATATCAGATTTGAAACCAGTATCCAATGCTGACGCGTGTACATTTCTTCGTTCGAGACAATTTGATCTTAGTCCTAAAAAAACTACATCAACGAC
This sequence comes from Porites cylindrica, assembly GCA_964035525.1. Lineage (NCBI taxonomy): Eukaryota > Metazoa > Cnidaria > Anthozoa > Scleractinia > Poritidae > Porites > Porites cylindrica. Next base: position 12,262,160 of record OZ037786.1, on the reverse strand, counting down.
CCTTCTCTTCGTCAAACATGAGTCACCTGAGAATGAGCCGGATTTCGTTTGATCAGGCACGCGCAATTGCAATCCAATCTGCCATTCTATACCATACAAGGACTGCTAAACAAATACTAGTGGAGGGGACGTTAGAGGGGATAAATGAAGCTAAATGTACACAACTTCTACGAATGTCGCTATATAGATGTTGTATTCATCGAGAAAATGTTTCCCACTGTAACTGAAAGAAACAGTATTTCAGGCTGAAGAAACTGATCCATGTTTTATTAACCACGTGTCGTTTGCGGATTTATTTTCTGCTTTGCGCAACACATCTGTACCGGTCAAAAGCAAAGCATCGAAGTTTTATTGTTTCGTTACTGATACTTATGATTCATTAGAATTAGGACCTGATATATTTCAATTTTATGACCATGGTGGGATCCGTGCAGCTCAAAGTCAAGAATGAAATAAGGAAATTAAGGACATGTTACTCGCGAAGTTTCGAATAAAAATAGGCTCTAATGCTAATGATCTCTTTCACGTGCATGGTACTGAAACATAAATAGTGTTAGACGTGTCCCTGAAAAATTATACCTGGCGATTGAGTTTTTGAAGCTGAAGTCAGTCAGTAACATAGAGCGCTTTTCAATTGAGTGTCGAAAACCAAAACCAAAGTAATCACAACGGCCAATCAGAGTAAAGGAAATTATCAGAGGGAGCCAATGACAACTCGAAGTAAACGCGTGTAACCGGCCTGTAGCGCGGGAAAACGCGAGTGACCAAGGAGCGATTGGTTTTAGTTTACATCTGATTGGCTGAGAGGGTGGCGCGAGTTTTCTAGACCAATCAAACAGCACAATAAAGCAAAACCAATTCAATCCTGGATTACTTTCAACACTCAATTGAAAATTGCTCTAAATGTATGAAATAACGTGAAATAAATGTGTTTAAGTTGGTAATAAATATTCCTTCGATAGTTTCAAGACACTAAAAGGTCCTTTGACTGACTTGTTCAGTTTTTTTTATCAAGTAACCAAACACTGATTTCCATGATCATGTTAACGAATATCCACACTTTGGATTTTCCCTGTCTTTAAAAAAAAAACTAAGGTTTAGCCATGACTGCAGTGGCTTAGTTAGACTTTCTAAAAGCCCTTTAAAATAATCGCTTAAAAATCTATCCTGATAATCTCCAAAAAAGTTCTAAAACTCTCAAAAAAAATTTCTAAACATCTCAAAATTTTACCCTAAAATCCCAAAATGTTAACGCAAAATATCAAAGTTCCGCCAATATTATAGCTATAGCATTAATGCTGCCGCTATGTACTTTTCCAATGTTTCGTGCTGCTGATCCCCAAACATGGTAGCAAGCAAAGAGAAGACCCTTTTAGCAGATCTAGGATTGACACAACTTCCTTCCGCCATGTTTTTGTTTTGGAAACTAACTACAACAGAATTCTGGAACACATAACTGAATGGTCAAACTGCTGTGCATGAGCCATGAAGGCATGAAGTACATATGAGGTCCCTTCACTCCTTTGCCTAGCTCTTGCCTTTGGACCTATATAGCTTTATAAGTGCATCAACGCCATCAACTTCCTTCAATACGCCAATAAAAAGCATTATTTGTATAGTTGGTAACTTCGTATTGCATTTTACGGATTTTTTTTAGCTCTAAATATTCTAAAAATCTCCAGACTTTCTAAATATCTTTGCAGAGTCTAAAAATATTTTTAAAAAAAAGAATTTTTGTAGCTAAGCCTAGTTATGCCGTTCTAACCTCGACACTTCGTCGTTCGCACGGTCGCTGCTCGGCCCCATGCATTGACTTTCTAAATATCTTTTTTAAAAAAACAACTTTTGTAGCTAAGCCTAGTTGATTATGCCATTCTAACCTCGAGACTTCGTCGCTGGCACGGTCGCGCGGCCCCATGCATTGAAGTTCGCTTCGCTCACTTTCAAGAACTTTTAATATGAGAGGTCCACTTGTAGCAAGACTATGACTCAGTCAATACATGACAAAAATTGATTCATAAACATAGTGGATACCAGAAGTAATGATACTAGACAGATTAGCATTGATGATACTAAACAATTCAAATTTTAAATCTGTGAACAAAAGCTTTACTGTTTAGCATAAAATTTGACTAAACATAAGAAAGACAAAGGAAAGTGACATTTCTGTTTGTTAAGAGGATGAGCTACATTTACAAAAGTGACATTGATGAACAATAAGGTAACAATAGCCATCTTAAAATATCGAACATTTATCAAGGTAAACTGGACAAAACAAGAACTAAGGAACTCCAAAATTTGCTGGATGAATCAAATTTTTTCACGATGAGACGCCGAACATCAATTTCATCGGTAAGAACACTTTTTTTAAAAAAAGACCTTTTTCATCTTTGCCGATCTAGTTTTATTCCACAAAATATCTTAAACCGAAATTTTATTTATCATTTCATTTACCTACCAATTTAAGTGAACTGCAAAATGATATGTTTATATGTCGAACGGTTGAGTTTTCCGGATTTTGTCTCTAATATATCATTAACCTGACTCGCGTTAATATTGTCATTGTAATAAATAAGCTAGGAGTTGCTATACATAACTCACCGTCCATTCAAGTGCTTTCGGTAAATCCTCGTGAATATTCGTCGCTCTCTGGGAATCCCAAGGCGATTTCCATATTCTGGTTTGTACTGACCAAATTTGGAAGCATAAAATTACGGTAAATTTCTCACTGCGCTACACGGTTTCAAATTTTACACGTGGACTAAAAACCCTTTCACAGCTCTAAAAACACAGATAAAAGGTTCTGAATATTTGAGTAAGTGTTAATATGAATTTACTAAGGATTTTTCAAACTCATTATTTTGGAGTCTATACAATTTCAAAACATAGCTTCCACACTATATTGACTGCACATGAAAAATTCCAAGATACCCAGCCTACTTGGCGGCTGCGCGCCAAAACTAACGTTGTTAATATTTTCTCAAAATTTCGGACTTTAATGCGTAAGCTTTGAATGAAAAGTTCTTCAATTTAGACCACAATTGTTCGAAGAAAATACAAAGATTTTCCGTTGTCCTAGAGCTCTCAAAATTAATCAGCTATGAAAAATCGTAAGGTTTAATTTCAAACAATATTATAAAGCTAGCTGACAGGGGAATTTTTACCAGTTAATTTATAAGAAGAAAAATAAATAAAGCAACTGACTGAAGTCATGTCCCAAATCCCAATCTAAAGCCATTTTCTCTTGCAGTATGGTTATTCAAACGAACCTTGAATTCTCGGAGGATAGGAAAAAAGGTCCATTTATTAAAGAACAGTGAATAGGCGAGGAAAGAAACTCATAACTCCAACTATGATATATATATAGCACTCGATTCCTTGCTTTGGAATCATCTCATCATATATGTGTTAGTAGCGTGATGTATATATCTTCTCTAGCTAGTGGATAATCCTTTCCATAATTTTTGTTTACTAGATACATGTATGACCATATAGACATTAGTGGTTTTACGACTTGGGCTAAATGGAACACTTTAGAAACATCGAGGACTAGTCGGGGCAAGTAGAGAATCACTGCAGCAGTATCGAGTCAGGGCGTTTATTCGAACGTGAGTTGTAAATAGTTATAATAGGGTCAACCTCATGGCCTGACCAAGAAAAAACAACAGTACTGTTGATCAGACGGTTATAATAGTGACCATGAATGATAAATTCGAAGTACTGAATGAAGAAAATTTATATCTACAACAACTGATGAACACGACCTAAAATAATAATAATAAATTGTGTTCAACACAGAGACACATTAGCTCCGTAATATAACGCAAGTGACGTGTAGAAAATATTTTTGCATTTTTGCAGCTCGGCAAGCTTGTTAATTTATCGAACTACAAAACCATATTCTACTTTTCAAAATGATTTATCGATCGCTTCATTAGAAAGGAAACTTAATAAATACAGTCGGCTTTCGATAACCGGAACCTTCAAGGGAAATCGAAAAGAGTTCGAGTTATCGGGAGTTTGAAGCAAATAACTGGACGTAGGAAAATAAGCAAATGGATGAGACGGAAAGGCAATAATTTTAAGGAACAAAGTATACAGGAATGGACACTGAATCTGAACTGGAGTGACAAAAAAGTAAAGACAAGGAATTTACTCGGCTGTTTTGAAATAAATTCAATGTTTCGGACTTCAGTACACGGTTTTTTACCCGACTTGCCACGCGCTTATAACATGGTTTGAGTATATCGAGGGTGAAATTGTACAAAAATGTGCTGAAGGGAAACAAAAATTACTTCGAGATAGCGGGAGGTTCGAGTTATCGAGGGTTCGAGTTACCGAGGGTAAAATTACAGTAAATCAAATCCAGGGGAAATCGACTTTCCTTCGAGTTAGCGCGAGGTTGGAGTTATCGAGGGTTCGAGTTATCGGGAGTCAACTGTATGTTCAAGAAATAATGATTCCTTTTCATCACACTCTTCGTACAGATTTTTGAACCCGAATTTTCTTTCTTAATTAACTGCTGCATACTATTCTTCAAAGATAAGCAAAAACCGACAGGAAGTGAGTTAAGGATTTTGAAAATGCAGTCGATTAAAAATATTTCCACGTTTTATTTGTTTTTTGAGAGGACTTATTGGGCGCGTCAGAAGATAACCAAGCAAATTCTTGACTTACGAAGCACGAAATACTAACTGCTACACGCCACAGATGGTGAATCATCGAGCGACTGTACGTGTAAGATCGCTAAATAAAATTAAGTTGTTGCGCTGAGAGTATTTACTGTTTGGAATTGGAATGGACCAGAATGGGAAAGGCCACTAAGATGGAAAGAAGTTTGAAAATATGAGGATAACAATGTACCACCCTTTCCGTTATTCGAGGTCAGTTTTGGGAATAATTCCCTAAGTAATTATACCACGCGAAATCACAGATTGCAACTCTTCTTTCAATTATACAGTTGTACCTTTTTTTTGATAGGTTACAAAAAAATAATCGCACTTGGATTTAAACAATCCGCGAAAAAAATCAATTTATTTTTAGCAAAAGTTGTAATCTGTTGGTTACAATGATTTAGTTGAACTCCAGCAAGGGTTCAAAAATGATATCCAGGAGGCCGTCCATTGGGTACATCGATTACTTAGCAACCAAATATTTCCGTAAGTGAATGAAATTGTCTAATAGAAATTCGAATACATACGTAGGTTGTTTAGTGAGCATGTTTTGACAAGAAACTTATTTAAACAAGGAAATTCTATGATTCAGTCCCCTTAGCAGATGTGTTGGTACGTACAGTGTACGAAGCTTTCTTCTTTTCTCTGACTCTATTTAAATTATGCTTTTTGATTCAATGTTTCTTTTTATCTTCTTTCTCCCAGGTCTCGTAACTTTCATGAAGACAGATCATCAGTTGAGGAATGAAAACATGTGGCAAACAAGGTAAATCATAATCATACATACCCCACACGTGCTCTTATCTCCTTACGCCCATACGGTAATGTCTGTTGTTTTCCAAAAATATTCCGAGTACACGGATCAAAGAGCCGTGAAAGTAGGAATCACTCTTCAATATAATCCACCGATAAGCATTAGCAATCATTTACCACAGTAAAAAAAGAAAGGATTTTCAGTGTCCAATGATTAATATAAAACTAAAGTTGATTCATGTCAATTAAGCTTAAAGTTTAAAACGACTACGAAATTTCTTATTTGGATATTATGATGTGTTAACTGCCGCAAAGAGAAATGTTCGAATTTGGATGCGGGTAAATTCTATGCTTTTATCTGGATAGAGGAAGGAACAAAGAAAGTTGTACTTCTTTTTAACAAGTTTTCAGCAAAATACTAGATTAGAAAATCCTAATTTAAACAACAACAGCGTTTGAATTAAGATTCGGTCCTGCAAACTGTCCTCAGTTTATTAATAATGTTTTTCCCACTGCACAAAAAGGCGATGAGCTGACGGCCATCCTCGTGAAGCTACAACACCGAATTAAAAGATCGCTCGGCGGTTTAAGGACAAACGTTACCTACACTAAGGGATAGATCCTACACGCAACAAAATTTTAATAAAATAACATCATAAATGACGTTGTGGCTGGTAGACTCTCGAACTGGAACAAAAGCATGATCTTCGCAGGAACTCAGTTACTGAAAAACACATTAAACACGAATTTCTTCATGGTAAGGTAAAAGAACCAATCAAAATGCTCAACGTCTTTTACTCGTGAAAGGTAACTGAAGCCCCCTTTCTTTGAAACTTGTTAAAGAAACAAGAAAAATTAAGTAATTATTGCAAAAGAGATAAATTAACCGTCGCAATAATCATTGCTATCATTTGGCTTTGGCAATCGTGAAACGAACAAGGTAAGTTTACTTCAAAAGACGCTGTAACAGTCATGGAGATTCCATAGCTGGCATTCAAGCCGTTCATTTTTCCAAGGCATATCGTAAATATGAAGTTGTGTTCATCATATTTATTACTGGGTTTTCGTTTGAACTAATCAAAATATTTCATATCATGATCAAACTTTAATTTTAGAGCACAAATTAGAGGACTTTGATGATGCAATCACGAGGTTAATTTTTCCACCATGTTTGTACTGATTTTCTCGCTCATGGCCGCTTTCTGCTCTGCTAAGGACAACAAGCCATCAGACACCAAGGTAACTGTATTTATACTCATAACAACTGCACATTGATTTGATTACAGTTGAATAATGTTAATTTATGAAGAAAAAGGGCAACAATGATCATTTGTTAATTTTACTTTTTGCTTTTTTTGATAAATTAAGAAATGTTTCAAATTAAAATAAAAATTAATGAGGTAACTAATTACCTGTAAAACCTTAGCAAAAGTCGATCGTAATCAAAAGTAACGTTATTACTAACGTGGTAGATACTAGTACATAGCTTCTGGGCTGAAAGACGAATTTCTTTAATCACAACTTACGATATTATCAAAGAAACCCAAATGAAAACTTGCAAATTAACGAAAATCACCAGGCACTCTCTCGCCTAGATTGAAATGATAGATAAAAGACAAAATTGACAAGAGCTACTAGTAGTTTGCCTTTGACTTTTCTTTTTTTGGCAGACTGTTTCATCTTGTCCATCTTGTAATAATGGCGGACAAACCGGGATGTGGACATACATGACATGCGTCCCAGGAGCCCCTGGGGCACCTGGTCGAGATGGAGCAAAAGGAGACTTGGGTAGCCCGGGGAAAACTGGGACCCAGGGACCATCTGGTGCTGAAGGAAAGAAAGGAGTAAAGGGAGAGCCTGGGATCCAGGGTTCTGCCGGACAAAAAGGACAGCGTGGGGACAAAGGCGACAGTGGAACGTCACGACTGGCTTCACACATGAACTGGAAGGAGTGTGCTTGGAAAAAAGACGACGGCAAAGATTCAGGACTGATATATGTAAGTACGGATCGTCACTTTGTTACCCGAGTTAAAAAATATTCTTTTAGCTTAAAGCAAGTAATTTTCACTAAAATGATTGATTGTCATAATGCTTTGGTCAGCGGTCAGCGATAATGATGATTTTACTAAAATGATTGACGGTCATACTGCAGACACAGAAGCTATTTTGTTTCTTTATATCTCGTTTAGAACTGTGACTTTGTGAAGAAATACCCGGACACTTCCCTCCATGTCTACTATGCTGGTAACCTCAGGGTTCTAGGATGTGACAACTGCTGTAGTCGCTGGTATTTTACCTTTAATGGAGCCGAGTGCAGCTCTCCTGGAACTATTGACGGTGCATTCTACATGTATACAGGCAGAAACTACAATCATCATCGTCACCGCCACATTGAAGGTCACTGTAATAACATTCAGAAAGGAAAGGTGCGAGTGGGATTCTCGGTTGGAAAGTGCGTCACAGGACAAAAGCTTGCTAACGCCCACACTGGTTTTCATTCAAGGAATCGTATCTTCATTGAAGAAGTAGCAAAACCTCAGCAATGAGCTCTTGTCACGTGATCATCTGGACTTTTCGAAATTCTAAAAAGCGTGTTAGACTTATGCTATGTAGTGATGTAATAATGTTTGTTAAGCAACAGTTGCTATCAAATCTGTATCTGTTAAAAAATAAAGTCCAGAAGCATTGAATTTTAATACTTCGTTACACTAATATTTTGGGTCAATAACATACTTTCCGTATAGAATTTCATAAATTAAGTCACACCATAAACAGTGAATTGTAGCGGAACTCCTTCCCCTAGCGGAGCACCATAGCTAAGAAAATTTGGTAATCTATCTATCCGAGAAAATTTGGTTATGACGTCAGCGTACGTACAGGCGCTGGGGGAGGGGGAAGGGAGTCAGACGTCAGCCCGTCGGGGGAGAAGTATGTTATAGCTGAGGTGAAATTTTCCATTTCAAGCAATTCGCTCGTTTCAGCGGTAAACCACATGGCCGCCCGGAGTTTTAAAGAGAAAAAAAAAAAACAGAAAAAACGAGTCTTTCTTTCCACTAAATTTTAATGTCTTCATTAACTTAGATAAGAGGGAAAGAGCTAGAGCGAGAAATAAATAACAACGGAGACCAATTTTGTTGGAAGAAAAACATGAAAATTATATAGCGGCGGTTAGAAAATGAGAAATACTAGCGGCTACCAAAGTGAAAATGAGCGCCAGTGAAAAAACAGAGTGAACAGGAACACAAACCTTTTCTCCAAAAAAAGGGGAAATAGCAGGTTAAAAGAAGTTTCACGTTTTAGTCGTGCAAAACATCGGAAAGGAAATGTACAAAAAAGTGTGTTGCATGAGCAAAGTTGTTTTTTTTTTGCTAATTAGAAAAAAGTGTGCTGCACGTGCAAAGTTGTTGTTTTTGTTTTTGTTTTTCGCTAATTAGATCTACTGTTGCTGTTTTTTACCGCTCTCGTTGTTTTCACCCTGTCTCTAGTATTACTCGATTTTATATTTTCTTTGAGGAAACTATCAATATTAAAGAGAGCTTCGCTTTCAGCCCTGGCCAAATCTTTGTATAATCATGACTGCACAACCTTCCAAACAATAATACGCTTCTCACTCATTCTGAACCAGTGAGATGCAAATAAAACTTTGAGAACGAGGGCCTCAAATGTCAAGCTGAATTCTTCAATTTTGGGTCAAGGTTAAGCTGATATTAAACCTACTTAATCTGGGTTAAAAAGAAAATAATATTTTATTAGACGATTCTCTCAGAGGGCAATCAAAGCATGATTAGTTTTCGAAAAAAATCGATTGTACACCAGCGTTGCTTAACAGAGGAAAGACATCCTCCCACTGTTTAGGGGGGTCAGTAATTAAAAGTAATTTAATACTAGTTTAAGACTGAACCATTAAACAGGGTCGTAACCAGGTATATGGGATCAGGGATCACAGTCCCGGGATCGGGATCATAGACCCGGGATCCCGGGTCACAAGTCATGGGATGAGGATCAGCCATTTTTTATGTGTGTCTTTGAGGGATCAGGGATCGAGCTTTTCAGATACTTCATTATCAATGAGAAACTAATACTTCGTTTTGCAAGGAAAAAGACCTCTTTTCAGGTCTATTGAAAAAGCGCTTCCGTCACTTCAGTCTACGATGAAGGAAACTTTGACGATCAAAATTCACCAAAATGCATCATGGACCGAGTCTCTGTTGATCGGGAGGCTGAACAATTTATTTCAAGAAGGAACGAAGAACGGCGTCTCAAGAATTTGGCTAACGGGCTTTAGACAACGAATCAGACGACAGTGACGATGAGAACCAGGAAAAAGAGAATCTTGCAGAAGTGGAAGACGAAGAGCCTAGTAGCAGAACCCGGTTTGAGGCTGGACTCAGTAGATCCAGCCACAATTTTATACTATTGCGATAAAATGGAAAAGCTTAAAATAGCAATAATGAGACTACAAGTGGCAGAAATGAAATGTTAGCATGCAAGAGTCACGTAGACACTTTTAGTGCTCTCGTGGATTCCTTGTTAATGTTTAACACCGGTCTCATTTTCTCTATAAGCCTTTCTCATAGTCCTTCGTGGTTGTAGGTGACCTTGTGCTCTCTTACCTTGTGCTTCGCTCGGTCTTGCCTCGCATTGTGTATATTTTTCTCCTTGCCAGCTCACCTTTCGAAGCTCGACTTGAAGGCAATTCTATTCGTTAATGAACAGTCTCAAAAATCAAACAATCGAACTTCGATCCACCTTTCTTCATAACTGAAAATTCGATGGTATAAGTGTCGTGCCTTATATAGATTCTTTTGCCATATATTTAGATTCAGTCCTTTTATTTATTTCTTACGTGACGTTAACTTGAAGCCGACGAAACGTTGAGATTTAGTTTTTTATTTAATTGTCGTCTATATCTCGTCTATTTTTATCGCATTGTTTTATAGTGTGTTTTCTATTGCTCATAGCATCATACGAGTTTCACATTTCTCAACCAAGAAAGTTTTGAAAAAGACAACTGATCAGGTAATGTGTAATGGACCGCGCATTTTTCAGAAGCAAGCAGCAGAATTCAAATAATTCCTTAATACATCATGGAAGACAAGTTGAGAACGTGATTCAGAATGAACAAATAAACATCTGCTTGAGGTAAATACTATGGCGTTCATTACTGCTCAAAACACTTTGAGCACATTTTTGACTTTCTGACACCTTTTTCACCCCCTGGACGTGAAAGAGGTGTCAGAAAGTCAAAAATGTGCTCAAAGTGTTTTGAATAGTAATGAACGCCGTAAAATACGCCTAGTTGTTATTACTGAATGATAATCGACGTCGGGGAAACATAACTTGATCACATCTCTCTATGGGATCATAAAATTTACGTGGGATCAGGGATCAAATTTTGCTACATTTTGCGATCAGGGATCAAAATTTGGAGCTAAAAATTGGGATCAGCGATGAAAAAATATACCTGGTTACGACCCTGATTAAAGGCGTCTTTAAGCATTTTAAACCAATACCAACGAATTGTGACACAGCTCCTTAAACACTGAAGTTCAGAAACAAAAAATAGGGTCATAGGATAGCCGCCAAAAAGCTCGACCCTCACAAACGGCACTCAGAAGTGTAATTTACAAGGACAGAATACCAGAACCAAAAATCCAAGTAAACCACTTAAGACGGTGCGTGACATAAAACGAACTCGACGAGAAGTGAAGGAAGTAACATGAACAGATTTATTGAAACAGAGATCAATGATCCTAGCACAGAGGTCACAACTTGACACAGAAGAATCGACGGGGTCGATTCACAAGACAAAAGGTCGCTAAGTTGTGAAATCGGTACAAGTCGTACAAAGTCGGTCGGGTAATTTTTATTTCAAAGTACGGTATTGCGGTTTTCAGAGTCCAAGCGGTGTACGGTGAGTTCAAATTTTATGTCGCGGTAGTCGGCGAAAAAATCGTTGTGTCTCGATGATCTGCTTCTTTTTCATGGCAAGAGGGTACAAATGCTAAAAGGTCTCCCTACCTAATTGTAGCCTGCGTGACCGACATTAACTTTTTTATCCAATGATGCGTAAACAAGTCGCATTATTTATGACCTCATGGACCTTCTGGGAATAGTCAGCTCGGTTAATAACCTCCTTACCAATCTTACCGCCACTTTCATGCCAGTCGTGAAACAATGGCGAGCGATCCAGAGGGTAAACTAAGTGATCAGTCAGATATTCCAGCAAATAGTGAGGTCATTGAGGTCGTTATAAATTGTGTAGTGTCGAAAGATGATCTATGAAGATGGTGTGGTCTAAAAATTACTACTCGTCCTTCTCGTTGTGCATGCAGGAATATAGAATGTACAAGTATTCGTGTGTGCTTAGCCTCCGTAGCATGGAAGCCGGTGGGGGGATTTACGATTAGCAAACGCACCAGAATGTTTGTACTGTAGATGAAAAGTAAAGTGTTCTTCATTCAATTTAAAAAATGGCCAATTCATAAAAATAGAAAGTGACTAAGCTGGGATCGCGAAAAATAAAAATTTGTCCAAAAGTGACTAAGATGGGGTCTGTAATCAGTATAATTCGACACAGAATAGACCATAATGGGGTAGGGGCTCTGAGAGGCCAGCGGCACAAACCCAGCAAAAATTAACCCAAGTACCCCTGTTGTTTCATTTACGTAAACGTATACATGTGATGAACAAAATTAAACGAGTGCGATGATCTTATGTTTATCGCACGCTTGACTTCGACGCACCTTGACTTGGAAAAACTGACAATAAAACACTTATCAATAAAAATCATCATTTATGTAGGCGATAATCGATTTATAATAAGTACCGTAAGCACGTTCGTGCACCAATAAGGGATAACGAAAGGAAATGGCGTTTCAAAGCCTACAAGAAGTGACTACAAAATATTTTAGGTCTGAAAAATGCTATACCTGGTTTTTTGAAAACCGTGCTATTAAAAAATGCCAGTCACTCTCACCAATTGGCAATTTAATGGCCCTTCTTAATAGAAAATCTCACCTTAAAAAGAAATTCTTGAATGCACCAGCTTCCAGTTGAAACACAGCACTATCTTAAAAGATGCCAGAAGTGAAGCTTTCCTCATTAGGCTGGAAAATAAGACATTTAAGGGTCAGGTTTATTGTTAGCACCACCGACTGCAAAGCCATTTCTCCAATTCACCCTATTTTGCAATACCATTGGTCTCCCTAATACAACCCTTAACAACATTCCTCGAAGAAAAAAAAATCCTACAACCTCCAATTTGACTTCTTGCTGACTTGGCAATATAAGCAACAGAGGGCTTTATTGCTTTCTTGGAAACTTCACAAAAAAAGTGCATCCAAGCGGAGTAAAACATCAAACTTTAGACAAACCGACCCCGGCCAAATGCAGACAAGCTGATAGCCCTGTGTC
>OZ037786.1:12229318-12244318 GCA_964035525.1 Porites cylindrica | reverse complement strand
AACAACAACCTTGAGGCCCAAGTTGTATTTACGTTTAAAAAAGTTATGGAAAGAGCTAGGGTCACCTGCTATTGATGTAACAGTTAAGAAAGACACTTTTCCCTAGTTTATGCACTTAAATGTTTTGGAATTTTGGCGGGTTGTTGTGGTAGTGTAGGGGCAGGGGAGAGAGATTGGGATACCAAAAGGTCCTGGTTCGAGGTCCGGGTTAGACCCTGGGTTGCGATTTACTTTCTTTTTAATAGAAACACTCAATAAATCAAAAAGAGCTCAAACATTTTCCAAGTGTCCTAAAAATGGCAGGGCGGAGTTGAATCCCTAAGAGCCATATTCAAGTTCAGAAAGAGCAGGAAAATTTCGTCGTGGCTTGTTTATCTAGCTCCTCCATAAAACGTGAGATTTGGCACTTTTACGTCGTAGTCGTGCAGGAATAGCTAGTGATGGCAAAGAAACTGTGTAGAAAACAAACCTATTGCTTTTTCAACGTTCTCTCTGCCGTAATCGTTGTCGGATCTTAAGGTCTATATTAATTTGAAGGGAACGTAAAATAACCTACAGCAAGGTTCTGACAGGGTAGGAGACATATATGACGGTTGTGACGCCTCTGTTTCCTGCGTTGGATAAAGGCTAAAGGCCCTCGCCTCATGCAGTGTTAACCTCGCAAACAATTAGCACAGCTACTGAAGCAACACAAACAACTGGCTGCATGGCGAAAAGATACTTCGGAAATAACTCACCTCTCAATAACTCTAGAGATGTAATCATTAGAACAAAAAAGCGTTTTCCTGGGACTGTATTGAGGGTTGCCTTGATTGTGTGATCAGCAGTCACGTGAACGTCGACTGAAATTGAAAGAAAACACAGACGTTGAAATAAATCCAAGAAATAACATTTATCCAATCATAGAAAGACGAAAGGAAAGCTCGAAGCCAATCAGAATTCAGAGCAGAGCATACTCCAGTGGATGCCGCAATTTCAAGAGAACGCAAAATGCAAATAAATGCAGCTAATAAAAAGTAGTCCTTTAACTCGTACATTTCTTTTGGTTTTAATTGCGGCTAGCTGAACAAAGTTGGTTAAGCCGCAAAATTGTACAAAAATGCTTAGCCGAATCTTATTTTTGCTGTGCACTTTGCATATTTTTGCGTCAGACCTCATTCTCTCTTGAGCAACTTTTTGAGAAATTTCTGGGAACATTTTTTAGAAATCTCGAACAACTTGTGGTAAGTCTTACTTTTGTGTGTGTGAATTCCTTTTTTTTTCTGTTTTGTTTAAAACAACATCGAATTTTAAGGAATGTTTGATTTAGGCTAGAGCGCCGTCGTTTTCATTGTTTACTTTTATCATGGGTTTTGTTAAGACTGCTACACTACACAGTATATTGACAAGAGTCTGAAAGGTAATTTTTACCCCTGCGCACGTGAAACAGGATGTAACAATTAGTGCCAAATAGTTAAGAGCGACTGTCAGAAAATATCGCGCATCGAGTGGCAAGAGTTGAAAAATCGATTTCCTTCATTTTTTGTTCATAAATAGCTGTTAGGTAGATAAGTAATCTGATGTAAGTTGTTCTCGCAAAAAGCCTTTTATTTTCAAGAAAAGAGTAAGAATATCAGTTTTCGTGGTCGAAGTCTCAAAATGGCCGTATCTTCAACCCGAAATTTGCTAACATCAACTCTCCTCGTTTTGGCAAACAAAGCTGCAAGAAGAAATTTGGCCATTTTCCATCAATAGAACAATTCTTCTTCTTTCACTAGAAGATACTTTCAAAGCAATATCAAGACTCGTTGAATTAACATAATTGAAAAACGAAGAACAGGTTTTTACAGTGACAAAAACTTTAATTTAGTAGTTGTTTTCTGCGGCATTTTTTAAGCATCGAAGTCCGGAAAAAATAGTGAAGCGTGACCAAAATAACTTATTTAATGGCTCCAAGTTTCCTCGATCGTAAAGTAACAAGACGAAATATCTTCCTGTTCCGTCATCCTTAGCGAATTACCATTGTTCAAGTCCATATTTTTCGATAAAAGGTGAGTACCAGAAAAAAGCGCGTATGATTTTTTCTTCTTCAAAATACTGCCGGGATGTTACCCTTTAAAGAATTGCGTTGCGTTACTACCGTGATTCCGTGACTGTCATTTTGACGGCTCCGTCGTTATGTCACGTGCAGTCACGGGACAGATTGTCACGCACAGTCTCCGGCTGGTAGAGTTCTGTGATTCAAAATGGCCAAAATTGACCCTATTTCACCATTTTACCCTACTCTTTGATTGCAAAAAGCAATTTTGCAATGGGAAAACCTACAAGAAGTACAAGAAACGAGCCTTTAGGTTGTAAATAGCTATTTTTGTGCGTTTCGAAATTGGAAGTGTTTGCACAATAATTACCGCCGGCCAACCATGAAAATTCCTGAACTTCGATGGTGTCCTACAGAGATTACATTCAATAACCCAAGCCAATTCCCAGGTATGTTTTAAATGAATGTCTAAATGTGTGATTTAAATAGCATGAGGAGAATTTGGAGTTATACCACGTGTTAAATATTGCCGTCGAAAATGAGTAACGAACTTAAATTTTAGTTATCCTGAAAACCTATCCCTCGTTCTTTAATTATTTCAGTGCGACGAGCTTCGCTATTGCCCTGAAAGTATCTTAAGTGGAAGAAGAATAATTTTTCTGTTCATGAAAAGTGTCCAAATTTCTCCATACGGCTTCGTTTGCGAACGCGAGGAAAGTTACTGTTAACGAATTTCAGGTTAAAAATTAGGGCGCAGTCTGAGGACCTCTGAAACTTAGTCGGACATCGAAAACCGATCTTCTAACTTTTCTCACAAATAAAAAGCTTTTGGCAGGAACAATCTACTTTCGGTTTCTTATCTACCTAAAAGCTATCTATGAACAAAAAAATGAAAGAAATTGATTTTTTAACTCTTGCCACAAAATCAAGATTTTGGTCGATAAATAATTTTCCGAAAGTCGTATGGGACCTACTCATGGTGGAAACCTTTTTAAATATAGGCATACACCGTATGGGCTAAGAGGCGAGGGCTCAAATTCATTGGAATAACCTAATTTTAATCTTTAATTTAAAAAGAATTCTTTCACTTATTTCTTTTAAAATGAAGTTATGGGACAGTTTGCCCGGTCAGGTACGTCCTCCGTCTTTCAAGTGATGCAAATGACTTCAAAAGAAAATTTGCAAGATTGTAGCTTTTTTATAGAACGTGTCTTGTAGTTTTCCTTTCACGTTTGTAGTATACAGTTGTTGGTAGAGGGGGGCGTAAGGGGGGTACGAATACCGCAATACCGCACGTGGTAGCGCGAGAATACCGCAATACCGCATCAAAGTTTAGCCAAATACCGAAACCGCAGTTACAAATGGGAAAAAGTTGACGTTGTTAATACTACAAATCCTCGTTTCAAATAGAAATAATACTTTTATGTCAGAGTTTCCAAATCAAGGTGCGTCGATGTCAAGTGTACGATAAACATAAGATCATCGCACTCGTTTAGCTTTGTCTATTACATGTATACGTTTACTAAATGATACAACAGGAGTTTTCTAGTATCACTTTATATATTACTGACCTGGATCATAAACGGATGGAATACAGTTGACTCTTATAAGGTTGTTTCAGATTCACAATTAAGTAGGTTCTGTGTTGAGGGTTTCAAAACGACGACCCGGGCTGCCTTTTGGATTCGAAGGGCACACAGTACACACTAGCCTGCGTAGCATGGCGGATTTGGATAGGCGCGCTAAATAATAAGTCGAAATAAGGCGGGCGTGTGCGAGGAGATTGGGGCGGGAGCTGCTTCGCCGCTCACAGTGGTGCTGCCGACAAAACCATGTAAAACTGCCATGCCCGGGGTGGGGGGGGGGGGGGGGGGGGCGTACTTGGGTTAATATTTGGTTGGTATGTGCCGCTGGCCTCTCAGAGCCCCTAACCCATTACAGTCTATTCTGTGGCCAAATATAGACCCCATCTTAGTCATTTGGACAAATATTTAATTTTCTCGATCCCAATTCCGTCACTTTCTATTTTTATGAATTGACCTTGTTTTAGATTGAATGAAGAACACTTTACTTTTCATCTACAATACAAACATTCTGGTACATTTGCTAACCGTAAATATGAAGAACTGTCTTACCCCAAAAAAGCAGAAAATGTGCGACCCCATTCTAAAAAAACTCTCTGAAAATGCGACCCCATTATAGTCAATCCAGTCGTGAAAATGCGACCCCATCCAGCGGCACATCCTCATTAGCCTCTTATCAGGAGGTTCCGGTCCCCCCCCCCCCCCTCACCACCACCACCCCCGGGCTACAATGCTACGTAGGGTAAGCACACACGGATACTAGTACATTCTATATTCCTGCATGCACAACGAGAAGGACAAGTAGTAATTTTTAGACCACATCATCTTTATAGATTATCTTTCGACACCACGCAATTTATAACGATCTCACTGACCTCACTATTTGCTGGAATATCTGACTGATCACTTAGTTGACCCTCTGGATCGCTCTCTATTGTTTGGCGACTGGCACGAAAGTGGTGGTAACATTGGTATAAAGGAGGTTAACCAAGCTGACTATACCCACAAGGTCCATGAAGTCATAAATAATGCGACATGTTTACGTATCATTGGATGAAAAAGTTAATGTCGTCATCAAGTATTAACTGAAATTAGAAGCCATACGATTTGTCTGCATTGTTTGCGCAATAGAATCCCCGACTGTGCACACAGGTCACGCAGGCTAGCCAGGGAGACCTTTTAGGATTTGTATCCTCTTGTCATGAAAAAGAAGCAGATCACCGCGACACAACGATTTTTTCACCGACTACCGCGGCGCAAAATTTAAACTTACCGCAAACCGCTTGGACTCTGAAAACCGCAATACCGTACTTTGAAATAAAAATTACCGCAACACCGCACCAAAAATGACCCAATACCGCAATACCGCAAACCCTTACGCCCCCCTCTTGGTAGGTTTTAGCTTTTTATATTTTATGTTTTTATTTCTAAGTTTTTATATATTTATTGAGTTGTTTTTAAAATAGAATAATATAGCTGTAATTATTATAGATTTTATTTATACACGTTCGTATTTTGAACAAGTTTTTAGCTCTTGGATGTAACGTGCTCAAATAAATTATTCATTGATTGATTGACTGACACTAATCAACACTTGAGCAATTTGTTTTTAATTGGTGCAACGAACGGATCACGTTTTAGCATAAAAAATTGGCATAATGATTTTACCGTTTCTGAGTTCGAAGAAATAAGTTAAATTTCAACTGTACTAAACACTGTAGTGCTGAAAAATCAGCACCTATCAGTATTATTAAGATGGTAAATTGAATATTCAATCGATCCTGATAACTTGAATACCCCTTAAATCGAACTGCTTTTCGTGTTCCTTCAGCGGGTTACCGGGGTTCTACTGTATACGAGTTGCTCAATTAATTTTTTATATATACTCGTATGCTGGAGACAAATCGTCCCCCTACACATATGGCTTTCAATAACTTTTGAAGTAGGTTTTTAGTTGAAAGAAGCGACGTTTTGCGAGAATATCCCTTCCTATTAGGAAGTTTACTGCCACTGTACTGCCAGACGTTCGTACACTTCCAGCATTTCAATATTCGAAGTAATGATTTCCCGGTTAACAAATCTGCTATACTTAGCTTCAACCAAATTTACATCCCTCTATAACAGACCCAGTGACAACCCTTTCTTAACTGGGTTCTTGAATAAGAGGTCACTGGGTTGGTCTATTTTCCACAGGGTTTTTATTCCTAAATGTGTACTTCCCATGAGAGAGGAAAGGGGTGGCAGGTCTTCCATCTTTACCCGCATTAACATATTTCTGTAGCGAGAGGAACTAAACGATTTATACTCTTTTTGTGCGACATTTATAATGATTACCTGTACCCTCCGTATTTTGTTTTTGTCAATGGTAATATAATGATTTATATTTTTGCTTATCTTTTAAGCAAATATGAACAACGGAATACACTGGCCTTGTAGATAAAGTTATTGTGATAGAAAGCGACCGGGGAAGCAAAAACGATCCTCCGGGTAGAAACACAAACTATTCGCCGGGTATCTTGGAAGCTAAATTATCACTAGGTACACTGATTTAAAGCACTAAGTAGGGTTTCAATGGGTCTGTTACAGAGGGGTGTAATGTTTTCACAATTCTAGTGCTTAACGACGAAACTATAGTAGTGAAATCAAACCAGTCATGCTGCAGTAAGGCATTTTCAAGGATTACGTGGTTTCCTCTATATTCTTCGGCTCAGTCTTCTGTTCTCTTGCATAGCAAACGCCTTGACCCCATCATTATTGTTCAGCAAAAAGTGGCCAAAGGGAATTACCCTCACTGAGCATATTACATCCTTGTTGAAACGATAGCACAATTAACGACGACTCTGCAACTTTACTACTGATTCAAGACTCCGATATTGTTTCGTCTCGTTGACGAATAAACTCATTGATTTAAAAAAAAAAAAAAGCCAAAAGAATTATCTTTCTCTACCTTTTTTTAAAATAATATTTCTCAACCTCTTTCAGCAGGCTTAAGTTGTTAGAATATTTGAAAATTTATTTTTTTGTTTGTTTTGCGGGAAATCTGTAATACTATCGCCGTGGCCTTGAAAAATATGTATAGTTGAGTGACATAATAACAAACAGGATGAGAAAGTAGTTAGTGTTCCGGAGTTTATCGACAGCCCGTCGCTCAGATAGGACACCTCAGTATGACGGATGTTTAAAATAAGCGCTCAGAGCTCAAAACCAATCTGGACCTACAATGGACCCACTACCAAAGGAAATGCGTGCCGATCTTGTTTTAACACGAACAGAATTACAGAAACAAAAACTGTGTGCAAGGAGGTATAATAACTGAGTCAAAAAACCGAACAACACATATTAGACTGAGTACGTTATTCAAGTTGTCTACCCAGCAATGAAGTTGATTTTGGTTTTTGCTTTCGTTTTTTCTCTCGGCGTGTTGACTCTGTTGGCGGAAAGTATTCCCCGGCAAGAAGACAGCCAAGCGCTCGTGTCAAAGCAGGATGATCACTCGGTAAATTACCGTTCTGATTCGCAGAACAGACTTAAGAGAGGAACCCACTCAGGTTTGTTGAATAATCACTGGTCCTTTGATCTGCTCGGTGATCTTCTTTCTCGCTCGTCGGACGCTGTGGTTCGCTTGGCTCACATTTTTCGCGGTCGCGCTCGGCTTTCACATAGTCCCACAGTGCCAGTTCTCAAGTTAAATCATATCTCTAACTTCAGTCGTCGTTTTTCTCTGAGATGATTATCGTAACCCAAATTACCCACATAACTAAAAAAAAAGTCAATTTAGCATTCTATCATAGGTCCCAAGAAAAGCTTGAATGCCTCGACTACGAACTGCTCTTTCGAGCTCTTTAACGCAATCTACGGCGCTTGAACATGCACCCAGAACAATTCCACCGGTGCGAAGATCTTTGATTAAACGAACATTCTGGACACCTCAGTTAGGTTTTGAGTACTTATTATCTTTAGTAGCATTTTGTATCTTAATTCCCTGAGTTCATTATGTATAATGGCACAGAGAATTTGAAAATGATGACATGAAGCCAGCGAGACGTCATTCAACATCACAGTCCCTGATTTTTATTCTCAACTGTTGTCGCCTAAAACTTCCGTTATCAGAGTTTAATATCTAAATGTTTTGAGAAATCGCTTCTTATCGATATAATTACCATCAACCGAATTGCAAAATTAAATAAAACTGTTGGGAAAAAAATTACAAGGGAGATTATCGAATTAAATTGCAGCCAGTTAAACATCAATCAGTTTAAGAGAAGTTACATCTTATTGTTGCAGTTCGCTGGCGCAAAGTAAACAAGTGGCCAGTATGTTTTGAAGCCAAAGGCAACCAGTTCGGAAGATTTTACGTCCCGGGGGGAAAATTAGCGGCCATAAAGCTGGTACACCTGTACGGTTATTTGTCCTGTGACACCAGAATCACCTCCCACTGGTCTTTCTGGGGCTGTGGTGACAATCGATGGAACGGGATAAACACTCAAGTCAACGTCGTCATCACAGACTCAAGCAACCACATTCTACTCCCGCCAAGACAGTTCCTTAATACTAAGGTTACCAGCTTAAAGTGGTACAGGGTTCCCGGATATAACTCCCTCTCACCTGAGCTTGTTCTGCCATTCTTTTCGTCTCCGAACTGGGTCCGTTCCAACCAAGAATTACGCGTGTGGTACGGTGAAAACTTGGTGAATTCAAGCGAAGGAGATAACGGAGGAAAAGTGTGCGCTGATGTCTATGCTCTCTTTGTGTGACTGAAGAGACGCAATTGCTGCTTTTTCTAAGGGTTTTAAAAAATGTGAGGGATAAAAGGGAATTTTGCTATACCATCTTTCTCACTTGAATCAAGTTCGACATGAACTGTGCTGGTTTCGTCTATCAGGAGTCATTATTCCTATAAGTATTTTTTAAGAGAAAGCAAAAGTTAAGATTAAATGATTTTCATACATTGTAAAAGTGCAGCAATAAAACTGATCGTAAAACACATTTTCCGAGTTTTCTGATTTTGTTGCGGGGGCAAACTTCTACAATATCAGGCGCCTGTTGAAATAAAAACCCAATGTCAAACGGAACTGCTTACGTTTAGACTAGAGTTAAAATAAAGAGTTTGACTAGGCTGAACGTCAGAGAAAACTACTAACGTCCGCATGGCGTTAAATTATGAGTTTGAATGAACTGAACCTCAGACGCAACTGCTAACAATAAAGGGTTTGACTGGAGCATGTACAAAAAGGGGAGGGGAGGGGTGGTCGAAGAAAAATGTGAAACCACGGAGGTTATTTCAAAACACGAATTGCGACTAGCAGCGAATCTGCATCCGAAACAAGATAGAGGAAGTTGATCGACGTAACAGGTCCTTAGCAGCGCCAAATCCCATAGTCCCTTCATTATCAGATCGCCCCAGGCATGATGGGGGAAGAGAGGGCTGGTTCTCACACCCATCCCCCTGGTGTCCTGTAATTCTTCCTCTTTGAATCACATCAGTGGGGTATCACTGCAAAAAGGTAGTCCTTTTTCCAGGCTCAGTTCTGAAACGGGGACTGTTATCGTCCAAACGAAGTTTTTCTTCACAAAGTGAAACAAATGTACTTGGCACTGTCTCGTCAGAAGTGCTGTAAGAAATCAAGTTTACAGTTCAACAAGCAATTTTGTTGTCAGTGATGACCAGTCCGAACGGCTAGTCTCGAAAAAGGCTACCGATATCGGCATCTTATAAATACTAATTTTGACATACATAAACAAGTAAAAGTTAACGATATAATGACCCGACGTTACGGCGACCTCATGACGTCATTCTCACCGATGGTATCGATACTGGGGTAAATTTAATAAACCTTTTACAAGTGTAATTGCAGCTATTGTTTTCAGACTCTTAAGCAATAGCTACACTTTTAAATTACAAGTGTAAAAGTTTTATTAAATTGACCCCTGATTCGACTTCAAAAACGTATTCACACGGATATTCTGGGGGGGGAGGGGAATGGAGGTGGGGAGAATGAGCGCCAGCGATTGGAGCAAAAGTGACGTCTAAACACACTTTACACTAAAGGCACAAGACGACCAAACCAGTAGAAATTTTAACACAATGCAAATCAAAAAGTAATCACTGAAATTTCACCAAATTTTATTCTAAGATACAATTTGTTTTAATCTTCTGCTAATAAAATTAAAATATAAATATACATTATTTACATTATATACAATACAGTCAACTCTGTTATAAAGCATACCTCTATAAGACGCACATCTAAAATAGGGACCTTACGATACGGTGAAGCGGTGAAAACGTCATTGAAACCCTGACTTCGCTTCCTTTCAAACTCTTTTGCCATCATTCCAACTTGTTCAGAAGGGAAATTAAGCTGGAGTTGAAGAGGGAGGACCGCGTCCCAGCTCAAAACGATACAGTGAAATTGATGACCTTGTCGTTTCGTAATTTCACGACGCAGTTGTTCAGGGAAGGCAAAAAAAATTGATAGAAAAGCGTGATCACGTGCAGAGTTGTTGGTTTGCTTATTAAACCCCTTGCCTGTTTGACGTTCTCGTTGCCCTCGCCGTCGCAGTATCGTCACGTCCCTAATATGACACTTGAGATCCTTCCTTTCCTTTAGTTATTTTCAGTAACTCAAGGACACCTCTCTAAGACGAACGAGCACTCAATACTTGTCAGAGGCCCATCAGGGCTCCTGTACCGATCCCAAGCTTTGAAAACATCAATCCCAAGTTTATGGCCAAGTTTTCGTGCTCTCACTCTCTCTTCACTTCTTCAATCTTCACTACAAGTTTTATATTTTTGATTGCGATCCAGTCAAGTCAATATCAACCGAACTATCACCTGCACCCAGTCCACTTACGGCCAAGAGATCGGTACCGGAAGTGACGTCAGGCGGAAGACCTCCCACGCCAGCAATGTGATCAAGGTCAAAATCCAATGTGGAGTCCACATCAAAGGCCCCTGAAACGGAAAAACAAATAGTGTCACGCACCAGACGTTTGAAACCCTTTGACCCCCTTCGTGGATGACCAAGGCACTCACTTTTTATACAAGTGAAAGCAAGAGAATTCCCGGCTCCCAAGTGCTAAGGTGAATGGTGAACTCCCCCACTTCCCCACCCCTAGTTCACGACCCCATACATACACGGTAAAAGTTTAAAAAAAGTTAACCAGAATTTTGTTATCGCGCAGGGTAAGAAAGGATGGCAAATATCCAAATATGGCTACTGTAAATAAAGTCATTATTATTATTATTATTATTATTATTATTATTATATATTATTATTATTATATAAAAAAAATTATTATTATTATTATTATTATTATCATTACCACTACTACCACTACTACTACTGCTACTATTAAATATCGAGCGATTCAACTCCTCTAGAGAAACTGCTTCGCTCATTTGCCGGTCCGGGAAGCGAACACCATAATTTCTAGAATATTTCCGCCTACCGGTGGACCAAAATAGAGTGAATATGAAGTGAAAGGCCCCGGATTATCCCCAATCATCCCGGAGGGTAGGGGATCTGGAGATTTCAAATGATTGGTGCATAACGTTTTCAGAACATTTTAAATGAAATTTTAGCGAGCTACAAACTTGTTATTCACAGTACCTGCGGTTCCCGTTATGCTAGGGTCAGCGGCTCCACTGGCGTCAATGGCCGCATCAATATCGAAGCCTGGGTCCGACACATCAAGCCCAGCAACTCCTGGCCCTGACCAATAAACGTTGGTGGTGATTTTGTTTTGATAGAAACTTCAGTGCCATTTATACGCAGAAGAGAATAATTTATATTTGAAAAGAAGTGAGGTTTCTATCAAAACAAGATCACCTCCAGTACAGAACTTTCAAATGCTCTACCACTTGGCTGAAAAATCAGGCCAGACACGAAGATTTAAACTTACCAGGTAAAAACAACAGGCTAGGGGTTTATTTTCTTCTATTTTACCATGAAAAAAACCGGGAATCACGTTCATGGTATCAGGGGGAAAGTTCCCGACCCCGGCTCATAATGACCGCCCTGTAAAAACATTTGCAGCCTTCCTTCAAGCTTTCAACTAATCTCTGCGTGGAGTGAGATATTTCAGACGGAAGCGGGGATTTTGGGAAGACAAGAATATTAACATACCGTAAAATTCCGAAAATAAGCCCCTCCATGTATAAGCCCCTCCAAACATAAGCCCCTCAAAATCGTACCGCAAAAAACCCTCAGTCAAATCGCCCCTCCGAATATAAACCCCCGGGGGCTTGTACTTGGAATTTGCCCTCGAATACAAAGGAAAACAAAGCAAAAATGGTAAATTTCCTTTCCACTACAAGCTAGCCCAATCGATTTTGAAACCCAAATTTCCCATCGTAAATAAGCCCCTCCGAATAGACGCCCCTCCAAAAATAAGCCCCTCGAAAACGGCCTTTGAAAAATATAAGCCCCGGAGCTTATTTTCGGAATTTTACGGTAACTAATCCGAAATCCCTGAGACAATATCCGGGGGATATGTGAAAATCTATGGAGGGAAAAAAGTCAAGATGTAGGAATTCTCACATACCTAATCCCGTATCAAAATCCAAAGCCGAACCCCCAGGGACAATGTCCGGGGGGAGATGTGATACTCCCGATAGGTTCTGAAGAATCCCTTCCAGTTCTGTTCCTTCAGCGCCAGCTCCAATATCGAACAGATCCGCTGTAGAGGGCAATCCCTCGATTCCCGAGGGTACAATCCCTAGGGCGCTCACTGCTGCAATAGAAGTTGGTACAGCAGCGGGGCCTCCCGTGGATACGACCGCTGATCCATCAAGTCCAGCGGTCACATCCTGGAATGAAGATCCCATGGAGAAGTTGGCTCCTGACATAGCGGCAAGATCAAAGGAAAAGTGTTCTCCTTCCATGGTGCTGGTATCTGACGTAATAGTGTCGCTTGATTTTGGTACTGTGCCAGCCCCTTGTACCCCGACATTCCCTTCATTTTTCGGCATTTCTTCGGGGAGATGGAATTTCTCGATAACATACTCGTCGTCCCGTTTTCTCTTCAGTGTAATTTTGAGGTTTGTGGATTGTTTCGGAGTTTCTGGCTTCTTCTCTTGTTTGTTAACCGTAGTTACTAATTCTGGAACAGCTGCACTTACTTCAGCTGTTGGAAATGAAAATGTCGGAGAAATTGATGAAAACGGAAACGCACTAAACGTTGGTGAAGGCGTCTCTAACGTGAACGCGGTGAACGATGGAGAAGTTCCATGAAAGACTGGGGTGTTCGGGTTGGACGGAGTCCCCACGGCAGCAGCGAACAGAGCAGCACTGGGAGGGAGTGACAGGCTGGCAAGCTTGGTAGTTGGTTGACTCAGACCAATGGGGAGCGGAAGTTCTTCACTCGCCTTGACCGGAAGTTCTTCCCACCTGACACTTTGCGCTTTTCTTATGATACAACGCATTGCAGCTGGGATTGACAGACACCTGACGATAAAAAAGAAGTTCAACTTTAAGAATAAATAGAGGCGCCGCCAACCGGTCAGCGTCGGTCTACCAGTGGGGATTTCTTTAGTCCGAACCCTGCCAAAGCGACCAGCCATTGTTTTAGTTCACACATAGTAGGTAGAGGGGACTGGTTATGAAAGGCTACAAACATCAAAAATAACAACAAAAACAGTGTTGCAGTTTAGGTTGAAGGCACCTCTTTGTTTTCTGTTGACAAATTGTGACGGAATAATTAATGCAGCGTTTTTTGTTGGTCCATAAGATAAAAATGATAGGAATGCAATGCTGTTGAACGTTGTGCACCTTCAAGTCCAAAAAAAAAGACATATAACAAAGGAGTCTGACCTGCTCTATAACAATCCAATGCTATTAACTATGATTCAGATGACGGCATCAGTGGGCGATGACTTTTATCCGTTAGCATGTTCTCCTTCACCCTTCTTAATAAGCAAGTGCAACGACAACGGCGACGGCAACAAGAACGTCATAAAAAGGAATAGGTTTAATGAGCAAAACGGGCCACCTGGAAGCTCTCGGAACAGCTCACAAGATTTGGTAGGAAAACAATAAACAAACAGCAAAATCTATGGACCCAGCCATAAAATAATACAGCTTCGTGCGAGGAAGAACGAATGAAATAAAAAGTTTTGAAGAGCTTCACGAGAGCAGAGCAAAACAACAACTCTGCACGTGCATTACACTTTTTGGTTCATTTCTTTGCCGCTATTTCACGATGACTATTTTCTGATATGAAATTTGCTTACGCGACTTCTTATGGAGGATGCCAACAGCCGTAGAACTTATCTTTCACTTTTTTTCCTTGCGTGCGGTCATCAAGAATTGAACTCCGGGAAAGTTCGCATACATTCCACATTTTGAGCGATCTGTTATGTTTGAAGAAACGCGAATTCATTTTTATGGTGACGTTTTGCCGTCGACGTTGAGGGAGCTTTAGCATCGACGACGATCCACAGCAGCAAAAGACGTCACTTTTGAAGTGAATTTCCGTTTTTTAAAATATTTGTCGCGTTTATTCTAATTCACTGAAAACGTCAAATGTCAGCGAATTTCCCTGGAGTTGATTTCTAGGGCACTGCAATAAAACGTGAAATTAGGCATTTTCACGTCGCAGTCGTGCAGTGACGGCAAATAAATGTACAAAAAGGCGTAATGCGCGTACAAAGTTGTTGTTTTGCTAATCTAAACCTATTGCTTTTTTGACGTTCTCGTTGTCGTCGTCGTTGCTAAAACTCCCTAATAACAGGCGAATCTTTCTTTACACTTTTTGCCACATTAACATATGCTTATCACTACTGATGACGCTAATGAAATAAGAACTCTGAATACTGAAAGAGTATAATAATTTCAGTTATCTCTGAAAATTTGAGCCCGATACACCCAATGGTTTCGGAGAAATTCCCTTCTAAAGAATCGAAATTTTACAAAAAATGTATGGCTCATTAACTTTTTTGCCACGCAGCAATTTTGCAGTTTTTGATGGCTGATATTCCCTTCAATATTGCTTGCAAAGAGCTAAAAATTGCACAAATTGTTCAATTTAACCAGTTTTTTCGACTTTTGCATTTACTTCAAATATACGGCCACGGCTTCTATGAGTTAAGTCGTACGCTAATGAGGAAAAATGTACACAACGACGTCAGAAAAGATTCGCCTATTTGAAAGAACCTACTGCACTTTTCGGAAAGGGTAGGAGACATTCATGACGGTGGTGAGGTCTCCGTTTTCTGCGTTGGGTAAAGGCTAATAAAGGCCCACGCCTCAAGGGCAAACAAGCAAACAATTAGCCGAGCTAATTAAACAACACAAACAACTGGCTGCACGGCGAAATACTTCGGAAATAACTCACCTCTCAAAAACTCTAGAGATGTAATCATTTGAACAAAACAGTGGTTTTCCGGGGACTGTATTG
>OZ037786.1:12149318-12224318 GCA_964035525.1 Porites cylindrica | reverse complement strand
TCTCCAGCGATCACCCACTTGTCGAGCTTCTGAGGCTTCGGCAACCTACAAAATCATCCTGTTTCCTTGAAGATATACGCGTCCCTTGTGATTGCAAACAGCAAATCAGTACTAAACATTAAAAGCAGAAGACGTTCCACGTCATTGTATTTAAAAAGACGTCCATACAAAGTTATTTTAGGTGGAATCCGTGCTAAACACTCTGCAAGTTCACTGAAAGTCTTCATTTGCAATTTTTGTTTACCCTCCAACGCCTCGCTTTCATGACTAGGCCCCAGTTTTTTCCCGCGTGTCCGCCATTTGTGAATACGGTGTATGTTTCATGCGAAGACACGTTTCAGCCATTTTAGAAACCTAATAGAGCAGATAGGGTGACGCACCTCCTTTAAATGAAAGCCGCAGTTGTTACCTTTATAGTCGCTTAAATAGGCAAATTTCAACGTTGCCTTTTTCTAATTTCGATTAGTCATTCTTGCAATAAAATGGTTGATATGCGTTCACAGCGTTTCTATAAATCTTGCCAAAAATGCTATTTCTTTTTAAAATACTCTTGAAGCAGTTTTAACTGCTTCAAGAGTATTTTGGGTGTAAAAGGTACCATCAACTAAATTGTCACTTATAACCGGCTCCATTCGCAAGAAAGCACGCAACCTGTGCTTGTTATAATGTTGATATATGAAAGAAGTCCCATCATAGCCTTGTTTTCGTGAATAAAGCACGTTGTTGTTCAACCGCCATCTTGGAGTGCCGCCTACTTTATTTCTCGCCTCTCCTCTGGTTAAAAACATTGTGTACGATTGACGCAGTACCAAACACGGGAAAAACTACAACTGGTGCTAAGAGCAGCAAAATCTGTAGCTTATTCTTGCCGCTGAGAAAAAATAACATTTTTTCGCAATCGTTTGAAACCTACCGCATAATATGTATTCCCACTTTCAGTTGGTAAAACATTTTTCTCTTTTAACCACTGTGAAGTGAAAACAAACGGTAGCATAAGAAAAAAACAACAAGCAAGCAAACAGACAAAATTAAATAAATGAGAACATTTAAGATTACCAAACAAGCTAATTAACTTTGCTGAACACCTTACCTCTCTTATGATAAGACTGTCGATAGGTACTCTTGAAGAATGAGTGAAAGTTCCTACAAGACATAACAGATAAAGAATTAACTGTTGTCTCCGTGAATAATAATCACTAGAAGCCACATTACTACTAATAGTCCCACAGCAAATCGACATCATCGCCTGATAAGATAGGCGGTTTGCCGTGGAAACTTCGCCATCAATAACAAGAGTGACTATCACACGAACACTATCAAATAAGCACCACGATGGAACACTATCTTTCAATATACTATATGAAATTAACTGTTTTGATTCTCTCTCTCTTTAAGTATATTTTTCAAAATCTCCCCGGCTTCGACTTTTCTTGTAGTCGAGTTCTAGAGTGGTTGGTTCTCCTCCTGGTATCTAGAGTTTTTTCTTCAAGTATTCCGGTTTTTCCCTCCTCTCAAAACTTACAAATTTCACTTCCATCTGCACTGCAGGATCATCCATGTGTTGCGTTAGTTCTCGAGAGAGGATTTATTTCAGCTTCATAAATCTCGCCTTTAATTTTGCCATGACTGTGTTTAGGGAAGCAGTCATCTTAGATTTAATAAGCCTCCATTTATTTGTTGTAGTTGTCGCAGAAAGATTTCTTAGATAACGAATGCAATATCCAGAAAGGGAATTATGGAATGCATCTAGCTAAAAAAAAGAAATAAGTTATTGACTTCAGTAGCCTTGATTTATTAACAAAAAGTAAATAAATACTTAAGGGAAAGACTTTCACGTGCTCTTCACGTGACTTGACACGTCTTACCAATAGCCTACTTCTTTCTGTACCTGTTTTACCGACGACTTCATAGATTTTTTGCACAACTTCCACAGCAGCGGGGAGTGGTTTACAGAGCTCGAGCACAAATGATGCCTGGAACTCCTCACGATTGTTGTCATTCAGCGACTGGTACTTAATGCTGTTAAAAAAGGACGGCATTTTAATAGACAGAATTAGCAAAAATGTGACAACAGCCAGTGACGACGGCGAGCTTTGACGACGCGCGCAGATCCAAACAACGAATTGACCAAGGACAGAGCAGCAAATTGACCACCGAAAGCCCAGGTACAGTCCTTTTCGCGCGCTTTCGCGCTCTCATTCGGAAATTCAGTTTGAGGCGGATATAGAACGACCAACCCCTCCCCTAAGCCAACAGTTTGCCCTAAGAGAGATGTAAGTGTTGATGTTGGCTTAGGGAAGGGGTAGGTGGGTAGTTTTCCAGAGACGTATAATAATCCCAAAACTGACTAGTCCAAAACTTTTCGCTTTGGCGACTTCAAAGGCTTGATGAGCCTCCTTCTCTCCTAAGAGAGCCAGAAAGGAAGAGCAAGGAAATTGACTGTGTATGTATGAAGGCCCCTTTACAAGACGATTTTCCGTTCTATTCCTTTTTTCGGCTGCTATTCAATAGGCGACTTTAACCGCGAGTCAGTTTTGTGCATGTGAGGTGAAGGC
This sequence comes from Porites cylindrica, assembly GCA_964035525.1. Lineage (NCBI taxonomy): Eukaryota > Metazoa > Cnidaria > Anthozoa > Scleractinia > Poritidae > Porites > Porites cylindrica. Next base: position 12,221,763 of record OZ037786.1, on the reverse strand, counting down.
CACGTACACACTCCCCACGCTGCGTGGATTTGGATAACTACGTAAAGTACAGCTATAAGGAAAGACAATCTCGTCCCCAGAGCCTTCGTTATCCTTGAAGAGCGGAACGATCCTTGGTGTTGACCAAAAGGATCGCAGCCTCTGGGAACGAGTTTGTAAGTAGAGAGAAAAATAACTGGAGAATGAAGAATTAAGTATAGTCGAGTCACTTTAAAGTTGCAAACACTTTTCTGGCAATGCTTCTGGGTTTTGCCTGATATTTCAATGTCAAATAGTAGCCTGTCATCACTGTACAATGCTTTAGAGCACATGCCAAGAAAATGAGAATATTAACTATGTTATGAGGGTATGATTCATGACTCTTACTTGGAATCCCATCCCAGCACGTTATAACGCATTGGCTCCATTATCAGGGGACTGGTGGGCAGTGAAGTCCTCTCTGACTGCTCCATTGACACGGATACCTGGTGACCAAAGTCTCGTGGAGGAGGGTCTGTCAAAAACAATAAAACCATCCAACCTGTGCCTAATGTTTTCATTTCACCAATTCGACGCCGCCAAGGCGTTATTTGCCACTTCAGAATAGGGTGAGTTGACTTTCGCAAAGACTCTTGGACTGCAAATTGGGACGGTGACAAAATTGGCCAATAGCTGACCGGCGCGTCCCCAGTAACGATCCTTGAAACAATCGCCGGACTCATTTCACCCCTAGTTACCTTCTCATTTCTAAAGTGGTAAATGTCAAACCATGGTAACGGAACTTCGCGTCGTCCACGTCTGTTTGAATTCTCGGCGTCATAAGAAAGAATGGACACAAGCTTTCAGCGCAATGATTTCAGGGATCGTTTGGAAGGACCAAAGCTAAATAAATTGATGGTATCCAAATGCAACCATTTACCAATCAGTACTTATTTTGGCCTCTCAAATGATCCAACACATCTTTGCGCGAAAAGTTGGTGACAATTCATCCTGTAGTAGGAGTTGTGTCACGCTATTTATCAAAATTCTACCAGTAGAAACTGCCACCAAATTGGAATAAACTTAAGAATAAAAGATCAAAACATTAAAAAAGGTATGAATACCAAAGCTAATACGAGAGAAGGCACGGATTGGCAAACTTGAAAAAGGACTAATACGGGTTGCAATAGTGGGTTTTTGAAAACTTGTTAGCCCAACAGTTTTTCAAATTTCATTTTTTGTCAGGAAGTATATTTGTTGGGCAAGAAGCTGTGATTTTTTCATTTACAAGTGATTTGTTCCTTTAAAACATGAAGTTTCATAGCGCATAAGGAAGCGTAATTGGCCGAATATTACAAAAAACAGGCGACCCCCCGTGACAGAGCCCCTTTAAGGAGTTACAAATTGGACTCGGGGCGGGAAATTTTTTGCCCTTTATTTCTCACCCAGGGTGGGGTATATTTTGGCTATTAGCTGGACAAGGGTTCGGAAATTACATTAAACAGCCCACCAGGGCGGGAGGCAAAGTAACTCAAAATACTACTAGCTGTTTAGGCTTATGTAGGTACCTTCTCTGGTAAAGTGGCGATCTTGTCCAGGTCTTTCTACATCCAGTAGCTCGTAAGGTGAAGCGAAATAAGCTAGCCGCATTCGTCGACCTAATAACAAGAACCTGTACTATTAATGATAAAACTAAAAGTCAAAATAAAATTTTAGTGTTCTTCAATTATTTGTGTAGTTTTTCCAAACATACTTTATGCAATAAATATTGACTACCGTAAATCCTCTATTTACCCTCCTGGGAGGTTATTCATTTAAAGCTCATTTGAAGAGGGGGGGAGCTTAATAGAGACGGGGGCTTATTTAATTTGGAAACGGCGATGGTATCAGTTCTCCATAAAGAACTAGAATACATAGTGGAAAAGCTCAAGTACAAGACGTTTTAGGTCATGCAGCCGAGGATCAGAATCAAATCCGAACTTCCAGTTGGTAAATAATGTTTTCCCGAAGATTACCCAAGCAGATGCCGGTACGCAAACGGAAGAGGAAATAGTTCAAATTGAGGAGAAAGAACAAGAAGAAGTGGTAGCAAAAGTCTTCTGCCTAAATGAAGAGCATGGCGAATCGGACGACAGTGAAGCACATGACAGTGGATGGGAGGATGATGACGATGATAGTGAGGACTTTTCTGACTACTTGAAAAAAAAGAAAAAGAACCTGAGCGATGTAATTTAGTAACTTATTCATGGTGTTCAGCTTCCGGTTTATTCAGCTTATTGCCAGTTGTAGGCAAAGTTCACGCGCACATTATGGCATTCTAACTGGGTCGATTGTGAGGAAACTGTTATGTCAGTCATTGACTAAAAACCCCCGCGCGTTAAGCCTTTGTGCCTTAGAAATATAAATTGGCCACACTGATCACCAATTCTACTTGCAAAGTGTTGCTGATTGAGTTGTGTAATGTATTCTAGAGTGTAAATTTAGTCCTAACCTCGCAGACAAGGATGCAATGAGACATTTATTTTGCGTAGTTAGGCCTGCTATCCATTGGGCAACCATCCCTTTTATTTTCTTTCGATAGCCTGTCCATGCACTAACCTTTGGGTACAGAAACTAGCCTCCTCTCGCTGTACCAAAACTTGATAGTTTTGGCGTTCAATATTTTTAACGGGTGCTCACAAAACAACGGGACTGCATCGTGCGCCTTTGGCGCTTTGGTATCCTGCAAGCTTTGGTTCATCGCGTTTTGAAAGATGGAAATTTTGATATTCCCGCGAAAAAGAAGACTGATAAAACGCGTCTTTCATTGACTACAGTGAAACGCTTGGAAATGAAGGATGTTTTGAAAGAAACGGGAAAACTGATAAAAGTAAATATTTGTTTTGATAAGTGAAATTTATGAGAAATAACCATAAACTAGTTTTGTGTTTTTGTTTTTTAAAAGCGCTTTGTCTGGTACCAGATTTGTACAATTACTTTCAATCAAACATGGATCGGGTTTTGTTAATTATGAAAGAATGTAATTAAAAAGCATTATGTTGACAGCTACAAGGCAGATGCTTGCCTTAAGCTGCGAGTATCCCGCCATGTTTTAAACAAAGGGCCTCTGACCAAGCCGGCATTCTAATCCGCCACAAATATGTGAAGCACGCGTCTTTCAAAGTCGCCTAGTACTTAAAATCGGGGCTCTGGCCTGTTATAGTAATAAACCTTTTACAAGTGTAATTTACAATTGTAGATATATATGGTTTTCTTACTCTTAAACAACAGCTACACTTTAAATTACAAGTGTAAAAGTTTTATTAAATTGACCCCTGATTCGACTTCAAGGATATATTCAACCGGATATTCTGGGGGGAGGGGAGGGGAGGTGGTGCAAATGAGCGCCAGGGATTGGAGCAAAAGTGGCATCTAAACACACTTTGCACTAAAGGCACAAGACGACCAAACCACTAGTGATTTTTACAGAATACAAATCAAAAAGTAATCACCAAATTTTGTTCTAAGATAAAACTTATCTTTATCTTCTGCTAGTGTTATGAAAAAATACATTATTTGACATTATATACAATACAGCATACCTCTATGAGACGCACATCTAAAATAGGGACCTTACGATTTGACAACGGTGAAGCAGTGAAAACGTCATTGAAACCCTGACTTCGCTTCCTTTCAAACTCTTTTGCCATTATTCCAACTCGTTCAGAGGGGAAATTAAGCTGGAGTTAAAGAGGGAGGACCGCGTCCCAGCTCAGAAAGATACAGTAAAATTTGGCGTTTTGGCCTTGGCGTTTGGTAATTTTACGTCGTAGTTGTGCAGAGATGGCAAAATAAATTGACAGAAAAGCGTGATCACGTGCAGAGCAAGAGAGGGTAAAGGGGACAGAGAAGGCATCCCCCATACACACCCTATTCCATAAGTAATTCGTCTCGAGTTATTTTTAAGACCACAGATCCCAAGGGGGATTAGACATCAGCCAATCACATAGCGCGAATGCGTTCCGCGTGGATGACCCACGCTCAGAGCCACTCGTCCTTAACGAATTGACGCTGAAAAAATGGTAGAAGACGCGGAGAGCGATATTGCTATTCGTTTTGTCCACAAAAACGACTAAAGAGAGATTTCTACTAAAGCGGTGTCAGCGAAATGGCATCCTACTTGCTTTATTGTACAAACGACCGGTTTCAATAGACCGGCGAAATTTCTCATTTTATTAAAGCACTGAGGTTACGACAACTTCGAGTTAAACTGATTTCACGGGTTGTCAAAGAGTCCAGCGATTCCCTTTTCCCAGGTGAGCGCCGACTCATTTCGCTTAAATATTCAGAAATGCTCTCGATCTCTTTAAGCTTTCATTGCCTTTCGCCCGACATGTTTTGCTCGTCGTTTAGTCATGCGAAACCTCCACGAAACATCCACGCAGCGCGCGAGGTAACTTTATCCCGATTCTAAAAATAACTCGAGACGAATTACCTATGGAATAGGGTTTGTATAGGGGATGCCTTCTCTGTCCCCTTTATCCTCTCTTGGTGCAGAGAGAATTGGTTTGCTTACTAAACCCCTTGAATGTTTGACGTTCTTGTTGCCGTGCCAGTCTCAGTATCGTCAGGTCCAAAATTTGACACATAGAATCCTTCCTTTTCTTTAGTCATTTTCTGTACCTCAAATGGGTAGGGGGGAGGGGGGAGGGGGGGAGAAGCGGGTGGGGGCACTCGTTATCATGAACTCTACCAGGAGGCGACAAAACGGCTCCCTGTTATAAGGTGAGGTTCAGCACGAAAGGGGGTGCCTTTTTCAGGTTTTAAGTATATGAAAGAGTAGCAATTTTTAAAGTTACAGTCAGCACAAAAGATTCAATAGGCGAATTTATCATTGACAGTGGAACCTCTCCTAAATATGTAAAATATGTAAATATCTTATTATCCACTCCCCTCGGGGCTTTTCAGGCATAATTTACAACACTGGTTGGGGGACTTTGCCAGACTGTTTAAGGTGTAGTTTACAAGTAATAAAGGAATGAGTAAGGATGCCCGCGTACACGAGTGTGAAAGTGAGATAAACCACTACACCGAGCACTACGTGCACTACTCTTTACGAAGAGTGTGAGGATTCTTTAACGGCCCACAGATTTTTTATTATATGTGCAAGGGCTTGTGAGACGGGGCCTACGGTTTATCGTCCTTATCCGAGAAGACTTGAAAGTCAAACCGTTTGCAGATGTTATTACAAAGGCAGCACTATCTCCTCATTTATTTAAAGACCCTAAGTGTTGGTCGGGCAGGGGTTTAAACCTACAGCCTCCCGCTCAGCAGACGCTTATCCCATTGAGCTAACCGGGCCCAAGAGAATATTCGACCAATATTTTAGTATAGGTGAGCCGCTGAGGATTTGAAACCCTGAACCAGTTTGGGCATAAAAAAGTCCCAAAATACATATCCTGTTCAGGACAAAACCCTCTAATTTATTAACCGGTTTACGACAAAGGACATGTACACTGTTTAGGACAGACTTTTGCGAAATTATATACCCTGTTTAGGACAGAGAGGATGAAGACCATACTCTGTTCATCGGCACATCCTCGTATAGGCCATCTAAGGCAGTAACCCCCCTCCCCGGGCCTTTGGGACACCTCTGCTCACGGGACACCTCCATTCTAGGGACGAAAATTAGGTCGCGGAAAAACACCCACATAATCTTTGTCTCTATTACCTCTATTGAAGGGACACCTCTATTCAGCGGAAAGGGAGACATTTTCTAGGTCCGGAAATTTTGGGTTTAACCTCTATTCAGGGGACACCTTAGCACTCAAAAAGTGACCGATCACAAAAAAGGTCGATATATTTAAGTGTACACTAATCACAATTATGGAAGTTTCACAAACTGAACTATCTCAGATAACCCGATGTACTGAACTTGTGTGAATTCAACCTATGATGTTACAGAGATAAATTACTGATGATCATTTTTATGCTGTCTTTGTTGGTTAATTATTAATAAACCCCAGCCCAACCTCTATTCAGTGGACACCTCTATTCAAGGGTCACTTACGTCGGTCCTGAGAGAATAGAAGTTCCACTGTGTTTCAAAGGGCCCTTGTTTAATTTTTTTAACAGACGCACCTTATGCCCCCCGGGGCTGTAGCATTTAACTCCAAGGCTAAATAAAACTCATAAGAAGACTTCTTGTTAGTAGCGGAGCTCCACGCGCACGCGTGGGCGGAGCCCCATAGCTAAGTAAATCTACCCATCCCAGAAAATTTGGTAATCACGTGACCGTCCGTCCGCACCACAGGAAAACCAATGTTTACTCTCACACTTTTAGCTAGCTTGGGAGCCCAAGAGAAAACTAATTGCACATCAATGTTGTGATCAACTGACAGCTGTCAAAACAGGGCATCTGCTGACCAGTATCACCTGACCGTCAACTTGTGATGTTTTTAACTGTCTTTTTCCTCTGGACGTACAAAAGGAAATACAGTTGCTATCAAGAGTCTTCTGTTATTCATGGCTGGTTTGTTTACTGGGTTTTTGGTTGAGAAATGCGTCGCTTGTCAAAATTCGGTAATTCGTTTTTGGATGGCATCGTTTTCGTTTTTCACCTTGCTTAATGCGTAAGAGGGTTTAAAAGTCTCAAGCAACTGTAGCCTTCCTTGATAGCTTTCAGGAACTGAATCTCGAATGGTAAGCCTGAGTAATTATTGTATTTAATGTTTGTTTTTGTTATATCTAATTTCATGAAGTCTTGCTCAGTTCACGCTGACAGTTTATGCGGCAACTGTCATGCACGTTTGCAGGATTTGAGTCAATGATCTGACCTAGTATCAGGTTTGATATAAGCTTACACAACTTTAATATATAGATTTAGCCAGGGCTAAAAGCGAGGCTCCCATTATATATTTATAATTTAAATCAAACAATAAACTTGTATTCCACAATTCAGTTAACTTTAGAGCACATAGCACATTCATGTGACTTTTGAGGGAAAGGCTAAGTGATTTTAGAGAAAAATAATTTGCAAACAGCCCAAGAGTGAACAAAACCTTACATCGAGTTGATAACCTCATATGTACACCCAAAAAATAGCAATCATCTTCGACCACATTTAAGAGCCATAATGGCTCTTGATCACCGTAAGATTAATTAGGCCTGGAAAAAAAATCAGGTTGAATTTTTTTGCGTTCGACAAGTTTACTTTACAAAATCTTGCCAACAAATCTGGTTGCGTGTAAACAACCCTTTCCTACCATTTATACATCACATCTGAGGTGAAACAGTACTATGAGGTACTGTTTTAATCATACAGACCTCGGACAGAATTCAGTATTTCACAGTTTTGCAAGAGAAATTGCACTCATTCAATTGCACGCGTGGGCTTTTAGCTAAACGGTTAAAAAAATGTCCAAAATCACGTATACAGCCAGCCGGTTCTCACTTTTGCAGTGCGAGCTGTAGCGAATGTTTGAACGAACATACTAGAGTCAAGCTCCAACACAATAAAGAAATTATTATGTTTATTTTTTATTTAATAGTTTTATCGATCTGTAATCTTTAAAAGCGTTTGATACGCGCGGCATTTTGAGTACTCCTGCAAGCGATGTTCACTGAACGACTGAAAACAAACGGCACAGCGATTAAAATTACAAGAGAGACTACCAGCAATCAATAAAGGAAATATAATTCGGCGAAACATATACAGAGACAACATTTTTCATTCACGAAGACAAATATTAAAGTGTCTCTAAAAATCCTGAGTCTTCAAGCTTAAAGCGTAAGTTTATGTTTTAAGCCGGCTTCCCGGTATTTACTTTTTTCACAGATGAACTCGAGGCAAGAAAATCGCTCAAAGCTTTCTTTTACTGCCAGAATTATAACTAAATGTTCTATGGAACGTTTTCTTTCTATCTGCGGTGAGAAAGTTGTGTAAGCTTATATCAAGTTTACCTGATTCGTGGTCAGATCAAATTGTCTCAAATCTTACAAACGTGCATAAACTACATAGCCGCATAAACTACGCTCGACTTCTTTAAATTAGATATAAAAAACAAACATCAAACACAATAATTACTGGGGCTTACCATTCGAGATGCAGCTCCTGAAAGGTATCAAGGAAGGCCAGTATCGCTTCAGAGGTTTCAGCCTCTACGCGCATCAAGCAAGGTGAAAAACAAAAACGTTGACACCCGAAATCGGATTCCCGACTTTGACAAGTGATGTATTAATTTCTCAACCAAAAACCAACTAGCCATGAATAACAGAAGGCTCCTGATAGCAGCTAAATTTCATTTTGTGCATCCAGTGGAAAAAGACAGTTAAAAACATCACAAGTTGACACAAAACTCTCTCAGCTTCAGCTGTCAAAGTAAACAAGATTCAAAATACTGCATAAATTTTCCGCATGAGCTCACCTGTCAAATTTTGACCAATCAGAGCTTTAAAAATGGATGTAGAGCGTGACCAACGCGTGACCATGGTGAGCAAAGTCAAAAGCAACTGTCTTGCCTGTAATAGCTGGCTGAATTTTTGGGGTCCGAGGTCAGTTTTAAATCAAAATTTTAATTGTGCGGCCCAAAAACAAAACATATTTCATATGAATGAAAAAAAATCAAACTTGAGCCTGCGATCATTTGAAAACTAGTAACTTGTCAGCGGATAACTTCAAAAAAATACTTGACCTCGATGGGTTAACACCTGAGCCCGCGATACGGTCAAGTGGTACTGGTCAGCGGATACCCTGTTTTGACAGCTGTCAATTGATCAAAACATTGATGTCTAATGGATGTGTGCATTATCAGTTTTCCTGTGCTCTCAAACTAGCTAGAAAGTATGAGATTGAACATTGATCGCGATCTAGTAAAACAACTGGTCAGCGGACAGCTTCCAAATAACTCACGTCACCTTGATGAGTTGACACATGAGCCCCCGATATGGCAATGTGATACTGGTCAGTGGCTATCTTGTTTTGACAGCTGTCAATTGACCATATCGTGAATGGCCAATGTAAAAGATGTGGATTTGCTAAGACACGCCTGAGACACCCCTCCCTTCCTTTTGATAGTCTCCCCTACCCTACCCGTACAATCTGTAGACGCGTACGTACGTACGTACGCTCGGTCAGTCACGTGACAACCAAAAGAAAAGAGGTTGACCATATTCCATGAGTATGGGGCTCTGTCCCACGCGCGCTTCGCGCGCGAGGGAGCCCCGCTAAAAAGCCTTCGGATATATTTGCTCACCACAAATAGAAAGAAAACGTTCCGAAGAATATTTAGTTATAAATTTGGCTTTAAAAAGAAAACTTTGAGCGATTTTCTTGCTTCGAGGAGTTCACCTTCGAAAACAGTAAACACCGCGCCGGGAAGCCGGCTTAAGCTTTACGCTTGAAGACTCAGGATTTTTAGAGACACTTTAATACTTGTCTTCGTGATTGAAAATTGTTGTCTCTGTAAATGTTTTACCGAATTATATTTCTCTTTTTGATTGTTAGTAGTCGTCTCTTGCAATTTTAATCGCTTGTCCGTGCCGTTTGTTTTCATCGTTCATGAACATCGCTTGCAGGAGTACTCAAAAATGTCGCGCGTATCAAACGCTTTAGAAGATTACACATCGTTATAACTGAAACCATTAAATAACAAAAAAATGACAATAATAAATTCGTTATTATGTTGAAGCGTAACTCTTTTAAAGTTCATTCAAACACTCGACCACACTGAGAGCTCGCACTATAGAAACGAGAACCAGCTGGCCGTATGGGTGATTTTGGACATTTTTGAACGGTTTCGCTTAAAGCCCACGATTGATCGTCCTGAATATTGACAGAGTGCAATTTGTCTTGAAAAATTGTGAAATACCGTATTCTGTCCAAGGTCTATATGATAAATAGTACTGTTTCACCTCAAATGTGATGTATAAAAATTATAAAAGGTTGGTTTAAGCACCCCCAGATTTGTTGGCAAGAATTTGTAAAGTAAACCTGTCGAACGCAAAAACATTCGGCGTGATTTGTTTTCCAATAATTTGTTTTCGAGGCGTAATCTACTGTGATCTTGAATGTGATCGAAGATGTTTGCTATTTTTTGGGTGTACATATAAGGTTATCAATTCTGTAAGATGTAAGATGTTTCACTCAAAAATAACTTAGCCTTTCCCTCAAAAGTCACATAACTGATTTGTGGGTTAAAAGTTTATTGTTTGATTTAAACTATAAATTTATCAATTGGAGCTTCGCTTTTAGCTCTGGCTAAATCTATATATTAGGTTTATGAGAGGTACCACTTTTTTAATGGAAGGTATATCTTTTAAAACTGGTATATAAAAGGGTAAGGGTTTGAACGTTTCAACGGAGCCTCCTTGGTAAAACGTTGCTAAGTAGTTTCCAGGGGGGAGGGGGTAGTCTCGGAAAATTACTTCCGGCCTCTCGCGAAACGCAACCCCTGTATTGATAGCTTAACATTTCAGCGTTAAGAGATACTCGGTCTGTACAGCGTTGACCGCAACTGGGCTTTGACCCTCTTGTTAGAAAAGTGATTTCTTATCAAATAGTTGGAACAAAGCATTAGATCGATTGACAAGATAGATTTCTATAATTAGCGCGATTTTTCATGACAAAAAACTTAGAACAGATTGGATCGGGGGAAGAGATGATGTGTAACTGACTCGTGTATCTTCGGAATAAAACTAAAAGATCAATTCAAGTCAGTGGTTTGTCATCGATACTTTCTCCCCCGCGGCCGGAGAGTTCAAGATAAGCGTACCAAAAAACTACTTGTGTAATAGATCTTCTTGAGCATAACACAGGGTTCGTACAGGTCATGGAAAACCTGGAAAGTCATGGAATTTAATTTTCGGTCGTTGATAGTCATGGAAATTGGAGGTTCTGTTTGGTAAATTAGTTACTGCAGATAACAAAGAATTTGAATTCCACGTCTAAATCCCCTGTGGGTCCCGGTCGACTGAGCTGTCAGATTTCCGCCAATCAGCGCGAAGAGAGAACGATCTCGAATGTAACAAACATTGAAAGACACGTGCTAAGGGTAATGACGTCATTACTAATGTCATCTCCGCCAATCAGCACATCGCATCGAAAAAGTTCGATGCATATATTCAAAATTCCACAGACGCAGTTGCAAGCTCTACTTCCTGTTCCCGCCCCGCCGCCAGAGCGCCCCGGAGAGCTTGCTAGCAGGCAAACAAAGCAAGGGCATTCTAAGATCAAGAGGAGTAATTCAACAGCGCGAACGGTACGCATTTTGGTGGACACCAGAGTTTGCGTCTGTTGAACTGTTTAAGGGGAAAAAATATATGCTTAAACAAGGAATTTTGGAAATTTTTGAAAGTGACAGCTAAACCAAAGGTCATGGAAAACTTGAAAAGTCAACTTGAGCGGGAGATTAAGAGATTAAAATTGAGATTAAGTTGTAGCACCCAACTTTCAACTTCCCGTTTCAACATTCCAACTTAAATTCCCAACATTTAACATGATCACGCATTCTTGAAAATTGAGCGCCCAGCATTCTACTAAAATACACAACATGTAAGTTGTGCAACCAACATTAAACTTGAGAAACCAAAAACCAGCTTTGCAATTTCAGTATTCAGTGCTCTGCGTTATATATAAATCTGCTCATCTTTTTTTATAGTCCGATTTTGAAAAGATATTGAACTCGTATCAGACGCGATGGGCAGTGAATAATTGCCGTCATGGATTAAACTTCATCGTTGCGAAATGTTGACCTCGTTGTGCGGACAGCTTAAAATTTCCGCCAAAATGTATTTTATGTCAAAGACTGACGTAACAGGCCAACCAAAGGGGTTGTTTTCAGTATGCAGTCTTCCCCACTGTAAAAAGAGGTCCGGGTAGGCAACACTCGACCTTTACCTCGTGCTAAAATGCTGCTTGTTCGAATGAATGTTTTCTCTGGCCGGGAGATTATGCTCTGAAGGAAAAAGGTTTTGACTTAGCAAATGTGATTTTTACCCTTTTTTTTACACTGAGAGGTCGTTAAAGGCATATTGATTTTCTGCGGTTTCTTATTGTTTCTGGTCTTCATGATCTCGGATGCAGGAGCGTTCTCTTTTGACCTCTTTTGAAATGCAAAGCTCTTAATTGCGGCTAAATAAGGGTTTTAGGTTGTTAAATTTTCTCCAAAGTGCCCCCTGTATCTGAGTTATAATCAGCGATTTTATTTTTCTCCGTAAAAAGTTCACTCCGCTCGCTAAGAAACTCGTGAGGTCGACTATCATGGAATTTGAGGGCCTGAAAAGAGTACGAACCCTTGTAACAGGAATTACACAGTTATTAATTTTATTGACTGATACTTTCGCACTTATGAAAATCTATTTCACGTTTTTTTTTTTCTCGAAACCAGTCACTAACAAGTAAATTTGTTGCTAGCAAAGTATCAACAAATGGGGATACCGGAGGTGACAAGTTCATTCGTAACCGATTGCTCCCAGCGATTGTTTTGTCTGGGAACTCAAACGTTAATATTTTCTGTTGACACTGAAGTTTAGCGGGTGATCTCCTAAAACCTCCTCAACAGTACGGGCAGCATGGAGTCATATCAAATCGAGTAGGTTTGCGCGTAGGTGTAACTCGACCTGATTTTTAGTTAAGGAAAGAGGGAGACTTAATTTTGTAGAAGAGAGTGAGAGAGGCCGGGCATAACGCTTCGGAATAAAATAGAGTTACTGATAATGAAATTATTAATTGACCACTTTCAGACTGAATAACTCGGCGAGTTTGACTTGTGGAGAATCTGAACTTTAATTTTTTTAATTTCCTTTTTTCACTATTTAAGACAAGCTTTTGAAGTTTTTTGAAGGTTTAAATCAAGTAAAAAAAAAAATGAGACTTGAAACCTACGCAAGTCTTGTTTGGAAGTACAACCAGGAAATTGTATTCTTCCAAGATACCTTTAGGAACTAAAACAACAGTCAGCTGCAACAGTTTAACATTATCAGGAAGAGTAAACTTAAGTATGGTGTTGAAAATAACTTACATGTAGGATTGAACCACTAATTCTAATTTTCTTAATAACCGAGACAAACATCAAGCTTTTGAAATTAGCAAAAAGATATTATCACGTATTTTTATATCCCAACTGCCACGCGAGTAAGTTGATATCTGACACGTAGACGGATAATGATTTTGAATCTTGATTTGTGTCTTGTCTCTCGTCAATAGCGTAACGTAAATATATTTGATTTGCTGTTCTATTTTCGTCATTGCCTATATGCATTGGTTTTCTACATGCAAGTTCAATTCCTATTTGTTAAGTTGCGAGAAATCGTATGAGATGTGTAATTAATGACTAATTGATGGATAATCATGAGACAATCGATGAGTGATCGAACGCGCCAATTACTCATCGATGACATCAACGAGCAATCGATAGGCCACAAAATTCTCGGCCATCGATTAGTCATCAATTACCCATTGATTATAGCGAAAACTCAATGTCTACTCAGTTGATTACCCCATGATTACTCATCGATTACTTATTGATGTCGTTCATCTCGATTAGTTATGTCTGGTAATTTGGCAACAATCCTAATCCTGCATTACCCTCCCATGCAGGCGTTTTTAGGGGAGCACGTATTTCGTCGACGAAATACGTCAGACGAAATACGAGCTGGGAGGCTAAATCCTGATCTCTTCACAGTCGGTCACACATCGATCCTGTCGTGAAGCAAGCATCAAACGTTGACTATGGCAAACACTTCACATTTTGTTTTTGCCTGCCTCCTGATCCTAAGCATATCATCCATTGGTGAGTAAGACTTAATTGCAGGATAATAATTTCTGTCTGACCGTGGATTTGAACCCGGCACTTGATGACGAAAGAAAGCCTTGCAGGGAAAAAGGACGACAGAAATGCGCCGTTAGCCTTTGATACCACTGTCGCAAGCTATTGATATTCCAGAATCGAATCAGCTGCACTGCAAACTTAACAAGTCAAACACAAAGGAACTAATATAGTTTATATACCTGCCAACTTTCACCCATGATGCGTGAATCTCACGGCCGCCGAATAAAGACATCGATCTCACGCATCAAGGACAATTTCTCACGCCTGACTCACAAATCCGGACAAATCGTTTCTTTAATACATGACTTAACGAAAATTCAATTTCGAAGAAAATGTTCCAAAAAGGCGTCGAATGATGACTTTGCGTCCCAGCGAAATCAAAACAAGCGAAAATTTTCGTCTTCCAAATAGCTTTGGAAGTGCTCAAACGTCGTCTCAACATCTTCGGACATTTTTGGGAACGTTTGGAAGTGTTCTGAAAATCGTCAGAAATCTTCGGAACGGACTGGGACGTTTTCGGAAATCCCTGTATTGATAAGGCGAAAATCTCACGCCTTTGACTTTGAAAAATTTGATGGCTATATTAGCTTAACATTTCAGCGTTAAGAGATACTCGGTCTGTACAGCGTTGACCGCAACTGGGCTTTGACCCTCTTGTTAGAAAAGTGATTCCTTATCAAATAGTTGGAACAAAGCATTAGATCGATTGACAAGATAGATTTCTATAATTAGCGCGATTTTTCATGACAAAAAACTTAGAACAGATTGGATCGGGGGAAGAGATGATGTGTAACTGACTCGTGTATCTTCGGAATAAAACTAAAAGATCAATTCAAGTCAGTGGTTTGTCATCGATACTTTCTCCCCCGCGGCCGGAGAGTTCAAGATAAGCGTACCAAAAAAATTCTTGTGTAATAGATCTTCTTGAGCATAACACAGGGTTCTTACAGGTCATGGAAAACCTGAAAAGTCATGGAATTTAATTTTCGGTCGTTGATAGTCATGGAAATTGGAGGTTCTGTTTGGTAAATTAGTTACTGCAGATGACAAAGCAATATCCGGCGAGCAAGCACTCGGGGCGCTCTGACGACGGGGCAGGAAAGGAAGGAGAGCTTGCAACTACGTCTCTGGAATTTGAATTCCACGTTTAAACCCCTGTGGGTTCCGGTCGACTGAGCTGTCAGATTTCCGCCAATCATCGCGAAGAGGAAACGAGCTCGAATGTGACAAACATTAAAAGACACGTGCCAAGGGTAATGACGTCATTACTAATGTCATCTCCGCCAATCAGCATATCGCATCGAAAAAGTTCGATGCATATATTCAATTTCCGCAGACGCAGTTTCAAGCTCTACTTCCTTTTCTCGCCCCGCCGCCAGAGCGCCCCGGAGAGCTTGCTCGCAGGCAAACAAAGCAAGGGCATTTTAAGATCAAGAGGAGTAATTCAACAGCGCGAACGGCACGCATTTTGGTGAACACCAGCGTTTGTTTCTGTTGAACTGTTTAAGGTGAAAAAAAAAAAATATGCTAAAACAAGGAATTTTGGAAATTTTCGAAAGTGACAGCTAAACCAAAGGTCATGGAAAACTTGAAAAGTCAACTTGAGCGGGAGATTAAGAGATTAAAATTGAGATTAAGTTGTAGCACCCAACTTTCAACTTCCCGTTTCAACATTCCAACTTAAATTCCCAACATTTAACATGATCACGCATTCTTGAAAATTGAGCGCCCAGCATTCTACTAAAATACACAACATGTAAGTTGTGCAACCAACATTAAACTTGAGAAACCAAAAACCAGCTTTGCAATTTCAGTATTCAGTGCTCTGCGTTATATATAAATCTGCTCATCTTTTTTTATAGTCCGATTTTGAAAAGATATTGAACTCGTATCAGACTAGTCTGCCACACAGCCGTTTTTAGTGTCGTCACGCAACGCTCCTCCCCACTTAGTGGGGAAGAGCGTTGCGTGACGACACTAAAAACGGCTTTGTGGCAGACTACTATCAGACGCGATGGGTAGTGAATAACTGCCGTCATGGATTAAACTTCATCGTTGCGAAATCTTGACCTCGTCGTTCGGACAGCGTAAAATTTCCGCCAAAATGTATTTTATGTCAAAGACTGACGTAACAGGCCAACCACAGGGTTTGTTTTCAGGATCCAGTCTTCCCCATTGTAAAAAGGGGTCCGGGTAGGCAACACTCGACTTTACCCCCGGGGGGGTACTTTAGGAATTTCTGGGTGGGGGTGTGCCGCTGGGACCCTGGAACCCTTAACCTATACCAGAGCTAGTTCAGCTGAATTTTGCTACCTTATACTGGAGTTAACTCCCCAAATTCCCCCTATCCTAGAGTAGCTGTTTT
This sequence comes from Porites cylindrica, assembly GCA_964035525.1. Classification (NCBI taxonomy): domain Eukaryota; kingdom Metazoa; phylum Cnidaria; class Anthozoa; order Scleractinia; family Poritidae; genus Porites; species Porites cylindrica. The sequence goes on along the minus strand of OZ037786.1, from coordinate 12,205,632 downwards.
CCAGAAACTACTGAGGTCACTAGCACAGTCTAGCCAAAGCAAAACCTTATACCACAATCCCTAGTCTAGATAAAATCTTCAACCAACTGATCAGTTTCCTGAAAAGTGATACCCTATTCTAGACCCAAATGCCCTGATTTATATACCCTATTCTAGAGTAAACTGCTTAAAAACCATCCCCTTCACAGCGGCAAATACCCCATATCCCCCCCCCCCCCCCCCTTTGGGCTTTTACCTCGTGCCAAAATCTCGGCTGCTTGTTCGAATGATGTTCTCTCTGGCCGAGAGATTATGCTCTTGAGGAAAAAGGTTTTGACTTAGCAAATGTGATTTTTGCCCTTGTTTTTACACTGAGAGGTGGTTAAAAGCATATTGATTTTCTGCGGTTTCTTATTGTTTCTAGTCGTCATGATCTCGGATGCAGGAGCGCTCTCTTTTGACCTCTTTTGAAATGTAAAGCTCTTAATTGCAGCTAAATAAGGGTTTTAGGTTGTTAAATTTTCTCCAATTAGTGCCTCCTGTATCTGAATTATTATAAGCGATTTTATTTTTGTCCGTAAAAAGTTCGCTCCGCCTGCTAAGAAACCCGTGAGGTCGACATGTAGCAAGTCTATCATGGAATTTGAAGGCCTGAAAAGAGTACGAACCCTGAAAACAGGAATTACACAGTCATTAATTTTATTGACTGATATTTTCGCACTTATGAAAATCTATTTCTTGTTTTTTCTCGAAACCAGTCACTAACAAGTAAATTTGTTGCTAGCAAAGTAGCAACAAATGGGAATGCCGGAGGTGACAAGTTCATTCGCATCCGATTGCTCCCAGCTATTCTTTTGCCTGGGAACTGAAACGCCCGGGGGGAGGGGACTCCGCATATGAAAGGGGTGGGGATGCTCATCGGAATTTTTGAATTAAACCCCTAAAGGAGACCGATCTAGGTGTGGCCCAAGCTTTTTTTGACCCCTAAAAGAGACCATGTTAAAACACAGACAAATGAGAAAATTTGGAATAAATAATACGAATTAAAAATATACATATCAAATATATATTTTTAGATTTTTTCGCGTGCGACCGTAAACGAGACCTTCACGGCTAAATATGATGGCGTTTTGCCCAGAACACCCTAAGTGAGACCAAAATCCGAAATTTACACCCCTAAGCGAGACGACGAGCATCCCCACCCCTTTCATATGCGGAGTCCCCCCCCCCCGGCTCAAACGTTAATATTTTCTGTTGGAACTGAAGTCTAGCGGGTGATCTCTTAAAACCTCCTCAACAGTCTGGGCCGCATTGAGTCATATCAAATCAAGTAGGTTTGCGTGTAGGTGTAAAGCGACCTTATGTTTAGTTAATAGGGAAAGAGGGAGACGTGTAAAAGAGAGTGAGAGACGGGCCAAGCATAACGCCTCGGAATCAAACAGAGTTACTGATAATGAAATGTATGAATTGACCACTTTCAGACGTAGGAACCTAAAACAACAGTCAGCTGCAACAGTTTTTCATTATCAGGAAGAGTTAACTTAAGTATGGTGTTGAAAATAACTTACATGTAGGATTGAACCACTAATTCTAATTTCCTTAATAACCGAGACAGACATCAAGCTTTTGAAATTAACGGGTAAAAAAAGATTACCTTCTTTTTACCCAACTGTCCGAAAGCAGCTCTTGAATTTTCCTCTGCTAAACGCCCTTAAAGAAGACTTTTTGAAACGGACTGTTATCCACATTGAGCTCTGTCATTTCAAGCAAGATTGCGAAGTTAGCGTGTAAATATTTAAACACTGATATGATTAACATCTCAGCACCGTTGGCCCTCCAACAAATTCAGTCTTCATTGTCATGGTGCTGGCAATAGGAGTCACATTTCAAATAATTGAAGCACTGTTAAAAGCGATTGATAGCGTGAAAAAGAAAAAATGTATGATAATCGATCAAAAACAAATAACAGTAGCTGAAAATAAACTTCTCGTTCTAAAGAAATACGTACCTCGAAATAATTCACCTGACTTGCCAGTAGCCAGGAATATTATCAGTCAAATTTTAATAGTTCAACAGTATGAACAGGAGACGATTAGGCGTATTATTGTTATCCTAAAAAAACGAAAATCACATTTTAGTCATCAGACGTATTGAACAGCACAAAGACAACGACAGGAGCGGAAAAAAGTCGCCAAATCTTTATTCACCTGACCAAGTATATACATGAAGCTGAGGTCTGGACAAATTTTTGCAGCGTCATGGCAAAATCGGTAAACAGGCTTATTTAACTGGAAAAATCGGCCTCGCTGGTTTAGTCACGTAAACTTGTTTTTATGGTTTCCCATATCTTTTTTTTTAGTTTTATGGAAACTGGTTTCAGCAAATCTCAAGGGATTATAAAAGCTTTACCATCACTGGACAGCTCTTCTTTAAGCAAATTAATGCGCCAATTAATACACACGCGGCAACACCCTCCTGGAAATAAAGAGGGGATGCCCTTGGCATCCCCTAAAAAGCCTGGATTGCACTAACAGTTACAAAAAATTTGATAAAATATTGCTAAATTAAGTGTAATGCTATAACTCAATAAGAAATATTATTATTCATTTGAAATATTTCGCAGTTTCTGATTGGCTCCAATCCTCCGCCTAATTCTTGATAACCAACTGGCGCCAACCATATTTGAAAGGTGCGAGCAATATACCATCGATTCGATGGTTTAAATTATGAATGATATTGTTATACCATCGATCCAAGTCGTTTCCAGGCGCAGCAGCCTGGCTGTTTATTCCTGAGTGAACTAAAAAAGAAAATGGCGCTTATGGTTATCCGAAGGCGAAATAGCTGAATTTTTAACCAGCAAGAATACGCAGAGTATATAGCTCGATCAATTTTACCTACATTTTGAGGAGTATCTCCAATGGAAAACGCCTGTTTATATCCTAAAATCTTGCTGAGAAATGGGCCAAAGTTTAGAAGAGAGTCCACGAGAAGGTTAAGCTGAATTTCATCCGATTGCTTTGAGTCTTTTTCTCCTCTCAGCAACGTCGTTACTGAGGGAGCAATAACAACTCGAAGTAATCGGATGAAATTCAGGATGCGAGAAGGTAAGCTTGTTGCAGTGCGACTACTATAACCGGGGCCACCTAGACAAATTTGACCAATTGGATTACAGGAAAAAAAACAATACATTCCTTGAAAATTGGTTGTGGGCCAATCAGCAGCTCGTAAGAGAACAATAAGTTACTCGAGGCACAAAATTAGTTAACACTTAATGAATGAAGCTGAGTATCTTATGAAGAATTATGGAGATCGAGGAGGGTGTTATCCGTCGAGGCCGTAAGCCGAGGCAGATAACACCTTCCGAGATCTCCATAATTCTTCATATGATACGAAAGCCGAATTCAATAATTGTTTTATTATTCATTCAAAATAATTCCTAGTTTAAAAACATAGCTAAAACATGCTTACCTCCATCGATGTTAAGTTCATCTTCGATAGTGCACGTTTAGGGTGGTTCAGCTCCGCAAATATTCTCCAAATAGCAGATATCGCCCCTCGAGTTGTCTTCTTGCTGTTCTTGCCATGTTTTTAGCTATTATTTCGCCTAGTTCTTACTCTTGAACCGAGTGAAATGTCCGCCAATTTTGTTTTCACAACCAAAACAACTCAATCTCGTCCCCAGGTCTTCTCGGTTAACGGTGCATTAACCTGCAAGAAGGCTGCACTTTTGACGTCATCGGTTCATTAAACGCAAAATTCTTCCAAATTTGGTCATCAGTAGCTGGTTATGGTGAATTATGCGTGTGCTTTTAGCCAATCAGAATCGGGAAAATATTTTGACTAAATAATAAAAGTTGATAACAAGCGTTTCCAACGAAGCAAACATTTTCATTAGACAGTGTTTTTCTATCCGAAACTCTACATATAACTCCCAGGACACATATTTGTTTGACACAAGCTGTTATTTTGTTATATACCAAACATTTCGTCGCTCGCATTGCCGCGCCTTGCAATAACATGCGACCTCAAGTCAATAATACAAATACCGTTTACGTTTTTTACCACCGTCAGTTACTCTAAAGGACCTCGCAGGAAACACAAGCTGTCCTCAGCGGGTTCAAAAGGTCACGTCTCTAGGTTATAATTGGTTGATCTCAATCCAATGTTGTTTATGTCATTTCGCGCTAATTATGACTGACAACCAACTTTCTCGGAATTTATTGTTATTTTCTTCTAATCCGATTGGACAACTTTGTCTAGGTGGCCCTGGTTACAGTAGTTGCACTGTAAGAACTTACAAACATTTTTGAATGCATAATAAAACAATTATTGAATTCGGCTTTCGTATGATGTGAACAATTATACAGATCACCCAGGATGTTATCCACCACGGCCTTCAGCCTCGGTGGATAACACCCTCCTCGATCTGCATAAATTCTTCACGTCCTATTCAGCCTCTTTCAATATTTGCTTAATAGACATAAATCCTTTTTTATTGGAAAAAGGCAAATTTTGAAAAACATGGCTGACAAAACTCGGTTGCCATGGTGGCGTCAATGTTGATGTATACGTCACGATGTCTTTAAAATGTTCCCAGATAATTTTTACGAAAGGTCGCTAAGTTTGGCGGTCATAGCTAACATGGTTTTGAAGTTATTCAACATTTTAGCTCAGGGGCCCTCAAACGCCCTCCTGTCTGAATAGGGTTATTATTATAAAGAAAGAATATCTTGACCGACAACAGAGTAAAGTGTCACCATACTGGTATTCAGTTCAATTTTTTTTTATTTCCAGTGTCTGGTATTGAGTGTCCAATGTGTACCAATGTCCCCGGATTAGAAGCAGGCAAATGCAACGGTGGCAAAGTTCCCAAAGTTACCTGCACCGATGGATTGAATCGGTGTATGAGCTTGAAAGGGAAGATCACGGTTCTTGGCATTACTCAGAGCATCGAACTAAAGAACTGTTCCAACAACGTTTTGTGTGACTCAGCCAGCGACTTCAACGGTAAGAACAGCAAAGAAATCCCCCCTTCCCCCCCCCCCCCCTCCCCCCTCCCCACTCTCCGGAGGAAACTCGCATATGATCACAAAAGAATGCTGGGAGTATCTTTATGGCGTATGAATTCAGATTTTCGTCTTGGTTATAGTTTTGAGGACGTAAAAGCTATTTTTTGCCCATACAGAGCTAGTGTGGGGTACTTTATAAAACAAATACACACAAAAAAAATCAAAATGCCATTATGCTGTGCCGAAGACACAAGTATCAATTTCAACATCTTTTTTACAATTAATTAAATGTACTGCTGCTGTTAACGGGTTCCGGAATTTCGTTTCCTGCACTGGTACAGTCTCTTTAGGAAACATGCCCAGATTAGTCTCTGTTGGAGGTTACAGTAATTAAAGCAAGGTCAAGCGTATCCCCATAGATTGCATTAATGAATCGATTTTTGGTCATTTTATTCTGTTTTTGGTAAGACTGAAAATCTTTGTGTCGATAAAATTGCTTCAAAGACGTTTACAACAATTTCAAGGAAACTGAGCTGGTAGAAACTTCATAACTACCTTACGTGTAAATTCCTGCTCATTACGCGTGCAGAAATGCAGAGATGAATCTGAAATCTACAACTACTAACGGATTCAACTTTCAAATAATGAAGGCATTAATGGAATCTTAGGCTGGGTAGGCTTGGTCTGGCCTGACAGCAAATTCTAATTTTTCGAAGAGGATCCCCGTACTTCTCATATGAGGGAGCCACCACATTTATTTCAGCAGAATAACTCCTCTCCTTCTTTTTCAGCGTGCAAGCTCTTGAACCAGACGGGCTTTCTTACTTCATGTTCGCTTAATTGTACCACACCGGACACCAGTAGAGTGCAAGGACTGGGTAACTCAAAGTTTTTTTTTTTCTTTTTTAATGCTAGTTTGAAAGTCGATAAGAGCCGAGTGTTATTGACTTTGAAATATGAATTTGAACCATTGAAATATATTTGTGAACAAAACGTAATATTTCCGTTATTGAAGTCTTAAAAGTTCTCTCTTTACCCTTTAAAAACGAATGTCCTAACTAGACAGTGAACATTGGTGTCTTAAAAGGAGCCTTAGTGTATGCGCTACCACTTTCGCAGAAAAACTGACAAGCAACACAGCGCGCAGACTCATACGCCTGATAATGCACCTAGAGCAAGTATGCAGTGCGTGAACGGGCTCGAAGTGCGAGATAAAAAGATAAAAAAGGAAAGAAAAGAAATGAAAGAAACGTCCATTTATTCCCTTCCCCACCTCCACCCTCTCACGCTTTTGTTCAATAAATCCACCATGATTTTTATTTTCATACTCGCGCTCAACGATCTCTATAAGGATATAATAGAATGTTTATGAACAGGCAAAAATACACTGTGTACTAGTCTTGACGTCTTCTCATCTTTGAACCATTTGTTTTTGATATTATTTTGCAAAACGTAATTTTGAGACTTAAGTTTTTTTCCCTTGAATTTCACCAGTGGATTTTTCTGCTCTCTTGGATCAAGTAGCCAACAAAATACTCCACTTGCTTGCTGCAAGAACTAATAACAATTCAACAAAGATTTTTTTGTGCGTTAATTTCCAACGCGATTAAATAGTGTATAGTGAATTAAAAGAGCTACGGTAGCTTTAAATTTAGGGGCTGCCCAACAACTTAGCAAAGCCGATGTGGTGGGGGCTCGGTGATGTAGTTTGAGGATGCGCATTCTTTTCTTTATCGATAAGAGCCGAGTGTTATTTCATTTTGGTTGCGTTTGCCGAATATATTTTTTTCTAAACCACCCAACCCCGCTGAAGGTCATACCGGTGTAAAAAAGGAAGATGAGACAGATGCAAATAAGAAAAGACCAATTTCTCCCTTATCTATATTTGACAGAATTTTGAAAAAGTAATGTTTAAAAGAGTGGCGCATTTTATCAATGATAAGAATATCTTGTTATCATCTCAGTATGGTTTTAAATCAAATATATAAAAAATAAATTAATTATAAAATAAGTAAATAAATAATAACGTGGGCTAAACGAGATGTCGGCCTAGAATGCTTTCCCTCGGGATAAGCCAACCTTGTCCCAAAGGCGCAAGCACGGGAAAAGCGCCCTGGATACGAGGTTGGTGATTAGCATCCTTTGACAGCACTCCTTTCTACCCATACTGCACTTCAACTGAAACCGCCCCAGTCCCCACTGCTCCCTTACCGCAGAAATATCTCATTTCAAGCTAATTCGTATCCATCCACTCAGACTATTTTAGTGCATCTTACATAAAAATTTTATTGACTGACGAGGCTCGAAGAGCGAAATATATTTCAAGGGTTTAAACTTCTAGAACATTTTTATTTTTACATTTTACATTTCTTATACGCGCGTCGAGTGTGGTAAAGACATGATCTCGTATCTATCCAAACACCATTCCATTTGTTTAAAAGAACATTTACTTGACTTGATAATGACCAGTTATATGATATTTATTGTTTATAGTTACATTTTGTTTATTTTAGCAGTACAACTCCTTTTGAATTTGAAGTCAATAATTACCTGAAGACATCAAAACGTCAGTACAAATCGAAATCACTGATTTAATCTCAATTTTTTTCCTAAAATTTCCGTTATGAATATTTAATAACCAAATTTGCTTTAGGAAATTGGTACTTATCCGTATAATTATCATAATCTAATGACGACATGATGCAGACCTAGAAAACTTACAACCCTCTCCTATAGAAAATCATTTATACAGCCCGCTCTCTCTACTCCAGTCCAACTCGGGTACGGAAAAAATGTTTCAATTAAAATTGAAATAAAAAGAGCGACGTCTAAGCGTTTTTAAAATACGTTAGTAACTGTTGTGCGTATTTTATCGAGGAGACCTGATGTCTAGATTGGGAATCCAAATATAACTGTTAAGAAACAATTTCCAAGGGCGACAATCAAATTGAATTGCAGACTTAATGTCTTGTTTCTGTTTAATCAACTTTCAGTTGGCTGGCGCAAGGTAAACAAGTGGCCAGTATGTTTTGAAGCCAAAGGCAGCCGGTTCGGAAGATTTTACGTCCCACGGGGAAGATTAGCTGCCATAAAGCTGGTTCATCTGTACGGATACGTGTCCTGTCACGTTCACGGACCATCTTTCTGGTCCTACTGGGGCTGTGGCGACAATCCGTCGATGGGGTTAAACACTCTAGTCAACGCTGTCATCACAGACTCAGACAACCACATTCTACTCCCGCCAATTCAGTTCCAGAAGATCAGCAACTTAAAGTGGTACAGGGTTCCCGGATATAATTCCCTCTCACCTGAGCTTGTTCTGCCATTCTTTACGTCTCCCAGACGGGTCCATCGGAAACAAGAATTACGCGTGTGGTACGGTGAAAACTTGGTGAATTTAAGCGAAGGAGACAACGGAGGAACAGTGTGCGCTGATGTCTATGCTCTCTTTGTGTGACTGAAGAGATGAAATCGCTGCTTTCTCTAAGGGTTTTAAAAAATGTAAAGGATAAAAGGGAATTTTGCTATACCATCTTTCTCACTTGACTTACGTTTGACTTGAACTGTGCACGTTTCGTCTATCAATTCTCTGTTTTCACTGTCAAGCCATGAAAAATCAAAATCAAAATCATTCAATACAGAAAGCCCAGAATCTAGGAAATGGAAAAAAATCGATATACAAAACATCTGGCTAAAAATCAGGACTGTGCGATATTTCATGTGCGAGATACTAGGAAAAATGTTTTATCCAAATTAACAAAGCTTTGTATGGAGACGCCATGTTGGTTCCCCTTTGAGAGGCACAAATATGGCCGCCGTAAACAAAAAGACTCATCTGTCTTTGAGTTTTGTTTGTAAAAGCGTTAATTCATCGCTTGAGGAACTCATAACGATTATAGTAATATCTATCCTGAAACAAGAAATGTTAAAATAGCAAAATCTCAAAAAAAAAATCGGTAACATTTTCAGCCTACATGAGAGCTGTCCAGGCCGCCTTCTACATGCCGCGTCACGCAAATGTTTTGGAAGTTCAAGCGTCCCTATATCGCAAAACGAGGAGCCCTTTCGAACCGAATATTTGTATACAGCTATTTCAAGAAAGTTTGTCGGGAAAAGTGCACGCGACAATCCCGAAAGGCATTGTGGGTGGTTTTGAGTTCAATGTTCTTCAAAGAAATTTGAAAGAATGGCACAAGAGGCCATGGACGTGTTTGCGACTGCTAAAGGAAGCAACAAAAGTAGGTTCGACTGACTACACTGCCAGGAACAGGGTATTGATCATATCCTATATTACCTTTCAGGATTGTCGCGTGCACATTTTTTCCGACATGCTTTTAATAGCTGTAAACAAAGGTGTTTAGCTGCTGTAATGCCTCATAAAAGTAACACTCGGAATAATCGACAATGCCTTAGTTTGAATTTTGGTGACGTCACGTGAAAACCGAGAATTGCATAATTCCCATAAGTTTTTTTTTTTTTAATCAGAAAGCAAAAGTTAAGATTAAATGAATTTTATACAGTGTAAAAGTGCAGCAATAAAACTGATCGTAAAACGTATTTCCCGAGTTTTCTGATTTTGTTGCGGGGACAAACTTCAAAAATATCAGGCGCCTGTTGCAATAAAAACCCAATGTCAGACGAAACTGCTTACGTTTAGGCTAGAGTTAAAATGAAGAGTTTGAGCTGAACGTCAGAGTCTGGCGTTAAATTATGAGTTTGAATCAACTGAACGTCAGACGCAACTGCTATTAAAGTCTAGTGTTTTAAAAAATAAAAAGTTTGACTGGGGCATGTGCAAAAGGGGAGGGACAGGCGAAGAAAAATGCGAAACCACGGACCGAAGTTATTTAAAAACACGAATTGCGACTGAGTACGAATCTGCATCCAAAACAAGAAAGAGGATCCGAAGTTGAATGACCATATCCCATAGTCCCTTCATTATGAGATCGTCACAGGCATGATGACCTGTAATTCGTCGTCATTATCATCGATGGCATCGATACTGCTTCGACTTCAAAGATGTATTCAAAGGGATACTTTGGGGGGAGGGGAGTGGAGGTGGTGCGAATGAGAGCCAGGGATTGGAGCAAAAGTGGCGTCTAAGCACACTTTACACTAAAAGCTCAAGACGACCAAAACAAGTAGAAATTTAACAGAACAAAAATCATAAGTAATCACTGAAATTTCAACAAATTTTGTTCTAATATATAGTTTATTTTAACACATTCGCCCCTGAGCCGCCAGTAACCACCCGTGCGGATCCGGGTCCTTTCTACCACTTGTGACGTCATCAGTTTTAATATTCAAGGATAACTTTGTCCCCTAACTTGTGCGGAAGGAAAAGATCTTTCGAACCATACCAGAATGAGCACAATTCAGTCAAGGACACCGGAGAAAAAGGCAAAAAATCATGTAACATTCCCCCGAAAATTTCCATGAAAATCTTGTTCCACTACCCACCTACCTTTCCTTTCATTTAATCCTAAGATCCTGAAGGTTTTCCCCAAAACGTTTCCCACCAAAATGAAGCCCACTAAATGCCCAGTAAGAGGGGGGGAAAAGAGGTAAGAAAAGCGAAACAAGAGGGGAGGAGAGAAAGCGAAAAGTAAAAGTCAAGTCCTGGTTCGGTATCCTTCAATGACAACGCAATCGTAAGGAATTACTATCCTAAGAAATTTCACTCTTCTAATTTTTTCAACGATTTGCCGCCAGCTTGAAGAGAATTTGCATTTGATCACCTCTGATTATAGACCCGCCTTCGAAATATCAAATATCAATATTGTCAATATCATGAAGTATGAAAAATTCGTACCCAGTTGTTTTCGGTTGTTTCACCATGAAGTCATCAAACTCTAAAATAAAAACAGTGAGGCCTACTGAGTTTTTCCCTACCAGGTTGAAGGTGACAGAGAAATAAATCTCTGTATAAGTTTCCAGCCCCATTTTGAAAACACAGTGTTTTGAATTTCCGCATATCAAGCAGTAAAACTGACTAAATTAACCGTAAGTTAACTGATTCATTCCCCTTTGATAATCACCGCGGATAAAAATTATACATTTGTTGGAGGTTGCAGTATTCCGCTTTGTTCCTGAAAAAAAATAGAAAGTTAAAAGAAAAATCGTCAATTTTGTAAATGTTTCTTCTCCGTTCAATCCTGGATATGACTGCCGCTCCTTGTCTTTCCGCTCTCTAACTACCAAGAATGTTATCTCAATAAGCTTCAATACAGTATTTGCCGAAACTTATTTCTTCATTATAAGCTTAATAAGGAAAAGTAGTTTAATATCGGTTGCTTTGGTTCGAGATATCAGATTTGAAACCAGTATGCAATGCTGACGCGTGTACATTTCTTCGTTCAAGACAATTTGATCTTAGTCCTAAAAAACTACATCAACGACCCTTCTCTTCGTCAAACATGAGTCACCTGAGAATGATACGGATTTCGTTTCATCATCATCATCATCGGTCGGCTGCAGAGAAGGCGACTACGAGCTTCCTCCAGCCACAACGATCCCGTGCCAATTCAGACAGCTTGCCCGGCTCGATCAGCTTGATCAGGCACGCGCAATTGCAATCCAACCTGCCATTCTATACCATACAAGGAATGCTATACAAATACTGGCGGAGGGGACGTTAGAGGGGATAAATGAAGCTAAATGTACACAACTTCTACTATATAGATGTTGTTATAGTCGCAGCCTTTACGCGCTATAGGTTTTAACACACAAACTTTATTCTAGAACTTCTACAACTGGTGAAGGGAAACAAGTGAACCGATGTGAAGTATAACGAAGTAGAGCGAAGTACAGCGGTACTGAAAAATAACAATTAAACCAATACAAAGTCAAGATAAAACAACCTACAAACTGAACGAAAGCAATGAGGCAATCTAGAAATGCGAATGAAACAAACGAGATACTTACAAGACGATAGCGAGATAAGGACGAAAAAACTAGGACGAGCAAAAACCCAAACATTAAACGGTAAACCGGACCAAGCGCAGCTAAACGAAGAACTGACGCGAAAAATTACAATAAAAGCTAAATATACGATATGCAGAAAAATCCTAACACGAAGGACAAAGCTACGCGGACAATGACAAACTAATGAACCAAGCAACAGCACTAAGGGCGCGGACACGAAAATAACTAAGAACGCGGCGAACATAAAAATACTATAAAGGTAACGGAAAACCTTCCTGGCGCTTACATTCCGGCCCCTAAATACAAATCGCTTGTATTTACCTAATATTATAGAAAAAGGAGCCAGGAACTAGCACAAAAAATTAACTATCGAAAACAATAATCTTCTTTAACGCCAAACTCCCGAAGCGAAAAATAGTGTCACGAAGGCCCAAGTGCCTCAACAGGCTTCATTGTTCAAACTTGATAGAACATCACGTAAGCTCGGTGAAAGTCACGCAAAGTCTCTTGAACAAATCCGGGAAAACAAGACACTTTCAATGTTCAATTGATTCTAGCAAACATAACTTCGTAATGGGTCGCTCCAAAGTAGAGGTCTTGGTTTTGACTCTTACGCGACGCACGAAACCATCTCTATCTGGGAACACTTCTGTGATTCGACCAATCGGCCACACGTTCCTGGGCGTCGATTCATCAACGATAACCGTGTCTCCAACAGTGAAGTTTCTTCTCGGTCAAAACCATTTCTGGCGCTCCTGCAACGAAGGAAGATATTCTCGTTTCCAGCGACTCCGGAACACATTTGTCAAGTACTGCACTTGACGCCATCTTCTCCTGGAATAAGTGTCGTTCTTTTCAAATAGCTCTGGTGGTAGAGATTCGTTTTGGCGAAGTAGTAGGAGGTGATTCGGCGTAAGAGGCTCCAAATCGTTAGGATCGTCGGAGACCTTGGTCAGCGGCCTTCCATTAATGATACTCTCAGCTTCACACAATAAGGTTTGAAGACACTCGTCGTCAAGGACTTACTCCTTGGTCAAGGCTCCAAGAATCTCGCGAGTGGATCTGATAAGTCTTTCCCAGACTCCACCGTGGTGGGAAGCCGCTGGAGGATTGAAGACCCATTTAATACCTTTCTGTAGAAGGGTGTCGTGAATCTTGGCCTGATTCCAACTTGAGATCATAGCGCGAAGTTCCTTTTCAGCTCCCGTGAAATTCGTACCATTGTCTGAACGAATCTCCTTAACCTGACCTCTGCGCTCAATGAATCTTCTAAGAGCTAAGATAAAGGAATCCGTGTCCAATGTGTGGGAAATCTCCAAATGGACTGCTCTCAAAGCCAAACATGTGAAAATAGCTCCATATCTCTTTACCAAGCTTCTCTTCTGGCGGACAAGGAAAGGACCAAAGTAATCGATTCCAACACATGTAAAAGGGGGTTGATCTGGAGTGACCCTGGAACGAGGTAAGTCAGCCATTTTCTGTTCTCCAGCGGGGCCATGGCGACGTTTACACTGGAAACAGGACGACAGTACACTTCTTGCCGTTGTGTTGGCTCGAATCAACCAAAATCGCTCGCGCAAGAGGGCTAGCACGTATTCTCTCCCAGAGTGACCACTTTTCTCGTGAAAGAACCTGATAAGCAGAACACCAAGTGGAGAATCCTTGGAGATAATTATCTGATGCCTTGATTCGTCAGGTAAAGGAGCTCTGCTAAGTCGTCCGCCAACGCGAAGTACACCACCAATTAGGACTGGGCTTAATTTTGCAAGGCAGCTTGACTTCTTTACACAGCCTCCTTTCTTGATGGTTTCAATTTCCTCAGGAAATGCATTCCTCTGGTCAAACATAATTAGTTCTCTTTCTGCAAAGTCTAAGTCTTGACAAGACATTGGCTCCAGGCTGAGGGGACCAGCATTTCCGTGACCATTCAGGCCAGGCTCTCTCTTTCTTAATCGAAATCTTCTCTGGCAACGAACACACACTGCAATAAATTTCAGTAAATTCATCCAGGAACTAAAACGTTTCACGATACGAACAACGCTTGCGTAAACTTCACTGACGGATACAGCGAATGATTTTGGCTCTTTCTTGATTTCCGGATCATTCTCGGTCAGCTCTGCGCGTTCTTGGACATGGTCCACCCACTCAGTCTCGGTTGTTAAAAGGAAGACCGGCCCCTTTAACCAACGGCCATTACGAACAAACACGTCTGCCGTAACGCCCCGCGAGGCTTCATCAGCGGGATTGGATTTGCTGTCGATGTATCTCCATTGGGACGGGCAGGATTCCTCTCTGATGAAGGCAACGCGGTTTGCAACGTAGGTATGGAAACGCTTCGACTCATTCGCGATGTATCGTATGACGGTCATGCTATCTGTCCAAAAGGTCACTTTATCGATGGGTATCTGCAACTCCTTCGTCAAAATCTTGTTCAGCTGGACCGATACGGTAGCAGCCGTCAATTCCAATCTGGGGATGGTAGTTACCTTCAAGGGAGCCAGGCGGGACTTGCCAATGAGGAATGAACAGAATATCCGACCTTGCATGTCGACTAAGCGAAGATATGATACGGCGCCATAGGCCACCTGAGAGGCGTCGCAGAAATGATGGATCTGACATGAAGCGATATCCGAGGACTTGACAGGTTTGACGCACCTTCCAATGGCAATTCGGGAAATCTTCGGTATGTCGTCTACCCACGCTCGCCAGCGGGTCAAGTGAAGATCTGGGACCTCGTCGTCCCACCCCAAACCCCGTCTGCACAAATCCTGTAGGAGAAGCTTTGCGGGAAGAATGAAAGGAGCTGCCATACCCAGAGGATCATATAACGAACTGACCGCTGAAAGTATGCCACGCCTAGTACACGGCCTATCTTTAATGAACACCTTAAAGCCAAACTGGTCAGCCTCCACGAACCATGACACACCCTAGGCCCTCTCTACTGGGAGAACATCGCAGGTTAGGTCAAGCTCTTTAGTTCCTTTCGCTCTATCTTCGACAGGTATGGACTCTAATACCAGGCGATCGTTGCTGACCCATTTCGTCAAGTTAAAGCCTCCTTTATTCATCAGGTTGCGCAGATCACAAACGTGCTTAACTGCTTCATGACTGGAAGGTAGAGATTTCAAGCAGTCGTCGACATAGAAATTCTTCAGAACAGTAGAAACGACTTCAGGCGAAAACTCGTGCTGGTGATCTTCAGCATTTCGACGCATGGCAAAATTGACACAACTAGGCGACGAAACTGCACCGAAAAGATGCACGGTCATTCGGTACTCTTCCAAACCCTTAGCGGGATTACCACCGGGCCACCAGAGAAACCGCAGAAAGTCACGATCCTCCACAGGAACACGCACTTGGTGAAACATAGATTGTACATCTCCCATTACAGCCACTGGGTCTTGTCGGAAACGAAGCGGTATTCCAACCAGGTTGTTGGTCAAATCAGGACCCTGCAGCAATTCGCTATTCAAAGACATCCCTTGGAACTGAGCGGAACAATCAAAGACGACCCTTATCTTCTCAGGTTTCTTGCTGTGGTACACCCCATGGTGTGGAATATACCAGACCTTTCCGTCAGCTCTATACAAATCTTCAGAGGGAACCTTTTCAGCGAAACCTTCTTGGATTACGCTTTCAAGAGATGCAACGTAGTCTTCCTGAAATCTGACATCCTTAATGAATTTACGTCTCAGCGAGAGGGCTCTGCGCTCGGCTTGGCATCTATTAGCAGGCAACGTCAAAGTTGGATTACGAAAGGGCAAACGAACTTGGTAATGGCCATCCTCACACTGCATAACAGAGTCTTCCACAATGTTCATGAACTTCATATCTTTAAGGGACATTCCTGTGCCGTCATTTAAACACGCATCCGCAAAGTCAGCACACGCCACGCACATAGGATGGACGTCAATAGACTTGGTGAGGTAACAAGCAGAAGGGACATATCTTGGCTTTCTTCCTGTTGAGCCATTGATTACCCAACCGAACGCCACCTTACTAGCGTAGGGGCCTCCTCCGACAGCTGGAATAACTTCTTTCGGTTGTAAAGCTTCTGGGACATCTGACCCAATTAATAGATCAACTTGAGAGTTCAGCTCAGTTAGGTAGACGAAGCCTCTAAGGTGTGGCCATCTATCTACATCTTCCTGTTGGGGGACTTCATCCTTAGACACAGGCATAGTAGGTCTGGAATAAACCTCTCTTAATGGGACAACAACATTTTCATCCAAGTCCGACACCACTAAACCACTGGCCACGACGCTATCAACCTCGTCTGCCGTACCCATCGTAGTTAACTTCAACTTCAAATGCTTGCCTTTAACGCCAAGACGATTCAAAAGCATGTTAGAGCAGAAAGTGGAATTAGAACCCGTGTCCAGGAGGGCGTAAGTCTCGATGCAAAAAGGACTTCCTTGTGCTCTGAGCTTTACTGGTACGATTGGCAAAGCAGTCGCAGGACCCACTGTGGTCGTCAAATTGCAGACTCGCTCTACGCCACTCGACTCATCACTTAATAAACTCTTCTGATTAACACCTTACTGGGATCTGTTCTGATCTTCCTTCTCTCTGGCTCTAGCAGGTTGTTGACTCGCATTCTCAGATGTCGGCTGCTCGTGCTTATCTTCTGAAGAATCAGAGTGCATAGGCGAAGCATGTCTTCCGTTACAGTGTGAACACGGCTTCTTCTTGTAGCATCCCCTTGATTGATGACCCCCTCTCAAACACGAGAAACAGAGTCTTTGCTTCATCACAAAGTCGAAACGCTCACGGACGGGAATTTTAGCAAACGCTGGACAGTCTACGAGATTATGGATCTGACGACAAAACAAACAACTCCTTTTCGAGAGACCTTCAGACTTCTTCTCCTGAGACTTGTTTTGATCCATGGGACTCTTCTGAGATGAAGTGGAGAAGTTACTAAGCTCTCTAGGACCAGGCCCAGAACCCTCGGGTTTTGATTTCGTCCCTCGTGTCTGGCTCTTCCTCTTATCCTTAGCCAAGAAGGGAAGTTTTCCGAAGATTGGATTACTTAGGGCACGTGACTTCTCCTCAACGAATGACGCAATGTCTTCGATACAAACTTCTCTCTTGTCCGCATTGAGGATACGATCAGCATGGTCCCGCCAGCTACTCTGCAGTTTAGGTGGCAGTCTCTCGATAATCTTTCTCATGTTGTCCGGACCTTCAATCTTGTTTAAGTATCCGATAGCCTTCAGTGTATTTGTGCAACTTGACAGAAGAATTGAGAAACCCTCCAGCGACTCGGCGTCCTCAGCTTTGATGTAGGGACCATTAGTTAGCTGGTCGACATAAGCCATCGCGATATTGTGCTTTTGGCCAAATCTAGCCTCCAACAGCTTCTTCGCCTTAGAGTAGCCTTCTCCTGGGTTTAGGTACATACAACTCCGCACGATCTCCCGCGCTCTTCCACTCGTATGCTGCTCAAGATAGTACAGTCTCCCACCGCTATCACTCTCGTTACTCTCGATTACAGTCTCAAAGGCACGCATAAAGGTGCAGTAGCTGAGTGGATTCCCGTCAAAGATACGCACCTTCCTTCGGGGTAGCGTGTTTTTCTGCTGCTGATTCACAAACTCCTCCATGACACGATTCTGCTGTTCGAGGATGTGAAAGGCTTGGTCACTAAGGCCAGACTGCTCACCAGAGTCTGAACTGGACTGACTTGGAACCTTGTCTTTAGTCTTGTGTTCTCTAGGTCTGAAATTGGCATCATGGAAGACCGGAGATGATTCCTGCTTTAAATCTCCAGAAAAACTATCAGAAATGGCTGCCGCGCGCGGATCCACGCGAGGAGCGCGAGAGGTGAGCGAGGAAGACGCCACACGCGTGTTCCTTTCTGAATCAGCTTTCGCATACGCGCTTTCCCTGGCTACTGCTTTCGTAAATTCCGTCTCAAGTTTTAATTGATCCCTTTTAAACTTCAGATCAAGTTCTTCCTTTTTCAGCCGTAATTCAGATTCGTTAATGAGCTGACGCTGCTTTAGGGCGTTCACTTCGGCTTGAAGCTCTGCAATTCTCGCAGCTTCTTTTGCCCTAGCAACAGAAATGGAACTAGCTCGAGAAGATCGGCTGTGCGCCGAACCACAACCAGATCGTTTCCTGTTCCTTAACAGGAACGATGTCTGTGAGACACTGTCATCGGGAGTAACATCAAGGTCATGAATCCGGATCTCCGTTACACGTAACCAGTCGTTAACCGTTTGACAGAAGAAATTCAAACTCGACTCAATGTCAGTGAAGTAAACTACTGATTCCTGTCTTTGGTTCTCATCGATGAGGGCAGCATTATACTCCTCGTGTGCATCTTTAAATCTTTGAAAAAGGGAAGTAATCTCTGTCAGTTTCACCTTGACTGCTTCAAGATTGCTCTCATCCGTTAATAAGCTGTCAATTTCTTTACGCTTGGCCGTCAAGGCAGAGAGCACTCCGCCTCTTCTCTTTCTAAGTTCTCGGATTCTTTCCATTGTAACTGCTTCTTGATCCAGCGAAGACTGGCTTCCGCGAACGGGTACTTGAACGACGAACACTTTGACCATTTTTCCCGGCGGAACACGACAAATTGGCTTCCTGAACCACATGAGACATCGTCCAAAGTCCAACAACTCTCGTCTTTACGAATATAGTCGCAGCCTTTACGCGCTATAGGTTTTAACACACAAACTTTATTCTAGAACTTCTACAACTGGTGAAGGGAAACAAGTGAACCGATGTGAAGTATAACGAAGTAGAGCGAAGTACAGCGGTACTGAAAAATAACAATTAAACCAATACAAAGTCAAGATAAAACAACCTACAAACTGAACGAAAGCAATGAGGCAATCTAGAAATGCGAATGAAACAAACGAGATACTTACAAGACGATAGCGAGATAAGGACGAAAAAACTAGGACGAGCAAAAACCCAAACATTAAACGGTAAACCGGACCAAGCGCAGCTAAACGAAGAACTGACGCGAAAAATTACAATAAAAGCTAAATATACGATATGCAGAAAAATCCTAACACGAAGGACAAAGCTACGCGGACAATGACAAACTAATGAACCAAGCAACAGCACTAAAGGCGCGAACACGAAAATAACTAAGAACGCGGCGAACATAAAAATACTATAAAGGTAACGGAAAACCTTCCTGACGCTTACAGTTGTATTCATCGAGAAAATGTAACTGAAAGAAACAGTATTTCAAGCTGAAGAAACTGATCCATGTCTTATTAACCACGTGTCGTTTGTGGAGCGACGGTCAGGAAAAATCGACCAAAATCTTAATTTCGTGGCAAGAGTTGAAAAAATAAATTCCTTTCATTTTTTGTTTATGGAAAGCTTTTAGGTAGATAAGAAACCTAATGTAGATTGTTTCCTCCAAAAGCCTTTCATTTGTAAGAAAAACTAGAAGATCGGTTTTCGATGTCGGAGTGTCAGACTGCCCTAATTCATAGTTAATTGAGTGGAATGGTTATGAAACCCGTCAGACTCCTTTGTTATATGTTTTTGTGGACCTGAAAGTGCACAACGTTCAAAAGAATTCCTATCATTTTGATTGTATTGACCAATAAAAACGTTGCATTAATTTATTCCGTAACAATTTGCCAACAGAAAACAAAGGATTGTGCACTTTCACGGTGCTTTGAACATAAACTGCAGCACTGTTGTTTTTATCATTGATGTTTGCCGCTTTTCATAACCAGTCTCCTCTAATAACTATGCCTAATTTTTACCCTGAAATTCGCTAACATCAACTTTCCTCGCGTTCGCAAACGAAGCCGTATGGAGAAATTTGGACACCTTCACGAACAGAAAAATTCTTTTTCTTCCACTAGAACATACTTTCAGGGCAATAGCGAAGCTCGTCGTACTGAAATAATTCAAAAATGAGGGATAGGTTTTCAAGATAACAAAAACGTAAGTTCGTTACTCATCACCGACGGCAATATTTAACATGTGGTATAACTCCAAATTCTCTTCATGCTATTTAAATCACACATTTAGACAATCATTAAAAACATACCTGGGAATTGGCTTGGGTTATTGAAGGAAATCTCTGTAAGACACCATCGAAGTTCAGGAATTTTCATAGTAGGCCGAAGGTAATTGTGTAAACACTTCCAATTTCGAAATACACAAAAGTAGAAACTGGCCTAATGGCTCGTTTTTCGTAGTTCTTGTAGGTTTCCCCATTGTAAAGTTGCTTATTTCAATCAAAGAGTGGAGTAAAAGGGTGAAACTGGGTCAATTTTAGCTATTTTGAAACACTGAACTCTACCAGCCGGCGACTCCGCGTGACAATCTCTTCCGTGACAGCACCTGTCATAACGTACGTTTGAAGAGACGGTGCCGTCAAAATGACAGTCACGGAATCACGGTAGTAACGCAACGCAATTCTTGAAAGAGTAACATTTTCGGTGCCGACAGTATTTTGAAGAAGAAAAATATCAAACGCGCTAGTAATCTGGTACTTACTTTTTATCGAAAAATAAGTACTTTAACAATGGTAATTCGCTAAGGATGACGGAACAGGAAGATATTTCTTCTTGTTACTTTACGATCGAGGAAACTTGGAGTCGTTAAGTAAGTTGTTTTGGTCACGCTTCACTATATTTGCCCAACTTCGATGCTTTCGTTTGGAGGCTGCTATTAGGAACCTAAGCTAATTCTCAGGTATGTTTTAGATGAATGTCTAAATTTGTGAATAAACGAGGACTGGGGAAATTTGGAGCTATACCACATGAAGAATAATGTCGCAGAAAACAACTACTAAATTAACGTTTTTGTCACCGTAAAAACCTGTTCTTCGTTTTTGAATTATGTCAGATCAACGAGTCTCGATATTGCTTTGAAAGTACCTTCTATTGAAAGAAGAAGAGTTGTTCTATTGATGAAAGTGTCCAAATTTCTCCTTGCGCATTTATTTGCGAAGGCTAGGAGAGTTGATGTTAGCAAATTTCGGGTTGAAAATACGGCCATTTTGAGACTCCGACCACGAAAACTGATATTTTAACTTTTCACGAAAATAAAAGGCTTTTTGCGAGAACAACTCACATCAGATAACTTATCTACCTAAAAGCCATTTATGGACAGAAAAATGAAAGAAATCGATTTTTCAACACTTGCCACTCGATGGTCGATATTTGCTGACCGTCGCTCTTGATTTCTGCTTTGCGCAACACATCTCTACCAGTCAAAAGCAAAGCATCGAAGTTTTAATGTTTCGTTACTGATACTTATGATTCATTAGAATTAGGACCTGATATATTTCAATTTATGACCAGGGTCGGATCCGTGCAGCTCAAAGTCAAGAATGAAATAAAGAAATTAAGGACATGTTACTCGTGACGTTTCGAATGAAAATAGGCTCTAATGACCCCTTTCACGTGCATGGTACTGAAACATAAATAGTCTTAGACGCTTGCATGAAAAATTAAACTTGGCGATTGAGTTTTTGAAGCTGAGGTCAGTCAGTAACATAAATGTATGAAATAACGTGAAATAAATGTGTTTAAGGCGGTAATAAATATTCCCTCGATAGTTTCAAGACACTAAAAGGTCTCTTGACTGACTTGTTCAGTTTTTTTTATCAAGTAACCAAACACTGATTTCCATGATCATATTAACGAATATCCACACTTTGGATTTTCCCTGTCTTTAAAAAAAAACTAAGGTTTACCCATGACAGCAGTGGCTTAGTTAGACTTTCTAAAAGCCGTTTAAAGTAATTGCTTAAAAATCTATCCTGATAATCTCCAAAAAAGTTCTAAAACTCTCAAAAAAAAATTTCTAAAAATCTCAAAATTTTACCCTAAAATCCCAAAATGATAACACAAAATATCAAAGGGAAAAATCCTTACAAGTAAGAACGGGCCGCCAATATTATAGCTATGGAGAATAGGTTTAGATAAGTAGCGATTACTAACATGCAGTATTAATGCTGCCGCTATGTACTCTTCCAATGTTTCGTGCTGCTGATCCCCAAACATGGTAGCAAGCAAAGAGAAGATCCTTTCAGCAGATCTAGGATTGACACAACTTCCTTCCTCCATGTTTTTGTTTTGGACACTAACTACAGCAGAATTCTGGGACACATAATTGAATGGTCAAACTGCTGTGAATGAGCCATGAAGGCATGAAGTACATATGAAGTCCCTTCACTCCTTTGCTTTAAGCTCTTGCCTCTGGACCTTAGTAAGTGCATCAACGCCATCAGCTTCCTCCAATACGCCAATAAAAAGCATTATTTATATAGTTCGTAACTTCTTATTGCATTTTACGGATTTTTTTTAGCTCTAAATATTCTAAAAATCTCCAGACTTTCTAAATATCTTTATACAGGGTCTAAAAATCTTTAAAAAAAAAAACAATTTTTGTAGCTAACCCTAGTTATGCCATTCTAACCTCGAGACTTCGTCGTTCGCACGGTCGCTGCTCGGCCTCATTCACTGAAGTTCGCTTCGCTCACTTTCACGAACTTTTAATATGAGAGGTCGACTTGTAGCAAGATTATGACTCAGTCAATATATGATAAAAATTGATTCATAAACAATTCCCTTACCAAACCATATGTATTTTGAAACTGATTTTAAAGTGTTTAAAATGTATTTTCAGTATTTGAATACTATTTTCCTATATTTTAATCCTATTTGACAAAAAAATTTAAATTTTCGCCCCTGTTTGGAATATATCTTAAGTGTAGTTAAATTATATTTCATCAAAAGGAAAACCTCTCTCATCAATTTACAATGTATTTTGTTTAATAAATATGATTAAAATAGGGTATTTCAAATGTATTTTGGGCATAGAACCACTAACACTGTTACAAACAGAGTTCAAATAGACTATTTGAAATATGTTTTAAGGGCTTAAATGCGACGGTTTTTTAAATACTTTTAAATAGGGTGCTTTAACACTGTTTTGAGTTGCATCTACAATGTATTTTGAGGCGCATCCACTCACAAAGTTACAAACATAATTCAAATAGAGTATTTAAAATATGTTTTGAGAACCTAAATGCTGACCGTATCTTAAATACTTTTAAATAGGGTACTTTAACACTGTTTTGAGTTGTATCGAAAATGTATTTTGAGACGCATCCACTCACAAAGTTACAAACAGAGTTCAAATAGACTATTTGAAATATGTTTTAAGTCCTTAACTACTGACCGCATTTCAAATACTTTTAAATAGGGTACTTAAACACTGTTTTGAGGTCTATTTGAATTGTATTTTGGGCACACAACACTCTGACTATAAAAACAGATTGTACATAAAATATTTAAAGTCTGCTGAAAGACATCAAATGCTGACCTTATTTTAAATACTTTAAAATAGAGTACTTATTACTTATTATTATTGAGGTGCAATATTGTAATGTATTTGGGGATACTTATACTCAGACTATAAAAGTAACAATTGCACAAAGTTAATTTTTAAGCCTTCATCGTGTCACGAACTCATAAATGACTCAAAACAAGCTGTCATATTGTGGACCGGATTCTTCTCTCAATAAAGCTCGAGGCGGAGCCAAAAATTAAATCTCCCAGCAAATCAAAAAGAAATTGAAAAAAGAGAAGAAAATTAGGAATAGATTTTAGCTTTGACTGACAACACGTAACTGTGACAGTGTGCCGATAAAGGATCAATCCGTTCCTCAATGTTCATTACCTGCAAGCTCTCTGCGAAAATCTCCGTCTAGATTTTAGCCGTGATTCAATTAATGCAGCTACGGGACATTCCATAAGTTTTTTTAAAAGAAAATTCTTAAAATCACATTTTAATTTTCATGTAGAAATTTTTCGCAAACAGCCGAAGCCGCGGGCCGAGAACCGGATGCACGCGGTCAATTGAGATTTGTCTAAAATAAGTCCTTGAAATTTCATAATAATTAAAACAAACTATCCAAGCTAAGATCTCACCTCGTATATATTGCACTAAGAAACAACGCTCAGATCTGAATAAACTCCGACATATGGTTATCTTTCTCTCATAGACTATTCCGCACATGCATGGCATATTATTTTTGAGATGTCACGCGCGACTGAAATCACGACTTCGCGCCGCGGTGATGTGACAAATGCACGTGATAAGCAAACCGTCCTTTGTCCTTTGCTCATTTCAAATTATTGAACCGGCGGTTGCTCCCGGGCGGTTGCTGTGAGCTTAAATGCGCTTGATTTTACTGTTTGTTACGATCTTACAAAAGTACACTCCAACTCTGCGGATTGTCGGAACACGTAGATGTTGCTTTTATCACGAATCAAAAATGGTTATGACTCCTCAGCGACTGTTATGTACTTTGAAAGGTTCTGGTTCAGGAGAAGAGTCCAAGAGTCTAATTGTAAGTATTAAATATACAATGTTACTAAGACGCTTAGATATACGCCATATGAGAAACAAATGAAGGGTAGTAAACATTTATATAGTCGCGCCCGTACGGCAATTTTACTTTTTACAGGATTCCTTGCAGAGACTCGCTGTTTTGTATAAATGATCTCAGTCACTTGATGTCACGTCACCGGCCTCTTTCATTCTCGCGTAAATTTATTCGTATGCTGTTCTTTATCAGCCACTAATTAATGTTCAGGCGTAGCCTGCATTAAGCTTCTGATGATATTTGAGTAAAGCCGTGAATATAATAAACAATGTAAGTTACATGCATGTAGATTAATATTTACCGGTAACGTCAGTAACGTTATACCCTTTTGAAGCCAAAGGTTGATAGCCTGTGTACATACCCCCCCCCCCTCCCCTCCGAGTTTTATTGAGGGAAGGGGTCTGTACACAGGCTAAAGATTGATTTGAGCATTTCTGAAAAATTCCATAAGAATTTCCCGAGAATTCTTAGGGAAATCAACGTAAAGTAATCGGCTAAGAGATAATTCTCTTGAAGTCCTAGCCTAGGACTGTGTGGCGAAATTTCGCCGAGGTAAATCTTGCTTTTTCAGGGTAATTTTCGACGGTTTTGTATTCATTTTATTTCATGAATTTAAATGGTATTTCCATCCTGTTTTTGTACTATTTTTATGCTCTTTCGACCGATTTTTATACTGTTTTCAGACAACTCTAAGGCTATGTTCTTACAATTTTATACTGTTTTTGCATTTTTGCATCCTATTTTTGATGTATTTAATTCATAATATATGTGTGCTATTGCTTTTCTTCTTCTGTGGTATTTTAATACTGTTTTCAAAGTATTTTTATTGTATTTGCAAATACGAGTATTTTACTAAATTTCGAAACCGATTAAACAGCTATTAAAATATATTTTGAAGCATAACATTTTAATAGCGTTTTAAACAGGTTAAAACACCTTTAAAATCAGTCGAAAAATATATCAATAATATATTTTTGTACCTATTTTAAACCGGTTTTTTTCAAAATACGTTTAAAATTGCCATTAAAAATAGTTTTAAAATAGTATAGTAAATTAAAATATGTTTTTGAAACTGTTTTTATCCTGTTTTTATTCCGATTTATAAGGTATTTAAAAACTGTTTTTGACCTGTTTTGAGCCTTGCAAAAGCCCTGGAATTTTTTATATATTTTAAAAGCATTTTAAAATACTTTAAAAATTCTTTTTTAATAGCGTTTTAAACAGGTTAAAACACCTTTAAAAGCAGTCGAAAAATACATTAAAAATACACTTTTTACCCTATTTAAAACCTATTTCACAAAACAGGTTAAAAACAGTTTTCAAAAACAGCTTAAAAATACATTCAAAACAGTGTTGGATTTGGTAAGGGATAGTAGATACCAGAAGTAATAATACTAAACAGATTAGCATTGATGATACTAAACAATTCAAATTTTAAATCTGTGAACAAAAGCTCTACTCTTTAGCATAAAATTTGACTAAATACACGAAAGACAAAGGAAAGTGACATTTCTGTTTGTTAAGAGGATGAGCTACATTTACAAAAGTGACATTGATGAACAATAAGGTAACAATAGCCATCTTAAAATATCGAACATTAATCAAGGTAAACTGGACAAAACAAGAACAAAGGAACTCCAAAATTTGCTGGATGAATCAATTTTTTTTCGCGGAATATTGCGGTACTGTCAAAGATGAGACGCCGAACATCAATTTCATCGGTAAGAACACTATTTTTTAAAAAAAGACCTTTTTCACCTTTGCCGATCTAGTTTTACTCAACAAAATATCTTAAACCGAAATTCAAATTATCATTTTATTTACCTACCAATTTAAGTGAACTGCAAAATGATGTGTTTATATTATGTCGAACAGTTGAGTTTTTTGGATTTTGTCTCTAATATATCATTAACCTGACTCGCGTTAATATTGTCACTGTATTAAATAAGCTAGGAGTTCCTATGCATAATTCACCGTCCATTCAAGTGCTTTCGGTAAATCCTCGTGAATATTCGTCGCTCTCAGTGGGAATCCCAAGGCGATTTCCAAAATTATTCTGGTTTGTACTGACCAAATTTGGAAGCATAAAATTACGGTAAATTTCTAGCTGCGCTACACGGTTTCAAATTTTACCCGTGAACTAAAAACACCTTCACAGCTCTAAATACACAGATAAAAGGTTCTGAATATTTGAGTAAGTGTTAATATGAATTTACTAAGGATTTTTCAAACTCATTATTTTGGAGTCTATACAATTTCAAAACATAGCTTCCACACTATACTGACTGCACATGAAAAATTCCAAGATACCAAGCCTACTTGGTGGCTATGCAAAATTTCGGTCTTTAATGCTTAAGCTTTGAATGAAAAGCTCTTCAATTTAGACCACACAGATTTTCCGTCTTGCTAGAGCCCTCATAATTGATCAGCTATAAAAAATTATCAGATTTAATTTCAAACAAGGGTGAAATACTGTTATAAAGCTAGCTGACAGGGGAATTTTTACCAGTTAATTTATAAGAAGAACAATAGATAAAGCAACTGAATGAAGCAATGTCACAAATCCCAATCTAAAGCCATTTTCTAGTGCAGAAATGTTATTGCAAGCGAACCTCGAATTCTCGGAGGATCGGAGAAAAGGTCCATTTATTAAAGAACAGTCAACAGGCGAGGAAAAACTCATAACTCCAAATCTAATATATCAATGGAATCATCTCATCATATATGTGTTAGCAGCATGTATATCTTCTCTAGCTAGTGGATAATCCTTTCCATAATTTTTGTTTACTAGATACATGTATGACCATATAGACAGTAGCTGAGGTTTGCGACTTAGGCTAAATGAAACACTTAAGAAACATCGAGGACTAGTCGGGGCAAGTAGAGAACCACCGCAGCAGTATGGAGTCAACGTGAGTTTTAAATAGTTATAATAGGGTCAACCTCATGGCCTGACCAAGAAAAAAACAATAGTACTGTTGATAAGACAAACGGTTATAATGGTGGTCGTGAATGATAAATTCGAAATACTGATTGAAGAAAATTGATATCTACAACAACTGGTGAACACGACCTCTAATAATAAAAATAATAAAAAAAATTGTGTTCAACACAGCGACACATAGCCCCGTAATAAAACGCAAGTGACGTGTGGAAAATATTTTAGCATTTTTACAGCTCGACAAGCTTGATAATTTATCGAACTACAAAACCATAATCTACTTTTCAAAATGATATTTCGCTTCATTAGAAAGAAAACTAAAACTTGATAAATACAGTAGGCCTCCGATAACCGGAACCTTCAAGGGAAATCGAAAAGAGTTCGAGTTATCGGGAGTTTGAAGCAAATAACCGGAAGTAAAAAAAAAGCAAATGGATGGGAAGGAAAGGCAATAATTTTAAGCAACAAATTATACAGGAATGGACACTGAATTTGAACTGGAGTGACGAAAAAGTAAAGACAAGGAATCTAGTAGGTTGTTTTGAAATAAATTCAATGTTTCGGACTTCAGTACACGGTTTTTTACCCGACTTGCCACGCGCTTATAACATGGTTTGAGTATATTGAGGGTGAAATTGTACAGAAATGTGCTGAAGGGAAACAAAAATTACTTCGAGATAGCGGGAGGTTCGAGTTATCGAGGGTTCGAGTTACCGATGGTAAAATTACAGTAAATGAAATCCAGGGGAAATCGACTTTGGTTCGAGTTAGCGCGAGGTTGGAGTTAGCGAGGGTTCGAGTTATCGGGAGTCAACTGTACGTTCAAGAAATAATGATTCATTTTCATCACACTCTTTGTACAGATTTTTGAACCCGAATTTGCTTTCTGAATTAACTGCCGCATACTATTCTTCAAACATAAGCAAAAACTGACAGAAAGTGAGTTAAGGATTTTGAAAATGCAGTCGATTAAAAATATTTCCACGTTTTATTTGTTTTTTTGAGAGGACTTATTGGGCGCGTCAGAAGATAATCAAGCAAATTCTTGACTTACGAAGCACGAAATACTAACTGCTACACGCCACAGATGGTGAATCATCGAGCGACTGTACGTGTAAGATCGCTAAATAAAATTAAGTTGTTACGCTGAGAGTATCTACTGTTTGGAATTGGAATGGACCAGAATGGGAAAGGCCACTAAGATGGAAAGAAGTTTGAAAATATGAGGATAACAATGTACCACCCTTTTCGTTATTCGAGGTTAGTTTTGGGGATAATTTCCCTAAGTAATTATATCACGCGAAATCACAGATTGGAACTCTTCTTTCAATTATACAGTTGTACCTTTTTTTGATAGGTTACGAAAAATTGATCGCAGTTGGATTTAAACAATCCGCGAAAAAAATCAATTTACCGTCGATTGCACCTACCCGTGAACGCACGCGCTCAAAACATGTTTTCACGTGACGTCAAACGTCTGAGTTTCAGGTGTCAAACTTTGAAGTTTTCCCGCCCAAATGTGAAGTTCCCTCGGTAGAGTCGGTGTTCTCGTGGTTCACTCTGTTCTCTTGACCGTTCACTGTCAGCGCGGTCAAGAAATCAGAGAAAAATCAGCGAAAATCTTTTCACTGATATGGAGAGCCGAAAAAGTATCGAGGACTTTCTCAGAGAAGTGGATGAAGATTTATTAATATATGCTGGTGAATTACGAAGCAATGGTTTTACGTCAACAGCGAGCGCAAAGTATTTAACAGAAAACGATCTAGCGGGAATCCCTGAAGGACATAAAAGACTTATCTTAAATATGGTTAGCCGTCTGAGAACGCCCGTACGTGAAAGACCGCAGACTAAGTTCCCCTCATTCTCAGAGAAAAGTCCAGCTTCTAAATCTCCGGCGAGGAAAAAAACTGTCCTTAGTGCTGGCGAGGCAAGTGTTGGACAAGAAGCACAGTGGTCACAACGTGAAGCCAGCGTCTCGCGCCCAACGATAAGACGAAAATTACTGTCTCCTGGAGAAAGATTCATCGAAGAAAAACGACGCGCTGTGGAGGAAAAACTTGCCGAAGCAGCTGAAAAACGAAAAGTGCTAGAAGATTGTTACCGAAGAATAAAAGAGGCTGCTTCCGAAAATAACCTTACCGGCCAACGATGCAGTAATTGCCATTACCGAAATCATACTGTTCGCAGTTGTCAGATGGAAAAGTGCGAGTCAGTATTTTTCTGTGGCGAAATAACGCGACATCCTGACGAAAAGATGAAGCTCCAAGAGCAGAAGAACAAAATAAAAGCATTAGAAACATCAGCAACTAAACTTGAACAAGAACTGAGGTCTAGGGAAGCAGCTTTTGATAGAGTGCAGGGGTCTGTAAACAAACAACTAGAAGACATGCTACTCAAAGAATACCCTGAAGAATATGTCCAAAATAATGCAAGAAATTGGCTGAAAATTCAACAGGACATTGCGTTTGTGAAGAAATCATTAAAGGGCAGTGGACCGCCTCGACGAGAAATTGTGAAATCTCTCCTTGAGAGAAAAAAGTCCGCGGAGAACGACAAACGTCTTGGACTTAAAAGTCTTCCAGAACGTGGCGCCGCCGCGAACAGCTCAACTGCTGATTGCTCGCAAACCAGAGTCCTGCTCGAAAGCTACGGTGTAACTTTCCCTGATCGGCGAGACTTTACTAGCTCAACCAGTTTCTGCTTGTCGCCAAATACAGCAGAGGAAGAGGAAGAACAGCTTTGCATGGCTAAACAGTTGTCTCTTGGTTCCATACCATTTGATAATGGCGATAACACTGAACAAACTAAGGAAGTGGCCAATATTTTGCTGTCCTTCAAGTCTTCAAAGGAATGAGTGAAACTTTGACTTTGTGTACGGTATTTTACGTAGCCTGTGTGCTCGATTAACCGTTAATAACTTTACTGTTATTGTAAGATCATAACTAGTTTCTGCCATGTCGACATCCTTTTTCTCTTGTCGTTTAAGCAGTAAAATGTTAGGATGTTTTGAAACAGAAAGTTCATTTTTTGTCGAAATTGCACATCGATTGTCGTTTTTTGCATGTGTACGTTTATGCGGAAACTTAGCAATTGCCGTTTTCTCAGATAAGTTGATTTCAATAACACATAGAACAAACTAAGGACGCGGACAATATTTTGCTGTCCTTCAAGTCTTCAAAGACTTCAAAGGAGTGAATGAAACTGACTTTTTAAGCTTTGTGCACGGTATTTTACGTGGCCTGCATGCTCTATTTTACCGTAAATAATTTTACTGTCACAGCTAGTTTCTGACTTGTTGACATCCGTTTTTCCTCGTTTAAGCAGTAAAATGTTAGGATGTTTTGTAACAGAAAAATCATTTGTTTTCGAAACCGCACATCGATTGTTGTTTTTTTCTCATGTGTACGTTTATGCGTGCACAAACTTATTAACTGATCAATTAAACTTGCCGTTTTGTCCGATAAATTCAATAAATCGAAACGAACTGTGAGACAATATTGACTTTTTATTGTAGTTTAATATTTGATGGGGTATTATTCTGTGCTTGTAGTGTGTTCACACCATACTATTTCATGCAAGGGAATGCACACAGCGAGCGTCCTCTAAGAACCGGACTTTGTAAAAATACTGTAACGAAAAAACTCTTGACAAATACATTCGGAGTTGTGTTAGTAACAGGCCTTTTTACTTTTGGCTTTTCGCATTACATATTGTGATAATAACAGAGCAAAATTTGGCGGAAAATAAAACCGCCGAAACATTATAAGTTTTATTTTTAGTAAACAAATTTATAGCCGAGTTTCAAACAATTAAGTACAGTCTTTGGCAACAACATTTCTGGGTCAGATGACTACATTATTTTACTCTATTTCTCACTCGTCCATGGCAATAATAATATTACTGTATTTGTTCCAAATTACAGTTCTGTCTCTCAAAAAAAATATCCTACATGCTTGTAGTAGCCGTACATGTCGGCCGCTGTTACATCCCCGATCGCTCTCAACACTGCGTATTCCAGGTTATCCCACACTAGTTCCTGGTATCTGTACTTCAACAAATATTTCAGCTTCGAAAATACCTCCTCAACAGGATTCAGATCTGGTGAATACACTGGGAGGAAAATGAGCTCCATTCCCAAATCATTTAGGAAGCTTCGCAGAGCTCTTTCCGCTTCGCCATGATGCGCGGCTAGATTGTCCACCACAACAATGTCGCCAACTTCGAGAATTGGTCTTTGCGTTATTGGATCAACTGTTTGGGAAGCCTCATCAAAGAATCGTAAAAACTGTACAGAGTTCGACGCTCCTTCTATGGTGTTTCCATATTTTACTCCATCATACCCAACCAGAAAGTTCAGGGTGAGGTTTGCGGTAGACAAGTATCTTCGCGCTTCTACGCAATCTTCACCGACAGGTGAGAAACCAAAGTTTCTGTGACCGGCATCAGGCAGTTGAAAACCTGACTCATCGAAAAACTTAACAGAGGAAGGATCTTTGTCTTTTAAATAGTCAATGTACAACTGAGTGTACACTATATTTTCTGGAGTAAAACGCTCCGACGCACATTTCCCCAATCTTTTTCGGGAATAGTTGCGGCCACTTGGGAGTTTGTTCCTAATATTTCTGGAAATTGTTGATGTTGACAGTTCTCCGCAGTCACCGTGAATGGCCAAATCATCGCGCAGTTCTTTAAGAGAGGACGAACCTCTTGCTTGCACCATGGTCTCCAACAGAATAGAGTCTTGGAAAGTACACTTAGGAACTGTTCGAACGTGATTCAACTTTTTGGGAGCCGTGCTTCCAGTCAAGTTGTACTGCTTAACGATTTTTGAAACTGAACCCTTGCCGATGCGTAATCTTCTCCCAACTTCTGAAAAACAATAATCCTGCGCAAGTTCTTTTACTTGATTCCGCAAATCGCTTGAAAGTGGGACACCTTTTTGATAATTTCTTCCTTTCTTGTTGATTGAAAACATCTTCCCTTTGAGCAGTGCCGGGAAGGATAACTTCAGATTTGGGCGGGAAAACTTCAAAGTTTGACACCTGAAACTCAGACGTTTGACGTCACGTGAAAACATGTTTTGCGCGCGTGCGTTCACGGGTAGATGCAATCGACGGTATTTTTAGCAAAAGTTGTAATCTGTTGGTTACAATGATTTAGTTGAACTCCAGCAAGGGTTCAAAAATGATATCCAGGAGGCCGTCCATTGGGTGCATCGATTACTTTAGCAACCAAATATTTCCGTAAGCGAATGAAATTGTCTAATAGAAATTCGAACACATACGTAGGCTGTTTAATAAGCATGTTTTGACAAGAAACTTATTTAGACAAGGAAATTCTATGATTCAGTCCCCTTAGCAGAGTGTTGGTACGTACAGTGTACGAAGCTTTCTTCTTTTCTCTGACTCTATTTAAATTATGCTTTTTGATTCAATGTTTCTTTTTATTTTCTTTCTCCCAGTTCTCATAACTTTCATGAAGACAGATCATCAGTTGAGGAATGAAAACATATGGCAAACAAGGTAAATCATAATCATACATACGCCACACGTGCTGTTATCTCCTTACGCCCATACGGTTATGTCTGTTGTTTTCCAAAAATATTCCGAGTACACGGATCAAAGCACCGTGAAAGTAGGAATCACTCTTCAGTATAATCCACTGAACGATTTAAGGTATAATGTCGATAAGCATTAGCAATCATTTCCCACAGTAAAAAAAAGAAACGATTTTCAGTGTCCAATGATTTATATAAAACTAAAGTTGATTCATGTCAATTAAGCTTAAAGTTTAAAACGACTACGAAATTTCTTATTTGGATATTCTGATGTGTTAACTTCCGCAAAGAGAAATGTTCGAATTTGGATGCGGGTAAATTCTATGCTTTTATACTGGATAGAGGAATGAGCAAAGAAACTTGTACTTCTTTCAACAAGTTTTCAGCAAAATACTAGATTAGAAAATCCTAATTTAAACAACAACAGCGTTTGAATTAAGATTCGGTCCTGCAAACTGTCCTCAGTTTGTTAATAATGTTTTTCCCACTGCATAAAAAGGCGATGAGCTGACGCCCGGCCATCCTCGTGAAGCTATACAACACCGAATCAAAAGATCGCTCGGCGGTTTAAGGAAAAACGTTACCTACACTAAGGGATAGATCCTACATGCAAAAAACTTTTAATAAAATAATATCATAAATGACGTTGTGGCTGGTAGACTCTCGAACTGGAACAAAAGCATGATCTTCACAGGAACTCAGTAATTGAAAAACACATTAAACACGAATTTCTTCATGGTAAGGTAAAAGAACCAATCAAAATGCTCAACTTCTTTTACGCTTGACAGGTAAATGAAACCCTCTTTCTTTGAAACTTGTTAAAGAAACGAGAAAAATTAAGTAATCATTACAAGAGAGATAAATTAACCTGTCGCAATAATCACTGCTATCATTTGGCTTTGGCAATCGTGAAACCAACAAGGTAAGTTTACTTCAAAAGACGCTGTAACAGTCTTGGAGATTCCATAGCTAGCATTCAAGCCGTTCATTTTTTCCAAGTTATATCGTAAATATGAAGTTGTGTTCATCACATTTATTACTGGGTTTTCGTTTGAACTAATCAAAATATTTCATATCATGATCAAACTTTAATTTTAGTGCACAAATTAGAGGACTTTGATGATGCGATCACGAGTTAAACTGTCCACCATGTTTGTACTGATTTTCTCGCTCATGGCCACTTCCTGCGCAAGCTCTGCTAAGGACAGCAAGCCATCAGACACCAAGGTAACTGTATTTATACTCATAACAATTGCACATTGATTTGATTACAGTTGAATAATGTTAATTTGTGAAGAGAAGCGGTAAAAATGACCATATGTTAATTTTACTTTTTGCTTTTTTTGATAAATTAAGAAATGTTTCAAATAAAAACAAAAATTAAGGAGGTAACTAATTACTTATACAACCTTAGCAAAACTCAATCGTAATCAAAAGTAACGTTATTACTAACGTGGTAGATACTAGTATATAGCTTCTGGGCTGAAAGACAAATTTCTTTAATCCCAACTTACGATTTATCGAAGAAACCCAAATTAAAACTTGCAAATTAACGACAATCACTGGACACTCTCTCACAAAGATTGAAACGATAGATGAAAGACAAAATTGACAAGAGCTACTAGTAGTTTGCCTTTGACTTTTCTTTTTTTAGCAGACTGTTTCATCTTGTCCATCTTGTAATAATGGCGGACAAACCGGGTTGTGGACATACATGACATGCGTCCCAGGAGCCCCTGGGGCACCTGGTCGAGAGGGAGCCAAAGGAGACCTGGGTAGCCCGGGGAAAACTGGGACCCAGGGACCACCTGGTACTGACGGAAAGAAAGGAGCAAAGGGAGAGCCTGGGCTCCAGGGTTCCGCCGGACAAAAAGGACAGCGAGGGGACAAAGGCGACAGTGGAACGTCACGACTGGCTTCACACACGAACTGGAAGGAGTGTGCTTGGAAAAAAGTGGACGGCAAAGATTCAGGACTGATATATGTAAGTACGTATCGTCACTTTGTTACCCGAGTTAAAAAATATTCTATTAGCTCAAAGCAAGTAATTTTCACTAAAATGATTGATTGTCATAATGCCTTGGTCAGCGGTCAGCAATAGTGATGATTTTACTAAAATGATTAACTGTTATACTGCAGCACAGAAGCTATTTTGTTTCTTTATATCTCGTTTGTGACTTTGTGAAGAAATACCCGGACACTTCCCTCCATGTCTACTATGCTGGTAACCTCAGGGTTGGCGGATGTGACAACTGCTGTAGTCGCTGGTATTTTACCTTTAATGGAGCCGAGTGCAGCTCTCCTGGAACTATTGACGGTGCATTCTACATGGCAGCAGGCAGAAGCCACAATCTTCATCGTCACCGCCACATTGAAGGTCACTGCAACAACATTCAGAAAGGAAAGGTGCGAGTGGGATTCTCGGTTGGAAAGTGCGTCACAGGACATAGGCTTACGGACGCTTACACTGGTTGGCATTCAATGAATCGTATCTTCATTGAAGAAGTAGCAAAAGCTCAGCAATGAACTCTTGTCACGTGATCATCTGGACTTTTCGAAATTCTAAAAAGCGTGTTAGACTTATGCTATGTAGTGAGGAAATAATGTTTGTAAAGTAACAGTTGCTATCAAATCTGTATCTGTTAAAAAATAAAGCCCAGAAGTATTGAATCTTAATACTTTACATTAATATCTTGGGTCAATAAAATACTTCCCGTATAAAATTTCATAAATTAAGTCACACCATGAACAGTACATTGTAGCGGAGCTCCTTCCCCGAGCGGAGCACCATAGCTAAGAAAATTTGGTAATCTATCTATCCGAGAAAATTTGGTTATGACGTCAGCGTTCGACCTCCCGTTCGTACAGGAGCTGGGGGAGAGGGAAGGGAGTCAGACGTCAGCCCGTCATGGGAGGAGTATGTTATAGCTAAGGTGAAATTTTCCATTTCAAGCAATTCGCTCGTTACGGCGGTAAATCACATGGCCGCCCGGCGTTTTAAAGAGAAAAACAAAAAAGCCAGTCTTTCTTTCCACTAAATTTTAAATGTCTTCATTAACTTAGATAACAGGGAAAGAGCTAGAGCGAGAAATAAACAACAACGGAGAACAGTTTTGCTGGAAGAAAAACATGAAAATTATATAGCGGCGGTTAGAAAATGAGAAACTTTTTCTCCAAAAAACGTGTAAATAGGAGGTTAAAAGAAGTTTCACGTTTTAGTCGTGCAAAACATGGGAAAGGAAATATACAAAAAAGTGTGCTGCATGAGCAAAGTTGTTTTTTGCTAATTAGAAAAAAAGTGTGCTGCACGTGCAAAGTCTTTTTTTTTGCTAATTAGAAAAAACTAAGTGTGCTGCACGTGCAAAGTTGTTGTCGTTGTTGTTGTTGTTGTTTGCTAATTAGATCTATTGTTGCTCTTTTTTACCGCTCTCGTTGTTTTCACCCTGTCTCTAGTATTACTATACTCGATTTTATATTTTCTTTGAGGAAACTATCAGTATTAAAGAGAGCTTTGCTTTCAGCCCTGGCCAAATCTATATATTATCATGACTGCACAACCTTCCAAACAAATAACATGCTTTTAAGTTATTCGTCTATCTGATCAGTATCCTATTACGCTTCTCACCCATTCTGAACCAGTGAGATGCAAATAAAACTTTAAGATCGAGGACCTTAAATGTCAAGCTGAATTCTTCAATTTCGGGTCAAGCTTGAGCTGAAATTAAAAATACGTAACCTCGGTTAAAAAGAAAATAATATTTTATTAGACGATTCTCTCAGAGGCCAATCAAAGCATGATTAGTTTTTGAAAAAAAAATCGATTTCACACCAGTGTAACTTAACAGAAGAAAGACATTAAAAGTAATTTAATATGTTTAAGACTAAACCATTATACTTTCAATTAAAAGGCGTTCCTAAGCATTTTTAACCAATACCAACGAACTGTGACAACATTGAACATTAAACATTGAAGTTCAGAAACAAAAAATAGGGTCATAGGATAGCCGCCAAAAAGCTCGACCTTCACAAACGACACTCAGAAGTGACTACAAAATATTTTAGGTCTGAAAAAAAGCTATACCTGGTTTTTTGAAAACCATGCTATTAAAAAATGCCAGTCACTCTCACTAATTGTTAATTTAATGGCCCTTCTTGATGGAAAATCTCACCTTAAAAAGAAATTCTTGAATGCACCAGCTTCCAGTTGACACAAAGCACTATCTTAAAAGATGTCAGAAGTGAACCTTCCCTCAT
Organism: Porites cylindrica; assembly: GCA_964035525.1. Classification (NCBI taxonomy): domain Eukaryota; kingdom Metazoa; phylum Cnidaria; class Anthozoa; order Scleractinia; family Poritidae; genus Porites; species Porites cylindrica. The sequence goes on along the minus strand of OZ037786.1, from coordinate 12,168,580 downwards.
TAGGCTGGAAAATAAGACATTTAAGGCTCAGTTTTTTTGTTAGCGCCACCGACTGAAGGCCATTTCCCCAATTCACCCTATTTTGCAATATCATTGGTCTCCCTAATACAACCGTTAACAACATTACTCGAAGAAAAGAAATCCTTCAACCTCCAATTTGACTTCATGCTGACTTTGCAACATAAACAACAGAGGGCTTTATTGTTTGCTTGGAAACTCCACAAAGAACTGCATCCAAGCGCAGTAAAGAATCAAACTTTAGACCAACCCTACACCCCTGGAATTCAACCGGACTGCAGGCTACCCCCTGTGCAACAAGCTGATGCCCAACTTGAAGGTACGGTACGGTAGCCCCCTCAAAAAAGTCGCTGGCTTAATGGGGGCTGGCCTGTTACCCCTCTGGAGCATTTTTTTTTTCAAGTATTTCCACTGATTTCTATCTGGCAATCCTCGTGTTCAGTCCCTGCGCGGAACTGGTCTTTTTTGTGACGTATCTAGGACGTCAACGTCCAGAAGACTCTCCGTTCACCTTGGAGCCCTAAACGATTTGACCGCGCTTAATAATAAGGCCTAGACAATAACTTTCCCTTCATCCTTTTTTGGCTACTGTAACGGACCTCTTGGCCATATTAGCTGCGCTAAATAATTAAACGATAAAGGCTAAGTAAGCCTTTCCCTTCTATTCGTCAATATCTTTGATTTCGCCACTCTATCCCTCAAAATCACGCATAATCACTGAGTATTCTTCATCATCTATCCGATAATTTCTGCGGAGTATAAAAAAAAAGCCCATTGAGATTCAGGGATAAATAATTCATTATTGTCTTTTTAGTTTGTTTATTTCCCTCAGTCTCTGTATCAAGTATGCATTTTGATAATTCGAAACTTGCCCATTGCAAAGAATTCAAAGCTAGCCGGCACGTGACCTTGCGGTCTTGACGTCGCGTATGCCTGAGTCCTCAAAAATCCAACAACGTTAAGTGAACTAGTTGTGTTCTTCTATACAACATCATAATTATATAAAATTGTCCACCCATGACTCGACTTCGTGTCATAGTGTGTGCTCACTCGAGCCAAATGCGGGAAAGGTCCATTTGAAAGTTTCTAGTAGACAACTTGAACGAGCGGCTACATTTCATGCAAGAAAAGCTTACGCCTTTGCCCAAGCCAACAGCGCTCGCATATGTTCTGATTGTCTCGCCTATGCTTGTCCCGAGTAGACCTGGCTGGCGTTCCAAAGCCGAGTGTTTATACGGAGGGAAGTTTGCAAAGCTAGTAGGATGACCCTACCATCACAAAAAAGGGTCATCTAACGGTTCACCAATCTAGCAAGGGAAAGTATGAAAAGTTGGTAGCCCAAGGTAGAACAGGTAGCGGGTGACCGCGGGGGTTGTTTTACCATTTACACCCGCAAACCGGTCGGTTCACCGTTTGGGTAAATGGTAAGCAAAATTCAGTACTAGTTAATTTCGCTACGGAATCACGTTTATCATTTCTACAGATCAGTTCCATTTACTGCAAAACGACCGCGAAAGCCTTTCAGAAACTCGTATAAAAGATGGCTTTGGAGTAATGGACCACAAATCTCCGTGTGGAACATTCCGACCGGGAAAACAGTACTACCTTTTCAGACGTTTCGTAGCTCCCAGAAATTTTCCACTAAAACGACACAAAAAATCGTGTTCCATTTACTTTCCAACCAGATTTTCCGCAAACTTTTTCAAAATAGTAAACAATCAGGGACTTGATAGGTAAAACGAAAAACAATCACTTTATTAAACAGTATTTTTTGAAGGCGAAGAGTACATCACAATATTTAACAATTATTCTTTGAAATAGAGGCGACTGGGTAAATATTGCCCAAGTCACTATTCACCGAGATAGAAAATTGATTGTTTTAGTATGAAGTTGTGGTTCAGTTTTATCCTTGGCTTAAATTCTATTTCCCTTTCTTTTAAATTCATTACAATACTTTACCATATCCCAAAACAAAGGAAAATAAAATTTAAACCAAGGATAAAATTAAACCACAACATATACACACGAAGTGATCTGAACAGAAACAGAAAGGGACTATTGGAGTGCGATTTGATTGACGGGTCAACTTATGCGTAGAAAATGTGCCTACGCCACTCGCAAATCTCCCATAATGCACCTTATTTGCCCCCCAAAAATTTGCATAAGCATTGTTTTCAATTTCTCTTGGGACAGCTGTAATACCCAGGAGACATGAAAAACAAAGGTTATGCAAAAATTTGGGGGCCGGTGCATTATGGGAGATGTGCAAGTGGCATATATGGCGGTAAACAATACATACACAAAGTTAGATCTTTATAGAATTTTCCAACATGTCAAATCACAGTTTCAATCTTGTGTTAACAAGCGAGAACCACTCATTATTCAGGGGTATTAGTAGTAACAATGCATTTGGAATATATCCAAAAATGTTAGCTATACTCCACTTGCACATCTCCCATAATGCACCTTATTCGCCCCCCAAAATTTTGCATAAGCATTGTTTTTAATTTCTCTTAGGACAGCTGCAATACCCAGGGGAAATGAAAAACAAAGGTTATGCAAAATTTTGGTCCATTATTGGAGATGTGCAAGTGGCGAATTGTTGTCCCCAAAATAATAGCCTGTGAGCAACTAGGTGGCTCGCTTTGCTCGCCTCTCGAAATGGAGAGCTTGCATGCTAATAGGCAACCAAAATAATGGCAACTCCGATGTTATTGTAGCACTGACCATAACAAATTTTCTTCTTTATCTAATACAGCTGTAGTGGTCATTTTTCCAAATGCTCGAGCTTGTCCCTGAAAACCCCCATCCACCCTCCTTAAAGCGTTTTAGGGACTAGAACTTTGATTTTATTTCGGGTCTTTTTATTGAGCTAATTTGATCTAATTTATTCTCATCTTACTGTAGTTTACATTTAAAATTTTACATTGTTTAATTATAAAATTTTAGAATAGATTTTCAGTTTCATCATTGTAAAACCCTAATTATCATTTATATGTCAAAAACGAATTGTTAATTTTATTATAATTATTGAATTTATCATAACTACTGTTTTACTTGGGAAGGTGAAAAATGTTAAAGCGGAGTTCCTTGGGCATTGGCCCGGTTTTTTTTTTAGCTATTCTTCATTTGCTTTCTGTTCCGTTGTTGTATTTTTCCACATTGTTTTTGCCTAATTTTTACAAACTTCGACACATTTTTTCAGGCAGCTCAAGGATACTTCTTCAGGTAACACGAGCATACAGGTCTACAGGTTACTGGTAGCTAGACTCTGACAATATTTCAATGTGGGCACTGGGAAGAGGATTAAACTTTCTGGGTTTCCAACAAAGATGGATTAATTTTATAATATGGTGATTGCGGTAGAGTTACAATTTGCGACGATTTTGAAATTATGAGTTTCCTCATTAATTAAGCATATCTTAAACAGTAGAATTCAACATCAAACACCATAACCATCATTGTTCCCTCTCAGTTGGCAAGGATAGTCATAAATGTAACTGATTCTAGCTGATACTGATATTTTCTTTGAAATATTTCTACAACAATTCCATTGCACTGTGGGTTCTACATATGTTGAAGACAGATAAATTGGATGAATTGAGACGGCAGAAGGGAGTGAAGACAGGCTGCAGGTCTTGACAAGAGCCATAATGGCTCTTGGTCTTGACTAATGGTGACGTTTTCACTGCCGTCACGGTCGTTGTTGGTTAAGCTCCCTAATAAGGGATTAGGGAGCTTAAGCAACAACGTTTTTGAGCGACGCACGTCAACCGGAAGTGGCCTTTTTTCATTTTTTGACGGTGGTTTCGCGCAAATTTTCAGTCAAATCGCCTCTATAACAGTAAAGAAGCTAAATGAGTACAAATTTTATATCATCAAGGCATGTTAAGAAGGAAAATACCTCACTTCCGGTTGACGTGCGTCGCTCAAAAACGTCGCTGCTTAAGCTCCCTATTAATTAAGATCCGAGGACGGCGACGCCTATTTCCCTTTCGTAAACGTTCTTTGCCATTTTAAACGGCCGATGCCACCGTTGGTAACCAAACCTTTAGTCATGAAGATTGGGTTAAGTCATAATAAGGCAAATAATACGTTTCTGCATAGTCTTAGAAACAACAACCTTGAGGCCCAAGTTGTATTTACGTTTAAAAAAGTTATGGAAAGAGCTAGGGTCACCTGTTATTGATGTAACAGTTAAGAAAGACACTTTTCTCTAGTTTATGCACTTAAATGTTTTGGAATTCTGGCGGGTTGTTGTGGTAGTGTAGGGGCAGGGGAGAGAGATTGGGATACGAAAGATCCTGGTTCGAGGTCCGGGTTAGACCCTGGGTTGCGATTTACTTTCTTTTTAATAGAAACACTCAATAAATCAAAAAGAGCTCAAACATTTTCTAAGTGTCCTAAAAATGGCAGGGCGGAGTTGAATCCCTAAGAGCCATATTCAAGTTCAGAAAGAGCGGGAAAATTTCGTCGTGGCTTGTTTATCTAGCTCCTCCATAAAACGTGAGATTTGGCATTTTTACGTCGTAGTCGTGCAGGAATAGCTAGTGATGGCAAAGAAACTGTGTAGAAAACAAACCTATTGCTTTTTCAACGTTCTCTCTGCCGTAATCGTTGTCGGATCTTAAGGTCTATATTAATTTGAAGGGAACGTAAAATAACCTACAGCAAGGTTCTGACAGGGTAGGAGACATATATGACGGTTGTGACGCCCCTGTTTCCTGCGTTGGATAAAGGCTAAAGGCCCTCGCCTCATGCAGTGTTAACCTCGCAAACAATTAGCACAGCTACTGAAGCAACACAAACAACTGGCTGCATGGCGAAAAGATACTTCGGAAATAACTCACCTCTCAATAACTCTAGAGATGTAATCATTAGAACAAAAAAGCGGTTTTCCTGGGACTGTATTGAGGGTTGCTTTGATTGTGTGATCAGCAGTCACGTGAACGTCGACTGAAATTGAAAGAAAACACAGACGTTGAAATAAATCCAAGAAATAACATTTATCCAATCATAGAAAGACGAAAGGAAAGCTCGAAGCCAATCAGAATTCAGAGCAGAGCATACTCCAGTGGATGCCGCAATTTCAAGAGAACGCAAAATGCAAATAAATGCAGCTAATAAAAAGTAGTCCTTTAACTCGTACATTTCTTTTGGTTTTAATTGCGGCTAGCTGAACAAAGTTGGTTAAGCCGCAAAATTGTACAAAAATGCTTAGCCGAATCTTATTTTTGCTGTGCACTTTGCATATTTTTGCGTCAGACCTCATTCTCTCTTGAGCAACTTTTTGAGAAATTTCTGGGAACATTTTTTAGAAATCTCGAACAACTTGTGGTAAGTCTTACTTTTGTGTGTGTGAATTCCTTTTTTTTTCTGTTTTGTTTAAAACAACATCGAATTTTAAGGAATGTTTGATTTAGGCTAGAGCGCCGTCGTTTTCATTGTTTACTTTTATCATGGGTTTTGTTAAGACTGCTACACTACACAGTATATTGACAAGAGTCTGAAAGGTAATTTTTACCCCTGCGCACGTGAAACAGGATGTAACAATTAGTGCCAAATAGTTAAGAGCGACTGTCAGAAAATATCGCGCATCGAGTGGCAAGAGTTGAAAAATCGATTTCCTTCATTTTTTGTTCATAAATAGCTGTTAGGTAGATAAGTAATCTGATGTAAGTTGTTCTCGCAAAAAGCCTTTTATTTTCAAGAAAAGAGTAAGAATATCAGTTTTCGTGGTCGAAGTCTCAAAATGGCCGTATCTTCAACCCGAAATTTGCTAACATCAACTCTCCTCGTTTTGGCAAACAAAGCTGCAAGAAGAAATTTGGCCATTTTCCATCAATAGAACAATTCTTCTTCTTTCACTAGGAGATACTTTCAAAGCAATATCAAGACTCGTTGAATTAACATTATTGAAAAACGAAGAACAGGTTTTTACAGTGACAAAAACTTTAATTTAGTAGTTGTTTTCTGCGGCATTTTTTAAGCATCGAAGTCCGGAAAAAATAGTGAAGCGTGACCAAAATAACTTATTTAATGGCTCCAAGTTTCCTCGATCGTAAAGTAACAAGACGAAATATCTTCCTGTTCCGTCATCCTTAGCGAATTACCATTGTTCAAGTCCATATTTTTCGATAAAAGGTGAGTACCAGAAAAAAGCGCGTATGATTTTTTCTTCTTCAAAATACTGCCGGGATCGAAAATGTTACCCTTTAAAGAATTGCGTTGCGTTACTACCGTGATTCCGTGACTGTCATTTTGACGGCTCCGTTGTTATGTCACGTGCAGTCACGGGACAGATTGTCACGCAGAGTCTCCGGCTGGTAGAGTTCTGTGATTCCAAATGGCTAAAATTGACCCTATTTCACCATTTTACCCTACTCTTTGATTGCAAAAAGCAATTTTGCAATGGGAAAACCTACAAGAAGTACAAGAAACGAGCCTTTAGGTTGTAAATAGCTATTTTTGTGCGTTTCGAAATTGGAAGTGTTTGCACAATAATTACCGCCGGCCAACGATGAAAATTCCTGAACTTCGATGGTGTCCTACAGAGATTACATTCAATAACCCAAGCCAATTCCCAGGTATGTTTTAAATGAATGTCTAAATGTGTGATTTAAATAGCATGAGGAGAATTTGGAGTTATACCACGTGTTAAATATTGCCGTCGAAAATGAGTAACGAACTTAAATTTTAGTTATCCTGAAAACCTATCCCTCGTTCTTTAATTATTTCAGTGCGACGAGCTTCGCTATTGCCCTGAAAGTATCTTAAGTGGAAGAAGAATAATTTTTCTGTTCATGAAAAGTGTCCAAATTTCTCCATACGGCTTCGTTTGCGAACGCGAGGAAAGTTACTGTTAACGAATTTCAGGTTAAAAATTAGGGCGCAGTCTGAGGACCTCTGAAACTTAGTCGGACATCGAAAACCGATCTTCTACCTTTTCTCACAAATAAAAAGCTTTTGGCAGGAACAATCTACTTTCGGTTTCTTATCTACCTAAAAGCTATCTATGAACAAAAAAATGAAAGAAATTGATTTTTTAACTCTTGCCACAAAATCAAGATTTTGGTCGATAAATAATTTTCCGAAAGTCGTATGGGACCTACTCATGGTGGAAACTTTTTTAAATATAGGCATACACCGTATGGGCTAAGAGGCGAGGGCTCAAATTCATTGGAATAACCTAATTTTAATCTTTAATTTAAAAAGAATTCTTTCACTTATTTCTTTTAAAATGAAGTTATGGGACAGTTTGCCCGGTCAGGTACGTCCTCCGTCTTTCAAGTGATGCAAATGACTTCAAAAGAAAATTTGCAAGATTGTAGCTTTTTTATAGAACGTATCTTGTAGTTTTCCTTTCACGTTTGTAGTATACAGTTGTTGGTAGGTTTTAGCTTTTTATATTTTATGTTTTTATTTCTAAGTTTTTATATATTTATTGAGTTGTTTTTAAAATAGAATAATATAGCTGTAATTATTATAGATTTTATTTATACAAGTTCGTATTTTGAACGAGTTTTTAGCTCTTGGATGTAACGTGCTCAAATAAATTATTCATTGATTGATTGACTGACACTAATCAACACTTGAGCAATTTGTTTTTAATTGGTGCAACGAACGGATCACGTTTTAGCATAAAAAATTGGCATAATGATTTTACCGTTTCTGAGTTCGAAGAAATAAGTTAAATTTCAACTGTACTAAACACTGTAGTGCTGAAAAATCAGCACCTATCAGTATTATTAAGATGGTAAATTGAATATTCAATCGATCCTGATAACTTGAATACCCCTTAAATCGAACTGTTTTTCGTGTTCCTTCAGCGGGTTACCTGGGTTCTACTGTATACGAGTTGCTCAATTAATTTTTTATATATACTCGTATGCTGGAGACAAATCGTCCCCCTACACATATGGCTTTCAATAACTTTTGAAGTAGGTTTTTAGTTGAAAGAAGCGACGTTTTGCGAGAATATCCCTTCCTATTAGGAAGTTTACTGCCACTGTACTGCCAGACGTTCGTACACTTCCAGCATTTCAATATTCGAAGTAATGATTTCCGGGTTAACAAATCTGCTATACTTAGCTTCAACCAAATTTACATCCCTCTATAACAGACCCAGTGAAAACCCTTTCTTAACTCGGTTCTTGAAGAAAAGGTCGCTGGGTTGGTCTATTTTCCACAGGGTTTTTATTCCTAAATGTGTACTTCCCATAAGAGAGGAAAGGGGTGGCAGGTCTTCCATCTTTACCCGCATTAACATATTTCTGTAGCGAGAGGAACTAAACGATTTACACTCTTTTTATGCGACATTTATGATTACCTGTACCCTCCGTATTTTGTTTTTGTCAATGGTAATATAATGATTTATATTTTTGCTTATCTTTTAAGCAAATATGAACAACGGAATACACTGGCCTTGTAGATAAAGTTGTTGTGATAGAAAGCGACCGGGGAAGCAAAAACGATCATCCGGGTAGAAACACAAACTATTCGCCGGGTATCTTGGAAGCTAAATTATCACTAGGTACACTGATTTAAAGCACTAAGTAGGGTTTCAATGGGTCTGTTACAGAGGGGTGTAATTTTTTCACAATTCTAGTGCTTAACGACGAAACTACAGTAGTGAAATCAAACCAGTCATGCTGAAGTAAGGCATTTTCAAGGATTACGTGGTTTCCTCTATATTCTTCGGCTCAGTCTTCTGTTCTCTTGCATAGCAAACGCCTTGACCCCATCATTATTGTTCAGCAAAAAGTGGCCAAAGGGAATTTCCCTCACTGAGCATATTACATCCTTGTTGAAACGATAGCACAATTAACGACGACTCTGCAACTTTACTACTGATTCAAGACTCCGATATTGTTTCGTCTCGTTGACGAATAAACTCATTGATTTAAAAAAAAAAAAAAAAGTCAAAAGAATTATCTTTCTCTACCTTTTTTTAAAATAATATTTCTCAACCTCTTTCAGCAGGCTTAAGTTGTTAGAATATTTGAAAATTTATTTTTTTGTTTGTTTTGCGGGAAATCTGTTTACCGACTACATTATTCTGCAATACTATCGCCGCGGTAGAAAAATATTTATAGTTGAGTGACATAATAACAAACAGGATGAGAAAGTAGTTAGTGTTCCGGAGTTTTATCGACAGCCCGTCGCTCAGATAGGACACCTCAGTATGACGGATGTTTAAAATAAGCGCTCAGAGCTCAAAACCAATCTGGACCTACAATGGACCCACTGCCAAAGGAAATGCGTGCCGATCTTGTTTTAACACGAACAGAATTACAGAAACAAAAACTGTGTGCAAGGAGGTATAATATTAAACTGAGTCAAAAAACCGAGCAACACATATTAGACTGAGTACGTTATTCAAGTTGTCTACCCAGCAATGAAGTTGATTTTGGTTTTTGCTTTCGTTTTTTCTCTCGGCGTGTTGACTCTGTTGGCGGAAAGTATTCCCCGGCAAGAAGACAGCCAAGCGCTCGTGTCAAAGCAGGATGATCACTCGGTAAATTACCGTTCTGATTCGCAGAACAGACTTAAGAGAGGAACCCACTCAGGTTTGTTGAATAATCACTGGCCTTTGATCTGCTCGGTGATCTTCTTTCTCGCTCGTCGGACGCTGTGGTTCGCTTAGCTCACATTTTTCCCGGTCGCACTCGGCTTTCACATAGTCCCACAGCGCGAGTTCTCAAGCTAAATCATATCTCTAGCTTCAGTCGTCGTTTTTTCTCTGAGATGATTATCGTAACCCAAATTAACCACATAACTCAAAAGAAAGTCAAGTTAGCATTCTATCATAGGTCCCAAGAAAAGCTTGAATGCCTAGACTACGAACTGCTCTTTCGAGCTCTTTAACGCAATCTGCGGCGCTTGAACACCCAGAACAATTCCACCGGTGCGAAGATCTTTGCTTAAACGAACATTCTGGACACCTCAGTTAGGTTTTGAGTACTTATTATCTTAAGTAGCATTTTGTATCTAAATTCCCTGAGTTCATTATGTATAATGGCACTGAGAATTTGAAAATGATGACATGAAGCCAGCGAGACGTCATTCAATATCACAGTCACTGATTTTTATTCTCAACTGTTGTCGCCGAAAACTTCCGTTATCAGAGTTTAATATCTAAATGTTTTGAGAAATCGCTTCTTATCGATATAATTACCATCAACCGAATTGCAAAGTTAAATAAAACTGTTGGGAAAAAAATTACAAGGGAGATTTATGGAGGCCCGTTCTGGTCAAAATTGATATAATAAAATGGCATCATAAGTGACTTTTTCGGCCAGTGCAGCATTTATTATGGACCCGTTGTGTATTTTTGTCATCACCACACAGGATTTTTTTAGTGTGTTGTTATTTTTTTTTAGCTGCATGAATTATTTTTTTGATTAAGGCTGTTTACTTTTTTTATGTTGTTGTATGAATAAATTTTTCATGCGTACCACAAATAATTTTTTAGTGGTACCGCGAATTATTTTTAATACAAGTATTGAGAATTATTTTTTCATCGTGCTGAGAATTATTTTTCGCTGTATCGCGAATTTATTTTTGGTTCTACAATGCTTTGCGGGCCTTGCAGTTGAAGTGGACTGGTTCGAGTCTTTGACTTCCTTGAGCGACCATTTTGAAAACTTTGAAGTTGAGAAGTGCTTTGAAAGAGAATGCCAAGGCGAAACATTGTCAGGGAAAGAAACAAAAGAGGTTTTCATCCTTCTTACAAAATCTATCTGGAGCCAGTAGTCTTTGCCGTTGGTGATGAGGTTTTCTGGACCGAAGATTTAATGGAGGAGACTACGAAGGGACTTCACGACTCGTACACAATTCTAATTCTCATTCAGGGTGCCCAGTTCCTATTTTTTCCTATTTTTTGAGCCTATTCCTATTTTCTCCTATTTTTAAACTAAAACGTCATATTTTCCCTATTTTTTAGCCGGTGAAGACAAAATTTGTGATAAAATTACAATTGTATGTGTTTTTGAGTGAAATTCATCATAAAGCAAGTAGTATGTTGACTTTGATATTCTAATATTAGTAAAAATAACAGTTATGTTTGTTCTTTCCATGACCTCTATTGCCTGTTAGAGTTCTGTTAACATTTTTGTTAACCTACATGCATGTACATGGATTTTATGTAGTGTTATAGTTCTCCTCCTGACTACTGAATAATATTGTGTATAGCCCACTGAAACTGCATTTCAGTATCTGTACATGTTATATTTTATTTTGAAGTCTTGCTCACTTTTATGTTCATCTTTGAAACTGAAAACAGGATCAAGTTGTACTGTCACAACACAGGCCAATCCAATCAGCATCTTGTTTTTAAAAACCAATCATGATCACTAGCTGATTCTGGATGCTACATAAAAAGAACAGACTAAAGTTTAGTTACGGTGCTAGCTCTCTTGGTGAGCCCTTGTTAACAGCTATACCTAAGCAACTGATGAAGGATCCAATATTTTGGTTGCAAAACCGGTCTTGCAATCATAGATAAGCAGTGTTATGTTCTTCTTATAACTTAACCATGACAAACTTACAATCTGGTACCAAACACATCAGTGTCATTTTGGGTACACCGCAGAAAGCCTGGTTTCGTACTTAAAATTATGCGGTGTTTTGACTCAAACAAGCATATTCTCAACCAGCTACCGATTGCAGATTAATGGAAGGAAAGCTTTCCATAGGACTTTTACGTTCTACTTCGATATCGTTCAATGACAACTCAATCGTAAGAAATTTCTATACTAAGAAATTTCACTCTTCAAAGCTTTTCAAAGATTTGCCGCCAGCTTGAGGGGAATTTGCATATGATCACCTTTGATTATAGAACCACGCTTGACCTGCAGTCAAGCATATCATTCTGATTATAGCATAACTGAGGCAATAAACTAAACGTTACTGATCATTTTTACTCCTTCTTAGCAGCAAAAGTTGATCTCAATCCTGCGAACGTAGAATCTGAGGACTCGTGGCATTTATTATAACCCTGATGGGGTGCAGGGAGGCTATCTTTGTCCACCGGTACTATTGATTTTCCTATTTTTCTCCTATTTTTTAATACAAAGTTTCCTATTTTTCCTATTTTCTCAATGCTGAGTCTCCTATTTGCCTATATTTTTGAGCAACCACGCTGCTGGACACCCTGCTTATTGCACATGACATGTCTCCCCAATTGAACAGTTCCCTACCCAATCTTATACCTCGAGTCTTCGTCCCGTACCACACATGCTGGCTTTCGGGAAGGAAGATTCTGAGCAAGAACAAACCAGTGCAAAAGTTAATTGCAAAATACGTATTCGACCGCTATGAGAAAAGAAGATCATTAGTTCTTTAGGTTAACATTGATTATAGTTCCACTAGTGTGCAATCTGTGTTATGATTCTAAATTATTTGGATAAAGTCAATGTACATAGGACTGTATAAGACTCCAAATAAATAAAGCATTGTCATTGTCATTGTTGTGAAAGAGAATGCCCTCTACCCTGAACTTCAGGAAAAATCTCCCGATTCAAATCCTGACGGGGGGGCATAAGAACTAGCAGAGCCAAATGGATTCGAGGTAGATGACCTTCGCAGAGTGCTAGTGAGACTAGACCTCACTAACTAACTAACATGGGGAACTTGCTCGAGTGCCTTTACGATGGCAGTATAGTAATTCCTGATTTTTAACATTATGTTTTTAAAATTCGGAGATGAATGAGTCGGTCCAACGTCAGATTCCTGAGATATATAGCCAATAATGCCATAACATAAATATTAGATAAATCAATCGAATTTTCCATTTAGTGAGGTCTACGCTAACTAGCACTCAGCATAGGTCTTCTACCTCGAGTCCATCTGGCTCTGCTTCTGGTACTCGCCCGTCTGGATTAGAATCGGGAGCTTCTTCCTGAACTTCAGGGTAGGGAACACTCTCGTTCTCTTCGTCTTCGTTCCGAAAACCAGCATGTGTAGTACGAGACGAAGATTTGAGGACAAGACCGGGTAAAGCACAGTTCAATCGGGCAGACATGTCATGTTCTGAATAAGGGTTAGAATTGTGTACGAGTCGTGAAGTCCCTTCGTAGTCTCCTCTATGAAATCTTCGATCCAGAAAACCTCATCACGCACGGCAAAGATTACTAGCTCCTGACAGATTTTGTAAGAAAGATGAAAACCTCTGTCGTTTCAGTTCTCTGACAATGTTTCGCCTTGGCATTCTCTTTGAAAACACTCCTCCACTTGCAAAGTTTTCAAAATGGTCGCTCAAGGAAGTCAAAGACTCGAACCAGTCCACTTCAACTGCAAGGCCCGCAAAGCATTGTAGAACCAAAAATAAATTCGCGATACAGCGAAAAATAATTCTCAGCACGATGAAAAAATAATTCTCAATACTTGTATTAAAAATAATTCGCGGTACCACTAAAAAATTATTTGTGGTACGCATGAAAAATCTATTCATACAACAACATAAAAAAAGTAAACAGCCTTAATTAAAAAATAATTCATGCAGCTAAAAAAAATAACAACACACTAAAAAAATCCTGTGTAGTGATGACAAAAATACTCAACGGGTCCATAATAAATGCTGCACTGGCCGAAAAAGTCACTTGTGATGCCATTTTATTATATTAATTTTGACCAGAACGGGCCTCCATAGAGATTATCGAATTAAATTGCAGCCAGTTAAACATCAATCAGTTTAAGAGAAGTTACATCTTATTGTTGCAGTTCGCTGGCGCAAAGTAAACAAGTGGCCAGTATGTTTTGAAGCCAAAGGCAACCAGTTCGGAAGATTTTACGTCCCGGGGGGAAGATTAGCTGCCATAAAGCTGGTACATCTGTACGGATACGTGTCCTGTCACGTTCACGGCCCATCTTTCTGGTCCTACTGGGGCTGTGGCGACAATCCGTCGATGGGGTTAAACACTCAAGTCAACGCTGTCATCACAGACTCAAGCAACCACATTCTACTCCCGCCAATTCAGTTCCAGAAGATCAGCAGCTTAAAGTGGTACAGGGTTCCCGGATATAATTCCCTCTCACCTGAGCTTGTTCTGCCATTCTTTTCGTCTCCGAAATGGGTCCATTCCAACCAAGAATTACGCGTGTGGTACGGTGAAAACTTGGTCAAGAACAACGGAGATAACGGAGGAAAAGTGTGCGCTGATGTCTATGCTCTCTTTGTGTGACTGAAGAGACGCAATTGCTGCTTTTTCTAAGGGTTTTAAAAAATGTAAGGGATAAAGGGAATTTTGGTATAGCATCTTTTTCACTTGAATCAAGTTCGACATGAACTGTGCTCGTTTCGTCTATCAGGAGTCATTATTCCTATAAGTATTTTTTAAGAGAAAACAAAAGTTAAGATTAAATGATTTTCATACATTGTAAAAGTGCAGCAATAAAACTGATCGTAAAACACATTTTCCGAGTTTTCTGATTTTGTTGCGGGGGCAAACTTCTACAATACCAGGCGCCTGTTGCAATAAAAACCCAATGTCAAACGGAACTGCTTACGTTTAGACTAGAGTTAAAATAAAGAGTTTGACTAGGCTGAACGTCAGAGAAAACTACTAACGTCCGCATGGCGTTAAATTATGAGTTTGAATGAACTGAACCTCAGACGCAACTGCTAATAAGAAAGGGTTTGACTGGGGCATGTACAAAAAGGGGAGGGGAGGAGTGGTCGAAGAAAAATGTGAAACCACGGAGGTTATTTCAAAACACGAATTGCGACTAGCAGCGAATCTGCATCCGAAACAAGATAGAGGAAGTTGATTGACGTAACAGGTCCTTAGCAGCGCCAAATCCCATAGTCCCTTCATTATCAGATCGCCCCAGGCATGATGGGGGAAGAGAGGGCTGGTTCTCACACCCCTCCCTATGGTGTCCTGTAATTCTTCCTATTTGAATCACATCAGTGGGGTATCACTGCAAAAAGTAGTCATTTTTTCGGGCTCAGTTCTGAAACGGAGACTGTTACATTCCAAACGAAGTTTCTCTTCACAAAGTGAAACAAATGTACTTGCCAGTTTGTCTCGTCAGAAGTGCTGTAAGTGATCAAGTTTACAGTTCAACAATCAATTTTGTTGTCAGTGATGACCAGTCCGAACGGCTAGTCTCGAAAAAACTACCGATATCGGCATCTTAAAAACACTAATTTTGAGATACATAAACAAGTTAAAGCTAACGATATAATGTCCCAACGTTACGGCGACTCGATACTGGGGTAAATTTAATAAACCTTTTACAGGTGTAATTTACAATTGTAGCTATTGTTTTCAGACTCTTAAACAACAGCTACACTTTAAATTACCAGTGTAAGAGTTTTATTAAATTGACCCCTGATTCGACTTCAAAGATATATTCAACCGGATATTCTGGGGGGAGGGGAGGGGAGCGGAGGTGGGGAGAATGAGCGCCAGGGATTGGAGCAAAAGTGGCGTCTAAACACACTTTCCACTAAAGGCACAAGACGACCAAACCACTTGTAATTTTTACAGAATACAAATCAAAAAGTAATCACTGAAATTTCACCACATTTTGTTCTAAGATACAATTTATTTTAACCTTCTCCTCGTAATATGAAAATATATTTATACATTATTTACATTATATACAATACAGTCAACTCTGTTATAAAGCATACATCTAAAATAGGGACCTTACGATCTGACAACGGCGAAGCAGTGAAAACGTCATTGAAACCCTGACTTCGCTTTCTTTCAAACTCTTTTGCCATTATTCCAACTCGTTCAGAAGGGAAATTAAGCTGGAGTTGAAGAGGGAGGACCGCGTCCCAGATCAAAAAAATGACAGCAAAGCTTGATGCAGGTGCAGAGTTGTTGGTTTGCTTATTACACCCCTTACCTGCTTGACGTTCCCGTTGCCGTCTCCGTCGCAGTATCGTCACGTCCCTAATATGAGACTTAGGATCCTTCCTTTTCTTTAGTTATTTTCTGTAACTCAAGGACACCTCTCTAAGACGAACGAGCACTCAATACTTGTCAGAGGCCCATCAGGGCTCCTGTACCGATCCCAAGCTTTGAAAACATTAATCCCAAGTTTATGGCCAAGTTTTCGTGCTCTCACTCTCTCTTCACTCCTTCAATCTTCACTACAAGGTTTATATTTTTGATTGCGATCCAGTCATGTCAATATCAACCGAACTATCACCTGCACCCAGTCCACTTACGGCCAAGAGATCGGTACCGGAAGTGACGTCAGGCGGAAGACCTCCCACGCCAGCAATGTGATCAAGGTCAAAATCCAATGTGGAGTCCACATCAAAGGCCCCTGAAACGGAAAAACAAAATTAATAGTGTCACGCACCAGACGTTTGAAACCCTTTGACCCCCTTCGTGGATGACCAAGGCACTCACTTTTTATACAAGTGAAAGCAAGAGAATTCCCGGCTCCCAAGGGCTAAGGTGAATGGTGAACTCCCCCACTTCCCCACCCCTAGTTCACGACCCCATACATACACGGTAAAAGTTAAAAAAAAAAGTTAACCAGAATTTTGTTATCGCGCAGGGTAAGAAAGGATGGCAAATATCCAAATATGGCTACTGTAAATAAAGTCATTATTATTATTGTTATTATTATTATTATTATTATTATTATTATTATTATTATTATTATTATTATTATCATCATCATCACTACTACTAATACTACTACTATTAAATATCGAGCGATTCAACTCCTCTAGAGAAACTGCTTCGCTCATTTGCCGGTCCGGGAAGCGAAGACCATAATTTCTAGAATATTTCCGCCTACCGGTGGACCAAAATAGAGTGAATATGAAGTGAAAGGCCCCGGATTATCCCCAATCATCCCGGAGGGTAGGGGATCTGGAGATTTCAAATGATTGGTGCATAACGTTTTCAGAACATTTTAAATGAAATTTTAGCGAGCTACAAACTTGTTATTCACAGTACCTGCGGTTCCCGTTATGCTAGGGTCAGCGGCTCCACTGGCGTCAATGGCCGCATCAATATCGAAGCCTGGGTCCGACACATCAAGTCCAGCAACTCCTGGCCCTGACCAATAAACGTTGGTGGTGATTTTGTTTTGATAGAAACTTCAGCGCCATTTATACGCAGAAGAGAATAATTTATATTTGAAAAGAAGTGAGGTTTCTATCAAAACAAGATTACCTCCAGTACAGAACTTTCAAATGCTCTACCACTTGGCTGAAAAATCAGGCCAGACACGAAGATTTTAACTTACTAGGTAAAAACAACAGGCTAGGGGTTTATTTTCTTCTATTTTACCATCAAAAAAACCGGGGATCACGTTCATAGTATCAGGGGGAAAGCCCCTGGCCCCGGCTCATAGTGACCGCCCTGTAAAAACATTTGCCGCCTTCCTTCAAGCTTTCAACTAATCTCTGCGTGGAGTGAGATATTTCAGACGGAAGCGGGGATTTTGGGAAGACAAGAATATTAACATACCGTAAAATTCCGAAAATAAGCCCCTCCATGTATAAGCCCCTCCAAACATAAGCCCCTCAAAATCGTACCGCAAAAAACCCTCAGTCAAATCGCCCCTCCGAATATAAACCCCCGGGGGCTTGTACTTGGAATTTGCCCTCGAATACAAAGGAAAACAAAGCAAAAATGGTAAATTTCCTTTCCACTACAAGCTAGCCCAATCGATTTTGAGACGCAAATTTCCCATCGTAAATAAGCCCCTCCGAATAGACGCCACTCCAAAAATAAGCCCCTCGAAAAGGGACTTTGAAAAATATAAGCCCGGAGCTTATTTTCGGAATTTTACGGTAACTAATCCGAAATCCCTGAGACAATATCCGGGGGATATGTGAAAATCTATGGAGGGAAAAAAGTCAAGATGTAGGAATTCTCACATACCTAATCCCGTATCAAAATCCAAAGCCGAACCCCCAGGGACAATGTCCGGGGGGAGATGTGATACTCCCGATAGGTTCTGAAGAATCCCTTCCAGTTCTGTTCCTTCAGCGCCAGCTCCAATATCGAACAGATCTGCTGTAGAGGGCAATCCCTCGATTCCCGAGGGTACAATCCCTAGGGCGCTCACTGCTGCAATAGAATCAGAAGTTGGTACAGCAGCGGGGCCTCCCGTGGATACGACCGCTGATCCATCAAGTCCAGCGGTCACATCCTGGAATGAAGATCCCATGGAGAAGTTGGCTCCTGACATAGCGGCAAGATCAAAGGAAAAGTGTTCTCCTTCCATGGTGCTGGTATCTGACGTAATAGTGTCGCTTGATTTTGGTACTGTGCCAGCCCCTTGTACCCCGACATTCCCTTCATTTTTCGGCATTTCTTCGGGGAGATGGAATTTCTCGATAACATACTCGTCGTCCCGTTTTCTCTTCAGTGTAATTTTGAGGTTTGTGGATTGTTTCGGAGTTTCTGGCTTCTTCTCTTGTTTGTTAACCGTAGTTACTAATTCTGGAACAGCTGCACTTACTTCAGCTGTTGGAAATGAAAATGTCGGAGAAATTGATGAAAACGGAAACGCACTAAACGTTGGTGAAGGCGTCTCTAACGTGAACGCGGTGAACGATGGAGAAGTTCCATGAAAGACTGGGGTGTTCGGGTTGGACGGAGTCCCCACGGCAGCAGCGAACAGAGCAGCACTGGGAGGGAGTGACAGGCTGGCAAGCTTGGTAGTTGGTTGACTCAGACCAATGGGGAGCGGAAGTTCTTCACTCGCCTTGACCGGAAGTTCTTCCCACCTGACACTTTGCGCTTTTCTTATGATACAACGCATTGCAGCTGGGATTGACAGACACCTGACGATAAAAAAGAAGTTCAACTTTAAGAATAAATAGAGGCGCCGCCAACCGGTCAGCGTCGGTCTACCAGTGGGGATTTCTTTAGTCCGAACCCTGCCAAAGCGACCAGCCATTGTTTTAGTTCACACATAGTAGGTAGAGGGGACTGGTTATGAAAGGCTACAAACATCAAAAATAACAACAAAAACAGTGTTGCAGTTTAGGTTGAAGGCACCTCTTTGTTTTCTGTTGACAAATTGTGACGGAATAATTAATGCAGCGTTTTTTGTTGGTCCATAAGATAAAAATGATAGGAATGCAATGCTGTTGAACGTTGTGCACCTTCAAGTCCACAAAAAAAAGACATATAACAAAGGAGTCTGACCTGCTCTATAACAATTCAATGCTATTAACTATGATTCAGATGACGGCATCAGTGGGCGATGACTTTTATCCGTTAGCATGTTCTCCTTCACCCTTCTTAATACGC
>OZ037786.1:12036818-12144318 GCA_964035525.1 Porites cylindrica | reverse complement strand
ACTTATAACCGGCTCCATTCGCAAGAAAGCACGAAACCCGTGCTTGTTATAATGTTGATATATGAAAGAAGTCCCATCATAGCTTTGTTTTCGTGAATAAAGCACGTTGTTGTTCAACCGCCATCTTGGAGTGCCGCCTACTTTATTTCTCGCCTCTCCTCTGGTTTAAAACATTGTGTACGATTAACGCAGTACCAAACACGGGAAAAACTACAACTGGGGCTAAGAGCAGCAAAATCTGTAGCTTATTCTTGCCGCTGAGAAAAAATAACATTTTTTCGCAATCGTTTGAAACCTACCGCATAATATGTATTCCCATGTTCAGTTGGTAAAACATTTTTCTCTTTTAACCACTGTGAAGTGAAAGAAAACGGTAACATAAGAAAAAAAAAACAAACAAGCAAACAGACAAAATTAAATAAATAAGAACATTTAAGATCACCAAACAAGCTAATTAACTTTGCTGAACACCTTACCTCTCTTATGATAAGACTGTCGATAGGTACTCTTGAAGAATGAGTGAAAGTTCCTACAAGACATAACAGATAAAGAATAAACTGTTGTCTCCGTGAATAATAATCACTACAAGCCACATTACTACTAATAGTCCCACAGCAAATCGACATCATCGCCTGATGAAGACTGGCGGTTTGCCGTCGAAACTTCGCCATCAATAACAGAGTGACTATCACACGAACACTATCAAATAAGCACCACGATGGAACAATATCTTTCAATATACTATATGAAATTAACTGTTTTGATTCTCTCCCTCTTTAAGTATATTTTTTAAATCTCTCCGGCTTCGACTTTTCTTGTAGTCGAATTCTAGTGTTGTTGATTCTCCTCCTTGTATCTAGAGTTTATTCTTCAGGAATTCCGGTTTTTCTCTCCTCTCAAAACTTACAAATTTCACTTCCATCTGCAATGCAGGATCATCCATGTGTTTGCGCTAGTTCTCAAGACAGGATTTATTTCAGCTATATAAATATTGCCTTTAATTTTGCCATGACTGTTTTTGGGGAGCAGTCATCTTCATTGTTCAATAGATTCAATAAGCCTCCATTTTATATTTGTTGTTGTTATTGCAGAAAGATTTCTTTGATAACGAAAGCAATATCCAGAAACGGAATTATGGAATGAATCTAGCTAAAAAAAGAAATAAGTTAGTAATGGACAGTGATGTGTAGTAATGGATAGTGATGTGTAGTGATGGACAGTGTTGTGTAGTAATGGACAGTGATGTGTAGTGATGGACAGTGTTGTGTAGTAATGGATAGTGATGTGTAGTAATGGATAGTGATGTGTAGTGATGGATAGTGATGCGTAGTAATGGATAGTGATGTGTAGTGATGGACAGTGATGTGTAGTAATGGATAGTTATGTGTAGTGATGGATAGTGATGGATAGTAATGTGTAGTGATGGATAGTGATGTGTAGTGATGGACAGTGTTGTGTAGTAATGGATAGTGATGTGTAGTAATGGATAGTTATGTATAGTAATGGATAGTTAAGTGTAGTGATGGATAGTGATGTGTAGTAATGGATAGTGCTGTGTAGTGGTGGATAGTGATGTGTAGTGATGGATAGTGATGTGTACTGATGGACAGTGATGTGTAGTAATGGATAGTGATGTGTAGTGATGGATAGTGATGTGTAGTGATGGACAGTAATGTATAGTAATGGATAGTGACGTGTAGTAATGGATAGTAGTATGTAGTGATGGATAGTGATGTGTAATGATGGATGGTGATGTGTAGTGATGGACAGTGTTGTGTAGTAATGGATAGTGATGTGCATTAATAACAAAAAGTAAGTAAATACTTAAAGGAAAGACTTTCACGTGCTCTTCACGTGACTTGACACGTTTTACCAATAGCCTACTTCTTTCTTTACCTGATTTACCGACGACTTCATAGATTCTTTGCACAACTTCCACAGAAGCTGGAAGGGGTTTACAGAGCTCGAGCACAAATGATGCCTGGAACTCCTCGCTGTTGTTGTCATTTAATGACTGGTACTTAATGCTGTTAAAAAAGGACGACATTTTAATAGACAGATTTAGCAAAAATGAACGTGACAACAGTCAGTGACGACAGCGAGCTTTGACGACGCGCGCACATCTAAACAACGGATTGACCAATGACAGAGCAGCAAATTGACCACCGAAAGCCCAGGTACAGTCCTTTTCGCGCGTTTTCGCGCTCTCACTAGGAAATTCAGTTTGAGGATATAGAACAACCTACCCCTCCCCTAATCCAACATTTTCCCCTAAGAAAGAAGTAAGTGTTGATGTTGGCTTAGGGGAGGGGTAGGTGGGTAGTTTCCCAGAGTCGTATAATGATCCCAAAATTGACTAGTCCAGAAGTTTTGGCTTTGACGACTTCAGAGGCTTGATGAGCCTCCTGCTCTACTACAGGGACCAGGACTCTTTAGACTTAAAGAGAATGGAAACTGACTGCTACAAGGCCCGTTTACGTTTTATTCCTATTTCTGCTGCTCTTTGAGAAGCGATTTTAACCTCGAGTTTTATTGTGCATGTAAGGTTCATACGATGTACACACTCCTCGCGCTAGGTGGATGTGGATACCTAAATAAAGTACAGCTAAGGAGAGAAAATCTCGCCCTCACAGCCTATGTTATCCTTGAAGAGCAGAACGATCCTCGGTGTTGACCAAAAGGATCGCAGCTCCTGGGAACGAGTTTGTAAGTAGAGAGAAAAATAGCAGTAACATTCACTACGTTATGAGGGTATGATTCATGACTCTTACTTGGAATCCCATCCCAGCACGTTATAACGCATTGGCTCCATTATCAGGGGACTTGTGGGTAGTGAAGTCCTCTCTGACTGCTCCATTGACACGGATACCTGGTAACCAAAGTCTCGTGGAGGAGGGTCTGTCAAAAACAATGAAACCATCAAGCCTGAACATAATGTTTTTATTTAACCAATTCGACGCCGCTAAGGCGTTATTTGCCACTTCAGAATAGGGTGAGTTGACTTTC
The DNA here is from genome assembly GCA_964035525.1 of Porites cylindrica. Taxonomy (NCBI): domain Eukaryota; kingdom Metazoa; phylum Cnidaria; class Anthozoa; order Scleractinia; family Poritidae; genus Porites; species Porites cylindrica. Next base: position 12,141,312 of record OZ037786.1, on the reverse strand, counting down.
GCAAAGACTCTTGGACTGCAAATTGGAACGGTGACAAAATTGGCCAATAGCTGACCGGCGCGTCCCCAGTAACGATCCTTGAAACAATCGCCCGACTCATTTCACCCCTAGTTACCTTCTCATTTCTAAAGTGGTAAACGTCAAACCATGGTAACGGAACTTCGTGTCGTCCACGTCTGTTTCAATTCTCGGCGTCATAAGAAAGAATGGACACAAGCTTTCAGCGCAGTGATTTCAGGGATCGTTTGGAAGGACCAAAGCTAAATAAATTGATGGTATCCAAATGCAATCATTTACCAATCACTACAGTACTTATTTTGGCCTCTCAGATGATCCAACACATCTTTGCGCGAAAAGTTGGTGACAATTCATCCTGTAGTAGGAGTTGTGTCACGCTATTTATCAAAATTCTACCAGTAGAAACTGCCACCAAATTGGAATAAACTTAAGAATAAAAGATCAAAACATTAAAAAAGGTATGAATACCAAAGCTAATACGAGAGAAGGCACGGATTGGCAAACTTGAAAAAGGACTAAAACGGGTTGCAATAGTGGGTTTTTGAAAACTTGTTAGCCCAACAGTTTTTCAAATTTCATTTTTTGTCAGGAAGTATATTTGTTGGGCAAGAAGCTGCGATTTTTTCATTTACAAGTGATTTCTTCCTTTAAAACATGAAGTTTCATAGCGCATAAGGAAGCGTAATTGGCCGAATATTACAAAAAAACAGCCGACCCCCCGTGACAGAGCCCCTTTAAGGAGTTACAAATTGGAATCGGGGCGGGAAATTTTTTGCCCTTTATTTCTCACCCAGGGTGGGGTATATTTTGGCAATTGGCTGGACAAGGGTTCCAAAATTACATAATATTTAAAAAAAGACAGCCGATCCCCCCGTGACAAAAGCCCCTTTACGGAGTTGCAAATTGGACTCGGGGTAGGGAATTTTTTGCCCTCTATTTCTCACCCAGGGTGGGGTATATTTTGGCTATTAGCTGGACAAGGGTTCGGAAATTACATTAAACAGCCCACTAGGGCGGGGGGCAAAGTAACTCAAAATACTACTAGCTGTTTAGGCTTATGTAGGTACCTTCTCCGGTAAACTGGCGATCTTGTCCAAGTCTTTCTACATCCAGTAGCTCGTAAGGTGAAGCGAAATAAGCTAGCCGCATTCGTCGACCTAATAACAAGAACCTGTACTATTAATGATAAAACTAAAAGTCAAAATAAAATTTTAGTGTTCTTCAATTATTTGTGTAGTTTTTCCAAACATACTTTATGCAATAAATATTGACTACCGTAAATCCTCTATTTACCCTCCTGGGGGGTTATTCATTTCAAGCTCATTTGAAGAGGGGGGGGGGAGCTTAATAGAGACGGGGGCTTATTTAATTTGGAAACGGCGATGGTATCAGTTCTCCATAAAGAACTAGAATACATAGTAGAAAAGCTCAAGTACAAGAAGTTTTAGGTCATGCAGCCGAGGATCAGAATCAAATCCGAACTTCCAGTTGGTAAATAAACCATCCTTGATAAGTCCACACGACGTTTTACGATCGTGATTGATTGATACAGTCTATAGATTATTAGTGAAGAATAATAAGGGGAGAGGGAGGCTTATTAAGTTTCTTCCCTTGAAAAGGGGGGGGGGGGGCTTATTGGAGGGAGGGGGCTTTTTTGAGAGGAGGGACTTCATAGAGGATTTACTGTATTAAAGTTGTATAAATGTAGACTATAAAATGCCCTCACCTCCCTGCCTTGGGGTAACGAATCCAACAGGGCCCCGGGTTATTGCTTCACTGGAACTCATGTCTGTTCTGTTAAAATTAAAATAAATGAATGAAAAAATAAAAACTTTTTATCTCTGTGTCAGTAAGTAATCGAGCCAAGGGCAGAACCCTCTACTGAATTAATCCATTGATTACAATTTCTGAAAACCAAAAGTACCTGGCCTAAGAAAACAGCCGTCATAGAAGTGATGCCACCACTAGTTTCTACGCAAAATGACGTCCGAGGAACGAGCGCAGAAATACAATACTGATGACGCATCACCATCAAGATCTGGTTGGTGTTTCTGATTGGTTGAAGCAAATTTCCCACATGGGATGACCACTCAGGAGCACTACCCTGATCTGGGTAGTGACACGTAATGGATTTTCTGCACTCGGTCCTCAGACGTCATTTTGCGTGGAAATCATAAGGTGGTGTTGCAAAATGGCAGCTGGTAATAATAGGCTGATTTAGCAACAGGACGGGAACGTCATTTGACGACGGGTAAGCGCGCGGAAAGGACTAAACTCGACTTCCGGTACCCAATTTGCTGCTCTGCCATTGGTCAATCCAGTTGTTTGATTTGCGCGCGCAGTCGTCAACAGACGTTCCCGTTGTGTTGCTAAATCAGCCTAATAATACAGTCGAATTTCCATGTGGGACCATCTTTAAGAAGCAACCACCTATCAAAAACACTAAAGTTCTCACGGTCAAAGCCTTACAGTTGAAACCTCTGGTAAATGACCACCTCCTGTAAGCGACCGTGGCCACATTTCGGGGCTTATGGTTTAATAATCTTCCAATGTTTTTAACCTCTTGTAATTTACCACTTGACGCACGGTCAGATCTCTATGTTCGCTGTACGTAATAATTATGCTACTCAGAGTATAGGGAAAACTTTTAGCAACAACATGAAACTACACACATTGCAACTTAGAAATTACATGCCATGAATTGTCTTCCTTACAGTAGATGTGTCCTGACCTCTTCTCGGAAGAGACCCCCTGTCGTTTGATTCTTGTAACCGGTCACCTCCCGTACGTGACCACTAAGTCTTCGCATTTTGGGCGGTCGCTTTAGGGAGGTTCGAGTGTATTATACTATGGTTAGCAAAGTGTTGATTGTTAAACAAATTCTCCTCATCAGAACCACAGGAAATGCATAGACAAGAATGTGGAGAATATTATGTAAGTGGATATTTACCCAAAGAGAGTGGCCATCATGTTGATGTCTGTCTCAACTGCTTTAAGAGCTGCAAAGATCTTGGGTTTCTGAAACCTGAAGAGATTTGTTATTGACAAAAATGGTGGGACACTTTACTTACACTGTATTATTTTTTTAATACCTACTCTACCTAATTATGTGGGAGTCTCCGACAATGGTATAAATCTGACGGCACCAAGGCACCAAATCTACCAGGTAAAATTGACTTTTGTGCCTTTCAGTGGTCTGGAATCCGCAGACTCCGCATACGAAAGGGGTGGGGATGCGTGTCAGAAATTTTGAATTACACCCCTAAAGGAGACCGATCTGGGCGTGGCCCAAGCTTTTTTTGACCCCTAAAAGAGACCATGTTAAAACACAAACAATACAAATGAGAAAACTTGGATTATATGAATTGAGTAAAATAATAAAACGAATTAAAAATGTACATATCAAATATATATTTTTATAGTTTTTCGTGTGCAACCGTAAACGACACCTTCACGGCTAAATATGATGGCGTTTTGCCAAAGACACCCTGAATGAGACAATAATTATGCGTAGTCGCCCCCCCCCCCCCCCCGGCGGTTTGCCCGCAAAAATGGCGTCTGAGGAACAAGAGCAGAAATTCCACAGTGATGACCTATCTCAAATCAGGGCAGTGCTTTTCATTGGGATTGCGCGTGCTACGAGGGAAATGTGCTTCAACCAATCAGAAGCACTACCTTGACCTGAGCAGTGACATGCCATCAGTATGGAATTTCTACCCTCTTTCCTGAGACACCATTTCCCAACAAAACGTTGGTGGCTTCGTCTGGTGGCTTCACAGGTAAATCATTGGAGGAATGATTCACCCACATTAATGTATAGAGCTTTGTATGGAGAACCCATGTTGTTGTTGGTGTTGGTCATGATGATCAAATTACAATATTTTAAGTCAATGCACAAGTCATAAGAATAGGACCCATACCCTGGGCTTGGCGGTGCTCGACACTAACGCTAGTCCACTAGCCCAGGCTTCGAAAAACTTTACCCTGGGCTCGTAAAAATGTGCTCCAACTAGACCCTAGACCGGTAAGCTTAGCAGAAAAATAAATCTTCTACAACTCTATAACTTGAGAAGTTCCTTTTCTAAAACGCTTCATCAATAGTGAGTTTAAATGTAAGCCAAAGGACTTTCTATCTATATCGTACAATTGACTCCTGTGGAAGCACGGATGCCACGCTGGAAAAGGACTTGCGTCCTTGTTTCCCTGTCGCTCAATACAATAGGGGCCTGAGCCACCGTAGGTTCATTATCTTGGAATTCATTCGCGCACATTCACCACAAGAATGAAGGAGCTTTTTATAAAATAAAAAACTACCTTTGAGAAAGCGTTCTTCAACGACCGATGATGCTGAGGCAAATATTCATTGTTTACCAAAAAATCACACCGGGCATGAAGAGAAAAAGGAGTGGGATAAGCGGTCAAGAAGTTTTCAGCGAAGTTTGAAGAAAACATAATCCTTTTTTGCGATTCATACAGAGGAACTTGTATGCCTCGAACAATAGCACTCATGCCGAGAGATTAGCAAATCCGAACTCTCCTTTTGTCACAAACAGAAAATTTCTGTCTGAACTCATTAAGAGTTATGAAAGTTCTGAACCCCTAATGCAGGCTACAAACACTTGTAAAGTTTCGAACCACCTCAGTTTTTCTCGGACCAGTGGCTTGTCCTTGTGGGCTAGTGATTTTATCAAACTCGCTAGCCCAACGCCTAGATGTATAGTCCAAAAACATAGGGTACCTCTTTCCTACAGTTCTGAAATGCCAAAACGTGATATGTAGGTAACACAAAACACAGGTACTCACGTATCACGAGACAACTGATATAGATCGCAGAGACCTTGTAAATGGCACAAAAATTCATCATAATCTCCTTCTCTGCAAGAGAAAAAAAAAACTAAAATTACAACGTATTTCTACAACTGTAAGATGATTAATTTTAATAATTAATAATAATAATATATCATGCATGTAGGTAAGAAAAAGGTTCCAACCCGTTCCTTTAATTTTGATGTTTCCAAAGCAAACTTTTAAAGCCCTCATTATACCGCTATTATCAGTGATGGGGGTTAATAAAACAACTTCGTTAGTATGATCTTCATTGCCAAACACTTGTCACAGTAGCAGATATTTCCAAAAGACATGTTACCGCAAATTCTAAAAGCCAAATTACTTTTACCTTAGTATTCTTGTCAGCTCAGGACAACTCTGTGAAACAAAACAAAAAAACAAACAAAACAGGCACTTTTTGAGTATTTATTAAGAAGGTCCCATTCAAAAGTCAATAAGAAACAGCCCTGGCTAAGCTAGGACAGCCCAGTGAACCTGTTGTGGGAAAAATCCATTCTCAACCAGGTTAAGCCAATATTCAATCCAGATTATTCAGAGATTAATTTGTTTCCTTCCCTGATTATTCATAGAGAACAAAGGAAGTTCTTGGATTCTCACAGTTTACAAGGGTAGACCGGAAGTTACAGTAGGAAAATAAAATGGTTTGCTCCTATATCCTTTCAGAGGATATGGGCTGTGATTTGCAATGACACGATTTTTCTACTCTTTTTAGTCTGTTCAGCTGATTTTGATCTGCTTCTTAGTGGTTTGTTCTCCCACCATGACAAATTTTATAGCTCTATGTTTATGCACAAGATTTCCACCCGGGTGGTTTGGGTATGGTAAGCTCCCCTGGTTTGACCTGAGAATGGATTAAACCAATGACATACATGTACTAAACAGGGCTGTTACTAAAGGTCCAAGGCTGGGAATTTCCCCCAGCTACTATATGTACAATGTACGAGCATGACCCCAGGCTTCATGTAGTTTCAAACATCATGTACTAACTTCCTAACTGACTTATTGCTAGCCTGCAAAAACATCCATTTCTCTACGCTCTTCACCGCTGGGGACATTTCATGTGGAACGTCCTAGCAGCAAAAAGCACGGAGAAATCGATGTTTTCACAGGCTAACGTATTGCATGTACCCAGCAACTTGAGATCTTATCTGATCAGCAACCACTTCCTTTTGCCTTCCAGTGAGTGGACAAGGAAATCTTGTCTTTTGCAGATAACTTTCGTTATTAGATTCAGAGCTTCTAGCTTCTTAGAATTTTTCTTAGAATACATGTACAACATTGATCAAGTCCTGAATTAAACAGCGGTAAATTAATTTGTATCTCTTCTATGTGTACACTGTAGGCTTATTGTTGTATACCTCAGGATCACCAGTATGTGCTACTTTAACTTCTGAAACTGTTCCATCAGCTTCCATTTGCACCTGTAACATAGAAAAAATATTGTCACTATTTAAATTGATTAACTGTAAATTGGAGACAACCTTGGTACGTCTTATGATCAGCTTGTCTTGCTGTTCTCTAAACAACTAAGATAGGTTTACCTTGAATGTGTGTAGTTTGATTATTTACACCTGAAACCCTTTGGGATTGGATAAATTTAGATCTTTACATTTTGCAAGGTTGTTGTGGAAAGGGATCATGTACACACTGTAGGTCACCCCCTCACAGCATTATCAATACAGCACCCTGTTTCTGGGTGTTTGCAAGGCTAAACATAGCTCTCTAGAAAGAGCATGTGTTTAGAGTTTTTGTTATGTCTGTTGTGCACTTGTGATTTATTGGCTTGCTATGTCATATAAGCGTGAAATGTAACCTGTTTTTTCAAAGAAAATAAAGCATGATTTCACACACAGGATGATGCCTATTTCAGTCTGGTGAATTTAAGCATTAAGTTTAACACTTTACCTTCACCTTTACCTTTTATAGCACACCAATGACTAGCATCAAAGACAAAAATAAAATGAAGCGTGACAGGTCACGCTTATGTTTCTGAAGTACCACATCACACTTCACTTTCATGTTACCGGTATGTAGCATTCCGATGACCATAACAAAATTTCTTTTGACTTGAACCAAATAAATTGATAAAATGACAAGCAGCGATGAGATTGTAATAGATCCTCCTCGTTTGTGAACTGAATCATACGGTATTTTGTATCTGGCCTTCAGAATTATCGCTTTTCTTACTTACAGACACAAGACGACCGCAAAGTGTAACAGTTACCATAGAAACTAGAAACACAAAAAAACTATTTGAATTCCAGCTTATCCTTTGAGAAAACAGCTCTCACATTTGGCTTGCTACTGCTGAGCCATTACTTGCTTGTCTTAAATATTATTAATAGGTACAAGATGATTTGCCTGGACTCCCCACCCCTTTGGACCAGTGAGATTAAGACAAGTTACACACCCAGCAAGATACAGTGTAATCTACTTGGCCCAGACAACCAGGTGGGTCATTCAAGCCCTGTTCTGGACATCTCTTGCAATTACAAAAAAAATTTAAGAACTATTCTGCAATGAGCAAGACTGTACCTCAACATAAAACATGTCTGAATTAATGAAACAGTCTCTTCCATTTTCAATGAATTTCAGCCTACAAAAATGAAATTTAAACACAGATAATTAGTTACAGAAGAAAAGGAATGATTGGTCCCCTGCCTACTTGTCGCTTTTACCCAGCAACTTGAAATCTTAGTGACACCCTTGAAATAATGCAAAATTCCACAGAAAAAAGGGGGGAGGGGGCGTGGTCCCCTTGGACAAACCTAGATCTGATCCGCCCATGAGACACCCAAATAATACCTATACATGTAGACACTGATAACACCTACCCAACTTTTCTTGTTATTGCTTCAAGCCTTTGTACAACAACTTTTATTGATTTCTCTAAAAAGCAAAATAATAAATTGATGATCAGAATAACTTAAAATAAGCATGTACAATGGTGATGCATGTTGAGTTTTTTTAAATTTTATTTACAAAAAATGTAGAGCACCATGATTTAAGACAAATGTGTAAAAAGAAGCAACACGTATGCATCTTACAGTCATGCAAGGTTCAAGTGTACCCCCAAGATGTCATTAATGTTATTACCGGCATTCAAAAGTTGAATCCTTTGCATTTATGCATGTGTAATGAGCAATGAATTGACATGCCAGGTAGTTATGAAAGTTCTACCTCCTCAGTTTTCTTGAATTTGATATAAAACTCTTTAAAGCAATTTTACCAGGGGGTTCATTAAGGTTTTGAACAGGAGGGCAACTGAGTTTGACACCCGGGCAAAGAATTGGCAAGGCCCAGAGGGCCTTGCCCTCTAGGGGGGTCTGGGGGCATGCTCCCCCGGAAAATTTTGAAATTCTATAGTCGTAAGGATGTGTTTTCCTGCATTTTGAAGCTGCAGACAATGACTTTCAACAACCAAAAAAAGATAACTCTTCTAGACAATTTAATCATGATTTGATACCAATACCCACCACACAAATTGGACTTTTTGGTTCTCTTTTAATAGCTCTGCTCATAATAATCTTTACTCAAACTCACCGTCAGCATCTGAGCCGTAATCAACTTATCTTTAAAATTTCAATGACTAGACGGGAGGAGCACTGTTTTAACGTGAACGCACCGAAAATTAATTCATTGGCGTAAACCATAAGACGAATAAAAATCACGCTTCGCTTCGTTGAACATGATGATTAAGCCATTCAATATATACAGGCAAGTAAAAGGTTAAATCACAAAGAAGTCTACTCATCTCTTGGTCTTTTCTCTACTGGAGGCCCCTTGGTTGAAGCCGAAAAATAATACGCTATCGAACGCGTTTTTTTCTGGGCCGCCATTCTCACGTGCTCGCAACACTGATACATTTCAGGTTGTCGTTTATGAAGCACAGTTCTTTTCGCAATGTGTTATGGGGCGATTCTTGTTTTTAACACACAAAGAACGAGGGGATTTCATGCCACGTGTAATAAAGTGGAAATTGCACGGCAAAGTATGTTTTACACTCGATAAGACTCATCAAGAAATGGGCACGATTGTAACTTAAAACTGTTTTTGATCGTTCCTTGTATTAAAAAGAAGTTCTTTGAGATGTAAAGCAGCCGGGCAAAGTCGTGTTCACAGCCGGTCAATTTGCCTGGTGCCCGGCCCTTAATGAACCCCCGGATTTTATCCATTCAAAAATCTTTCTATCGGACCAAATACAGAGAGCTTATTGTAAAAAACTTAACACTTGATTTTTACACATGCAGGAATGTAGATTCAAATTTGATACTGGTTGTGGCGATTCATTTATGGAATCTAGACTGTATCAGGGTATGGTTGACCTGGCTAGATAAAAGGTTTAAAGGTTTAAAGGCTTGTTTATGGTGGAAAGTGCACTTTGCTTATCCAGCTAGTTTACAGGCACTCCACTCTAATACTCAGAAAAAAAATAATTCAAATACAATATAACAGGATCAAAAACCCCAACCTGGCAGGAGGCAACCAGTTGGCTATTTACAAGAGTGGCCAAGGATTTCAACTCGGGACCACCGAGAACAGATCCAGCAAGTGGCCAGAGCAGGACTCAAACCTGGAACCGCTGGATTGCAAGTCTGACTCGCTGACCACTCGGCCACGCTGCCTCCTTTTATGATGATAATAGGAGGGTGCTGATTGTTTACACTCTGTACCTGTCATAGCACTTTGCAGCTTATCCAAGCATTCTGATATGTAGTTTTTCACAGGTGCAAGATTATCAATTTGTTGCTGCCTTTCCTATGAAAATATAAAACACATCAACTCCATGCATATTAATTTAGTGCAAAGTCAAAAACAAGAGTCCTATGGCTCAGTTAATTCCAAATGTACCAATAACAACACCCCCACCTCCACGCAGGCATTTGTCAAGCATTTACCAAGTTGTGTGTTACCACAATGGGGCATTTGTTATCTAAAGTCTGCTGGGGTTGGGGAATTTCTCAGTGTGGAATTTTATATTTTTCTGTTGATCGAGCAAGAGGTCAAGGTGGCTAAATGTTAACAAAGTTCTTTTATTGCATCTTTATGGACCTTGACAGACATCATCTACAAGGCCACATAGAGCCTTCCCAACCTGAACAAGCATGATAAATACAAGCCCTCGGATTTCACAGTAACGATGTTTTCCGGTACCATGTCATTACCATGGTCTTAAAATAACGCAATTGTAAAAATAGTTTCCCAGTGACATATTGTTTAGCATCTATCAGTTTTCTATCATTCCCCATCTTGAATCGTTCCCAAAGTACATTGCATGTTACTGGTTTATGGCTTCCAGTACCAAGAAAAAAATACGTGACTTTGCAAAATTGAGGTGGGTTTCCATGAAAATTCATGGAACCAAAAAAGTTGTTAACAGATGGTTTCCTCGGGCATGATCTATGGGAACGGAACCAAAAATTGTTTTCCATGGGATTTGAAATCCTATAGGACTTGTCAATAAAGTATTAATTTTATTGTATGGCAAAAACAAATTCTTTTGCTGTAAGACAAAGTCAGGAATCACGAAAAAGTGCCCATCTCGCCCCCTCGGATAGCTAATCAGAAGTCAGGACTTTTAAAAATCTTTTTACCCTGTCATTGGGCCAGACATAAAGTAAGCTTATACAGTCAAACCAGTATATAGTGGTCACCTTGTATATAATGGTCACCTTGCCATTTCCCAAGGGTGACCATTGTACACAATGCACACAATCCTTTTCCCTGCCATGCACAACAGTGGAGGCTGAGTAATAATCAAGCCTTGTCACATATCTATAGAGCTTTACAAAATTAAGCTTTTTAATAATGGCCACTCATAAATTGAGGAAATCATGCTCTGTTAATAAATTATAATAATTGGATAACCCATCCCTTACCAGAGAAGCTCGAATAGCCTTTGCAGGATCCGGCCAGCTTGCGCAGCTCTGGCATTTTGATCTGATGCTGTTCAGTAAGTCAGTAAATTTACTGTGTTCTGAGTAGAAATTTAATGACCCAAAAACGTGAACTGCAAAAAGAAAGGTAAGTTTTTACAGGGAAACACTTCATTGCGTACACAGTAGTGAAAGCTTACATTGTATGTTGTGCACCTCGCAAATAAATGACGCATAGCCGCAAGGCTGCTGCCTAAGAAAAATTTTAGGGAGCCCTTCGGGCTCCTAAAGTTTAAAGTTAGGAGCCCGAGCCACATTGTTAGGAGCCCAGTTTGAAATCCATGTATTGTTTTTCCAAGATCATTACATAGGTTATAGAGGTTCTTGCACACTTTAATAAGAATTCGCCGGGCCTAATAAATAACACGTAAACAAGAATTAACCGAATTATTTACTTTCATTTATTAATTTATTCAATTAACTTCCACATCTGTTGTGTTCAATGTGACCTAGAAGAGCCTTCAAAGAATTTTCTAAAATGTAACAATTAAACTGCTTCTTACCTTTCTTATACACATTCATGAGCCGGAAAAATATTTGAGGGGCTTAATTTGCGTGTAAAAGGAATTTTCACAATTTTCACAATAAAAGAATAACATAACAGTAGGTAATTTCAACTCAGAATTATTTACTTGACTTTCACATTTGTTCAGTAACAGTTGTGTTCCACATGACAACTTAACTAGTCTTCCAAAAACTTTCTAAAGTAGAACAATCCTCTCCTTGCCTTTTTTATACATGAACAGGAAAAATCGACGAAAACCCAAGCAAACGATGAACTGCACGAATGTCAACATAGGCAACAAACAGCCCATAATTTTGCTATTCCATATTTGGAAGTCAAATCTCAGACCCAGTCTTCAACTGCCATCCGGACTCGGAAACGATGGCTTCGTTCGTTTCGACAAAGCTTCACAGTTGAACACGTTAGGTTTACATAATTTACGGTTTATTTGTGGAAATTTTATACTGCCTAATCGCATCATCGCTAACCATATCAACAGTTCCACTGTTTAAAGTCCTACTCCAGCTAAAGGAATATAATGTACAAGGAGGTTAAGTCTAATGCCGTGTGTTAAGTCAGGCGCCCGCGCGGGCTCCTTGTACCGAAATTTGGTCGCCCATGCTCTTACCTTGGGCGCCTCTGGCGACCGGGCGCCCGTTAGGCAGCAGCCTTGAGTCATAGGGAACTAAAAAATAAGCCAGGTCAGTACTTACTTTTAGTGCCATCAAATTCCTTTCCTTTCAGACCTAATTCTTCCTTATAGTTGCTGACGAGTTCTTTCAACTTTAGACAACATGATCCACAAGTTTGTGAATCCAGTGCGGCCGCCATCTTGTTTCGTTGTCGTTACTTGACATGCGCAAAAGATAAGTTCGCGGGCTCATAATTTTAAGGGCTCACAAAATCTGTCGAAGCGCCAGTCCGTGATCATGCCCTCTCCCTTTATCTCTGTAATCTGTTTTCGGGATTTTTTTTCCCTCTCGAACCAAAGAAGCAAAAAATAAATAAATAAACTAGTAGTAATCATAGATCAATAAGTGCGTTCGAGTTTTCTTAGCTCCAGATTAGCTTTTGTGTCGTCAAGCTTGATTTCAAAATCATGGAAGAGATCATGAATTAAAAGGTAAACATTCTTTTCGTAAAAAATGTTCTTCGCGTATACGGCTTCAAAATATCTCACTCATTAACTCTCTACTCTTAAAATGTCTTATTCTCCCTCAAGCATGGTCGATAAAAATGTAAAGTAGATCGTAAAAAGTTCTTTGTTGTTAAAAAGATAAACATGTCACTACAAACTTCGAAAAAATGGTAGCCTTGAAGGTTAAAAGTCTTGGCTTCTTGCGTGACACAACTTGAAGTGAAATCAATGATCATAGGAGCGACGGAAACATATTAGGTTTCTGCTAGATTACTGATGTCAGAGAACCGGACAGAATCTTTTGCCATTGTGCAAACTTTTCATCTCATGATTATTTTACGTTCATGTAGGTCAGTTCAACATGTTTTAAACTTAGCTTGCTTCAGCGAGCGAGATACTTATCATGCAAAATTACCCGCGTAGAGATATCAGACGTGAATAAAGCATTACAGTTGTAACAAACTGCACTGATACGCTCAAGCTTACTTTTTCGTGCATGAAAGAGGTTAAACTACAAATATGTAAATAGACTCAAACGCACGGGTAAACTTCTCACGGCACAAATGTTACCTGGTCTTTATTTGTGTGTTTCTACGAAGTTCCAGCTCGATTTGAACGGCATTGACCGAAAAGTTTAGCAGAATCATCAGCTCAGTGATAAAACCCGCTTAGAAAACAACTCCAAAGTTCATTCTTTTGCCGAACTCAAATATTCCCGTGTAATCATCTAGTTGACCTTGATGGAACCAGTGATGCACGTGATTGCCATATGACAATTGCTTATGACGTAAAAAATAGTTGTGTGCGCATGTCCACCAGGTGAGCCCGCAATTTCTTTGGCCGGCTATTGGGCTTAAAATTCGTGCGCGCGCTTAATAATTATTCAAAATGGCGCAGATTTTGAACATCGCCCGTCCAAGTAACCAAAAATCTCGAATCTTCACGCCTGGCATGCACAGGTATCCCATCGACCACAGGATCCCCAGAGATTACGAAGCGTTCTCCTAACGTCGAACGCAATAACGCATGATCTCAGGTTATCGAAGCGCGAGATGTCACAGTTAAGTAATGTAGGTAGCATCTATACAATTCATTGTTTTAATGTACCCATACAAGCCAAAAGTAATCGGCTCCTGTACAAACCATATTTGCTTTAAGGGTTTTATTGCAACCGGTTTGCTGTATCCTAGCAGTGATCCTTTAATCAAACCGGTTCCATTAAAAGCCATAAGATGGTCAAAAATCGGTTCGGGAACCACACAGGAGAAGAAACACCCCGGGGGGGGGAATTCCATATGAAACAGACGGGGATACTCGTCGGAAATTTTGAATTTAACCCTAAAGGAGACCATCTGGGCGTGGCTCAAGCTTTTTGTGACCCCTAAAGGAGACCAATCTGGGCGTGGCTTAAGCAAATTTTGACCCCTAAAAGAGACCGCTTAAAAACACACAAATACGACATGCAATGAGTTTTAATGATATAAAGACATAATCATCGAATGCTTTTATCTAATAGTAGTTTTTAAAAGCATTGTCGTAAATCTCAAGTTCTTTGCGGAACTTTAAACGAGACCTTGGCGGCTTAAAATATTGGCGCGTTGCCCGGGACACCCTAAGAAAGACCAAAATCCAAAATTTACACCCCTAAGCGAGACCGTGACGAGCATCCCCGTCTGTTTCATATGGGAGTCCCCCCCTCCCCCCGGAGAAACACACAACTTAAGAGAGACTAGCCGATTTACTAATAATAATAATAATAATAACAATAATAATTTATATAGGGCTATTCAGCTTCTCTTTCATAGAGCTTTTTCATAGCTCTTTTATAGCGTTTCAACTTTGCATTGTGATGACCTGGTGATATTTACAGCTTCACCTTGGGCCACCTATGAACTATCTGTACGGTATCGCTTGGCTCGCTAAAAACGAAGTTTCAGTAACAAAAACAAATACACCGTCGTGTTTTTTCGAATGAGCTTCTTGGGGCTTGTTTTGGCTAACAGCAGCTATTGGGAATAGCGCGCACGTGATTGTTTGTTGTTGTTGTTGTTGTTGGAGAGAGCGGGGTAGCCACGAGAAGAGAGAGGACATGTCAAATAATGATCCATCACAACAAAAGTACGGCTGCGGGACTCTTTTTCAAAACTGGAGTACTCGTAGTACATATCAAGTTGGAGCAATTTGTTACTCCTGCAACCTGCTATATCACATCTCTCTCACTGTTGTCGGTTGCGTTATTAGCCCAATAACCTTATGATAGTACCCAAGGAATTTATCTGTCCAGGAAAGAAAGTAATTAATAAATGAATATTAAAGAAGTACACTTTTATACACTGGATCCGTCTTCTAGCAAGTGAATCCAGCTAAACTTGAGTCGTGTCTTCTTAAAATTCCAAAGTAATGGTCCAGTTTTGTTATTTATAAGACCACAATATGAACTGAAGCACATGCACACTACCGACTCCGCGGTATGGCCAGTACCTTACGAATGGGTACAGCCCTATCACCCCGGCAGTGGCAGTTATGGACAGCTTTTTCGTTCTTGTTAGGACTCATCAGCATGGCATAGCCAGCGAAGTCTCACTTACGATCACTGTGCGCATGCGTAAGGTACTGGCCATACCGCGGAGTTGGTAGTGTGTGCTTCAGTTCATATTGTGGTTTTGTCATTTATGACTTTATTTAAGCATAGAAACTGTTTCGTATCGTCTGTTGCCACGGATGGCAAGGATCGACATGGATAAAAAAAATTGGGCCAACTTTTTCAAAGTTTTAAACTGTTGTGCCCGCAAAACGCACCAAAAACAACATTGTTAGTCTCCTTGATGAAATTTATTTGATATTTTCTTCGTACTCTAAAGCTTAGGGACTAAATAATAGACTACGAGTACTCCCCCATTTTTCCTAAAGGATAGTAGAGCGAGCGAAACGCGAGCGCGCGTGAAAATCACCCCACGCGAAAAAAGACGACACTTTCTCGCGTGGGGTGATTTTCACGCGCGCTCGCGTTTCGCTCGCTCTACTATCCCTGAGGAAAAATGGGGGACTACTCGTAGTCAGAATAGAATGGAACTAAAACAGCATTCATGCCTCGCGACACTACATAGTCCTTTTAACTTAACTTATTTTTTATTATAGCAGAGTTTAGCGTCTTGCAGATTATTTGAGAAGATCAAGAAAAAACAGATAACTGGAAAATCATTTAAGGAGATCACGCTGTGGCACCCTTTTAGCCCGTAGTGATAAAGAAAGAAGCTTTCCTTGAACCACAGTCCTCCTAACTGTGTTAGGAAGTGAGGCAAGAGTGGGCGGGGGAGGGTGGCCTTGTTTGAAATTTTCCCTGGAAGGAGAGCGCTAAAACAAGAATGGTACTCATTCGAAGAAAAAATTTCAAGGTATATAGGCTCCATCGGGAGATCGGCCTTAGTAAATAGTAACAGTATAGCATTCACTATGCTCGATTTTCCGTCGCCTCTCTAATGGGTGACGTTTGTTCGTTGCGGTTTGCTTGCGTCGCGTGCGGTTTCGGAGCAAAGAACAAGTAACGAGAATCTAAGACCGCGCGAAAAATGGGGCGAGTAAAAGAGCTGGGAGGGAGTGAGCTCTCGTTCCCCGTTCCTTGTCGTTCGTCGGTCTTTCTTCGCTCCGAAACCACACCGAAACGCTTGCTACACAGGCTACCTTGCGGTCTAAGCGAGTAGGAGTGCAGGCTCATTTCACGAAAAGCGGCTGGTAATCGAGCAATGGAGCCCAGACATTCACACACTGGAAAAATTAAAACAAATGGATGAACGAAAAAGAACTTTCGAGACAAGAAAAACAAAAGCCGCTTGTGTTCTCGGCTGAAAGATCTGAAAAACATGAAATAGATACGTACGATTATGAAGGATTAGTTTAACCATTAGAATATTGGCATTAAAGTGTTTTAACTTGACACATACGTCGCCAATACGTAAAACAATTGATCCATACATATGTAAACACAAAAAGATTAAAAAATTGTTGTTTAGAACTAATTATAATTTGCGTGTATGTTTGGCTTAAATATTGTTTGAAATAAAGCAAAATCTAGACCGTAAAAAAATCATAGTAAGAACTCTTGTCATCATCAATACGATACAAACTCGTTGGGAAAAAATCATTATCATGTTTTGGCGCTGTAGGGTGAAAAATATACGACTGAGTATTCAGAGGCTAGGGTTAAATAGTTAAGTCGTCATAAGTCAAAATTAAAGAACCCTTTACTCCTAAAAGAGTCCAATAAACAAAGAATTGGCCCACATATCGAATTGCCCTACTAAACGTATATGAAGCTATGCTAAAGTGCTGCCAAAGAGGTTATGTTTGAATGATCACACCATGATAGTATCTCACTCACAGACTTTTAAGTAAGTTCAAGGATCACTGGTCTTCCATTTTACTATATAGAATGAAGAGTTCACCACCGGCCGGTGTTTTCCATACAAACATTTATATTTGTGGTGGAGTTCCCGCTACTACTGACTTGATTTGTCATTTTCTGTGCGTTTTTAGTTAGTTTTGACAGTTTTCTTAATCTTGACATTCCAAAAGGTATTTCAAAGTATTACTCAGACAAACTGTTTGGCTTTTGTTGTTTTAATGTTTTTTGAAAAGCTCCACATTTTTAGTTGTTTTTTTTTTACCTTTCTCGGTGTTTGAGTTATTTCATCTCCCCACAGTTGCATTCCATTAACTTAAGCGCAACATGCTGTCGAGTTTATATCTTCGATATCTGAACAAAGTGAAGTTTTGTTGGGACAGAGAAGTAACTTCAAAAAGTTTTGAAGTTTATGCCCTGAACGCGGGATGCACGGCCTATCAACTAGAGCCCAGAACATGATCGAATTCCGCAAGGGACTAATTATTTTTGACAACTATAATTCTTTTCCACATCTCCTCACGGGCAGGCAAAAACTGAAAGTGCTGATGCGCAGTAAGTTAAGACGGTACAAGCACATCACACAAAATCGGTTTACACTTTGGTTCAATGTACACGACGGCATCACACCTACAGCCTTACGACTGGTTCAACAATACTACCTAAACTAGCTAAGTTTAAAAAAATGAAAGTGTTCCGGGCATTTCTCGTTCAGGTCCACTCGGCCGTAATAGGCTCCTGGACCAGTGTAACCGTTTGGACATCAGTTTCCAAAGATTTGTTCCTCCTCTGAATTAAAGCTTTTGCTACCCAGTGTGTCAGATGTCCAGATGGGAATTGTCCACACTTTCAAGAAAACAGTGAATTCTTTCAGTTAGCGTGATGTCGCTAGTACTTAAGCTTCTTCTACGTGACGTAAGCCGGCTACAAGAACCGACATCCCGGAACTCTCGTTGAAGAGTTATGCTCTCGATGGCTTCGTGTGATTTGAATTTAGGAATAAACCCGTTATTTTCAAGTGGGCATTCTGTGTTCACGTTAATGTCTTCATGTGATCGGGTCCTAGCGTAAGGTGGTGAGTGTGGTGGACTCAAGGTCAACGTGTTTCTCCTAATATTTTCGTCTGTTAAACGTTTTTTAACCCGAGGGCTGTTTGTGCTTATCGAAGGCAGGTGCGTTAATCTTTGCTCCTTTTCTCCGCATATTAAATGAATATCTGGAACAGACCTGCTTAATTCCAATTCGCCAAGTAATTTTCTATCAGCGTTCTCCATCGGACTTGCACTAAGCTTTGGTAAATGAACTTCGTTCGCGGCATCAAATTTCGAATTCGTCGAATTCGAAGAAGAAACTGACGATACAGTCTCGTTCGATTGCGTTCGGGACAGTACATTTTTCCGCAAACTCTGCATCCGCGATTTAACCCTGTTTTTTTCTACCATGTATGTTTTCTCGACGTTATTCTTGAAGAGATCAAAATCACGTTGCTGTTTTTCGAGCCTCAAATTTTCTCGTGCGTTCATTGTTTGAGCTCGTTGCTTGTTATCGAAGCTTGCAGAAAGAACTGCCCGTCTCATAACCATGTCCTTGGGCAATGATCGTGCGCTCATCTTGGTTTCCAGTCTCACGGCCATACAATTCTCTGAATCTGCGTTAACTTTTACGCTTACAATCAGCCGTTACTGTTTGTTTAACTGCCCAGACTGCGAGGTTGTGCCCTTTAAGCACGAAACGTTTAATTTGCTATACGCGTGATGTCTGCCAACGTTATGGGTCAGTGGCTGAATACCACTATAATATGGAATTCATTGTTGATCTAACCTAAGGCAAAAAGGATTTGTCAATTAAAGAGGGATCTTGGCCAACATACGAGACACGCATAACTATAAAGATAAAGAAGGGGGAAAAAGATCATCTTGAGTTTGCTACTTTCAGAGTATGCTGTCCTTGTAAGATAGCACAGAAAGCACGTTGGCAAAAAAACTTTTTACATAAGGGGTTAAAAATTAATTTAGTTTGTGTCCATAACTTTACGCTTCGTAGAGCTTTTTTAATGAAAACGTTATATAACAAATCAAGGATCATCAATATACTGTGCCGACGACAACGCCGTTTAAGATTCACGATTTTCCGTTTTCTTTTCTTTTCTTTTTTTTTTTTTTTTCCTTAAGCGCATCGCGTTTCTTGATCAGCAGCAGCCAAAGAATCTGCTTCATACGACTTTCTTTTAAAATTGTACTTTTCATATGAAAAAAAAAAAGACTCTAAAGTAGCAGATAATTGATTAATTTTTTATCCGTTCTTTTGCATCATCCAGATAATTACACGATGGCGTCACATGATTGGATCAACCATGAATGTACAAGCTAAAACATTCTGCTGCTATGTTTTGTTGTTTTCAATGGTTGGATTTTTTTATGAAAAGAAACAAACTTTCACGTAATCGAGAATGTTCCAAAGGCTTTGAATAGTATTATCGCAGTCCCCTATGCTTCCTTCACTCATTGTTCTGTTTATTTGCACCAGTTATAAAGACGTAAAGGTATTTCATCCTCATCGATGGCTAGATTACATGAGATCCATTCTATTCAGAAGAACACCTAGTACTGAATACAATGACAAATTTTTACCCTTGGGGAAGATGAGTGGATTCAGCTCCTCACACGTCCCGTTTTCGTTCTTCTTGGATTCTCGTGATAAATGTTTTGATTCAGAATCTCTTATTCTCAGTAGGTTTTCATTTTTTTCCTCAAGGATCATTTGGTGACCTTCGGTTACGTTACTGTGGTGACGACATACTTGTACAACAACAAAAATTTTATGAAATCTTGCCAACTTTCAGAAATGCCTGTTTTTCGAACCATGGAGGGAGTACATGTATTGAGGACGTGTGTATCATGTTTATTGTTACGTTTATTCGTCAATCCTTATCGTCTGCAACAAAGTAAAAAAGAAAATTCGTACTTAACAGTGCCAGATCCAGACCTTGAGATAAGGGGGGAGGGGGGAGCGGTCTTGCGGACCCTTAGATAAGAGGGAGGCGGTTTCCAAAAAAGATTTTTCGGCCCTTCGGGCTTCAGTTTGGTCTAAGAATAAGGGGGGCCGGGCCCCCCGGGGCCCTCCCCTGGATCCGCCACTGCCTAAGCGGCTAATGGGCTCCTGAACATAACTTCGGGATCTGCATTGGGCTGATGTCTATTTCTGACAGTGCTGTTTTGGGAAAAATCATTCAAAAGCCATTGATGGCTGTAATTTATTCCTTGGAGAATGAGCCTGTATCCTCCTACTGGAGTTGAGGATCCTTTTAATTTTTTTAGCCAATTTCATGACGTGTGCTAAAATTGCCCTCAACATTCCATGACAGAAACCGCAAGGCCGGTCTGGTACGACTGAAGGATTGTGGGAACGGTAGAGAAAAAACATGGCGGCCTAAGACCTCTTCCAAGTTTCTCTTATAGATTCGGTGGCGGTAACAATAAATCTCACATAATATACCGCATTGAAAATTATACACTATTTGTTTATTATCCCAGCCCAAGCAGAAACAAAAAACTGAGAGAGTTAAAATCCAAGGTACTGTCTTTTTATTAAGTCCATAATGATTATTTTACAACAGCTAATTAAGGATATCAAAGTATCATCAAAAAATGTGACTTAAATAAATTAACTACATAGAGAATTCTCTGTCGTTTAGCTCTCTTTGTTTTACAGTATATTAAAAAACGATGCTTGTGAGCGTTGAATTACTCTGAAGCAATCTTTACGTCCCTTTTCACACTGTCACTCATTTAAGAAAATCAAAACTTTCAATAAATATATATAGAGATAAGAATCAGAGCAAAGATAGAAGATTAGTAAGCCAAGATTTACCCCTGTATGTTACATGAAACGTGCACGTGAGATATTCAAAGAAATGCTGATCAGGTGCCATTTCGGGACACCTAAGTATATGCCGATATGAAGGCCATGTTCAAGGCGATTATTGGTCATGATTACCTCTTTGGAGAAACATTTGCAATTAATGCTTGATCGAGTACAATAACTGATCAGATATTAGTATTTAAAAAAGAATGCCATGTCTTGTGACTCAGAAGCTTTGAAACTCTGTTAAAAAACGATCGAGTGAAGAACAAAAACTCCATCACGGATGCCACGAAGGATGACTGTTGTCACATCTTACGCCTTCAAGTTTCACGTTCAAACCACCTTTACTGTTTTTGTATGAACGAAGTATCCCCTACCCCATTTGGCACCACGACTGAAAAAGAGCTAATCCTCTTTGGCTCAAGACGCTTAAGATTACCACGGCAAAATAATGCAGAATTCGATGGAGAAGAAGACTACTGTTGCAAACATCCAAAAAATAATAGTGTCATAGCCACCTGAGGCGCTGATCATCGCTGCAAATCGGACTTTACCGTCATTACACAAATCACCTCTGCAGCAGTCTACTCGGCAGTTCTTTGCATCAGTAGAATTCCCTGCGGTATTGAAGTCTTTGCACAACACCTGCTCAAGCTCTTCGCAGGCCCAGTGGAAGGCACAGTCTTTAATTTGGGTTCTTTTGTTGTCGCCATAAGCAGTCATTGAGAAACAAGAGTCATAGTGTTCTCCAAACTCGCTGTCAGATGAACAGTCAATGGTAACCACTTCTCTCTCGCAGCTTGCGTTGCCTAGACCACACTTGATGCACGTGATCGACTCACCTATATAAAATCAAACCCTAAGAACGTTTAGTCTATGTTTACACACTATACAGGATAGGTTTCCTTACAGTATATGAACAGCAGCGTAATAGCACTGGAACAAGTCAATATTGTTCTCAATCCTCACTCCTGAGCATTTACTTCCGTCACAGTGTGTTCCAGTCCTCTTTCCCACTTATTCACTTCCGCTACGGTCCGAACAGTACCTGTTCACACTACATTTAAGTGTGACACAGAACCTATCCGATATGTGACGCTTCACATGGCAAGATCGCCACGGGGCAGCTTCCTTTCGTTACAGAAATCGCGCCAAAATCACCGCTCTTATGTGTGAACAGTAGAAGCCCTATCCAGTATGATTTTCTTGCCGGCGCAAAAGCTATCCTGTACTAGTGTGAACATGGCCTTAGTGTTGGACTCTGCAATTCGTTCACATGTAACCCTGGCTATAGGCCACAGAAACCCAAAAAATACTCTACAAATAATACAGGTGTGTTGATTTCACACACGTTAATATCAAGGCATCCTCGACTTTCTATTACAGTGCGCCCAAACATGCATTAAATAAAAGTGGCAAATTTGAATTAGACTGAGCCAAGCGAGGCGAACGAGGCATTTTGCACGAATCGGGAGACCAGGGGAGAAGAACACATAAATCTTTATTTTTCTCCTCTCCTCGTCTGGCGATCCGCGCGTTCGCCTCGCTTGGCTCATAAAGCACCTGTTATGCGGGCTAAATTCCAATAAATGTCTCCATGACTTGTTTGAGATGAATGTCACACTAAGAACGAGAAGTATGATCGAGAAACGATAGAAAATTTCAAAGGAAAGCTGGAACAGAGATGACAACTTCGAAGAAAACGATCATTTATTCACTTTGTCAATGAGTCACTTTCCTCAATTTGATCAATCAACTGACATTTTTAAATGTTATTAACAAGATTCTTCTTATTCTGAATATCAGTGATCTCTGATTCTTATAGAGCAATTTTCAATTGAGTGTTGAAAGTAATCCAGGATTGAATTGGTTTTGCTTTACTGTGCTGTTTGATTGGTCTAGAAAACTCGCGCCACCCTCTCAGCCAATCAGATGTAAACTAAAACCAATCGCTCCTTGGTCACTCGCTTTTTCCCGCGCTACAGGTCGGTTACACGCGTTTACTTCGAGTTGCCATTGGCTCCCTCTGATAATTTCATTTACTCTGATTGGCCGTTGTGATTACTTTGGTTTTTGGTTTTCGACACTCAATTGAAAAGCGCTCTATGTACTGAAGGCTGATTGGCAAAATTTACGATGCTGCACTCAGATGTTTCGGGGAAATGGTCCAGGTTCGTCAAGACTGCGTTCATCAACCTGGGGCTTTGCCTTTTCAAAGATACAAAATAACACCTTCTCAAAGCTTTGTCCGCCTTCTAAAGGGAATCTCTTAATGGGCCATTTCTCAGAAAGACTGACACAAAATGAAATTTAGTTCCCTAATTTCCACCAGTACAGTCTCAGAAATGAAAACTACAATGCATCGCAGGGGCGGATCTAGGGGGAGGGTGCAGGAGGTGCACCCCCCCCCCCCCCCCCCGAGATGACCTGCGGTTTTCTAATACAACTGGTATTCCGCAAAAAAAAAACTATGTGGTTTATTGGTGTTGAAGTAGAGCAAGACACGAGTGCACCCCCTCTTAAAAAAAATCCTGGATCCGCCCCTGCATCGTTGAATCATCGACACGACACATCATCAGATAAATGGCCATGGAGTGCTGTAATTCTTTACGCGTATTGAGATCAGTCCATTACAGCAATAGTGCGTCATCGAATGGAGGACTATTGCGTTTTTTTCTAGTTTTGAAAGCTCGACGACAGAGATCTTCATCCATCGATCAGATATGAATTAGCACTGGCAAAAGGCAAATGCAGTAAACCCAGCGACAAAGAGCCTGGATTTTTCTAAGTCAGGCGAAACAGTTTCTTATTTAAATGGTAGTTAGCACAAGTTTAGTCTGTTAACTGAGGTTCTTTATACAAATTAAAATAGCTAAGAGTAATTATTAGTGGTTCAGCTTATTTCTCATAAAATCTGAATACCATTACACAGCAGTGTAAGTGATAAAGCAAAGGAGAGGATTCTGAATGTTGACTTGTCTTTTTTGCCCAATTGTACAGAATTTTTTCATAGATTTTAGAAATTAAGAACCTGTTTCAAATTTTAAACTAAACAGGGTCTCAGTAGAGACGGGGCTCAACGGGCAATTCGTAGTTGCGGGATTTTCACTGTATCTGATTCCCGTTTGCAAACATCTACTTAAGGCCCCGCGCCTATCTTTCTTGTTAGGCGCTCATAGTCTTGTATGGCAACCTCCTTCCCAGGGCATTTACCCAAGCCCTATTGACAAGACAGCCTCGACAGCTTGCTACTTCTGCCAGGGCTTGGATGTTTTGTGCTAGAGTGGGGCTGTACCCGGGGGGGGGGGTACTTTAGGAATTTCTGGGTGGGGATGTGCCGCTGGGACCCTGGGACCCTTAACCTATACCAGAGCTAGTTCCGCTGAATTTTGCTACCCTATACTAGAGTAAACTCCCCAAATCCCCTATCCTAGAGTAGCTGTTTCCCTTGTCTAGATAAAATCTTCAACCAACTGATCAGTTTCCTGAAAAATGATACCCTGTTCTAGACCCAAACGCTCTGATTTATATACCCTATCCTAGAGTAAACTGCCTGAAAACCATACCCTTCACAGCGGCACATACCTATATAGCCCATATATGGCAGTACCCCCCCCGGGGGGCTGTAAGGATTGATAAGTGGATAAGTGTATTGCAATGTACCGGTGGCACAAAGTCTTACCACCAGTCTGCCCCTGGTAAGAATATATAATCTTCGAAATTACTGGTGATGTGGAGATGATGTGCCCCTGGTTCTCCATATCCTGACCCAACAAAAACCCTTTGCCATACCCGTTTTCAGATCTGGCTTCTGAAACCAATTCCCCCGTCCAAAGAAGTGAATTCAACATATCATTTAGCCATATATCTCTATCAAGGCCAAAATATGTAGATATACCCATATGGTTACCTTGAAAAGCCAAGCCCTATTATATTTCAGTTAGCTTCAGTTCATGTATGTGCCGCTGTGAAGGGTATGGTTTTCAAGCCGTTTACTCCAGGATAGGGTATATAAATCACAGCGTTTGGGTCTAGAATAGGGTATCATTTTTCAGAAAACTGATCCCTCTGTTGAAGATTTTCATCTAGACTAGGGATTGTGGTATAAGATTTTGTTTTGGCTAGTCTGTGCTAGTGACCTCAGTAGTTTCTGGAAAACAGGTACTCTAGGATAGGGGGAATTTGGGGAGTTTACTCTAGTACACGGAAGCAAAATTCAGCTGAACTACATCTGGTATAGCTTAAGGGTTCCAGGGTCCCAGCGGCACATCCCCACTCAGAAATTCCTAAAGTACTCCCCCCGGGTATTGCCTATATGCGGCTAGGGGCCCGTTTCTCCAAAGTCCCGATAACTTTTTGGGCCCGAAATCAAATATTCAAATCGAAATAAAAAGAATAAGAGCGCTGGTCCTGGCTAGTAAAATAGTCCATTTCGTTTCATTAACTGATAGTTTTATCATGTAAGATGCAAAACATTGAAACGTCTATCTTTCAGGTAAACAACAACAGCTTGGCCATGATTTTCATCATTAGAATTCACTTGGTAGATTTTTGCGATAAAAGCTGTATATATGATATCTTGACCTTACTGAAAAATGAGGAGATAAAGGGTTAGGTATCCGAAATGAAACCCGGATACGGTTAAGTTAATTATGTCAATGATTATTTAAACAGCTTTCCTAAAAAGCACACCACGTATTAGCAACATCTTTAGTTTATAGCTGTCAGCACCTTAAATTCGTGAAATACATTCGATCGAAGTTGAGGATTCTCTGTGTGAAGACTTGATGAACTTTGCTAGTTTCGGCTTTGCGTTTGCCATTTCTTTTATGTCAATCAGGAAACGTCTAAAGGAAGCTTAAACGTAATAACAGAAACCAGCCATTCAACATTTCAAGCTTTTTGCCGTTTGTCCAATAGAGAGATCGAGCGTTTACAATCTGACAGAGAAAGCAGAGCTTTAGCATTTCTTAATAATGTCCAAATAAATAATGGCATTTACAAAATTTATTGGTTAGCGATCAAGACTGAAAAGGATACGGTGAACGCCTGGTGAAGAACAATCATCATCAAAGCGAATCACTGTCAAAGTCTGTTTCGAAAAAAAATTCTTTATTTTTTTCTGGAAACACAACTAATTTCTGTTCATGAGGTGTGCAGGCACAGATAAAAACATTTTACTTCTCAGTAGAGCACCGAATAAAACAAAATCAACATTTTTGTATGGCCACAGACCCAGAGCACTATTGACTCTCCGTTTACCGTAAAACTGTCATGAATTTTAGTAGCCTGCGAAAACACCCATTTGTCCTCGCTGGGGACGTTTCGCGCGGAGGAACGAAACGTCCACCGTGGCGAACAGCGAGGACAAACGGATGTTTTCGCGGGTTAGAATTTTAGTCTTTATGTAGAATAGTGGTAAAAGATTTTTCAAGCCACGATATGTCATGAATAGTGTCGATATTGTTTCGACACTGCTTGTCAAGATTCTATGTGTCTTGTCTTGTGGCTTATGGACCAAAAATTCAGTCAGCCTTTTTCCCATCCCGGATAAGTCCTTTGAAAGTAATTGATGGAAAATAAGTAGAAAGGCTAAAGAATGAACCTTTAACCCTTAATGACATTGGGACACTAGAGCCCCGTCCATTAGCCAAATTTGCTTTAGAAACGTTCTAAAGGTTCTGTATTGAAGTAAACCTATAAACAATTGTTTTTTGGTCTAAGCGCAAAGACCTCCAACGATCAAAGTTTTTCATTAGCAAAACAGCTTCAAAAGATCACTATACAACGGTCCCTGCTTTGCGTAACGCTAAATTCCACATCGTTTCAAAATGTCGAAATTTCTCGTTTTGTTTGATGACAGAGACTTTAAGATGCACCGTTTCCGCGCTACGGGTACGGGACGGGTACGGGTAAATTAGCTGTACACGAGGCCCTAAATACCGGTAGATTGCCTCTTACCCGAGAGAAACGGGTAGGCTTCCTGGTACAATGGTTACGTCATTATTATATCTGGGAAATAATGGTTGCCTTTAATAAAACTACGAGGTAAGCATGGTCGCTTACCCGTACTCGTAGGCTGAAAAGGTTGATTAAGGTCACTAAATAAATGCCTTTTCAACTATAAAGTCAGTAACTAGTCACCTACGCGTCTTCCCTCAACACACTTTTATTTGGAATTGTAAATTTTTTAAGCAGAAGGTGATTTTAATTAGCGCCGAGTTTGGGGAAGTCAGTTCCAGAAAAGTGGCCACCGGAAAAAGAGATTTTTTCCTGCAGACTCCAATTTTGGCGTTTAAGAATGAATACGACACTTGAAGTCATCGTCTCCTCTGTGTAAAAGTGGAAATTCAATTGTAACATGAGATTTTTGACTCAATGCTCTGTTTTAAAACTTTTTGCCGACCAGTTACCTAATGGCTTTCAATACTTTTCAGGAATGTCGTTTAAACACTTGAGAGTGACAATTTCGAGACGTTAGGTATTTTAATGCCTTCAAGGTTCTTTTCCGCCTTTAAGTGACTGTTTTGAGCTCAATTAATTCAATAAGAAGCAATTAGAGTTTAAAGCAACATTCCACCGCAGAGCCTTCTGGAACTAAATAAGAGCCGTATGTGAAACAGTTTATCACTAAGACAGTGATTTTACGAGGATGAGCGGCGATGGCGGAAAACAGCACGAAGATCAGGGGAGCAGATAATGGCAACTGTGCCGACAAAAGACAGAGATCACGAACAATTAGTGGACAACAACTTAACTCACGCAAGCTTTATGCTTGAAAATTAACAACTGGAACTTAAAGAAAACACTTGTTAAGTTTTAGTTGGGGTCATGTTTGTATTCAAAACAGCTATTAACATATGCTTTCTTCCTTGGTTGTAGAAAGCAAATGCAATTTTTGGTGAATATAGCGACACTAGCGTCGATTTATTATAGCTGTGGCTTTCCTTGGCTTGTTAAAAATAACACGTCCTTTGAGAAAGAGGAATTACTACGTTTGGGACAGCATGGTGACTTGCTTTATGTGGTTACGTGAGGATTTCATGCACAGACTACAGGACTCAACATCACTATTGTGTTACTACTAACGATAGAAGCCAAACTGAAACCGAGAATTTGAGCCCCTAACAGGTTAAAACCATTACTACTAATAATAAATTCACTTCATTGAAATATCTGAGCAAGTGCTAAGAACCAGGGTCCCATAATGGCTTTGCTACCGGCAAATGCGAGTCAAATCACTGATCAAAACAAACTCAAGGGATGCAGCAAAGCGACCTTTCTTGCTAATCTGTTTTCTGTTCTGTAATAGAAAACTTCGCTCGTAAAAATACAAAAAAATACTTACCTAGTTTTATAGTAAGCATGAACAGTACCGTAATGTTCAGGGCTAGTGCGGTCTTCATTTCCTTGATGCTGAAGCTTGGAATGGCTCGTCTGTACCTTAAATTGCATTAAATTGTAAACCATCAACAGTCAGTTGGAAGTGACAAGTGAACAACTGAATTTAGTGACCCTATTTAGAGGATGAAATTAAAGTGGAGAGCCGGATTGGGTTTCCTGTCACCACGTGGTTCGCATGACAGTGAGTGTAATAGGTTTCCTCACGCAACCTCGATTCCTCCCTATCACGCATGCCAATCTGGCGTGGGACGCTCGCGAAAAGTACACGTAAATGTTTGGAATCACTACTCAGACAGGGCGCGCAGGGATTCCTAAGTTGCCTAAATTCTAAATTATTATTATTATTATTATTTATTATTGACTGATGAACGGAAGTAGTCTTCAATGAAGGAGAAAACTCTGAGCCAAAAAAACCTAGAGCAGTTCGAAAATACCGATTCCTGACTGACTGGTCCTAATCTGTGTTTATCACTGAGGTGATTTTATAGATGCTACCTTTTGCTATACATTATATCTCACAAACAGGTCAAAAACCAAATCCTAACTTTTGAGGCTTAGGGCCAATAGCAGAAAAGCAAAGATGCACCCTCGTGGAATATATAAAGGGAGGTGGAACTTTCCGCGCAAAACATCTTAACTCTTACGGGTGTTGGCGTGTCCTATAATTGCTCAGCACGTGTGCTACCGAATTTTATATTTTTACTTAATGGTCATCAGCTTATTCGCCAGTTAATGCTTTTCACCGTCACCCTGTGACTATACGTTTTTATCTAAAAGGATCTCATCAGGAGTTGATGAAATTGATCTCATCAGCCGTGACTTATAAAATGCTCAGAAAAAAGACAATGGAAATTGTTTCTGATCGTGTGTTATTGATACATAGATATCATGAGTAACCAGTGCTGTTTGTGTACTTTGGTGATTTGATGATTATTTTACATCAAGTAATGATAAGTGGAGAAATGTCAGTTGTCGGTGCCGGAATCTCAGGAAACTTGGCGCTTATTGTGCTCACTGGCTGGCCATTACGTCGCGTCAAGTTGGCCCTCCTCTCAATCAAACGGCTGTGTAAAGCCGCGAATGTAATTATGGAGTTTTGTAAAAACCAATTAGTAATAAGTATTCAAGTACAATTAACATTGATTAATTACGTTGAGCCTAAAACAACAACAGTTAACCTTACACTTGAATGTTAAAATAAGTTCTTTTTTGTCTCTTTTTAAAAAGTAGGTTCAATAATTCAAGGCGAGTAACATAACATATGTACAGTCTGTTTTTATCAAACGCCTTGTTCATATCAGATAATGGTTTTAAGTTCACTGCCGCTTATCTTAGAAAATCACTGAAAAAATTCCAGAATTTGAAAATTTGGGTGAAAAAGCAATCTGTTATATATATGGCTGTCAGCCCACGACAAAATTAAATTAGTGATAAGTTCCTGTCGTATGTGAAATCTCAATCAATTTAATTCCCTGACCTTTTTCCGCACTTTTAAGGTGGCTGAACGCAGTTTGGCAGTTTGTGAGTATGTGGAATTTGCCAAATCACAAGATGATACTTGGGAAGTGAAAAATATACTGATGAAAGATTTTGATTGACAGGTAAAATGTGACGTTGTATTTGTTTCCATGGCAACATGAACGATTGAATACAACTTAAAATTTCACTTTCGCTCTGTTAACAGAAAATTTGCTCATTAGATTTTCCTGTAAACTTGCATACAGCTTACTATGATTAATCATTACCATTTGAAAATCGTTTGACCAAATTTTAACAGACGGGTTTAAGATAATCAAATGAAGTAATATAATTGTACTGAAATTATAAAATGTGTCACAAAATTCGCCTGTTCAACTTCCATTTCAAAGTTCTCATAAAATACGATAACAGTAAAAATTCTGTCAAATATCACAAAATTTTAATGAGTAGATTTTGAGAAATCGTCTTCTGTGAACCATTGCATTTTTTCGCCGCCATGTTTGTTGTCCAATTTAAAACACGCGCCGTCACGCGAGTACCCGCTGACAGCCCGCAAAACTGTGCGTGAGAGGATCCCCGATGGAATAGTGTTCTTCAATCCCATCATCCTTCCGTGATGCCGATGGTCATTTTTCGGTATTTCGCTCCCCGTGCATACTTTAAAATCCCGCATTCCGACCTTCAAATAAGGTGAGGATCCCGAATCCCGCTAAACTGCCCCTGATTGGGAACACTCAAGTTAAGTGTTTGAAATCCCCAAATTATTTACTTTGACCATTCAAGAAAGATGTCAAGGTGATCGTTGTTTGATAGCATATATAAAAGCATTCTGAGCTTCTTCTAACTGTTTGACCGTTTTCAGCGACCATTCAATAAATCGAGCAGTCAACATCATCTTCCAATATACACGGTAAGACTTTAATTATTATCACGGTTTCTCGCCAAGAGATATTTGGCACTTTCGGTTGAGGATCGTTGAGGCCCTCGCTTTTTTCTGACGTACGTTCACTTCAAGATGATTCTTGGCAATCGATGCTTGTGTAATGTAACCCATCCAAATGTTTGGTTTCATACTCATTTTTATTTTGCCCTTTTTTTAAACTTTTGTGATTGAAACCCGTAAAATGTATTTGACTGCCCTTGAATAATAACCTGCTTAAATTTTGGGCTATATCTTATCAAGGGAATAATATTTTACAAATGACGTTTTTCTCCTATCTCTTTTAGTTGTGGTCCATCATAAGGCCTAATAATAGTAATGTGTATACTAAATATCAACCGAGATAAATTTCAGTTGCGATCGGAGACCTTTTTTGCGAAAGTCTTTTTAATTTTCCTTCCCATGCAGAAAGGTCTTTCACGTTGGAAATGTTTGTTGTTGAAACAAACATTTCCAACGTGAAAGACTAAACTGTTAATAGTTTTGAAACTAATGCAATAAAACTGTAAGAGTCGGTTATATAATTATTAAACAAAGCCCAGCTTAGAGCACGGCTTAAGCAAATTTGCTTACCAGTGAGTTGGTTATTTCAATGTGTCCTTACTCAGTGATTTTCAGCGGCGTGTTCGTACTGTAAATGTTTCTCTTGATGCTTTCAACAGCAAACACTGTTCAGATATATCAGGAATGGTGGCAAAATTAAAAACCTGAGGCTTAGAGAACGGGATTCTGTCATAAAAATCGTTACAACCGATCAAGACTCTGTTTCAAGTAATAACCGCGGCCCTTCAGAGTTAACGAATAGACCGTGATTATGCCAGTCCAGAGCTTACTAAGGCGGCACCAACATCAGTCTTCAATATCGTATTGGTTTTATGCTCGAAAAATTACCAGCTCGATCTTTTGAGAATTTGTCTTTTACCTGTCTGGAAGGCGTTCATAAGAGTGTTGTCGGCAGCTGGAAACGAAAAGCCGAGACCACTTGTGGAACTTCAGCGGTTCAGACCTGTAGAGACGCTTCTTACGGCTTTTCCTTGCGTTTGATGACTAGTGACAGTGGGCAAACGGATATGTACAGTGATATAAGGACAACTGTTTTAACTTTGCTTTCTCTTTGAAATGATGGCCACCAACAAACAAAGGGAAGGGATTACTGACTGAATTCGAAACGAGTTTATTCTAGCATGACGTTCTTGTTTTTCTAACTAAAGTTCACGTGAGAAAACTGAATTATCTACCGTGACGGTTGTCCGAAGTTATCAAGTTAGCTGTATGTAAACGATACTGAAGCTCAAGAAATGTGACAGCATTCGCCTTTCTTTTTGCTATGAAAACGGTGACAATGTTATTAAAAATACTCAATGGCCAAGAAAAAAAACAAGATTACTGTACTCCCTGGTGATTTGTCAACTGGCGTAGAAAATTGAGTTTTAAGTGTAAACTTGTGAGTTATAAGAAAAAATGGCCCAAAATGTAACTTACATGTTAAGCTCATAAACAATGAGTGGTTAATGAAAATACAAGTAAGCCTAGATGTAAAAAGGAGGAATAACAAAAAGCGATCGATGAATCGCGGCTTTCCCACTGAAATCAAAACAGTCTAGGATGTTCAACTGCACAAAGAAGATCACTTTCCCACTTAATTCTACAGGTTACGCAAAGGTCACTAGATCCGACTGGGAAGGAGTATAAAAACAGGAATCACAATCACAAATTCGGTTGAATGTTGTGAGAAAGTCAGTAGATCTTCGCAGAAGGAAATGAATTAAAAGAAGGAAATAAAAAGACAAAGTAATAACGTATTGAAGAGTACATAACGCACCTGAATCGGATGCGGCGAATACTTCATCAAAATTTAACAAAATGTTCCTTGTTGAAAAGCATGACTTAACGTTTACATAGAAACAACGGGTGGAGTGGTTTTCCGAAAAAGATCATGAGATTACCTCGTATCCGGGCTTTTGAATGGCTGTTTATTATTTAGTTTGCATTCAATTATTATGCTTTTTTTTCTTCGATCCGTTGTTATTTCTCACGCTATGTTTGTCTACATAATAGAGCACTACGCTTCTGACCCTCTATCTACAGTAATAGCCTAAGGCCGTCTTGTCTTAACTGGCGAGCCTTGATCAGTTGATGCGTAGCAACGGAGGATAATGGGCTATGCAAGAATTTTTGGCCGGCTTCAAACACTACGAAAAAAGAGAGTTAAGGATGAAAACAAATGCGATAATTCGTGACACAATTGGTCCTGATATCTGGTACTGGAAAAGTCCTGTATATGGCCTGGAATTTTAACTCTTTCACATTTGAGTACCTCTAATGCAAAATTCTTATTTCCTGTCAGAGTCTAATTTAAATTGTTACATGAGGGTTTCTGGCGCTCAGACTCGAAAGTTAGAACTATATAGTAATTACCTGTCTCAAAAATTGACTCTAGAAATTAAAAGGGTTTACTTAGTCATATGAGAAAATTTTAGCAGTTAACTGATCACTTTTTGCGAGGAAATACCTTTTGCGCCAGACAGTATAAAACATAGAAACACAGTAGAGTAAAGACTGTTTTCTCGGCAATTAATAGGATGTAATAGGAAGACTCAAGGACGATCAGACTGTAATAAGCAAGTGCTAATTCAAAGAAGGTGTAAAACTTACGAATTTTAATACGTTGGGGATAAGATGAAACGGGAAAAAAAGTTACAATGATGCACGAAGTGGCAGTCTTAATCCAGAGTTTTTATTCCTCCTTGTTTTTAAATTGCTTTGCGTTCGTCAAGATAGTTATTTCCCAAATAACCAAGGGCTTTAACTAATACGTGAGTATATCCCCCGGATTCATGGCTCCCCTGTAGGTATGTGATTGTTATATTAAATAACAAGCATTATCACTTCTTATCATTCCAGGTTTCGTTGTTACAAACAGCCCAGAAATCACGCAAATAATTAGCAGGAAGCAGTACTAATCCTCCGTGGGAAAATTAAAAGCACGAAACAAATTTCGACTACATTAGTCATGGAAAAAAACGTCTCCCGCAGTGTAAGTGCAACTGGATAAACCCGTTAGTAAGAAAAAGACTAGATAGAAAGTGATCGGTTGTCACCGAAAAAAATATTAGTAAATCAACAGAAAAGCTCCAATGACTGATAAAATCCATGGTTTTGTCAAAGTTCATTCGTCGGATCTCGTCGTTCCCACCTTAACGGTCAGGTCACGCTCTGCGGGTGGCATGATGGGACGGATGCGTTGGATAGTCCGGCTCCTGCGACTCTATCTCCCCTCAACCTCCCCCCCACCCCTTCCCCGCCCAAACTAGGCTTTGATAGATTGCGCCCTCAAAAGTAGCATAATATGCTACTAGCTAGGCTCTTTTATTTCTAAAATTATGTCAATAATTATTCTAGTTTTTGTGAATTATGCTCAGTTTAGCAAGAGATGCAGAATTTCACCTCAAACTTTAGTAAAAACACGTAAATGATTATACAACAGACAAGTAAATGGCAAACGCATTTACCCTAATTACAACTAGAAACTTACTAGTGTATAATTCGTTATAAATTCCCCAGCTGTTATCATTGTATGCACTTGTTGTCATGACGCCATGTTGGGTAACTGCGCAAGTTTTGCGCACGCGTTAACTCCCGTAGGAAGAGTTCTTTGTCCTCCCTGTGGGGCCCAGGTCCCATAAATGAGTCAAAACGCAGACAAAAAATTGACATTTTGTTTCGTTAAATTTGCTTGCCAGTTGGTTGCATGATCAACAAAAGAAAATTTTGTGCTGCAAAACTAGTCAAAAGTGCAAATTATTCTAGAAGGGCTTTTTTTCGGAAAATTGGTGAAAATTATGCTCGTTCTAGTGACGAATTATGCCCAAAATTATGTTAGCACAATTGCGCCAACAAAGGCTACCCCCAGACACTTCTTCCCCCCTCACTTTATGATCATTGCTGGCAAAATTCACTAGGCATCATGAAACTGCAGAGAGAATACTAGGAAGAATGGCTTTAAGATTTCGATTGGGACTGTTCGGGGAGACTGTATAAGCGGTGATTGATTACTGATTGCCTTTGGATACCATTGACCAGCTTAAGTCAACATTGGCCAATCATAATCCAAGCAACCGGATCCCATAAATGTTAAAATCAAAATACCGTTCTATCTCTGCCATTATCGAATTTCAATGTTAACATTTCTCTATTTTCTCCACTGACTAACTTGAGGATAAAATGCTACTGAATTTTAATGCGAGCGTCCGAATCAGTTTTCCAAGGCTTAGTCACCAAAGCAATTATTGTCTTTCGCTAATTAACTAGTTTTATGCCATTCAGTTGGAAGTCAAAGAGCTCAAAAATCGTTTCGGCATTTTCGCCGATGAAAAGTAAGAAAACAATTTGGAAATAAGTCTAAAACAAGCTAAGTTGGAAGACCACACAAAGATGTCTCTCAACGAAAAAAAACGAAGAAGCAAAAAAATTCTCCGAACCGTTTTCAAATGGTAAGGAATCTGTTCGGTCCCGTGGGACTCCACTGAAAAAGAGCGCGAAAAATGAAGCATGCGCATCACAGTTCATTGATCACGATACGTCACGTAACTTTGAACTAGAAAATATTGATCTATAAGCTGTATTTACAACATTCTTTACCCTGTTTGTCAAGATGTTTTCATAATCAACATTTCTTGGAGACATTGTCAAGAGCCGCCCTGTCTACGGTTACTCAAATGCAAGTGGTGTGCAGTGGTGATTAGTTAGGTAAAATCATAAGTCTCGTTCTCTGTTATGCCGAAAGCCAATTAGTTAATTTTAAGTACAACCAGACTCAAGTCTCTGCTAGACAAGTTCTATTTCCCAGTCGTTCCCTGACCTTTATACAGGTTAATCCCATTTCAAAATTCCCCCCTAGAAAGACGGTTTGCTTGTTGTCAATCTACAATAGTTCACACTTTTTTTCTGTGAACCCTCGCTCTCTTTTCCTTTTAAATGGAGCAGGGATCGACTCCAGTATGTATGTATTTCAAAAAGATTGCGTTCTTGAAGTGATCGTCTTTTCCCCTGATGGCTGGTAAAAAGTTCATTTTAAATGCTGAATTTCAAAATAGTCCATCGCCTCTAGTAAACCGAGGCGCCAGTATGATAATAGTTCGTTTCTTTTCTCTTTTCTTTTCTTTTCTTTTTTTTTTTTTTTTTTTTTTTTTGCCTTTAGAACGACATCTACATTTCGTGATAGTCACCAGATCAATGACTGGCGACACCCAGAAAACATGTAGTAAACCACAGGATTAAAACAAAGAATTCATTTGTACTGACAAAGCGTTGTTAATGAAAAGAACCGCTAATGGAGGAGATAATTTTTTTTTCATTGGGGCTCTTAACAAAATTGAATTTACATAGCGGATAATAATTTATGCTATAAATGATTTTCCAAAAACAGGCGTGAGTCGTTTTACGCTCCTATTATTACGCCGAGTGGTCGCAGTCTTTTTCACTTTGCGCAATAAGGCTGGCTTTGAGACTAACAAACTAATTCTCGTCCTGTGAACATGATTTCTCATCATCTTAAATCTCTGCGATGAAATATATATTTTAAGTTATATATTTGTTCATTGGAAGTGTATACTTTTTAGCCTTTGAAGCAAGAGAGTGCTGTTCCTTTATCCTTCTATCAGACAACGTCTTATTCAACTTATTATTGTTATTAAACGCTGGCTGATGAGACTACGGCCTTCACTATGCCGCAATCTATTATACAAAAAAACATACCTCAATTCCACGCAAATAATTTATTATGTTCGTTTAGTGTGTCAACACACGCGAACGTTAGATCTTTTGTCGACCGGCACGTGTCAGTAATGTTTAATAAAAAAACAGAAAAAAGACGAGAATTTCGTTTCGTTCAAATATCTATAATTTTTCGTCATACTTTTGTAAACAAACTACTCTGTCTCATAACATCTAGCTAACTGCAATGGTTCCGGATACAATATACCGATTATATAACATATATCCTTCTTGTACTGTTCTAAACTAAGCGAAAGCTGAAGCTTACCTGTATAGTCTATCATTTTATGTGAATAGCATGGCACAATATGGCGAAATTCATATCCTGGTCTAGTTGTTTCATTCAGAAAGCCACAGGTGAAAGCTTATATGTACATATGTATTCGGGATCGGCGATATTTTGACAGCGAATCGAAGTCTTACATTTGTAAAGCCGGACACAATGTCGCCATTGGAGCACAGAAGGTCAATTTAGACTGTAAATGTGCGGTTTTAAGCGACGAAATGACGAGAGCTACTTTATGGCTCTTTTGATAAGGATTTCATTCAGCACTGGTGACAGCCACCTGGAAGAGGCCGCTTTAATAAACTTTCATCTCCGCTAAAGGAAACGCGGGAAGTTAAGAACAAATGTAACTCTTTTGCTTTTAATGGCTAAAAAAAAATTAATCCATTATCCATGTAGTATTTACTTTGAAAGTGATTTTTTTACATAGTCAAACTCTCTATGGCTATTTCCGACGAAGGCGCGACGATTGCTATTGTTGAAACGATGATCCTACAGATTAAAGCGAGGATCACATTGCCATTCCTATCCGATCAAGTTTGACACCTTTTTTAAAAAAAGTAGTGCGATGACAGCAAAGAAATCTGCTGAAAAGTGCGCTGCACGTTCAGGTTTTTGTTTTGCTTAATGAACCGATGATTTGTGTTTTTTTTTTGTTATCATTTGCTCGTTTCCTTACGACGACGACGACGACAACTTTCCGCTCTAACTTTTGATTGGCGCATAGAACAATGCTGAAATTTGGCCGTGAGGATAAGACAAGGGAATGGAGAAAATAAAGCTAAAAAAAGTTGCGAGTTCGCCACGTTTCTCACTGTTTTTTTCGGCGATTTTTGGATTTCGGCCAATCAGAACGCTTGATTTTATTCAAATTAATGATTAAAAGTTAGCACTTTTTAATTGCTTTTGCCGTTCGCCTGCCTACCTCTTACACGGACCATTAGAAAACTTATTGGGAGGGGTGGGGGGGGGGGGGGGGGGGGTGTCGGGCGAAGTACAAAAAAAATTTACGCGCAAGGGAAAATTAAACGCAAAAAATTCTTGCACGCCAATTAATCCTAAAAAATATTCATGCTATGGCCTATAAAATATTCACACAAGGAATTTGATAACGAAAAATAATTCCTGCAGCTCGAAAATTCCCCTTCCCTCCCCCCTATAACTTTTCTATTGGTCCGTCCCTAATGATCAAAACAACAGCTCTGCACGTGCATCATGCTCTCTAGTACATTTCTTTGGCGTCCACCGCTCGACTACGACGTGAAACCTCCTCATTTGAAGTTTTATGGAGGACGTGGACATACGACCAACGAATTTTCCTTCCTCTTTTTGAACCTGAATAAAATCCTTAAGAATTCAACTCCAGGACGCCTGCATATTGAGCGGGTCCAAATAGACGCAATTAAGTTTGAAAGAACTCAAAATTCCTTTTTTTAGCGACGTTTTCACTGCCGCGGTCGTCGTCATCGTTGCTTAAGGTCCCTAATAATGCGTCAATAGGGAGCTTAAGCAGCGACGTTTTTGAGCGACGCACGTCAACCGGAAGTGAGGTATTTTCCCTCTTAACATGCCTTGATGATATAAAATTTGTATTCCTTAGCTTCTTTACTGTTATAGAGGCGATTTGACTGAAAATTTGCGCGAAACCACCGTCAAAAAATGAAAAAAGGCCACTTCCGGTTGACGTGCGTCGCTCAAAAACGTTGCTACTTATGCGTCAATTTCGTTGAAAAAGCGACGATTCGGTGAAAATCAAACGACCTTCCGCAAGTACCCATAGAAAAGCTTCATAGGGCACAAGTCAGATTTTCATTCGCATGGAACTGATGTTAATTCTATCACAGCTCTCCTCGGCTGCTACTGTTAGGGTTGGTACGTGTGCTTGAGTTATGTTTAGTGCTGATAATTGACCTTAATTAACATTGCAACGTAGTTCCTGACCTTAAGCTTCAAAGTCCACACTGTACGGTTTTCCTCGTGGAACAGACTTAAATGGAAATGTAGATCATATAGGTAATCAGCAGAAAATGATTGAGCCCGAATTATTTTAAGTGTAAACCTAGTCACTGATCATGAGAAAACTACTGTAAGTAGATTATTAGATTAATTAATTTAACGTGTGTGTGTGTCTGTGTGAGTGTGAGTCCGCGGTCAACGGTTAGCCATCATAAGCTCATATTGTAATTTTCCCCGCGAAATGACGTCAGCTGAGGATATTCGCGCAGAAATTCCATACTTATGACGTGTCACCACCCAGATTGGTTGAAGCAAATTTCCCTCAAGGCATAGCCTGTTCCAGGCTCCGAGATAGTGGTGAAAAGTCGTGTAGTCAAAAGAAATGCGAAAAACGCGCGGGGGCTAGCCGCCACCGTCCCCTTTCATAAGTCGCGCGCGTCTTATTTTCGCTTTGCTCGTTTTAATACGTCCGCACTATACTATCTGACAGCCTGGCACAGGCTACTCAAGGCAAGACCAATTAGAAGTACTATCTAGGTTGAAAGGCTCGATACGTCATCAGTAGTTTAATTTCTGCGATCGTTACTCAAACCCATTTACACGCGCTAAAGAAATCGGCACGGCACGCCAAATTTTTGGCACTGTGCTGACGATTTTAAGGCACGGCACTCCCAATTTTCGACGTGTAAACGTATCGGTCCCAAATGTAGTGTGGCACCAGTGCTCATAATTTTAGGGGTGCCGAGACTACCTCCCGGGGGTAGTCTCGGCAAGGGTAAACGAGGCACGGTGCCAAAAATTTGGCGTGCCGTGCCGATTTTTTTAGCGCGTGTAAATGGGGTTCAGCTGTCAGATGTCATTTCGAGTGGAAACCAGTGGTGTCGTCGCGAAGTTTCGGCGCTGTTTTCTCAGGTTATTAAAATGAGAGAAATGAGAATGAGATAACTGTCAACAAACAGGGAACGTCACTTATTTTTTTCCAAAGTGAATAATTGACGGCGAGTAATCACTTTGCTGTTTCGAAAGCTTGTCAGAAAACAGGAGCCCATGTAAGTTTGGCATAGTCTTCACTCCTATCAGTGGCCATGGAAGACTGACTAAACTCCTTGCCGGGCCAGTTATTTGAACGGAGTTAAGCCAGTGTTTAATAAAACCGCGGTCTAAGACTGTTTCAGTTTGGCGAACGCTTGAACACCATTTATCGTGAACAGTTTCATTAAAGCATAGAAAGTAGAGAAAAACATCAGTTACCTTCTCGACATACTAGGGAACTTAAGCACCGGCCGTTTTAGAGGCAACGGCAACTTTAGCGACCGAAAGAGCCTGGGAAGAAAACAACGTCGTTCCCGCCATATTAGCGTAAAACCGCGGTCTAAATTAGATGTCGTTTAAATAACCGACCCCATATCTCTGAATGATGTTCAGAATATGAAAAATTAAAAGACCCTTGATTAAAAATTACAAGATAAACGTTAAGGGTGCTTTTAAGATACAGGTATAGATCTGTTCATGGTTAAGTTATTTCTCAGCTTTGACAATACCGCCACAAAACCAATCAGGGCAACTGCTTCAGTGATTTTCCGTCTCCGCAGTGAGTCAAGACATCATATACAGATTAAAATAGCTTAAAGATCAAAGTAGTGAAAAACGAATTTTTTTATTTACCATATCTATATGTATTCATAAACTATTTTTCAAGTTTTTGTTACAAGCTAAAGTATATCTCTGCTTGAATAATTCATCAGCACTTGGCCTAAAGGTTTGGCCATGAACAAAACAAAAGAAATCCAAGCCAAGTATAAATTTTAATGCGATGAAATCTTTCGTTAAGTAACTCTTTCCTATACCATATTATGGCAAGATTATTCGTTATTCTAACTAATCAAAGTCCTTTGGTGTTATATACCCTTTGGGCTAAGGCTGATAATTTAACCATTAACTTCGCAGGATTTCACAAAAACAAATTTGAATTTTATTTTCTTTTGCAGACATAACTATTGAAAGAGCTGACACACATTAAGCGAAAATTTTGATCTACTTATACGGCCGCCTGAAAGCCCGTTTAACTCTCCGCTCAAAAAAACCATTCCCTCGCAAATTAATAAGCGACCAGCTGTATCGACGTTGCATTATTATTGTGGGTTAATATTTGCCAAATGAGTGGCATAAGCTGCCATAGAAACTTACCAGCGTTTAAAAACCCTTATTTTCTTTTAATTCTTTGGACTAATATATCAGTCGAATTTAGCCAATCAGTTATTTTTGCATGAGAGAAACGGCTTGTATAACTCTTTGCAAAAGTACTCAGTTTTTGACTCATATTTAGCGGCGAGGAGAGACGTAAAAACAGGGGTGTGTGCTTGGATGTTAAATTCGTGAACTTTATAGTAGAAAACTAGCTACAAGCCATAACAATAATAAATGATAATAAGTCATTCACCTGGATAATTCACAGCCTTAACGTTGGCCAATAAGAGTTTGAGAGGGGATCAGCATTTTAAGGCTTTTAATGCGTGCGATAATACCCGGTAGATAAACTACTTTAGAAACAAAAAAACAGTCGACTTTACAGAATGTCTTCAGATGTTTGATTTCGTTCGGCTTATCCCAATTCCAATTTTCAAACACCAATTTTTTAATTCTCATTTTAAAAACGTCAAATAAACCATGTATTATTTTAATTCCGTTCTCATTTATCGAACGTTGACAACGCCAAAAAATGAAAATTGAATAAATAAATCATGTACTTAGCAAGCCGCAATTTTTTAAAAAAAATTTGACGCTTTCATAGGGAGTATTAGCTACGTTATAGCTCTGAAGATAACTGTTAAAATACTCTGTGTGTCTGAGTTACGTTTGGTTTGGTGTTGAGAACTTGAAAGCCAGGATAGGAAAGCGAGACAAAATTTAAAATTATCTCGAGGGATGAATTATACCACCAGAGATGGTTGACGGGATTTTAGTACTTAGTACTTGCAGTTGTGACGTCGTGGTCGTTTGCTAATCGATACGAATCGAATGCTCGTCAAATCATCTGTCTGCCTCCGAATTAATGGTAACAAAAACAGCTGAAGTTCTTACAATAGACCTCGGCAAACCGCAGTCGAATGGAAATGGATTTTCCCTACGCTTAACGACTGGACGAAGTGAAAAGCAATCAACACTTCGAATTCGCCATCCGCCTGGGCTCTGTTCATCGAAGCTTTTGATCGAGAAACGGAAAATCGGCTATCAATTTGAAGCGTGGTGGTTTTTCAGGGAGATTATTTCCTTGTATCCGTTTATTATCAATAATGGCCAACAGCGGCAGTTGGAAGCGAATGAAGAGGGTGTTTTTTCCGTGGGGAAAGAAAAATCGCAACCAACCACCGCCACCACCACCGCCATCATTCGACGAACTCACCTCCTCGCCAGGTATCCAATGTTTTAGTTTTAATTTTAACAAAACGAGGTGTTCAATCTTGCTTTTAGGCTTTTCAGTTTGCTTTTAACATTACATAATTTAACCAGAGGACCGAATATATTAGTATGAAAAACTAGTGGTCAACCTTTCAAGCGTGATCTATAAATCCAAGCGTTTACTTTGCACAATGTGTCAAAAAAAACCATCATTTTCAAAATCGCCGGGAGCAAGTACTAGTATAAAAACTGATGTTCAAGACATTATGTATTTGACTGACGATTAGATAAAAAAAAAATTCATGGGTTTCAAGTAGCGAAATAGACACTTTTTTAACAAAAATAAATATTCATTGGTGGGAATTAAGAGCCGGGAAACTTTACCGATTTCGCGTTGAAATCATTACTTGTCTTCAATTGAAGTTCTGGAGTAAAGTATTCGCTCATAAAACGACAGAGCGATCATTGATCATGATATCAATATCTGCGCACATTATAACAGTGCACAAAAGGAAAACAAGAATAAAATCTGTTTTCCTTTCTGGTGGTTAGAATTTTTCCTGGTATTATTCGTTAACTTGTAGTGTACTAGTTTTATCCTCTTCGATTCCTGCCAATTCACCTGTTGTATAATATTATTGTGCGAATGCATGCAAAATAGACACTGTTGACCATGCAAAGATTGGCGGTTCCGTAATTTGCGAGGCGATTTTTTAATTTTACTATTCAGATATTTCTTTTGTTGTTACAAGCAGACAGGCTTATTTTGTCTTCGCCATAAGCTTGTGCTTTTTCTGTAAATATTATTGAAAAAAATTATGTATATGGCAATTTGTCGTTGTAACAATTAAAAGTGAAAAGTAGCCAAAATGAAAAAAGCTAACAAAAAAAAAAACTTTATTTCTAGCGGGCTTTGCTCTTTTCGTTCATATCTGAAACGCTGTATGGCGATCCGGACTGACTCAGTCGCCTGAGTTAATATTTAGTACGCCTTAAAAAAGCAAAATTGTATTAAAGGATCCACGCGAATAAAGATCTCGTCTAAGAAAGCCACGGCGCCGTGCTGGTGTTAACCCGTTAGTCGCGGAAAATTTAAGAACTTAATCTGCTTTTAGGTATAGTGCATGGACTCTGTTTTGAGGAAATAAAAGAAAACAACACAACAATAAAAAAAAAGTTATTTCTGGTATCAAAATACGGTACCATTCGCCTGGAAAAAAGGTAATCGCCGAAGACTTTTTGCCAAGACTTCTTTTTCAGTTGGATTTAACACAACCAGGATGATAAATGTTTTTATCAGCCAAGCTGTCAGGTGTCGATGAATATGTCAAGCTTTTAACAGGCAGAAAGAGCCCTTGCTCACAATTAATTTTAAAGAATAGAATTGTTTTTCTTTTCCCTTACAGAATTCATTTACGAGTAATTCTTGCCTGACCGTCTCGTTTTTGGTATTGATTTTGCAGTAGTTTTAATACTAAGGGTGCGTTTCTTTACTAAAAGATTGGATCAAAAATCCGGATCAATAGGATTTTGTCGTTGAGAAAAGAAACAATGTATCCAAAGCGATTATTATTCATTCATTTCCGTAGAAACAACCCACAATATCGACGATATCCCGGAGAAAGAATATCACGGCTGCTGGCAATGTTGGAAGTTTACAACTTTCATTGTGTTCTGGACAGTTAGCCTTAGGGCACTGCTTTATAGACGGGCCAAATGAGGACGAGTCTTGAAAAAACGATATGCATTGGAAAAGTAAAGTCTTGCAAGACAACCCTAGAAGTTGTGTATGTCCTTGTGAACTAGAACAATGCAGGTCCTGTCTGTACCACCCCGATAAAACGGATAAAATCGATCGATCGATTTAATAGGCCATTTCCACTAAGAGGTCATGTGACATCGCTTTTATGAAAATGAAAGTTATATGATTTTGCCC
Organism: Porites cylindrica; assembly: GCA_964035525.1. Lineage (NCBI taxonomy): Eukaryota > Metazoa > Cnidaria > Anthozoa > Scleractinia > Poritidae > Porites > Porites cylindrica. The sequence goes on along the minus strand of OZ037786.1, from coordinate 12,097,429 downwards.
CCGAAAAAGGATTAGTGGGTCATATCTTAAACAAAATAATAGTGATTTGGTTTTTCAAACCAGCACCATTTTCTTAAAATGAGTCAGTTCGTAGCTGGTCACGTGACCAAAATGTGACTTTTATATTATAAATTAACTTTTTCTGAACACAAATTTTGCACTTAAACTTCAAGGAAAATGCTGAAAATATGATGTGGTAACGTTTACAGCACATCTAAGCGTAGCTATCGAACGTTTTAAAACAAGATATAAGAAAAAAGTAGTTTTAGCCGGGCATACTCTTGCCCTCCAACATGGCGGCTAATACAAATCATACTACTTTGATGAAAAATCGAAGTGCCGTAAAATATCTCCCTTGGGTGTATCCTCTCAAATTTCGGGTGTAAGATAATTTTTATGGGCTCTGTCAATTTTTGGCATCAGCAAGATTGTTGAAAGGAAGCATTGGTCACGTGACCTCTAAGTGCAAGTGGCCTATTGTCAAGTAGCTGATTAGCACGTATTAAGATTCACTCTATTTGGCGTAGTAAAGAAACGCTTAAGTATCCGGTTTTGGATATGATCTAAAGAACCCAATTCCGTTGTCGATCATTTGGTTCAATAAGCCGTTTTTGGGTTAAAAATCCGGATTTGGATTTTAGTAAAGAAACGCACCCTAAATACGTTATATAAATTTGGCTATTTTGCTTGTGACCCTTGAGCCATATATAATGCATAGAAATTTTTTGGAGGAAAACGTTTTTAAAGTTTTAAGTTTTTAAACTTGGGACTTAATAAGGCCATCCCAATAAAATGTTTCGTTTCCCATCGCCCCGTCTCTTTTGATGGTGGGTCGGTCAGTCGGTCGGGCAAAAAAACAAAGGATTAACACTTGGAGGGATCTGGGTTCCAGAGAAGGCCGGGATGCTAATTAAGAGAGCCTAGTTACAAAGTCAACTCTTTTCGACTATCAAACGTCTAAACAGCCTTTCAAAAACGTAGTATCGATGTTAATTAAAGACAAGGACATCACATCAGACCAATTGTTGTTAATAAGATCGTGTGCTTGTAAATTAAAGTACTTGCTTCTTTGACTAGTGAATCTGGCATTTTTTTTACTTTTCGAAAAAAATGGGTCGGTTGGGCGATGGGAAACGAAGTGATGTTATTCGGATGGCCTAAGCAAAATTTTGACAAAACTTACAGATCTTGCAGAATGTTCTTTTCGATAATCCAATAGAAATTGAATGAAAAATTGAATGCATGTTTTTTTTTTCCAGTTCATATCGATAATACACATCTGTTTATATATTTCTAAATTTAGAAATATTTTCTAATTTGGGATGATCAATCTGTTGCAGTCAACATTATTATTTTGAATTATCGATTATTCGGTTATGAAAATTCATTGTTATATGCCAATTTTTAAGATAACGTTTGTGCTGTTATGTCCCCGTTTACTGAAAATTAAATGCATGGCAACTTAAACACTGAGAAATAAGTAGTTATCTGATTAAAATAGGCCAGGGCCTCCTCTAAGAGAAGTTTTTTTGATGCAGGGAGGAATCAATCGCGAAAAGATTCCCCAAGGAGAAGAACTGTCAGTTACATTTCACTGCTCCGACTATACAGCGATGATTTTAGCACGTTTAGTTACTTCTAAAGAGAAAAAGACGTAAGAAACCTTGGTAAGAGCAGCAGAGATTCGAAACCCCCAAGAAATCCTAGAAATCTTGAAGTCTTTAAGCGGAGGAGAAGGCCTGCGCATCTATTACCATCGAAAATATCGCGGCTTTTTTGCAATTAAGTTGTTAGTTAATTAACTCAACAATCATCTAAGCTCATCTAACAGCCAGACTCACCAGGAAATGGTGGTTAGGAGAATCTCTATTCGAGGGTCTTCCAATACTTCCACAAAATACGAGGGCATTAAATTTGCATTTTCTGATTTCCTGTGGAAAGCCAAAATATTTCAAGGGTACAAGGAATCTGTGAGATTTTAGTACAATGCCAGCGAGCTATGCATTATCCAAAAGATAGCTGCTACTTAGAAGAATGACAGCAAGATTCTTGCCCTTGTGTCACTCTAATTAGTTGCAGCAGAGGCTTGTTATCACAGAACACGCTACGAGGAGCTACACTGGGGCTAAAGCAAACGGGAGTGTGGACCCTTATATTAGCACTCAATTCATTTCGGACGGAGTGATGACTTAGTATGCCTATCAAGAGTCTAATGCTTACGATATGCTTTTTGATTACATTGTGATAGAAAATTATGAGAAAGTCGTAAGGCTGTCTGAGATGGCTCAGTTAGTTGTAAAGTATCAACCTGGTCACTGGGACAAAGGAATGTAAGCTTTTTGACGTACATCAGATCAGATGTGATAGAAATGAGAAAGTTTGAGGTTTTCTGAGATGACTGTCTCATTTAGACGGTTGTGGAGTATTTAAATGGTCATTGGGAGCTAAGGAATGTAAGCCATCAACAAAAAGAAGCATGTCAGAAGGAACATAGAGGGCAGAGTTTAGTGAGTTGCTCAAGTTTGAAAACTTGCCATACAGCTCACGTGTATTCATCCTAATCCCTGCTAATATAGCCTAAGCTAAACTCATATTGCAAATCGCTCGAAATATTCTAACCTCTCATGGCAGAAAAAGATCAAAACAAAGACTCAACGACACATCCGCGATGTCTTTGGCAAAATGTCATGGCCCCCTCGCCCTTCAGAGATGAATGACAGTGCCACAGATGTCCCTGAAGCGGCTAAGTGCGTTTACTTGACTGCTGACTGGCAGCAGAGATCCGCCAGAGAGAGCTAGAATGTTGTCAAAGAGACCAACGCCTCGTTTGCACATGCAAGACTTAGCTCATTTGGTGTAGCGTTTAGCCAGAGGGAGCGTTAAGCCACCTGGAACAAATTCTTCTCCCGTCTGCTGCAAAAACTCTCAGACGATCTCTCTCAGATGCTTCAGATGCACAGTTTCCGCCCAAGCACAGACAGCATCTATGAGCCGGCTCAGACAGAGATCGGTTCTGTTCAAAGAGGGGTAACATTGAGTCCGACCAACTACTGCCTTGTGCTTATTGCCTGTTCAAGCATGTGTTCCGAGCAAACTTATCAACAGAAATGTGGAGGGTGGGGAGGTGGGGAGGTGGGGGGACTAAACTAAAGTCTTGGGAGGCCCTGCTCCGAGGTCTCAAAACCAGAACATTTTCTCTTTTCTCAACAGGCATGAAATGCATCTTTTATCTCTTTAGGACCTCTTCACAGACCGAGATTTCCTTACCTTTCATATACTTCGACTATTGAAATCCCTACTCTTTTATATACCTGAAGCTTGAAGAAGGCACCTCTTTCTGAACCTGGCGTAGTTTTCTATATATCGCTACGGCCCCTCTTAGGTAAACAAAACTCTATAGAATTACATTATAAAAATCCTGCAGATTTTTAAAATAATTTGCATTTACTAATCATAAACCAAAAAGAATGTAGAGGCCGCAGTCTCTTATGTAAAGTGGTAAAAAGTCTTCCTGAGTAATTGAGCACGAAAACTTGTAAACTTGGATCGGAATTGCTAGGCAATGCACAACCCTATATCGTAGAACAAAATGTGCTCAAATTTTCATCGCTACCTATGTCGTGCAGTTTTTTTGTTTGGTTTGTTTGTTTCTTAGTTTATTGAGAACTTTTGCAACAATTTTAAACTTTACAATGTAATTGAAATTTGAATACTGCAACAACTATAACTGGTTTTGTCTATTTCGCGTCGGAGGTCAAGGAAACCCTGCATGCAATGAACTGGAGAGACTGAAACATGATTGGCTGCTTGTAGAAATTCTTTATTTTGATTGGCTGTCGACTCTCTGCTTGAATGACGTCCAAAGTATCACGCAGGCGCCGTGACTGTGTAACCAGGATCTTTCCGCAGATGTATTTCTTCACAACAAGGCGGCACTTAACCTTTTGCCAGTTATTAGAAATGAGAATTATCTGCTAGAAAATAGTAGATCTTCCTAGTTTGCATTGAGTAACCATCTCAGGAGTTTCAAGGTAGATGAAAAAATGGACTTGGAACTTCCTGCTGGCTTCACAGACTTGCTACAAGAATTTACAGTGCAAGTCTTGCAAGATAAACCTGACGATATTGTGGAGTTCGCTGCCAATTATTTCATGAAACTCAAACTAAAGGAAAAGCGCTCCAAGGACGGAACAAAAAGAAGAGGGAAAGGTGTTAGTTTTCAGAGCGAAGAGGTTAATGGAGAGGAAAATTCGGATGATGAAGACGATGAAGAAGATATGGGTAAAAAAATTATTGGCTGTACAATAACCCGACATGCTCAATTTTGGCTATCGACTTAATTTCGATTTTCCGAAAGAAGTTTAAGAAACCTTTAGGCGTTTATTTCACGTTATAGCTTTCACTGTCTGTAACTCCTCCAACTTGGGATCTCATTAGTTATAGTGTGCAGGGCAATTTGATGTTATTGAAATGTCTCTTCGTGAGCATATAATAAACTCGTTACTACCCATTTGCAAAGCATTAAGCCTATGCACTACTGACTTTTCTTTGTTTTGTCCGTAAATGTAACCCCCACTTGGGGACATAAAGCTCAAACTATGCCCATTTATTCATTGTGCTTGTTGGAATATTTCAGAACCGCCAAAAAACCGCTTTGCAAGAAGACAATCAGGTTAGAAAGTTACTTTATTTCTGTATTTATTATAAGCTTAAGCTTAACCAAGTTGGTTTTTGTTGTTGTTGTCTTTGTTTTGCTTGACTTCAGGCGTGAAAAACATGATTTTACGCAACCAGCTGTGATCATTAAATCATATTTATCACCCTGCTCATTACTAACCAACAAGTTTTTGTAGTCAAAAGGTTTTGATTTCTCAGTTATTGAAACGAGTGACTAGGGAATTTAGGACAAATGAGTCACTTAGCTTTCGTTTTCAAGGGAACAACTTTTCAATAAGCTTAGAATTTTTCCACTTTTTATAGTTTGTGCAGAGCCACTGAACCCGGACTCGGATGAAGACGACGAAAATCCGGTTAGTGATACATTTCGTTTGTTTTTGAGCTTTACTAGTTTGTTTATTGGATGCATAGAAATCTACATAATTGCGCTTTAGTTGAGCACAATGTTTGTTTCCGTTACTCAGTTTGCAAATAACTTAGATGGCCAGGAGAATGAAGGTCAAACTAGGGGGCCTTAAAAATAACGGATCTTGGTTATGATTGGACTGTACTTGTGTTTCATTGCATAGTACAGTAGACTCGTAGAAGTGAATGATTTTGTGAATGATAAGTGTCCTTGTGCATGTTGTTCTTGATATTGTGCGACCGGTCAGTTAACCTCAGACAATGCATTTAAACAACTTCAAGATATTTCAGAAATTTTAATGATAAAAGCATTCATTGATCTTCATTATTTCCAAGTTGAGATTTATTGACCTGTTCATCCATCTCCATTGTCTGTGGTCTGGGATGTTTAATGTAATAGATTTCTAATAATGTAAACTGGCAGAAAATGATTACTTTGTGTGGTTTTCTCAACCAATAATTTCTCTTTTTTTTTAGGTTGTGTATCCCAAATCAGATGAACAGCGTAAGCGGCTGAATGATGCTATCAAGAATATCCTCCTTTTCAAGAATGTTGAACCTGTAAGTCATAAACAGTTAGTAAAAATCCAGCCTTGTTTTTGCTGAAGAGATAGCTGGTACTGAGACTAGTAAGTAGGGCTATTCACATGGTACCAGAATGACTTCCATTCCGGAATAAGTGTTGTTTCACAATGAAGGTTGTTGTACATTCACATGGCAAATTACTATTTGACCCTTTTTGTATAAAATAATTTCCTTGCCCTTACTGTCTTATCTTGAAAACCATAGTGCCACTCATCCAGGTTTGTGATTTTTATTGTGGACTGTGAAGCTTGTTTTCAGTTTACATAAATAATACCAGCATAAATAATTGTTGTACATACCACTACAAGAATTTCATTCAGTTGAAAACAAGAATAAAAAAGATAAATAAAAGACATGAATAAAATTATTCTTTGATAGAATTGAAAGCTTGTGTATAAAAAGTTTTTCTATCCTGGGAATTGAATCTTTGTTTACTCTAAAGAATAAACTCATTCCAGAATGACATGTACAGCAGTAACGTTTCATCTTAGTATTATGTAAACAGATACAGAGAAATTAGGGAAAGAAATTGTTCCAGAATGACAGTCAACAGGCGTATTTTTTCTTACAACTTGTCTTGCATTTTTGTAGCAACAAAAGCTGAAACAAAAATTGCATGATATAATCTCACCACTTGAAACATGTTTGATACGGCAGCGCTTTGCAAAAAGGGGAATCAAGATAGTGCTTATGCTTCGTATTGCAGTTTCTGCAACATAACTGGTCATTATTGTGCTTGTGAAACTAGGCAATGTTTGTGCAAGTTGCCTTGTAGCAGCTCCAAAAAATAGTGCTCAACTCATAAATTACTCAGAATCAAAGTAGTGGCAAGATAGAGCTGCTTAGTGCACAAAGAACTTGTATTGACTTTAATTTTGATACATGTACATAGAAAGAATTGCATTTCCTTGTTGATCCTTGATTCTTAACCCTTTTTGTTTTCGTGCTTTCTAACACTGTGAAACATTTGAACTCAGGAGTCAATTCATAAGTAGGTTGAGTATAATCTTGTGGGTGAATGTAGTCCTGAATAGCGCGCCGACTATTGTTGACAGTGATTGACATTTCAACAACCTGTAAGGTAGTCATCTTCAGAGCAAGGTTTTAGCCAGAAGGGTGTCCAGCTGTCCTATGGATGCCCGTTTTGGAAGAAATATGAGGAACATTCCTTTCATCTCTAATAATTTGTGACCTTATTTAGGAAAAGGGGGATTAAGGTGAATAACAGAAAAACGTGTTTTCTCGCATTTTAAACATAAACGTGTTAAAACACCGTTAAAACGTATTTAAACAACGTTTAAACACACAAAAAACGCGTGCGCAAGATTTTTATGTCGAAAGAGCTTTATACAAACGACGCGTTTAAACGCTGTTAATTTACCTCAAATGAGCGCATAATTACATGGACACTTGCTTCATTATTGGTTGTCATCCGGGGTTACTCTGATTTATTTGAAGCAATGGAGCTCGACAAACCATCGAAAACTTATTTCAAGGACTCGGAACGGAGAAGAAATGCGAGATCGAAAGTCCAACCAAATATGGCGGAGTTCTTCGAGGAAGAAAACAAAACACTAAATACTCGGTGACCCAGTCAGTAAATCATAAGCATAAACTTCAACTGAAGTGAGGAATGTACGAATGAATATTACACGATGGAGCGATAAACAGCGCTGTTGCAGCGGTGCAGAAAATTCCCGAATCACGATCTGGGCTGGAAAGTGGCTGCAAAGTGGCTTCGAAAAGATAAAATGTTGTTACCGGTAATGGCCTACCACTCGTCAGTACAAAAAAAAAAATGAATTGCAGACTTCAATAATACAATAATCATGAGACACGGTAGTCTGCTACACAGCCGTTTTTAGTGTCGTCACGCAACGCTCCTCCCCACTAACGGTAGAGGAGTTGACAAGATCTTAGTACCGGTGTAAAAACCACTAGAAAGTTAAAATACAACTGATACTTTTAATCTACGCGTACACGTTACAAAAGCACGTGACATAACAAATCTGCAACAGTCTCGCTTTGTAAATATTCAGCAATAACTCATCTAAATCTAAGAACATGCATTAACATGCAGACAATTAAGTTTATCTTTTTTAAAAATAAAGAGAATAAGAGCGATTGTGCTACATAACGTTTGCACGGACACAAGCCAAATGATTTTTTGATTTTTGATTCGTTGCAACAGCGTAAGCCTGACATCGCTCACCTTGGCGTTTTTTCCATGATCCACGATCTGCTACACTTTTTTCATGAAAGAAATCAACCCAATTTTACTTTAGTCATCGTTAAATTTTACAATGGACTAAGGAACGTACATTATCGTGAACGTTTTAATCATGTAAGTGCATGCGTACCCCAGCTAAGATTCTTGTATCTGAGTTGCTTGCTCTGGTTCGATTCGTCGGTACTTTATAGCGTAGAATTCACTGTACAGTGCCGTTGTTTACAAATACCTTTGAGCTGTTCCGTCCAAAAACATCAACAGAACTTCCATCTCGAAACCGAACTAGACGCAAAAAACTTACAATGTATGAATGTTTGCGCCGTTCATTCAACGGTCGCAAATGTTTGTCTTGCAATGGGATCTCGTGCAAAGGTGCCGACCAATTAGATTACAGCCTAGGATGTCTCAAGGGAATTAGCGATAACATTCCCACACTCGCCAGTCACGGAATGAAATTTATTGAAATCTTGATTCAGAACACATAGAATTTGGAGGTTTATTCAATAAGTGATCTTCCCTGCGCACAAGCTTACTCACATTTGTTAGAGGTACAGTCAAAGTTTTCTCGTTATAAAAGCGGGCGAAAAGCTGATATTTTCTGTTGTTACGGGGCGAGCGTCACGACATTGTGACCAGTGACCCTGAATGCGAAAATATTCATGTAAATCGAACGATAACATAAAACATGACTGAAGGCTTGCGGCATTATTTTTTTCAATTCTGCTTCGCTTCTGGCGACGTGTTTTTGTCGCCAAAAATTCCAAAGAGGAAAAACGAAGGAGTCGAATGTGAAGATTTAAAGAGCATGAAAAGATTAAAACAAGCTTGAGAAAAAGGGTTGACCTTTTTGTTGGTGAAGCCCAATATGCTGATAGAAACATTTTGAAGCGTCGTTAGGTAGTGTGCGTTTCTTTGACCAATATTGTTGGCTATTGTATTCAAAATGAAAACTGCAGAATCCGTAGGCTCAAATTCGACTGCTTGGTCCATTCTTAGGAAGACTCGAAAACCGCATCTTCTTTCCTGCGTGTGCTAATTGTTTGGTTGCTGCCGTCGCGTCTTCGCATTTCGTATAATAGAACACTGGTAATTTATTCATTCAAATACAACTAAATTAGCTTACTTTCCAGCATACGAAATGCAATATTGAAGTACAACAGAGCCGGTTGTTTAAACGCATTAAAAATCTGTTTAAACGCATACAAAATGCGTTTCCACGCTTTTCGACGAAGCCGATTAAACGCGTTAGAACGTTGTTTTCTAAATTCACCTTAATCCCCCTTTTCCCAAATAGGGTCACATTTTATGAGAAAACATGCCTTCTGGACAGCAAGTTTTCAATGTCTGGCTGAAAGCCTGCTTCAGAGTCAAAGTGAGTTGTATCATGTCAGTTGATGGTATGTAACTCTGGTTATTGACCTGATTGGTCCATTAAGTTGCGATGTTATGGGTTTTTTGTCAGTTAAGCCGCACAATGTTATCACAACTTCAAGAGAATCACTGGACAACTGAAAATTGACTAACATTAAACAACTGTTTAACTGTGAGCATAGATGGATTGAATTGCTCCAATGACATTATGAGTCCTCATAGCCAGACAACTGATAGATGACCAATAACATTATGCCTTAATTGACCAATCAGGTCAATAGCCAGAGTTTAGTACGATCAACTGACGTGATACAACTCACCTTGACTCTGAAGATGACTACCTCAAAAAGTTGTCGAAACATCAGTCACTGTCACCAACAGTCCTATTCAGGACTATGTTCACACAGACAATCGCACTCAACCTACTTTATAGCACTAGTAGAAAACATGCACGACATGGTAGCGATGAAAATTTGAGCACATTTTGTTCTACGATATTGGTACCGATATATAGAAAACTAGCCTGTGAACAGGCTCTCTGTTTGGGGAAAAAATAGCAAGGAAAGGGAAGGGAAGGGGGGCTTTTCCCTCTCCCTAGTTCCCCACTCATGTTACAGGTCAAAATAAAATTCAGGTTAAAATTGTGTAACCGAGGTTGATTATTAATTTTCTGTTGCCTCATATCCTAGCCCTAATTATTCGTGAATCAGGAAATTGAGAGTCAACCTAGGTTAAAAAATTTTAAGCTGAATGTAATTTTGACCTTAACATACACAAAGGTTTTGTATGGATAATTAGTTCTTGCTTTTGCTTAAATTGTCAGCTGAAGTAAAAGAAACTTTTGTATGCCATGCTTGTACAGAATTTGCAAGTTTAAAAACTAGAAGTTATAATTTTTAAAGTAACCTTTCAGGGTCTTAGGCTCAAAACTTTCGTCAACATAGTGGTTGCATGATCAATGCATCCACAAGAAAACATAATAAATATACTCTTGTGTAAACAAACTGCTCAGCTAATCACAGTGCACATACTATGTTAGTTATTTTAAAAATATTTATCTTTAGGAACAATTAAATCAAGTTCTTGATGCCATGTTTGAGAAGAAAGTACAGCCTGGGGAGCATGTCATAGATCAAGGAGATGATGGTGACAACTTCTATGTCATAGATAGAGGTGTATATGACATCTATGTGAAAATTGATGGCCAAGACAAACTGGTAATTTTAGAAAAAAGTTTATTTTGTTAAACATAGGAAATTGCTACACTCTTCTTAATGGTGTTTGTGTGTTTCAAGGTTCATTTCTTGTCATCGTAATTATGATCGATGGCAGCGAATAATGTAATTGTCAAGGCGGCTTTTGTACTTCAGAGTTTGCTGGTTTTTGAAAAGTGCAGTGATTAACGTTTTCTTTAACTGTTGTTCTCATTAGGTAGGAGCTTACAATGAGAAAGGTAGCTTTGGTGAACTGGCATTAATGTACAACACTCCAAGGTATTAAGATAATTATTTATTTGAATAAACATGACAGCAAGTTCTTTGTTTTGTTAACAAGTTAAAAAAAACTTGTGAATTTATTTATCGTAGGGCAGCAACCATTATTGCAACATCTGAAGGAATACTTTGGGCTCTGGTAAGAAGCTGAAATATTAATTAGTTTATACTAATATCAATCAATTTTTTTGTGAAGGATAAGGCAATAGATTTTTTTTTGGAAATCATAAAGTGTAGGGTTTTCTTGGTGACTCATACACATTGTATTTGGTAATGTTTTGAAGAAACAGCTGTCTTGTTCAGGGTTTTCACTAAGATTTCAAGTTGCTGGGTAAATACAACAAGTAGGCGGGGAATCAAACGGCTAGGGATTTTGTTTGGTTCTATTTTTCTTCTATTTTCCAATAAAAGTAGCCGGGGGCCACTCTCTTAGTAGCTGGGGAAAATCCCCGGCCCCTGGCTCTTAATGACAACCCTGCTTGTTTCAGTGTTCCAGATAAGAGATGGGTCTCGGGTAAATAACCCAACAAAGAAGGCTTGCTGACCCCACATATGAAAGATATATTTAATATGCTAATTATAACAAAAAAATTGGTTGTGGTTTGGGTGACCCGTCAGATGGTCTACATGATCTCCTGCTTGAAAGAATTAACTGGAATGCTGTGTTTTACAGGACAGAGTTACATTTAGAAGGATACTGTTAAAGGCTGCAGCCAAAAAGGTAGGTGCAACTTGAGGTGCTAAATTTTGCACCACATGTAAAATTAATTTTGTTTGATAGGCAATGCATTAGGTCATGATGGCGGGAAATAGGTCTGTTTGCACATTAACACCTCAGTGGCCAGTGAGTGTCCAGGTCGATCCCTTGTCAACAGTTTATTCTGATGTCATCATTTATATAAATATTAGGACATTTAGATTTAAGGACAAGAACGACTATGAGTATGACTACTACGATTTGATTTAAAGTTTTTTTTTTCCTCGCACATTGTCAAAAAAAGACACCCAAAATGCTTCTATCATTGAACTGTTTTTGACCAATAAAGTTAGATTAACTGTTATCCTCTTAGTATTAGTAGTATTAGTCTTCTTCTATATAATTAGTGGAGACAACATTTATGTCTAACTTCTGCAGAAGTTAAGAGCCTTTGAACTTTACCAGAATAAGTGCAATTATTCAGTGTACTGTTCAGCCTAAAAGAAAATCCAAAATCAATTTAAAGTTGACAAGAAAATTCCTATGGAAATGTTGTTTCGTTGCTCATGAACCCTTATTTCCTTTCAGAAAAAAAACAATTTTGTGACCATCAGCATTTTTGCCAAAACTTAGGTTCAGCTCATGACGAGTTTGGCATCTGACCTGTGCCAAACACTCTTCATCCCTAGGAAATCTGTTAAATAAAGTAACATATTCCATGCTGCCGTGCAACTGTTCAGTATTAGATCACAGATGATAACAAATGTCGAAAAACCAAGAACACAAGCCACAGACAGGTTTTTACCACATTTTGACATCTTCTGTAATCTGTTACTGAACAGACACAGGGCAACATGGAATCTACTCATTTTCTACTATGAACAGGGAAGAAAAACTGACATACTTGCCTCATACTTCTTGACTATTCGAGGATTTGCTTTAGTTTGAGCATTTTAAAGTCACAAACTCTACTTTTCGTCCTTACGTCTTCTTTTCTTCTTTATTATACTGTAAACAGTTTGCCTGGGAAGTTTTTCATTGCCTTCACAGTTTCAAAACTGTGGGTCTCTCATACCAGTGACACACGATGGCAACTGTCATAAAGATCTGTTTCAGTTTAGGCATTTTCAAGTCGTCAAGAACTCTGTTTCTCTTGGTTTCTCCATTGTTCCTCTTTGTAACTAGCTTCTGCAAACCCTTTTTGGAGGCTTTCACTTGCTTACACTGAAATAGTCAGGGCTTCTGATATTTCGTGCGGTCGCGGACCCGCGAAATTCAGGTATTTCCGCGAAATCCCGCGAAATTCCCCAAAAAACGCGAAATACCGCGAAATCCGCCAGAAATATTTCCAAATACATATTGGCAAAACATAATATTTAATACTTATCTTGGCTATTAGACCAGTTTTATTCACCCCAAACGTCCAAATTTAGCTTGAAACTTCGTCACTGCAACGAGTAAACAACGTCCCAAAACTACCAGGCGTTTTTAGATGAACGTTGCGAGAAACTGGGCACTAACCTTAATGTTAATTGCTTTAACATTTCGCTCATTTCTCAAGCGAACTGTTGTTGAAAGAGCAAATGATTATCCCTGCTACAAAAACATTCACCGACGCTGGTCATATCGATGCAAAATTGATCGATTTTAGCCAAATTTGCCAAAAAAATCCCAGCGAAATCGGCTGTTTTTTACTGATTGTTTCTTGGCGAAGTTTCCCCCCGAAATTTCCCATGAAATCGGCCGATTTTCCTAAGAATTTGCCCCTGAAAATCCTTCGAAAATTGACTTTTTTCCGCTAACATCCCGCGAAATGGGCCAATTTTTCTCGAATTTTGACTTCTCTCCCTCGAAAATCGGCCGATTGTGCCGCGAATTTTGACTTTTTTCCCACGAAAATCCCGCGAAATCGGCCGATTTTTCCGCGAATTTGCCCCTGAAAATCCCGCAAAATTTTGTTTTTTTTTTCCGCGAAATATCAGAAGCCCTGAATAGTCTTGCAAACATTTTAAAACCGCACACCATGTTAAACAAAACAAAGAAAAGCAACTTCCCGTGACATCATCCATTTGTCTGTACTCTGACTAATAGATTATGAGATCATGGGCAATGACCAATCACAGCGCGAATAATATTCACCACGTAATTTGTGTAGTTGAAATTATCCAAAAGTGATTATGCATTACATATTGATAATGGTTATTATTAATAGGTGTGTAATGTCAAGTTCCATGCTTTTATTGATAATTATGTTGTTTTGTTTTCAGAGAAAGGCTCATGAGGCTTTACTGGAAAATGTTCCCATGCTAAAGGAGATTACAGTACGGTGCCTGTTCTGTTGCTTTCCCTAAACAATAATATTTCATGTCAACTGTAACCCACTACATAGACTGAACATTTAATGTGATTGTTTTTGTATAGGATTTTAAAATATTTTTGTTTACTCTTTGTCTGCTTAATTGTATTTATGTTACAGGACTATGAGCGCATGAACCTAGCTGATGCATTAATGTCCAAAAAATTCAAAGATGGAGATTGTGTTATAAACCAGGTGAATGTTGTTGATTACAAACATTTGAGAAAGAGTTGAAAACAACTATTGAACAAAGTTTGTGTGATCAATGGCAGAGTGATGAGCTCGAGAACAGTAAAAACTGCAAATTCTTAGCTTAAATTAATGAGCATCACATCACCCTCCACATGTTGCCATCTTTACATTTTTTAAACATGCTGTTATGTTTGAGAGTCCTGACAGTAGAAATTGGTTATTAGAGAGTTTTAGATCCGAGTTTACTGTGAACCTCTAACCACTGGAGGTCATGTGACAAGTCTTTTGCGTCACGTTTGAGGTTTATGACATGTGTTTAAAACGTGGGGAGGTAGGTTTTCACGTAGGTCATTTACCTGAAAGCTTTTACTGTATAATTCTTGTTTTGTCTCATGTGATGATACAAAAATTGTGTGGAGCAAGTCTTTATCCATTAACAGAGGCACAAATTCGGGCGAAATGCTAAATTTGATAAATCCTATTGGATCTTGAAAGGAAGTGCCATTCATGGCTGCTGATTCAAAATGGCAGCCGTAAATTTGCAAGAAGAACTAATGTAAGAATTTACAGCTCTTTGCTGCTAGATAACCCAGTGTTACCGCAGGGTGCAAAGAAAGTCAGTTTTACAGCCTGCCATTCGGGCAAGCTGTAAATAGCATGTACTAGCCCACAAGTCATTTCAACTAGCCCCAAAACCCTTTTTGCTTGGCAGGATTGATAACAATCCTTCTGTAATTTGAATTTCCCCAAAAAGCAGCACTTGCCCGTCAGGCAAGTTAAGAACAAAAAACACTAGCCCGATAGCAAAATCCACTAGCCCCGGGCTGTCGGACACGACTTTCTTTGCACGCTGTACCGTAAGTTTCTTTTATTTGCACTGATTGATATTTCTTCTATTTCTAAATGGAAAAATAAACCAGAATCCACTCTAAATCAAATTATGTTTGAATGTCGAACCGCAAACGGGTAACCTCAGACCGCGGTTAGAGGTTCACGGTAAACTCGGATCTAAAACTCTCTATTGACACATTTTTACATCTGGGGTGTGCATGTAATTTTCTCATGAACTGTCAGAAAACGTGTAAGAAGTGTAAAAATTTAGAGGTAATGGTAGTGCAGGGTCTCGATGACGTTTTCCATAAGCAGTTACAGCTGGTGGAAAAGGCAGCTGTGACCAGCACAGCCCAGTTGCCCCTGAAATCTGAGAAGACAGCAGATAGAAGTCCTATAGGTGGGGTTAGACAATCAATATCTGGCTTTTATTGAAAACCTGGTAAATGGAGGTTCCAAAGTAAGTTTTACATAGGAAAAAAATTGGAAAAAATCTATATATTTGCAGGGAGATGATGCAGACTGCATGTACTTTGTGGAAAGTGGCATGGCATCAGTCAGAATACACAATCAAGTAAGTTTCACAACGTAATAAAGAAAACAAACTGCTTTACTACGATTGAGGATTGGAGGATGTTTGTGCACCAACATGCATGAAGCATTTGACTGGATAATCTTGAAAAGGACTAGAAGTATTTCTAATATACAGTGGAACCAGCTGTTTATACAGTCACCATGGGCCAAAAAAATTTGACCGTATTAAGGGGTGACGTTATTTAACAAGGTTTTTTTACAAGAAAATGAATGGCCATTTTGGCGGGTGGCCAAAAAAAGTGACTGTATTACCAAGGTGGTTGTAAGGCGGGGTTCCACTGTACACACGGTTAAAACAACACAAAAATTAAAAACAAAAAATTATGTCGGGTCTTAAGCTTTGAATTTCTTCGACAGTTATTGATTACAGTACTTCATCTAATAAACCAGACACCTTGAAGTCAATTATCTGAAAAATCTATTTTAGGCTGCACCTTGGTCTCTGAGCCTACATTTCAGTGTCTACGTAATCAGGCAGTGGAAAAAACTGTCTGAAATTCCAAATGAGATTTTGCATGAAAGCATGATATCTTCACTATCTTCAGAAGTTAAAGGTTACTGTTGCTGTAGTTACACTATAAATCGGCCCTTTTGTAGCAATAAAAAGTGAATGGTTTGTTACTTCATTGTTGTTCATAATAATGCTACTGAAATCACTCAACTGTTTTATAACGATCATGTGCATTTGAATAATTTTGAAGCGCTCACTTGATCATTTTGAGCAACTCGTGGAGTCGTGGGATTTCCCCTAATTTTCAAGAAACTCATTAATGAGGGATCTTGTTTCTTGTTTGCTCTACCCCTGCCAGGATAGAATTCTGATGACACATCTCTGCCACCACTCAATGTATCATTAATAAGTGACCTTGTATATTTTCCAATTGATTTCCCATGCCGAAGAATTCGTGACTCGTTTGAACTGTTGTTATAGTTTTTCTATAATGGATAGTCACATGGTCAAACAAGGAGCTCAGAATGGTCATGTGAGCTTAATTGAATATTCTAATGCATAAGGTTATTACTTTTTTTTGGAGTGCAAACAGTTAGTGATTTGGGTAGTAAATAGAACATTATAGGCCTCGTGGAGATACAAAATTCCTTTTCTTGTGTTGAAAAGTATTTCACTTGTTTCCTGTGCTCCCCTGCAAAATTGTTCAAGAATGGAAGAGAAATTTCGTATCTCTGCGTTCTTATGCTTTGTCTTCTCATTTTTGTGTCCTAATTTTAACACTTAACCAGTAGTGACACTGCTTACAGTAGCCTTCTTTTTGTCTAAGGATGACCCAACAGAAGAAGTTGAGTTGACGCAGTGCACAAAAGGAGGATATTTTGGTGAGCTGGCTCTGGTCACTCACAAGCCACGAGCCGCCTCTGTTTATGCAGTTGGAGATCTGGTCTGTGCAGGTAAAGAATGTGCAAATTTTGTAGACATTAATTAGTCTCTTCCTCCCTAACCTACGAAAACATCCATTTCTCCTCGATAATGGCCACCCCAAAAGTTCTTCCTTCCCCACCACTGATAACAACGTTGGGTGTTAAGAATCCTGCACGTGTCAGACCTTGTCCCATGCTGTAGGTTATGAAAGGTCCTTCAGTTGTAATTAAAAGAGGCAGATTCACGTCTGTAAATTATGTTAAGCCACCCTGGTGAAAACAGACTTTCCCCTAAAGCTTTGCTTTAACGGATTCTTGTTCTTTTTCTTTTCAGCCAATGAAATAGCCGGGAGCTGACTCTTAGCGAAATCCCCGGTTCAAGATCGTGAAACACTTTTGTTATTCTCAAGTTTCTAGCTAATGAAATTCTTGTTTGTTTCTTTTTTTTTAGTTCTTGATGTTCATGCCTTTGAGCGACTCCTTGGCCCATGCATGGACATTATGAAAAGAAACATAGACGGTTATGAAGAACAACTTAAAAAACTTGGCGTTGGAAATACAGAACTGCGATAAAGTTCATCGCAGAATATCTTCGAAGTTAGGACTGTTGATAGATGGTCTATTTTTAGACGTTGAATAAAATGTTTTACCACTTTCCGACAATTCAAATTTGCCAACATATTGTTTTAGAGTTTACACAAAAGGAGAAATTGCTACATCTTTCATTTGATTCCGTTGTTATTTATAAACAGATTTGAGGTTAACGTAGTGTTTGTGCCAAGAAATTGTTATAATTTATTGTTTAATGAATCATTTTCATACAGGAGAAATAAAAACTTATGGAAAATGTTTATTACAATATTCTGACTTCAACTGTAAATAAAACTTAAAATATTTATTAAAGTGAATGTCTCTTCTTTTTTTCAATCTTGCAAAGCCAGAATGAAAATTTGAAAAAAATCCATGTCACCATGTTTTCCGCAGGAAAACTGTTTCATTTTGACAAGTCCTTTAGATCTTGGTGCTGCGGCCATGTGCAATCACCAAATGACGTAATGATTGAAAAGACACTGAACAATAGCGGTGTAGGGATGTTTTACTCCATTTGTGGCGGGGGGATCTCGTTAATAACTTGCGGGGGAATATATTAACGCCAATGACGCCATGGCCTTTTCTCTGTATCTTATGAGGGACGTCACGTTATCATGGTAGCAAAATTTCTGGATGACAACAATAGGGAGTTTCTGCAATGGCGACGGCGAACTGCAAACAAAACAATAGGTTTAGATTGGCAAAAAATCAACTTTGCACGTGATGACGCCTTTCTTAGCCTTATGGGGTAGGTGAGCACAACGGCACAACACAAAAAGTTTCTTTTTCTTTTTTCTAAACTTAGATACGGTCCTTTCGGATTTAACCCAGAACATTTCGCCCACATGTGACAAATTAAATAAAACTGAATAAGATCGATGAAGTTTGAAACAGAGCGAATTTACCTTTTAAGGTGGCTGAACACAGTTTTGCGGGCGGTCCGCGGTAACTCGCGTGACGGCGAGTGTGTTAACTTAGACAAACAAACATGGCGGCGAAAAAGCAGTGGTACACACAAGACGATTTGTCAAAATCTACTCATTAAAATTTTGTGATATTTGGAGGAATTTTTACTTTTATCGTATTTTAGATAATGAGAACTTTAAAATGGAAGTTGAACAGACGATTTTTGTGACACATTTAATAATTACAGTACAATTATATTATAGATTATCTAAAAACCTCTCTGTTAAAATTTGGTCAAATAAGTTTCAAACGGTAATGATTAATTTTGAGTTGACTTGAGAACGGGAACGGCACGGTGATAAATTTTAAGTTCTCTCTCTAAACTCGGACACGGTGCCCGCTCTTCAGTTCCAACCTAACTTCCCTCCTTTCAAGTTACTGGGTGACTTTGTATAAGGGCGAAAAAGTTTTAAAGGACGCGAAGTCTAATTTTCAGCAACGTTTTCATTGGCGTCGCCGTTGTCGGATCGGACTCCCCTGCAAAAAAGAAGTAAAACATCCCTATACCACAACTGTGAACCATACCCACATCACAACACAAAAGCAAACCAACGTAAGAATAGTTTCCTCCACACCAAGAAACACCCAAGTTATAGTTAATAACTATGGACTAGGAGTAATCGTAGCTTAGGAGAGTGCGTTCGATACGTTTTCTAGGCGTGCAGGTAGGAGTTGAAGGGAAAGGCTGGATGGTTCTTGCGATAAATAACTATGATTATGGCATATTTTGAACGTAAGGATTGCGTACATCATTAACACTCATTTCTTTCACGGAAACATATGCACCCACAATTGACCTGCTCCCAACGTCAGTGGCTTCAAAGCTCAGTTGGTAGAGCATCGCACTAGTAATCGCGAGGTCACGGGTTCAAACCCCGTTGAAGTCCTGAATTTTTTTCAGGCTTCTTTACGCAATTGCACAAATTGCATTCACTGCGACGATCATTTCTTCATTTCCAAATATCATAATGGTTGCAATGAATCCGTTTTAACTACTGATTTTCCTAATTAGCATTAGGTTTGGCTCTTGTGAAGTTCAGTTTATTTACGCCCATCAAATCAAACAAAAAAATCAAATCCATTCACGAAAAGAGCTTGGATGAATTTTATTACAACAAACACTGTAATATAACATAATCCTCCAAGTACTACAAAAAAATCTGCAATAATTTGTGTAAAATTTCACTTGTGTATGTATAATAGCACTCAAGCTTTTTACAATGTTTACTAATAGGGCCGTTTGCATCAACAACTCAAGGCAAGGCTCATCTAACCGAAAACGTTTCATGCTTGTCATTTGCAAGCATTACGGCCTACATTCAATGAAAGTAACATTTACCATGAGTTTGTGTCTTAAGAAATTCACATAAACAGCCCTACTTTTGATTTTGCTAAACATAAATTATAAATACAGTCAGTATTATTTCATTTGGTTAACTCTAATTCTCTAAACATTTTTCTCTCGGAATAGTAATGACAGGCCCAATGTGACTAGCATGTAGAGACTGAATAATTCTTAAAACATTTCGCTTAGAGGCTGGCTGTTTGCACCACAGTACGTTTGGCCGTTGAAATAACAGCCTAGTGCGCACGAGCAAGCTGTCCATTTCTGGTGAGCGTAGTAAGACCCAAGTCACGAGGGGAGGAGAAAAAAGGAGACTTTCTTCCCCTCCCTCTTGCTCTTCCGTCTCCCCCCGGCAAATGGAGAGTTTGCTTGCAGGCTATTGAAAAGATTGTCAACGTTTTTGGACGAATAAGTGTTATTTGTTGCATTGTTTTTTATGTGATGTTAGCCATGGGAGAAGTGCCACACCTAGACTCAAATGCATACTTATTTTCAAAAAAGAGAAAGGACCAAATCTCATTAAAACAACACAGATTGCAGTCTGCATATTTGCAGCCGTTGCTTGTACAATGGGACCTCCATACAACGAATTTCTATCATAACGAAGTCTTCCCCCCGGTGACAGTAAAAAATATAGAAAATAACCAAGATAAACGAAACCCCGTTAATCCCTTCGTTATATTGAGGTATCGCTGCATCCAGAGAATACAAGAGGCAAGCATCATCCAGAAATATGCCTGCATTTCTCAGATTTATTTGGAAATGAAGAGGAAAACCAGTCAACCAATCAACTCTCTGGAATGAGCGAGAAAGGGAGCCGTATCCAAATGTGGCACTCAGCGATCAAAGGAAGATGGTCTTGAAAGGATGCTTGGCATCCCAGTACATGCATTGCCACTTTGGGTGTCCTATGTAGGTGCACCTACTTTTTAATCACTTCTGGTGATTTACAAGTGCACATAAAAAAATATGGGCCTCGGCGCAAGTTCACTTGCACTTGCCTGAAGGCGTGCAGGAAATCCATCTTAATAAATAAATTATACACAGAGAAAGTCATATCATTAAACCCATCTGGACACATCTGACAATTTTAAGCAAGACTATCAAATACACTGTCCTAACAATTTCCTAATTTTTATGGCAAGTACAAAACGCAGGTCACGGATCACAAGTCAGGTTAGAGTACAGCACACAGTGCTACGGTAAATAAACAAAACTAAAAGTATCTCCTAGCCCTAATAACAATCTGAAATAGAGTTTTACTTGAGGGGGAAACTGCGTTTCTTAGTTATTTACCCAGTACAGCGATAAACTGCACTCGTGACCTGTGTTTTGTACCTGCCAATTTTTTTTATAATAATAATATTATAATTATACATTAACTTCACCAGCAAACAAACAATAATTCCTAACATGAAAATGTTTAACGTATCAAGAGTCCAGTTATCATAAAGTAAGCTGAAAAAAAAAAGAAAAAAAAAGGATATCCTCAAGTACAAACATCAAGCAAAGTTTTCCCACAATCGTAGGTTACAAACTTAGCCATCATAGTTGCAAACAGTGAGCTTGCTCCTGCATCAAGGAATCCTAAATTGTTTAGGTGTAACCCCGCTGTTGTCCTTAAAATGAATAAGATGGATAATCTCCACACATTTTAAGGCGCTACAACAGCAGGGTTTAACCTCAGCAACCAGTTGCAGAGACATCAGCACCAGAGCTCTTTGTTTTTCCTAGTGTTGTGAAAATCTGCAAGTGCAAGGAAAAGAAAAAAAAAGATAGTCACACGCCTATTACAGAAAACGTGTATCAACTCCAGTGCCGGATCTAGACATTGAGATTAAGGGGGGAGGGGGGGGGGGGTGTGACCAGTCATCCAGACCCTTAGATAATGAGGGGGGGGGGGGGGGGGGCGGTCTCCCAAAAAAATTTTTTCAGCCCTTTGGGACTCAGTTTGGTCTAAAAATAAGGGTGGGAGGGGGGCGGGCCCCCTGGGCGCCTCCCCTGGATTCGCCACTGAACTCTACCATCCAAGGCCCAAGAAAACCTTGCTGTATAAACTCTTTCACCCCAGGAGGGAGTATGGTGGGTTTGGCTATTTTGAGGTCGGGTTTTTGATCAGAAACACAACAGAGAGGGTCTTGCAAGTAAGGAAATAACTTTAAGGGTGCATGGAAAAAATAAACCCGATTTCTACATTTTGCTTTCAATTTAATTTTTCCGAACAATATCAGTACATCATCAAGAGAAAAGGTTACAACAATTAATTAAATGATAATCAAAGGAAAGGTATTTGTCGAATTTTCCCAGCTAATTCTCACAGAAAATGTTTGGAAATTAGTCTGGAAAATCTATATGTGGATAAGTAATTACCTCAGACACTGTTGGGTGAATCCCTACAGTTCTGTCAAAGTCGCTCTTTTTGGCTCCTAACTTGATAGCCACAGCATAACCTTGAGTCACCTCTCCAGCATTTGGACCAAGGAAATGAAAACCAACCACACGTTCCTAAAACAGAATACCAATAAGTTACCAGGGTGACTTGATGAAATAACATCATAAGAGATAACTCAGTCTATAACTGAGTGTAATTCAATCAGCAAATCTGACTAGGAAATAAACGTTCTATTAGAGAAAACATTAATGCAAATTTTGAAAAAAAAACATGGCTGTCAAAACTTGGTTGCCAAGGTGATGTTAATGTTGACAAACACGTCACAATGACTTTAAAATGTGCCCAGATTTTGAGAGGAGTAACTACATTTGGTGGTGAATTGAACAATTTTAACGCTATTCAACTCCAGAGTTGGGGGAGGGCCCCAATATGCATAGGTTTAAAGATGCATATAGCTGGATTGATTGACTCTGATGTCATTTATCTTTGGACCAACCAAAATGGTAACCTAGCTAGACATAATTATGTTCTTTCAAGCAAGAAAAATTCTTTGCAGCTCTGTCCTGGGTTTCAACACTATTGAATCAGTATTTCACAGTAAAAGCAAAACACAAAATTTTCTTAATTATTAATTTATTGATTGTTGACAATGCTTGATGACTGCAAAAAAAAAATTAAACTTGTCCATAATCTTGTTTAACCTATTTTTTGTCTTTGAACACACGCAAATTTGCCCTTAAAAATGTCCGCAATATCGCGCGGAAAAACTGACAACTACGATGTAGAATGATTTGCAAGAATGAAGAATAATTAACAAGGTGGCATCAAATACGAAGCACTGTCTTTCTCAAAAACTTCCCACTGATCTTTAGAATCTTCAGTTACTTTGAGACACCTTTTGTTACAGTCAGTTACGTCGCTTAATTTTACAGGGCACTAATCGTAAACTAGCTGACATCATCAGCCTCTCCTTCATCCTTTACTCATTTGCAGTCTTTGGGACATTTCTTTAAGGGAGAAAGCACATTTTGGATGGTAAAAGTTCAAGAAATTTTTTGGGGGACAGATTTTTAAAGTTCACAATTGTTGACTATAAACTTATCTATGAACCAAAATCAGTTTGAAAAGATTTTGTGTTGTATACACTTTCACCAAAGAACAAAGGATTAATGCAGAGTAACAGCACTTACGTTCTCGCTCTTGTTGCAAACCAGCTTCACATAACACTCAGATGAGTCTCGTTTAGCCACAGTATACTCCAGAGGTGTATAGTTAGTGTGATACACCTCAATATTGTTCTCCCCATACTTTGCAATAGCATCTTCCTCTGCCAGCCCTATGCAGCCATACTCCAGTGGTGTGAATACTGTTGTTGGAACACTCTCATAATCACACTGCAAAACAAAGTTTGGATTATTGAAATGTGTGGGTAACAATATGAGGTACTGTCAGTAACAAGTTGGTGGCCAGTCTTGAAGAAAAAGAGGTAAAAGTAGCTCTGTACATAGTTTGAGGATTGCTTCCTACCTGCAAGCTATTGCTGTTAATACAGTCAGTTAAACCTTCTGTAAGCCTACACCTTCTGTATGGAAAAAGTTTCGCTTATGGAAGACATAATAATTATGCAGTGATTGTTTGTTCCTGGGACTATCGCAAAGTGTCTGATTACAGAAGGTTTCAATCTCTGTTAATTTAGGCACAAAACTTATTATTGCTATGTGTCAAGGTTTCAAAGGTTCAGAGCATCTTGATTTTCAACAATTTCCTTGTTGGTTATAAGCCTGGTTCTCACATGCTACTGACACACTTGTGACATAACCGTTGGTCTCCCTAGGATAATTTTCCCATGGAAAAAAAAGTTCAGGCAACAATGACCAGCCCAGTCCAGTCAGACTGCCAGGATGTGTGCGAAGCTGACTCAAGATCAACCTCTCAGACAGGCCAGAGGTAATACAGATGACGACTATTGTTGCCAGACATTGGTGACATTAAGGCCCAGTTCAAACGTCAAACTTTTTTGATGTACCAAACCTACTCCCTTCAATTAAGTGTACAACATTAGATTGACACTTGAATCAATTAAGTCCGAAATATCTAATTTGAACCGACCCATGATTTAAGATCACATGGCCTGGGCCATTGGAATTTCAACTGAGGAGTGACTGATTTCAAACATCGAACTTTTCATTTTCATAAGTTACTATAATTTATTTCAGCGGTAAGCATTGTGGACAATTTTACACTGCGCAAATGATTTGGGTCTCACTAATTAAGTTTGACATCTGAAACAGCTATCGAACTTCTATCATTTGGCTCGACCAGTATAGGTATTAATTTCAGTGCATGAAAAGTTTGATGTTTGACTAGGGCCTAAGTTTATTATTTCAGAATACAGCTGTAGATAAAAGAATCCCATACCAATTCATTTCTTTCACCATACAGCCGATGGGCCAGTAACCTTCCAGCATGAATAGCTACAGGAGTGAGCTCAAGTTTGCCCTCCAGAATATCTCCTATTGCATAAATGTTTGGTACACTGGTTTGTTCATTGTCTCCTACAATGACTTTTCCATTACTGAAAAAAGATTAATAATGGTTAAAGAACTTCCATTCCGCAAAGAATATGCAGCCTACAGGTCCTGGGGTGATGTGGTTAACTTTAACCCAGGCTTGGGAAGAACTTTGAAATCAATTTTCCTGTTAAATAACACATAATATTTTCAAGCTTTTGAAATGTTGTTTACTCTGAAAGACACAGGAGTGACAATAACAATTTCCTCCAAACAATATCAATACAACATCCGCAGAATAGGTTTTGAGAATTTCAACATTACTGTGAGTTAGTGTTCCTTAAGTTAGATCTGATTTCAGCACTGATAGGACAGTGTAACAGGACAGTATGCGTCACGCCTAAGTAATTGGACAGTACACGCCATTGCACGCGCACACTTAAAAAATGGCTCTTTTTCACTGTTCTCGGAATTTCTTGTGTTTTAATTTAAGAAAAGCCTTAAAATAAATACAAATTTGTTGCAATTATGATTAACTGGTAATAGACCTTCGTGCTGTCCAATTCTCGCTGTACTTGTACTCACAATTAAACACATCAGATTCCTACGATGTGGTCATTTGATTTTGTTAATCACTCATATGATTACAGAGTGAATTGCACTCCACTCAGTTCTATTACCATTATTAATCAGCCTTTAAGGAATTGGGTAAGGGTGTACGTTTTGTCTAGGACCATGTGTAATATTCTTGTTTATTGTGTTTCCCTCAATTCCAATAACATAAAAGTACCATGAATGTTTTGAACATTGTTTCTACCATACTAGGCCAGATACCTTTAAATTTGAATTATTAGCAGTTTAAACAGAATCAAAGTTATTTTATCTTTGATTTCCTTTGGGATTTTCAGCAGTTTTATAACTCTTAGTTTTAACGGAAAGTAAGCTCTGAAAGTGAAGTTAACCCTTAACCCTTTAAGTCCCAATATCCACATACAAATTCTCCAAACTGATCTCCATAGATTTTCTTAAGAATTACTTGAGAGAATTTGATAAAAGGATCAAGGCATTTTCCCTTTGGTGATCATTTTATTAATTCTCATAACTTTATCTCTTGACAATGTATGGATATTATTAGGAGAAAATTGTTTTTGGTCACTATTGGCACTTAAAGGGTTAAGCCTTAATGTTGGAGACTGGGTCCAAGTGTAGTTGAGATTTTGATAGACAAGTAAATTAATTGTACATGGCACAATTGACTAGGACCTTATGTCCTGGAATCTTCTCTGATTGCGATGCAGGAGAGAATGAAACCTGTTGCATTAAACTAAGTGACTTGTGAGATTGTTGGGGAAACTAAACTTTCAATAACCCATTCGCCCCTGAACTGCCCGTGCAGATCCATGTCCCTTCCACAGCTTGTAATGTCATCAGTTTTAATGGTCAATGAAAACTTTGTCAGAAATTAGGCAGGGTGAAGAGAGCTTTCAAACCATTCAGAATGAGCACAATTCAGTCAAGGCGGCCAGAGTAAAAGGCAAAAAACCATCAATGTAACATTGACCAGAAAATTCCTTTAAAAATCCTTTCCTTTCATCTAATCCTAAGATCCTAAAAGCTTTTCCAAAAACGTTTTCCACTGAAATGCCAACTAAATGCCCAGCAAAAAGGCAAAAATGAGGCAAGAAGAGCAAAGGAAAAGGAGAGGAGAGAAAGTGAAAAGAACAAGCGAAGACTGTCACATCAAAATTTTGCATTCTACACATGCCCAACTTCAAAAGCTAATGTTTTGCATCTGCAGGATCAGAAGGCCACAAGTTTTTAGCCAAAAAGCCAACAGAAAACAGCTTGACTAGTTTCAACACGCATTTTTTGGCAAAATTCCTGGGAGCAAATGATTTAAGTGATGAATAGTAAAACTGTATGTGAATTTCATTATTTGAACCGCAGTATGAAGAATTAAGATAATGAAATTAAGACCCTCATGGTTACAGTTGCAACATCTGCAGTTACATAAAGAAAGCCCAAAAAGTTCATTCCATTCTTTTTGCAACCGCAAAAGTTGCAACTGTAACTGCAAGGATCTAGTTTACATTTTATTTTATTGAAACCATTATTGCTAGTGAACGCATTCCCATCATTTGGGCAGACCTACCTTGGATTAAGTTTGACTCCAACATTTTCCAGTCCAATGCCCTGTGTGCAAGCATCTCTACCAATTGCAAACATCACCTGTGTGGTGAAAATTCAATCAGTCTTAAGTATGTGAACAGTGTGAATAGGTTATCCCTTTAAGCCCCATGTGTCAACATACAAAATCTCCAGACTGACCTCCTTACATTTCCTTACAGAATCAGTTGAGAGAATTTGATAAAAGATCAAAGCATTTAAATGGCTTTATTAATAAAACTTTGGATTGGTGAGATGCTGAGTGATAAATAACTTACAGTGTTGCATTCTATAGAGCTCTCTTCCCCAGTTTCCAAGTGTTTGTAATGAACTCGGAGTTTCCTTGGTGTTCCTTCTTCAATAAGTTCTATCTAAAAATAAATAACAGCAACAATAAAAGACAAAAATTTATATGTGGCTTATTAGGTGTACATGTATTAAGATATGGCTGGAGTTGGTCCTTCTTTGTCATGAAGACTGGAGTTTTCTAATCCCCACACGAACATCTGTTTTAAGATACTGTTACATTAATAAAGACCATTCCACAGACTAGTACTTATTAATAGTGTGGAAATAAAAATCATTTTGAGACACGGCCCAAGGCTGCACTTGACAAGTTAAACAGTTAATTTTTGAATAACTTGGTTAAAAAGATTTAGAGTTTAACCAGATTTAGTTGTTATGAGTGGCTAGAATCAATTTAGATTTCAAAAAGTCTTTAAAGTCACACAGTTTTGTTTTGTTTTTTAAGTAAAAAAATATGATACAATATGAACGGAGTAAATGAAAAGGTACAGATTTATAGTAATGATAATAAAAAACCAGGTAATACTCTGATATAATAATTAATCTAATACATAGATCAGTTTTGAGAAGACTCAATAACAGACAAATTGATGACTAAGAGTAAGAAATCATACCTAATGCTGCATTACGTTTAATTTCTTCACACTGCAACAGAATTTGTTGTGATCCTGTATATTTCTAATTGCTGTAACTTATTATTTTAAATAGATACAGTAGCTGCAGAATGCTGAAAAGTTCTTGACTCTTTAGGGACAAAAAAAAATGGTGCAGCTGATGATCTGAGGTTGTAGGCACTACCATTAGGCAAAGAAAACAACAGATAATAAGGAAATCTATGATCTTGGACAAAAGTGTTAAGACATATGCACCATGTTGTATGTCTAACTTCAGAATACATCCCTGTAAAGCACTGTTCACTCAACATACTTCCCCTTTGCCCCCCCAAAAAACAATGTCGAAGTGCAGCCGGAACATTTTTACTCCTGACTGAACATCTTTGACCAGGGAGGGGTGAGGGGAGGGATCAATGTAGAGCCAAATTCACAGGGTGGGTCTCCTGTGAGAAAGAAAGTGCAAACTTCTGAACACTTTTTGTCCAAGACTGTCGTATAATACAGAGTAAGTTTCAGTAGGTAGACGTTAACTTACAGTTGTGGCTAGGAAATCTATACATACCTTTGTTGGAATAGCTGGTCTTTTCATCTTAATCCCTTGAGTCTGCATTTCATTTCCAATTTTCTCAGCCATTTGCTGTGAAAAGGGAGAAAAACAGAAAAATGTAAAAAACTCCTCTTCCACTGGCAGATATGTAACACTCTTTGGTTCATTTTTTGTCACTTTGACCTATAATCACACTGTGTTCTTAATTTTCTGAATGAACCACTCGTGCAACTGAGTACTAATGCCTGGTCCTTACTTGCAATGCAAGCTTAAGCATAAGGACAGGGTTACAAGTCACTAAGATTTCAAGTTGCCGGGTAAATACAACAAGTATAGGCAGGGAATCAAACGGCTAGGGATTTCTTTTGGTTCTATTTTTGTTCTATTTTCCAATAAAAGTAGCCGGGGGCCATTCTCTTAGTAGCCGGGGAAAATCCCCGGCCCCCGGCTCTTAATGACAACCCTGTAAGGAGCTTATGTGCTAGTGTTGAAGGCCTTGACTTAAGCATTCTGTAAATTCTCTATTAAGCCCCTCCGGGTTTTTTTTATTTTGAACACATTTGGAGGGGGGGGGGGGGGGGGGGTGCTTAATAGAGATGGGGGCTTATTTAAGAGGAGGGGCTTATTAGTCTCGCTTGGGTAAGCAGCAAGAGTCATAATCTGCAAGCCATTTCTTTTCTTCATATTTAGTACAAAAAAAGGTGGTTGTGGTCCCAGCTGTTCCTAGCAGAGACCGTAGAAACTGGGAATAAGAATCATTGCTTGACTGAAGCCATGCACACATGTTTTGCTAAGAAAGCTTTATAGGAAAAATTAAATTTAGAGCTTTTCCAGAACAGGTCGGTCCATGAATTCTATTGCTTGAAAGCGTTGATTACTTTGGAACAAGTGAACACTACAGTGGTTGAAAAAAAAGAAGAATCTTGATTAGCAAAACTGCGATGGTCGGGTGTTTTAAACTTTCATTGTTGCAAATGGTCTTGTGATGAGCATGTAGTTTATTTTCAGCGATGATTGAAATGACGTGTCATGTAAATAACTTTTTTGATCTCTGGCAATGATTTTCTCTGGAATCGAGGCCCTTGAATTTTCGTGTATTTATACACGCGTATAGCCTGCGACCTCAGATGTGTTTCCACACATTGCTGACAAGTATACTAAATCAATTCTTTAGTGCGTAAATCCTGTTTCATGAAGAAACAATTGCCTCCTCATTTCTCGATCTAATCTCCAAGAAAGCAAAACTTAACTCTGCTGTAAAAACGTTCTTGTTTAATTTACCAAAGACAATGGTATCAGTTCTCCATACAGAACTTACTACAATACAAAGTGGAAAAGCTCATAATACATGTAGCCTGAGAAAAAAGCCAGCAGTTCGCAATGTGATCAGTCAATATAAAAACACCACTATATTCAAGATTCTTGTTACAAACAATATTACCTGATCAAAACCACGTAAAAAGATGGACCGCACAATGACTGTGACATCAAGCCCAATTCCGTGAAGGAAGCCTGCACATTCTAATGACACATAAGAGCCACCAACCATTACTGTTTTGCCAGGACTGTGTTCAAGTGAGAACAAATCATCACTGTGAAGAAAAATGAGAAGTTATTACTACATTAATAAATTACTCGCTAAAGAATTAGAACTCTGAAGTACACTAAACAACAAAAACATAACTTGCAGTGCTTTTTCCTTCTTGTTTCATCCTTTCTTTTCCTGCTCTGTGACCCTACACCACTTGAATTTAACTGCATTATATTAATAGAATAGTACCTTGTGATTCCATACTCCTTGGCTCCTGGTATCGGTGGGTATCGAGGCCTTAACCCTGTAGCAAGTACAATGTGCTGAGCTGTCATCTCACTAACCTTGCCTTTCTTGTCAACAGCCTATTTCAGACAAAGAAGATTTCTTAAAAAATTCACACCACAACACCGATGTGAATGAAAGCACGCAGCTCTAATTACAGTCTACACTTTCAATACCTCCCCTAAAATGGCCTTTGCCTTTAAATTTGTTCATTCAATTGTACTTGGAAACTGCCCTCAAATTCAAAATAACACAAAGCAAAAATCGTACAGTAACACAAATTTTTGCATCTGTCAAAGAGCTATTATTGGGCCAAATGATTGCAGTCAAAAGGTGTCACAGTATATTGCTGTTTGCGTAGTTCACTCTTCACTCTTGGCTTGGATTTCCTCGGTCCATATAGATAAAGTACTTGCATGTGTAGTAAACTTAAAGAATTCGTGACACTTTGTACAATGAATCGTGACTTGTTAATCTTGAGTGAACAATAGATCAATTACTAGCTTAATAGGAACCGGAAATATGATCCTTATTGTGTAAGCAAGCATGCAAAATTAATGTGCATCGTGTAAAGTAGATAGTTAGATGTGCCTTCCGATTGGAATAGCGTAAAAGCTACAAGCTACACCCTTTAAACTGATAGGATTTTGTGTAGGATGGAATGATTACTCAAACCTAGCTGCTCAGGATTTACGTAAGTAATGTAGGTGTATTAGTGTTTTAAGCTTTCAATCGAATTAGGGTGTTTACTAGAAAGGAAACCACATGCATTCCCTACTATATTTTCCCACGTATGATTTAGCTACCAATATGTATAAAAGTACCTTGATTTAGCAATAAATGATGAATATGAATGTGATCAGGACTTGAGTGTGTGCAAGTCTCTTAGAATACTGATAGCCCGAAACCGGCCAGGTCTAGAGATACTCAAGCAGTCCACACTTATCTGTTGGCCACGAAATCAACTCCCGTTTACAACACATGGATGAGTTTTATAGTCCTTAAGGCTAGTTTCAGTAAAAACCTTCTGCAAATTACTGACATAAATTTCCTTCCCACTATAAGCTAGCCCAATTGATTTTGAGATGCAAATTTTCCTCCATACATGAGCTGTTCCAAATATAAGCCCCTCAAAAAGGGCCTTTGAGAAATATAAGCCCCGGGGCTTATTTTCTGAATTTTAAGGTATAGTGATTACAATTTATAGTAAATTACCTGAACTGTATGTGCATCCAATAGTTTTCCTGTGGCATTTTTATACAAGATTTTCTTGTCTCTCAATTCTACTCTGTATCCCCAGTTAAGTGACCCAATGTGATTCTAAACATGCAGACAAAACACAAGTTATACTAAAAATGTCACCTCTTTCATGTTTCATATTCATGTTTCATCTCTAACAAATTTTATTATTACTCAAACACATTCAAAATATTTTGCCAATTCTAATTGGCTTCACTCCCCCTGCTAATTCTTTACAAATAGCTGCAGGGTGGAAAGAAAGTCACTTTTACAGCCTGGCATTCGGGCAAAGTGTAGCTAGCATGTACTAGCCCAAAAGTCATATCAACTAGCCCAAAAAAGATTTTTGGTGAACAGGATTGACAGGATTGATTAAAGTTCTTAAAGTTCTTTTCTTCCCGGAAAACTTCACTTGCCCATCGAGCAAGTTAAGAGCAGAATTCACTGGCCAGATAGCAAAATCTACTAGCCCTGGGCTATCGGACACTACTTTCTATGCATACTGCAGCAGGCACTGACCAAAATTGGATGGTGCAAAGAATGGCATGTGTAGTCCATGTGTCAATAACAATGAATTAACAATAAAGATCACACTGTTTAGGTAAAGAAGGTCTTAAGATGAAAGATATGCCGGATCAATTTAAGTTAACCCTCAGAGCAATTTGACTGTAGCCACAATAATAATATTATTGGAAATAAACTTGCTAATCACTTGATCATGATCCCAAAACTATAAAAGGAGAGCAGTCACTCAATTTCAGTCTTTTTAATTGTTTGAAAAAGAAAAAAAAAATGAGTTTGTGCATACCTGTACATTTTCTCTCAATGTCGCCCACTTGTGATCAACTAGAAGAGAAAGATTAGGTACTTTTTAAGCAACCATGCATATAATATAATATAATAATTATTAGAAGTACTGATAACTTGTAAAGAACTCTTCCAAAATTTGAGGGTTACATGGAAGTTTCTACAACCCCCGACAAAACTGTTGAGACAATTCCATCTATTTTCTAACTTTTGCGCCCTACTCCCGTCTCCTCTAAACAGAAAAAGTAAACCCCCTCCACACCCCCTATTCAAAGTTGTCTTGGTCTAAAATCGGGCATTCATTTGGCGGAGGTTTCAGTTTTTGCCAGGATGATAGGAACAAATAGGCATTTTCGGGATTTGACTCAACAGGTTTTGTGTCAACAGGTTTTGTCCGGGGTTGTAGCTTTTTTCTGTATTGCTTTTTTTGTACCATAATTTTGGGAGACATTAGCTCATCATGTAAGCTTCCCTTAAATTTGAGCTAACAATAATTTCACAGTTTATGCAATATTATAAAATAATTATGTTATCGTGGCTACATAAAATATAGGCTAAGTTTAACTCAAGACAATGTTAGCCAGCAGCCTTTCCCGCAAGGTTATTGGGGGAGCTCTAATTTGCCACTTTCATGTTCCACGTAATGCAATGAATTTGTTTCTCCTTTTCATAAGTATTGTTTTCCATTCTTCTTAGGACCAAAAATTGTCCTTTGAGAAATTGAAAACAAAACTTATGCAAAAAAAAAATTGTGCACAAAACAATTGCACTATGGGGAACATTAAAGACAAAGATAGCGTTGCACGGGTCGATGGGTTTTTACAGCTTCTCTGTTCAGGTCATTAAGGTTGCCACTCATTGTTCAGGCTTTTAGTGCTTTTGCTCCCTACCCCGCCATCCCTTTGGTAAACACATTGTAAGCATTATACATGTAGGTTTCACTGCTTAGCAGTGCATGCGATGGATGCCACTCACAGGGTTGTCATGGTTACACACTTTTTGTTTTTCTCTGGCTTCCTTGTTTAAATCAAGCTTATTATGAAGTGGTTTGAAATATCTCTTTCCCCTGTGCAAGTTTGATGAAAAAAAAAAAAAAGCTCAAACTGATAATGTCTCAAGTGGTATGAGCAGTGTGCAAAGAAAGTAACGCCCCGATAGCCTGGGGCTAGTGGATTTTGCTATCAGGCTAGTGAATTCTGTTCTTAAATTGCATGATGGGCAAGTGAAATGTTTTGAGGAATTCAAATTACAGAAGAAATGTGAAATCAATTCTGCTCATCAAAATGTTTTTGGGGCTAGTTGAAATGATCCTTGGGCTAGTATATGCTAGCTTCAGCTTGCCCGAATGGCAAGCTGTAAAAATCCCTTTCTTTGCACTCTGATGAGGGACATGGATTGCATGGGCAATTAAGCGCGGTTGAGAGGCAATGGCTTAAA
The DNA here is from genome assembly GCA_964035525.1 of Porites cylindrica. Taxonomy (NCBI): domain Eukaryota; kingdom Metazoa; phylum Cnidaria; class Anthozoa; order Scleractinia; family Poritidae; genus Porites; species Porites cylindrica. Next base: position 12,063,888 of record OZ037786.1, on the reverse strand, counting down.
CAGCCATTCAATGACTGAAAACACACTTTATCATGATGACCTTGCAACTAACCTCTTGATAAACCAGTATTACAAAAAAAAGAAAAAAAAGTTTCATTTCAATCCATTTGTAGGACACTACTTGCTACACATGCATACCTTTTTCATCATAACTCCATCCATACAACCTTGCATCTTCCATTCCATGCTTCAGTAAAGCAGCCTGATGCATTAGTTTCTTTGGAATACAGCCCACATTTACACATGTGCCTCCAAGACCTGATAGGAAACAAAAACCTTTTAGAGCCTAATGTGGGACTGTCTCTCAATACAATAATTGTCTAATCTAGCATTCTTTACTCTGCAGCTGCCATCATGCTGCATCATAAAAAATTAAGTCAGTATGATAAGAAGTAATTTGAGAAAACAGATAACATTTGGCAACACCAGCGCTTGTTTTCCTGTGAAAAGAGATTTGAGAAACTACCACAGAAAACCATGCTGATGATGCATGAGGCATATCTGGGTAGTGCTTCTGATTGGATGAAGCAAGCCAATCAGAAGCATCACCTACCCAGAGTTGGGTAGTGATGCATTGTCAGTATGGAATTTCTTTGGTCATTTCTTAGAAGTCATTAATTTTTGCGGGGAAACAAGTGGTGGCGTTGTGAAATGTTGCCTGTTTTCTCAGACTAGATAAGACATAAACAAAACAGCAAAAAGTGAAAAACGTTAGTCCAAAATGTGGCATGGTGCCCATTTGAGAACAGAATTTATAAAATTCAATACTTCTCATTTGCAAATTATACAGTTCTATTCAATCTTTCTTAACTGTAGAACTGTATTTCATTCAAAAATAATAAGTCAAAACAGAATAAGTGCAAGTCAACATTAGTTTTAAAGGTTATCATGTATGTCCCCTTTCAATCAGTCACATTAGGATTAAAGAATAAAAATATTAGACAGATTCAACCCAGGCCAAAATTGAAGTTCTCATGCAAGACTGTGCTCTAAGAAAAATTGAAGGGAGCCCAGTGCTCTAAACCTGTGAAATCCAAGGAGCCCAACATATGTTTACTATGAAGAAACTAAAATTAATTTATCAAGATGACCAGGAGCAATAGTTAGACATCAGGGGCTAGTCAGCACAGCTTTGTTGTGGGATCTTTTAAGAAATGTCTTTCTGAAGTAAATTCAACTTTTGGGAAAAGCAAGAAGCAAACTGAATTCCTACTGAAAAAATGGACCTGAGCCTACTATCAATAAATAATTATAACCAACGCATGGTGCTTCCCTACATGAGAGCTTTGCTAACAACACAAACAACACAAGCAGTAAAGTGCTTCATTGCTAGAAGACTGACCCCAAGTTGATCCTACAGGAGATGGTTTAACAAAATCCAAAACTGCCACTTTTCTGCCAAGGTCAGCTGCTTCCTATAAAATGAAAATGATATATATGTTACTGGTCAAATTTGATTTATATTTACAGGTTAGAATTTTTTAACCTAAAGTTAATTCCCAATTTCGTTTGTCTCCTGGCCCTAGAAGAACAAAGGAAATTGAAAATCAACCTATAGCTACGATCCTGGACAAAAGTCCTTGGGACGGTAATGCAGTATTTGTGATTTTCTGTAAATTATGGGTGCCCTAATAAAATAGTGCAACTTTTTTGAAAATATCTTGCAGTTCCCCATTTCCCCATCCTATACAAAGTTGAACCTTACAAAAAAAATTCTGGATATGTGCTCCCAACCTTGTTTATGGGGTGTGAGAAGGAGATGGGAGTGTGTCCCAAGACTTTTGTCCATGGTTTTAGGTTAAAATATTTTAACCTGAAATCAAATACAACCTGTGACATATATGTGTACTTATTCTGTGGAAATTATTACAAAAAAGCACTTCATTTGAAAGTCAATGTATTTGACACAAAAGTACTAATTATTGGGGACACTACTTTTACGTTTCTATCTGGAGATGGGAATGTCAGTTTTTGTGGTCACGTGAGCTACATGAGGGTCTAGCCGTGTGCAGGGGAAAGGCAAAACCTCCATTTCCCTGTTATTTTAAGACCCTGAGTATTGGCACATCCCTAGGAATTGAGCCTCCCACTCTGCCGTAAAATGCTCTACCGACTGAGCTAATCCTGCCATGGTTAATCCCTTCATGCCCATGGGAAATGCCATTTCTTGTAGCTGTTGTCAAAACCAGGATTGGACCAGAACTGCAAGATTGACGTATACTTGGCCAGCAACCTTTTGTTACTTTTACTTATAATCCCCTCCCCCCCCCCCCCCCCTCGGCCCCCCTTCCCGCCCCAAAAGTTTCCATCTCATTGAGAGTTAACTAAAAGCAAAAAAGAAAATCAGGGACCAACAGTGGGTGCATATCCGTTCTACCAAGGTGTCTATCAAGAAAGAGTTGACTGTATGTAGTAATACCTTTGAGCAAGCGAGTCCACCAGACCCACCACCAATAACAATCAGATCATAAGTATAGTTCTCTGACGGCGGTGTGATCAGGTTCATTAACTTTCCTTCCTCGTGAAGTTTCATTGTATCATCTGCACCCCCAATGTGATTCCCTCGAATGAAGACATTAGGAACTGTTCTTTGCCCTGTCATCTCTTTCAGTTTTTCATGTATTGTTGTTCCATTATCTGTATTTGAAGACAACCAAGCAGTTTTGTTATAAGATCACTGATAAATCATGACTAACAAATGGGTTCTGTTTTTTAATACAAAAGCAGTGGAGAATGCATAAGTGTGATGACTATTCTGTATGGTACCCTCCTACTTTTACTATTGAGCATGAGATACAAGATGCAGCTCTATCATCTAAGCCTACTGTTGAAATCTTTAGGTAAGTCCATTCATATGAAACAGAAGCTTCACACTACTAAATGTTATAATAAATTACATGTGTACATCGTTTGCCTCTCCTATTCAACTTGTAATGTAGTCACCACTGAAAGTCAGTTCTTGACAAGCACCTTTCAGCTGTTTCACACATCAAGTGAATGGATGAATCCTCTTCGATGTGAGCAAACAACAGACATTAAAGACTTCATTCAAGTGCAAAACTCCAGCTCACAAAGAGAAAGTGAAAGTCTGCCAAAAAATGCATAATTCTGTAAGCCCTGCTTTTACGAGAGATTCAGACTAAGTAGCCTTCGCCAGCAGAGTAGCTGATCAAAAGCATGAAGCACCTTTTCCTCACTTACTTTCACAAGTAGTAAATTTAGCGATTTTCGCAATTTGGGAAAAATACTCACAAAGATAAAAATCGCGAAGTTTAATACCAAACATATATCATTGTTCACGTGCACCACTGAGTCGACCTTGAGGTCAACACTTTAAAGCCGCGGTGAGATAATGCATAAAGCCCCTTCAATAACATGTCGCTTCAGTATGGAATTAATTACCCCTGACCAATCATTGCCCAAATCTGGTAATGCAATTTCAGATGGTGACGGCAAGGCAAATAAGCCAAGTAAGTGGGGTAGAAATCAGGTATTTGCCACAGCAGAAGCAGAAACAACTCGGGGCTGATGAATATGACCAAACTGCTGTAGCTTTACATACATGTCTTAATGAATAGGAAAATCAAAATTAAATACACTCCAATTCTACCTGTCCCTAAAAATCGCGAAATTAAATACTCACAAAATATGACTCATTATTTTTCGCGAAATTTGATGCAATTTGGTGATTTTAGGCTGCTGCTGGCTAGCTACTTTGACAATCCCCTAAATTAAACTGTTAGGACTAAAGTTTATCAGTTTTTTAAATTACCCAGTAAATCCATTTCCATGGCTGTAAATGTGACATTCATTGACTTGAAAAGCTCCTTTACCTGTGAAGAAGTATTAGAAAAAAATAGTCCTGTCAGGTGACAATCCTACCAACATGTTTTCATGCATGCAATTTTAAGTTAAAAAGAGAGATATAGAGGAGATTACAAGGCCACGTGGAGATAGAAACTTTCTCTTTGAGTATTTGAAAACAAGAAGAGAAATTTCCTATCTCCGAGAGGCCATGTAATGTTCTATTTATTATACAAACACCTATGAAATACCACACCATTTTGCTTTAATATACATATTTTTTAGCCGTGAAAAGCCAGTTTATCATGCCGCCATAGCAACAGTGATCTTTTCACAAGAAATACATATACAGTATTGCATAATTGGACCCATTAAATAACTTTTTTGCCACATGTTGTGACCTTCTGGAAATTAAACATAACTCTCTTCTATCTTCGGCACTGCGTTAAAAAGCCTGAATTATTAAGAGTTATCTCTGCACGTCTTTTTTAGACGATAGACAGCTATCCATGAAAAGGGAGACAGATTATAATATGAGCTTTTAATTTCACTTACATGTGGGTAATAAAAGTTCTCACAATATATTCCAAAGCTGTATTATAAATTTATATATCCACATCTCCAGGTTTAATGTAAATAGAGGTATTGATGGAAACATAAAAGGGTTGGTTATTTAAACAAAGTCTAACTTAAGCCATGGTTTAAGAAATCATTGGGCCTCCAGATTTTCATTAGTGGGTTATTTCAAGAAAATAAGTGCTTTTCCAGTCTATGCTATTTGCTTTAATGAAATTGTTCATGATAAACCATGTTTGGGTAATAGCATTGGGAAAACTGAAAATAGATTAGAACAAGGTTTTGTTAAACACGGGCTCAACTCTGTTTAAATAACCAGCCCAAAGTGTTGTTAGATAATTATTCCACCACATCATTTGAATACTTTTTCATTTCAAAGTCATCAACTATCTTGTCGTCACTTTCTCTACTCATGAATCATTAAAATTAAATTTTCAAGTACAGATGACAGTTCGCCAAACTGTTAAGTGTACAAAAAATAATAAGAAGAATCTATAAATATTGACAAAATTATTAGAATGTACAACAATTTTCCTCTGTTATGATTTATGCCACCCTGTTATTTGCAGTCTTTTTTTAACCCTTATGTCTTTTGGATAAAACATCCTTATCACCTGCTGTAATGATAAGCCTACAATATGTTTAAGAGTTTAAAATGCGGTAATATTTTAAATACTGAGGAACTTCCATTTAGAATATAATTTATGTTCAGAAGGAGAGGTCTAAAAATCTCAGTGAATAGTACATATGCCTCATTAAAAAGGCGTAATATAAAAAGACACTTACATTTTGTAATTATTATTGCTTACAATATCCAGGTCATAGGAAAACTATCACCTTCGATGCTTTTTGCAGTGTCTAACTTTTTAAAAACTTACAGAGGGAAAAACAGATGAGCTTATTTCGCACAATTGTGTCCACAAAGAACTACTATTATAGAACGTACATTAATTCAACTCCTTAGCCTTTTGTGTATATCATTTACAGTCGGAACACTAGTAATTAAGGCCGGGATAAGCCTGCAGTATAGATATTACAACCTGCTCGTATAAAGAATAAAGATAAAATTAAAGGAGCCTACTATCGCTAACGCAAGTCAAAAAGCTGTTATAAATATACAGAATTATTAAAGTTTCTTCTATCCATCTGAAATCTGTTCAAAATGCTCGTATATGAAGGTTTCAAGTAACTCCTGACAGTGTTAATAAGGGTCTTTGAAATCAGGATGGTTTGCGAGCGGCAAATGCCGGTCCGCATTATGAATATCTTAGTTTAGACTTAAGCTAAATTCCATAGTTTTCAAAACAATGCTTTCTTTATCCTTTATTTTTGCTGAAGATGGAGTGATTAAAAGCAGAAAATAAGTAACCAACCTTCTTGCAGAATGGACACGTAGACTTCGAAAATATCATAACCAGGTTATCTTTTATGCTCTGTTCAATGAGGTCCTTGACGGGCGCCATTTTGTTTGGTAGTTCGGGCGATGGCGTCCGCGCCCGTTTGAAGTTTGACACTGCAACACCAATGATGAAAATAATTGAAGAGCAACAAGATCGTGTGAAAAATCAACCTTTATACTAGCTAACAAACAAGGAACTATCCAATCACGGAAGTGACATTGCGTAATTGAATTCGTGAAGGAACAGCCGGCTTTCATACGCGTAAATATTGCTCTGCAACAGGAAAAAACGCTGATCACGTGCTACGAGCACTGGACTTGTTTAAACATTTCGCTCGCATAGTGTATTAAAACCAAATTAATACAAAACCTTACCCTTATGTAGCGAAATTATGAAGTTAGGTGTAATACAACTCAAGCAATCACTGCGGACAATTACATTTTTTTAGAAAACTCTTTCTAGAACATGTGACTGTGACTCAGACAGAGGCACAGAGCATGACATGACGTCACGTAAGAATTTGGCGCGCGAGCGGGGAGATAAATATAACTTACAAATATACTCTGTTTCGATCTCCCTTTGGTTTCTATGATCTTTTACCACCAAATTAAGTTGAAAAAAAAAGAAGAAAGAAAAAAGAAAGAAAGAAAGAAGAAAACAAAAGGAGTAGAACTATGCATTTCAATTCTATCGGTACGTGATATTTTGAAAATTTGAGCGTCACACTTGCGTAATAAAGTCGCTGAGTAACGATTAGTAGTCTCACGGCCCGGGGGGGGCACTTGGGTATTTTTTGGGTGGGTATGTGCCGCCCGGGACTCCGAATTGGCACCCCGTTCTAAAAAAATTTCTCCTAAAATTGATACCCCTTTCTAGAAATGGGCCAATTTTTTATACCCCGTTCTCGAATTTGCCCTAAAACTGATACACCGTTCTAGGAATGGGCCAATTTTTTTATACTCCGTTCTAGGGTGCAATAAGAGTACAACAGTCTGCTTGTTAACGCACTGAACCGTATTTTTAAAAGCAATCTGTCCCTGAATAATTAATTTCAAATGGCTGCTTACAAAACTGGTGCTTTCGTGCGTTCGAAATATTATACCCCGTTCTAGGAAACGCCTGTGAAATGGATACCCCGTTCTAAATCAGGAGCTTCAAAATCACGACCCCGTTGGGCGGCACATACCCGTATAGGTAATGTATGGGAGTACCCCCCCCCCGGGTCTCACGGCAAGTTTCGTCCCTCAACACTCCGGAAATATCGTGACAAAAATGTTACTTTCAAGCTTTGAGGACTTTCATTTCCTCCTGATTACAATGTTGGATGTTTCTGGTACGTGATTTCGGCAAGCGAACAATATAGATCAGACGCCGTAGAAAGCTCACTATGAAGACACAAACATCGAAAAACACAACGGCGATCATACTGTACTCGGCCCACAACTCGATTTTTGGGTTTTTGATGGAAATATCGCCAAAGAGTCCTATACATTATAAACATCAACATCTCGAACCGAAAGAAATGTTTATCCTCAGATCGTTCATATGCGTTTGAACAGAATGTCAATATCGGTTCATTACATTATAAAATACCTTCCATGTCAACTAACCGCCAAAGTTTCTTTGAAGTATGTTTTTTGTTCCTGTCTTACGTAGGGAGATATACAGGAAAACTACTTGAGTTCCGGCTCGCTTCAATCGGCGGCTTGCTTTCCGACGATATGTAAGTTTAAAAGGACAAACACATACCTGTAGCCAATTTAATGCTCTGATCAATCGTTTAGTCACGCTGGATTAGCATTCCAAAAGCATCACCGCGATAACGCCACATCACTTATAGAGAAAAGACAAACGCAAAGAAAACGGAAATGAAGCAATTTATGACTCTCACGATTTTGTAGTTGCCCAATTTACTTGTGTTATGAAGGTAACCGGCACTAACGCTAGTACACTGGGAACTTCGTTAGATAGTTAAATGGCACGTGCAGAACATGTGCAGCACATGCAAAGAAAATCTGGATTTGGATTTGCAATCCGGATTTCGGATTTTACAATAAGCGCATAATCCGAAAAAAACATTTGCAAAACTGTTCTCGTGTTTTCTACCCTGGGTGCCAGAGACTTTTCTGGCGCGGTTTCCGGTTTCTGTCAAGTCTTTATGGTGACCCGCGCGAAAAGCTTCGCCGCTCGTGGCTTCGGCCTACGGCCAAAGACGTGTCGGCCTTCGGCCAACACCGAAAATTCCCGCCGCAGGCGAGAAAAACCTGTGGTACCCAGGGTACGTGTTTTCCTGCTAATCCCTGAGAACAGTTCAGTCATATTCCCCACCCCCTCCCCCCCGCCCCCCAAAAAAGAATAAATAAAACGAACAAAAACAAAACAAAACAAAAAACGGAAAGAAAAGTAAATCGCGTTTCGATTACAAATAGGAAAGCCAGATTTCAAAATTTAAATCCAGATCCTAATCGAAAGCATCCGATCTATAAATTTATTGAACTACGACCGAGGTAACTTTAGTAATTTCCACATAATTTGACTCCAATATATCGAATAGCTTCGGAAATATTCTCTTTCAAAAGACTGTGCTAAAAATTTTACAAAAAATGCATGTCTCATTAATTAACCGAGGGTGCCACCCAGCAATTTCGTGGATTTTTGATGGCTGTTATTTCCCTTAGTGAGCTGGGCACTCCTTTAGTTGGCATAAACCGCGGGTATGAGCCGCTGATTAGCGTATGTTTTTCAGAGGCTTGAGTCTTAAGCAGGCACAATTTTACTATTTAGCGTCTTGAATAGGGTGTCTTTTCGGACCGGGAACCTTTAAAAGTGTGTGAAAGGGCGATGAGTAGTCTAATTCTCAGGGTGGTAACAACAATATTTTTTCTAAAAAATAACTAATTCCATAATGTTAGCTAAAAAGTACTCAATTCTATATGCGAAAACATAACTCAGTATGTCAGGGTCTTGTCTTAACCCTATTTAGACCGGGCTCTTTTTTGCTTCCTGGTGGGCCTCCGAAGCTCCTTCACGGTAGCAACTTTAAAACCACTCGGCCACGAAAATTACACAGAAACATAGGCACGTGTAATGTGCATGAGCTGTTTTGAGTGCTTCAGTGTAACTGCACTAAAAATCTACTATCTTGATCTAAATAAAGACTATTTTTTTGCGCGAAATTAGGTATTGCTGAACATGAATGAAAACGAGAACCGCAACGCACAACTGAGTCGACCCTCATACTATAGTTTGACTTTTCTCTATCTTTCCTTGCAAAATAAACAAATTGTTTAAGTCAGCAGAGGGAAGACTCGAAGGTTTCAAGGTTTCTTCATGGTTTATTGAGATAATGAAGCTCGTCGAATACCGAATAGCTATTAAAATCATTGTTGAAGATGGTTGCATCATCATTATTCACGAGGTTATCACGTGCGATTCTACTTAATGAAACAGTCTTTAACTCTGACGACTTCGAGACTTTCAGACCTTGGTTTTGAATTACCTATGCAAATTAGGTGGCTACACATTGAATGTGCAGCCAGCTAATTTGCATAAACTTGTTTCGCGCTTCAAAGTTCGTCATCCTTGATAGCAGCATTCACAGTGTAGTCTTCTTTATCTAGACGCGCAAAGATTCTGCAAGACCCTCCGCTACCACCAGTGATAAACATTGGGGCTGCGTACAACGTGAAGCCTTTTATGGGTAACTTGTCCATGTGGGCGACATTTTCTAGGCCAGGAATATTCCTCTCGTAAAGAATTTGATGTGATTCGTAAAGCGTCGATTGTCCGTAGTCGATAGATGCTGTATCTACACCAATCAACTTGATCTTGCGATTCTTTACCAACCAACGGGAGGCATTAGGGTGTATCCCTACACGCAAACATACAAAAAAGACTTCAGGTATAAATGATATACAATTAATTTGGATATGTCAGTGGATATCAGTGGATATAAGGGCCCAACGGATTTCTTGTTTCATGAGTTTGTTATTACTTATATAGTCGACAGCAGTTGATTGTACCAGGAGCCCTGACAGTGCACAACGTTGAAAGTCTTGAAAAGGAATGGTATTCACATTGTGTACACAAGTAGTCTAAAAAGCAAAGAAATGATCATGGAACAAAGAAATCTAAATTGGCTTTTGTACCTATGTAACTTTACTGACGATGATTTGTGTGAGGCTGAGTATGAGAAACGAGATTTTTGCTTTTACAGCACGAAAAATTCAACGAGAGCCTAAAAAGAAAGAGGGGGAGGGGGAGGGGCAGGGGAAGAGATGATGATGATGTGTACTGATGAGGTTGACTCCACCTCAGTCGTCTTTCATGTTATTTGTAAGCGGTCACGTAAGGCTCGCGGAGGAATATTACGGCATCTTATCGAATAGGACGATGGGAAGGAAAGAGTGGGAAATGAAAGACACCCCCTTTTCATCTCCCCAACGCGCATCTTCCACGCGATTGTCTCATTAACATTGAATTAAAAGATAAAAGAAAAAATGGGCGAGTTGTGCAGGATGATGAATAATGCATGTACAGCGAGGAAGGGAGGAGTGTGTTATCAACCCAAGCCGAAGTTTGGAGCGGATACCGGTAACACCCTCAGAGAACAAAGAAAAAAAAATGAAGTGATGGTATAGATTAACTTACCCGGGAAATGCAGCAAGGACAAGTCATTCGTGTCAGTACCGAGGTAAGTTAGTTTATCTGGCCAACGCTTTCCCCAGTCAAAAAACAGAAGCAATATGATGTCATCAGGAATCTTTCCGTTTTTCTCTTCCCAGGCTTCTAAGTCACTCGGTATCACCTGGTAGTCACGGTTCTGAGGAACAAATCATCGACTGGTTTTACGGCGTGTCTGTGAATAACAGGGCACTTTGATAGACAGGTTTCTGGGAGGTGCGCCATGTTTCTGCGACTATAATTGACTCTTGACAATTTGCTTTAGCTGCATTTGAGGTTGCGCATAATCGCGCATGGAGACGGGATCAGTTTTGCGCTGAAGTCCACTATGCGACTATTTTTGGGATGTTATCGTTTCTTTTATCGGCTTACTGCAAGATTGCGTAGAAAACTAACTAAAATTTAGTCGCCCAAAAAAAGAGAAAAAAAGGAAGTTAGACTAAGTTGCACAGGCTAGGATCATAACTAGTACTGGGTTACAGCATTCCCAAATTGAAGAAGAACCATTACCTGGGCTGCTTTGGAGGACATATCTATCTTTATGGCAGGTCCAATGAGGCGATCTAAAGGTATCTGGTCAGTGGTCCACCTATTTGCAGCAAAGTGTCTCGGAGAATCAATATGGGTTCCCCCATGTTCAGCAGCACTGATGTCATACGCTGAATAATAGAAACCAGCGGCGATAAAATTTTCGCTTAGTCTGATGTGCTTGAAAGCCAAGGACGTAGGCCAGTAAATGGTCTCACTGTTGAATTGGTATGACAGCTCAATCCACTCGCGTTTTGGTGCTGCTTTGCCCAGGAGAGGGAGCCAAAAGTGAACAAAGAGGCAAAGAAAAGGTGTCTTCATGACTTCCACATAAATTGTACCGCAAAGATCGGTCTGTAAACAAAAAAGACATGCACCACTTCCGTGGGTTACACAAGGCACGCTACCTCATTATTCTTCATCCTCAAGCCGTACAAAACGCCCCGATAGATTCAAAATTCAAAACCAACGTAGAATTAATGAGACACACCTTCTTCCTCCTAAAAGTTGTCCTTTTTCCCCTTTTCGGTTTTTTATATATGAACAATCAAAGAATTATAAATATTTCGTGAAGGGTAAGGTCACAATAAGAAATAGGAAATCCCAGGGCACAATATTATCTAAGACTAAAACCGTGAGTACCTCAATATTCACCAAATTTTAAGCGAACAAAGGCATTGGACAACTTTATAAGTTTTGAACGGTCATGAAATTCAGGGGTTGAAAAGAACACTACTTAATTGTAGCTCTGAAAATTTTTGGACGACATCTATCGACGAATTTTGATTTTATCGCTGTTTTTTGTGAAAGTAACCTTAAAAAATTCCAAAGTCTGAGTTCACAATTGTGTTTTAAGGCTGCGTACAAACGGGCGCAACAACTCCCAACATTGTTGCGGCAACAACGTTGGCAGTTGTTGCGTGCGTGTTGGCAGTGGTGTGCAAACGGATGCACTAACTCCCAACAAGTTTGGGACCTGCAGTGCATCATGGGAAGAATACAACCCATAAGTCTTTGTAATCCATGCGTAATGAGCGTGCATTCAACTTAACTTCAACTTCAACTTTATTTCAATTTGGAAATATAACAAACGATACATTGGGACTGGCCTGCAGTTAGCGAGGCTATTCGAGGCAGGCCAGGCTACATAATTTACTGCAAACTAGACAAATACAAAGAAATTAGACGTTATAAAAGTATATATATATTTTACATTAAATAGATACTATTCTACTTAAATGCAAGGACAATATTAAAGTGGAAATTTTAAAAATAAAATAAAATGAAAGTAAAGGACAAGAGAATTACTTTTTCATTTTCACGATGATCGTATCCACATCAATATAGGAGTCCTCAGTTTCAAGGATATCGAGTAGCATTTCTTTTAGTGATCTTTTAAAAGCTTTTTTCGGTCTTTCTTTAAGAATTTGACGTATCCCATTCCAAATTTTGACCCCAACACGAGAAAAAGCATTTCGTTTGACATTGAGTCGAGATTCTTTAGTATAAAAATGTTCAGAGGTTGAGGCACGTGTGTTGTAAGTATGAACACTAGAAATTCGAGAGAACAGTTTCAAAATATTATCCGGAGCAGTGTTTTTATTTACATCATACATAAGACTACAAACGGATTTATAATATAGAGAATGTAAAGGTAGAATTTTTGCATTGACAAAAAAAGGTATTGCGTGGTCGTTTGTTGCAGCAAAATATATTAAACGCAGTGCGCGTTTTTGAAGGACAAGAATTTGGTCAAGGAAAGTTTTACACGCGTTGCCCCAAGAGATAAGACCGTAAGTTAGATAAGGTGTAATTAGTGACTGATAAATATTTAAGAGGGTGCAAGTGGGAACAATTTGTCTTAATCTCGCAATTAGCCCAATTGTTTTACTTATTTTATTTGCAACAGAGTGAATATGGGTCTTCCAAGATAGATGTTCATCGATTAACAGTCCAAGATATTTAATAAAGTGTTTGCGTTCAAGGATAACCTTTTTATTGCTTTTATTTTCAAAAATATTAACCTGGGGATCATAGTATTTTCTATTTTTGGCATGGACGAAAAAATACATAGTTTGACTTTTTAATATTCAGAGAAAGTTTGTTTGAAGTCAGCCAGTTATACAAGTTGTGTAATTCTGCATTTACTGTTAGTTCCAGTGTCTTTAAATCTTTATGAGCATAAAGAGCATTAGTGTCATCAGCAAAAAGGAAAAATTGGAGTTTGCTCAAACAATATTGGATGTCATTTATATAAAACAAGAAGAGAAGTGGACCTAGGACAGAACCTTGGGGTACGCCGCAATTGATATTTAGTTTACTAGATATATGAGAGCCGATTTCAGTACTTTGTGTGCGATTTGATAAACAAGAGGAAAACCATTGATTGACAATTCCACGGAAGCCATAATAATTTAGTTTATCAAGTAAAATAGTATGATTCACAGTATCAAAGGCTTTAATTTTTAAGTCAATAAAAACACCACATGAAAAGAGTTTTTTGTCCATATTGGTTTGTATAGTTTCTACCACATCAAGAATAGCATGTTGGGTTGAGTGAGCTAGACGAAAACCGTATTGAGACGAATATAATAGGCTGTGCTTTTCAATAAAGTCTCTCATTCTGTCGTACATAATTTTTTCGAAGATTCTATTGAAATTTGATAATAATGAAATTGGCCTATAATTAGAAGTGTCGGTCTCGTCGTCAGCTTTGAAGATAGATATAATTTTTGATATTTTAAGTTTTGGGGGGTAAGCCCCAAGAGAGGTGCTATTTTTTTAGTTTTATATTGAAGTGCATGGCCTCAACAATGTTGGAAGAGCTGTTCAAACGGATCCAACATTGTTGCGCTTCGCTTCGGTGATCACGGAACAAAAGAAATGTTGGGAGTTGTCGCCTGAAAAGTTTGACCGGTTTCAAACTTTACGCAACAACACGCAACAACATCCAACAACATGCAAGTGGGTGTGCAAACGGACGCAACATGTAACATCCAACATTGTTGGGAGTTGTTTGCCAACGATGTTGCGTCCGTTTGCACACCCTGTTGTATGTTGTTGGATGTTGTTGCGTGTTGTTGCGCAAGGTTTGAAACCGGTCAAACTTTTCGGCCAACAACTCCCAACATTTCTTTTGTTCCGTGATCGCCGAAGCCTAGCCCAACAATGTTGGATCCGTTTGCACAGCTCTTCCAACATTGTTGGGGCCACGCACGCTCATTATGCATGGTTTACAAAGACTTATGGGTTGTATCCTTCCCACGATGTACTGCAGGTCCCAACATTGTTGGGAGTTGTTGCATCCGTTTGCACGCCACTGCCAACACGCACGCAACAACTCCCAACATTGTTGCGCCAACAATGTTGGGAGTTGTTGCGTTCGTTTGCACGCAGCCTTACCCTGCTGCATATACCTTCCTGTCTTTCGAAATCGCGGAAGTCTGCCTGCCTCTGGCGAATTGGAGATTATACAAGCCACATTATCTAATAATAAATGATTAAGTGGCAAAAACGTTTCAGAAACGTCCAGGAGGTAGCAAATTTGATTGCATAAAGTTCATTATTCAGTTTACGCATAAGTTAAAGCCTTCATTCCACGATGTCTCGAAATTCCTCTTTACAGATCATTGTAAAACTACGCACAGTACAAGGCAGCATCCAAAGTCTACGTAGCGTGGAGCATTTCTAAAGAAAATGCGTCAAGGGCCGCAATTCTATTGAGAGCTAAAACTATTGTGCAGTCATTGTCACGTGGTATTCTTTTCGATCAAGATAATAATAGTATAATAAAGCTCAGTCTATGTGTAATCCATGTGTGTTTTAAGTTTTTACAATAAAAGCCACCACTTTAAAATATCATATAACAGGTCCAAAGGTAGCCACCTTAAGAGTAGCATCCCGAGGCTCTCTCGCCCGTTCTTGAAAACTTTCGCCGCCCTTGTTCCCGACCCGACGTGACAGCCCCAGGTATAGGTCTCTGAGGATGAATTAAGTTTCTTTTGTTTCACTCGTTTAAAATTTGAATAACAAGCACAACGTTTGTAAACAGTGATGCCCCTATAATATCAGTACCTAAACTCAAAAGGAGATTTTTAAAGATACAGTATATGCATATGCTGCAAATGAATCCTCTCTAAATATTTGGGCATTGTAATTCATGTTTCGACGATGCACTAACTGATAATAAATTATTCTTAAGAACCGAACGAAATTGCGTCCACTTCGCTGAATAATTGTATTTCTGATAATTTATGCCCTCCGGCTACAGTAATTGCTATGACTATATTTTGTGCGCTGATTGAAGAATGGAGACAGTGATCGTAAATCCTGAGATTTATCTGGGTAACTGCACTTACGTCCTGATTAAGGAAAATTGGACACAATGTCACGTTTAACAGTGTATATTTTTAAAATATTTCTTTGCGAAAGGCATAGTTATGGAGCGTAGAAATATCTGGTTTTTGCAACGTCTTGGTAGAAATCAGGCAGGTAATTAGGAGGAGTTTTTTAAATGTGCGTGATTAATCGCACAGCCTTTCAGGACATCAAGTATGACACAAGTGTGACACAAGTTACGTCCAGTAAAACGCATTATTTTTTTAGCTGCTAAAGATTTTTTTCTGTCGAAATAGTATCCTAAATTGGATAAATGCTATATTCAGGACTACGTGACAAAGAAGAAATGAACAGGGCAGCATCAGGTACTTTAGCTTCGAGAGTAAGTCAATTTCGCCGATTTTAAAATTCAATTTGCATACAATCGTAGTGGTCGGCGTTAGCAAAATCTCTTGACAAAGAACCCAGTTAATAGGCTAAAATAACTAGAAGAACTAAAAGAAAGGTTGCAACATACCTTGAAGCAGTACTGTCAGAGCGACTTTGTGATGCTACGAAGATGAATCCCCAGTGGAGTCAAAACACGTTCAATTTTTAATAACTATATACCCAAGGACCACTACGCGCTTTGCATGCTGGGTCGCGTGTAAGAGCTATGAACAATTTTTCTCTTTTATGAAGATAAGTACGGTCAAACCTTTCGCCACATGAACATTCATATGTGGCAGCAGATGAAGAGCCAGTAAATTGATTTTAAGTAGAATTTGAATTTGAATTATTAATAGTGATAAATGGAAAATACATTGTCATTTTTTTTAACAGATCATACAATTTCAGTTGGCAGATTCCGCCTCAACGCACATGGCCGAGCCGTTTTCATTCTTTGCTGCCAATTGTCCTTTTCACTGATTGGAATGGTCAATCATCTATTAGACTACGAGCAGTCCCCCATTTTTCCTCAGGGATAGTAGAGCGAGCGAAACGCGAGCGCGCATGAAAATCACCCCACGCGAGAAAAGGCGACACGCGGCGGAGAGACAGAAAAATGAGGGACTACAGACTAAGCCCAAGCTTTTGAACTAATGCGTTGTTCTCACAACGCAAAACTCTGATTGGCTCTTCCATGGAAATCTGTCAACATCTGTCAAAAACGCGCCAGCCGCTATCAACACTCGGCATAATCACAATTTACAGAACAAATAACTAGAGCAGAACAAATAACAGCACAGAACAAATATCTAGAGTTGCTCTTGTAGAAGCGACTAAGAATAAAGCCAACCTGGCAACTGATGAGGTTCGCGTGGATAACCGAAACCATGGTCTTGTCGAATCACAAAGTGGGAATAACAGAACAGTCGCAAGGCTCTTATTCAAAAGTTGTCACCAAGGGAGGAACTACGCACTCCAGTCCAAAGACTCACATTATCTCCAGAAAAACAAGAGGCAGTTAAAATTCATGAGCAGTCATGATTGAGTCACACCGCAATTCTCCATAGTTGATGTAGTTTTTGTTTAAGCTGCAATCCATTCTTCGAGATTTGGATATCACTATCCTTCCTGCTAAAACTAACGAGCTGGGCCCAGCATAACAAAACATTGCAGGAAACCGTCACATTCACGGCCAAAAAGAAAATAACTTAAAATTATTCAGATCCAGGAGGCAATCGCCGGAGAAATTAAACAACTCAAAACCCTTATTTAGCCGCATTGAAGATCTTTACTTTTCAAAAGAGGTCAAAGAAGATGCTCTTGCATAGGAGGGCAAATCATGCCGACCATAAACAATAGCCGCGGAAAATTAATATGCGTGTCACGACCTCTCAGTATGAAAATAAGCGGCAAAAATCACATTTGCTCAGTCAAAACGTTTTCCTCCAGAGCATTATCTACCCGTCAGAAAAAAAAAATTCATTGGAAAAAGCAGCATTTTGGCAGGAGTAAAAGTCGTGTGTGGCCTACACTAGATAAAGTTCTTCATGCGAAACAGCCGTGAAGAAAATTAGTATCTGGGTTTTCTTTTGCTTGCTTGCAATATCTTCCGCAGTTTACCGATGACAAGAGCAATGACAGCTCAATGAGGGAAGGAATCCCATTGGATGCGCTTAATTGATGTGGAAGGGGATACGAACTTCACACTCCAAAATCAGTCGGCCGAGAAGGGTCAAAAGCTTGGGCTTTGTCTGTAGTCCCTCATTTTTCTCTCTCCCCGCCGCGTGTCGCCTTTTCTTGCGTGGGGTGATTTTCACGCGCGCTCGCGTTTCGCTCGCTCCTCTATCCCTGAGGAAACATAGGGGACTCTTCGTAGTCTAATCATCTATATACTGATTCGCGCAAACTGAAAAGATTTTTTTTAAGACGTCAAGATACTCCGTACTAGCCTGAATATTCTCAGGTGACCAACCTAGCAGCCAGCGGAGTGACCAGTCCTCTAGTTGGTTTGAAGCGGATCGTAGGGGTAGTGCAGGATTCGAATTCTCGTCATGACTAGCTTGAATATTTTCAGACAACGTTTGGCAAGTGCACTAGTTCAAGTCTGCGATGACGATTCTCTTTACTGACATCGTTTCAACAACCCACAGAGTGAAACAGGAGACAGCATGTAATTTCACTGCCCGCACCACCCGTGATTCTTCGGTTTTTCTGGCATTGAATCGAATGTGCTAAGGGACTGAACTGGGAGTTATAAGAAAACTAACAAAGACAAGAACAGCGCGAAACATTTAACTCTTATGACTCCAGAATAGCTCCCATGCAGATTACCTGTTAAAAAGAGACTAAAAGCTTCTTTAAATTATAAATTGTGGCTAATGGAACTTATCTTTAAGAGCTCTACAAGCTGCAGGTATCTGTAGGGTTACCCTGGCTGCCTTGTAAACGCTCCGCTAGGGATGAGTCTCCTACATGGGAAAATTTTGCTCCATTATATGGGTGACCAGTAATCGCCAAGGTTTAGCTAAATTTTAAATAACTTAACAATAGTGGATCTTTTCTGCATGTAACTGATGATAATGTTTGTACCGTTTTCCGTGTATATTACAGCTGTTAAATAGCTATCTTAATGAATATTATGAGAAAATGGACTTTAACATGCAGTTTATGAAGAATTAAAGTAAGGTTGGGGAAGTGAACGATGAAATTTACAAGGTCTTTTCCCTTGCCTAAACAAACATCTTAAGCCGCAGTGTTATTTGCGTTCTTCTTGTTAACCTGATAACTGCTAAAAGTTGCTTTAAATTATAATTTGTGGCTGATGGAACTTATCTCTAGGAGCTCTACAAGGTCCAGGTACCTGTAGGGTTACCCTAGCTGCCTTTTACACGCTCCGCTAGGGATGAGTCTCCTACTGGGAAACCTTAGCTCCGTTATGGGTGACCAGTAATCTCGAAGTTTTAGTTAAATTTTAAATAACTTAACAACAGTGGGTATTTTCTGTATACTGATGATAATGTTTGTACGTTTTTCTGTGAGTTTACTCATGCTTTTCATGACTTTACAAAACACGTTAGTCAAGCTTGTAGATTCAGGGGATTGTTCCATTATGCTAAAATTTCCGGAAATTACGGTGGAAATGTAAATGAAGCGCTTTGGTCCGGGTGGAAATTTTCCGGAAAAAGTAGTCCACTTCTAGAGATGGTCTTTTTCCGCGCCATTACCTAAAATTCTCGTTTCCTGAGTCTCACTAGCCTCCCCCGCAGACATTCTTAGGGGTGCGTCACGCATTCCTGCCCCACGTGGAACGCGTGACGAACCCCTAAGAACGTGATGCGTGGGAGGCTAGAGTCTCACTTCGTTAAGAAGTAATCACGATTTTTTTCATGTCGTTTTATTTCTCTCAGTGTTAGTTCAAAAAGTTCCTAACTGCTCGGTTTGTCAATAATCGGTGACTCATTGCTTGTTTAATTTTCAGGTTAAATAGACCTGTCCAGCCGTAGCCCGTTTCCTAGGTTAACCTTCATTCACAGTCTTTTCTATTTTAAAATTAGTTATTACTCTCTTGCAGTGTATTGTCTCTCATTATAAGTTAAACTTGGCTCTAACCTGCCGAGGGCTGCTGAGCTTACCTCCGGCTCTGGTAAAACGATTTCATCAGTCCGTATGTAAGTTTCGTTGCAATTCTTGTGAGAATTTGCGCCGCGTATTTCTGTTTTTTAAAACAAAAGGGTAAGCATTTTTTGCACAGGATTCCAATCTCAACAGGTTACTTTCTCTCCGTGACTAGTCTACCAGGGTCTGGATGGGGGGAAATAAATGTCCGTTGTCAGTGAAAATTTTGGAAATTTGTCAGTTGTCAGTTAAATTTTACGCATTTTGTCAGTTGTCAGTTAAATGATTATTTAATTAATAATTAACTATGAAACTTACTTGTTTATTTGTGATCCGAGATTTAGCTAAAACAGCCAACATAAGGTAATTTACACATAAATTCGACACCTGATGCAACAGTGCCTTAATTTTATTTAATACTTTTGCTATGATACCATTTCTAGTAGCCTTCCATTTTTCAAGTCCTACACAAACGTTTTTGCTGGCCAGAGTCAAACATTTCCAACCATTTAGCCAATCAAAATTTATACCTTCAGAATTTTGGGACGTTGATCGTTAGAAAGACCAAGAAAGACCGTAACTGAATCGTCTCGGTAAAACCTTACAATTGCTTAATTTAATAACGCTCTCATAGGCAGCCATCGTGTATGCTGGCGCGTTCTCGGAGAAGACGTTTGAGATCATAGGTCATTTAGAACGGATGGTACATGACACATGTGTTAGAACCCCGCCTTACGGCCACCTCGGTAATACAGTCACCTTGTTATTACGGGCACTTATTTCCGGCCCGGCAAAATGGCCATACATTTTCTTATAAGAAAAAAAAAATTAACGCGGTCAGTCGTAAATACGGCCAACGGCCTTTTTTAAAATCCCAAATAGTAGACTCTTATAATTTCACCCCGTTAAGCACGTCCACACATGTCGATTTCACTGACGTAGTAAGTGGAGCTTGTTCTTGTATTGTCTTTAGACTATAGTACGCTTAAAAGGCATTTATGGCGGTTTAATAGCCGGTTCATGTTTTAAAAGAATTATGTGTTTTACTGAAGGAAATTTTCGAGTAGTTTACACATTTACTGTACACGGTATATTTATATCTGACTGGATTTATGAAAACATGGCTTCAGTGATTGTCTAAGGGTCCTATGCTAAGTGCGTCCTTGGTACCAAGACTTTGACCCTCCCCACCCAGGACAGTGGGTGACTGTCTGCACCTCCCACTGAGCTCTGCAATTATCATGATGATCATTCTCAGCAGAGGCCTGATTCAGATGGCTAGGGCAAATTAAGACCAAGGTACTCGCCGGTCAAAGCCTGCACTGAACACTGTTGCTTACTGAAGGGGTTGTGTCAAAACAGCACCCTCCCTACCCCACTAGTTTTTTTACTGTTCTTGTTAGGGGGTTACTAATTGACAATTACAAAGTCGATTATCAGCCCGAATATCATTTTTATGATCGATCTTCATTCCTTCTGGAATAAGCCCATTATAACATTCGAACACGAACCTATGAACTAAATAATTCTTTTGTTTACCACCTTCAGCTCTCACCTTACATATCAAATAAACACTTCTATGTTTTCCTCCTGTGTTGATAACCTTCCTTCTAATATGGATATATTTTCCACACCTTGATCCATGATAGAAATCGTAAATTGGGTGCCTCCTAATTTAATTTCATAATCGTCATTTATGGACTTAGCCTCAGGCTCATTAACAATACTCTCTCTTTGATGGTCAATAGGCATAATTATATAAGGCGACATCCGTTTAAATGTGTTTCGTTATTGCTAATTAATTAGATAGTGCTGAGAGGCCCTTGTGAGGGGGTTATGCAAGATTTGGCAACTGCAGCCGATCTACTCTCGATAACTCGAATTCCCCTCTAACTTGAAGTAAATTTCAAATCCCTTGATAGCCTGCGTAGCAAGCGTTTCCGTTTGGTTTCGGAGCTAAAAGAGACCGTGGAAGGGGAGTTTCGGTTTTGATCGCGCGAGAAATTAAACGAGAACCAAAAAATGAAAGAGGAGTGAGGGGGAGGAGAAGGAAGGAAACGCTAGCGCCCCCTCGCTCTTTTACTTGCGCCATTTTTCGCGCGGTCTTTGACTCTTGTTTCTCGTTCCTTGCTTCTAAACCGCGCAGAAACGCTTGCTACGCAGGCTATTCCGTCGATCAAACTTTTAACGGAATTTACCGCGATAGCACGAATTTCCCGCTGACTCGAACTGTTTTTCGTTTCCTTTCAGAGTTCGAGTAACCGGGGTTTTACTCTAATTTTAAGCGAAATTTGACAATAGCAGCTTTACTGAAACGGGAAGTGGTCCCTTTAAAATGACCTGACCGGTTATGAAAATAGAGAAAGTTGGTGAAAGCGTTTGCAGAAATAGCGAAAACTGCATCAATTGTGCAAAAAGAAAATACATTAATCGACATTAAAATCAAGTTGAACTTACCGTCACTTATCCCAGCACTCATACATCGAGTGTGACAACGTGCTTCGATTACCGGTTACAACAAAAACACCCAAATGGAGTCGATTCACTTCAGTGAATAAAACAAATTTAAGACACAGCTTTTAAATATTAAAAAATCCAAGATTAAAGGAACAAATATTTTAGAAACAACCACTCTGACGGAAGATATACTGTTTCTCTCGAATGACGTGAATGAAGCGGGTAGCTAGGGCATTGAATGCTGTGTTGTGATTGGTTCGGTACAGTCCGGTACAGACAGTTTCATTAATGCAAAGAAAGCCAATCAGAGAGCCACTTTGGAGTGGTGCTGGTCCACTGAGAGTAATGTCAGTTAGATTTATATTGAGCTGTTACATTTTTATTTTAATGTTATTCAAGACTGTTTAGGTAAAGATTTATTACGTTAATTTTCACTGTTTGTAATGAGTTTAGCAGGTATTTTTTTCTTTGTTCAGGGCAGCCATTCTCAGACTATTATAATGGCAAGACTGTGAAGGAAATTGTTGGTTCTTCTATAAATTTCACATGGACCATCCTAAGACCTTTTACCAGGGTTGAGTGGGGATTAGCAGCCAGTTTTAAGGGGTGGAGAATCCTTGTCTTCAGTCGCTGCTTAACTGGATGAGAAGGAAAAGAAAGAAACGAACCGAATTACGCGGATAGTGGAACAGATGACGAGGGGATCTGCTTTTTATCGAGTTACTAGTTTGAGTTGAGTTTAAGTTGAGTTTGAGTTAAGATTGAGTCAAGTTTGAGTTATCAAAAAATGCCTCTTTTTCTACAGGAAATGTATTTTCACTTTTTTTCGTTTCAGTCTGTTTTTAGTTTGTTTGTATTTTTGTTGCTGCGTTTTTGTAATTGGTGCGGGTAGCTACGCCATAGCAAGGGGAAACGAAACACTTTATGGGCGCATGTTATTGGAGAGGACTGTTAGCGTACACATGTTCTGTAAGAGTAAGATTCTTTGATCTTCTTTTTCAAACATGTGTTCAAAACTGTGTTTTTTTGGTCCCTAGATACCCTGTATCGTCTCTAGTTTTAACTGATCTCTCTTCATAGCCGAAAACAAAAGAGAATTACAAGGCCATCGTGCAAAAAACATGGACAAGGAGAAGAAAAAATGTAACAACTGTCCTTTTTCACACGATTCTTAATTCATTTTCGACTGAGTTGTAGCGTTCCATCGTGTTCTGATCCTGTGGTTTCCAATAAAATTGCAGTAATTAATGCGTGGACTCTTTCATTGCAAAGTCAGTGGCTCACCGTTGTTCAAAGCATCATTGTTACTAGCACGATCAGCTTCCCGCCATCGTGATCAGTTCGCACATGGAGGAAAAACAATCAAATCAATGTATCATTTGAAGAGTTTAAAAGAAAAGACACGTCTGTGGTTAACATTTTGGCCTTGGGGTATTACATACTTTATGAGAAATGAGAAATCATGCATTCAGGAAATAGAAAACCAGAAAGAGGGTGTGAGTGGGGTTAACCGACTAGCGACAAAAGGCGAAATTTATTACTGACTACCGACAAAACGCGATAAACTGAGTACCGACTACCGACATGGACCGACATTATCTATATTTGTCTTCAGAAAGAGGAGCATTTTGTACCGTAAATCCTCTAAAAACCCTTTTGAGAACAGGCGAGGGGCTTATTTGAGAGGGGGGAGGGGGGGGGGGGGGGGGCTTGGTTAACTTAGCCGAAAAGACGATGGTATCAGTTCTCG
Organism: Porites cylindrica; assembly: GCA_964035525.1. NCBI lineage: Eukaryota > Metazoa > Cnidaria > Anthozoa > Scleractinia > Poritidae > Porites > Porites cylindrica. The sequence continues at coordinate 12,040,308 of OZ037786.1, read as the reverse complement.
ATGAGGAACTAGGATACAAAATGAAAAAGCATAAGTACAAGAAGTTGGAGGTCATGCAGCCAAGGATCAAAAACCAATTCAAACTTCAAGTTGGCGAATAGACCATCCCGGATTAGTGCACACGAAGTTTTACAGTCATGATCAGTATTGATTAATACAGCCTATCATTTATTAGTGAAGAAAAATTGGGAAGGAGAGAGGGGGCTTATTAACTTTCTTCCCCTGAATAGGGGGTGGGGGTGAGGACGGGGTGGGGCTTATTTGAAAGGGGGGCTAAAGAGGATTTACGGTATTTTTTCTAAGGGAAGACAAAGGTGCAAAACCGAACATTTCTTGTTTCGATGGATGACACAAGTCTTAACACAAACATAGCTCAAAACGAGGGTATTGAAATAGTTTGCAGCGCGTATGAAAAATTCTACAAAGCAGCCCACCTATTCCTACACATTACCTGGGAGAAACTGAATGCTTAGATAATCCCAAAGAAAATTCTTTTCAGTTCAGTGGAAAGCTCTACCTACAAACCCACTTTATCGCGATTGATACAAAGACAGTTCCCTTTGCCAACATCTTCATGGAATATATTGAAACACAAAGTCTACGAAAAAACGTCTTTAAATCAACTGTTTGGAAACGCCACATGGATTACATTTTTCCTGTGGAATAAGTAAGCCAAACATCGTAGCTTTCTTCAAACAAGCAGAGTTACATCACCCCACCATTGACCACCGAAATTCACTGAGGCACAATTTTCAGACACGGTTGTATGTATACAAAGGCACAAGATTCAATGATAAAGCTATCCGTGATGTAAAGACACGTTTTAAACAACAAACGGAAAACAGATTTTATCCCTTGTAACTCACTCATTTGTCAAAGGAGAAACCTTTAAGCCTCAAGAAACGTTTGTGGAGAGTATTTTAAATTTCAAAAAACCCTTGATGAACAGAGGCTACCCATATAGTTTGGAAGAAAAATTTCTATCCGAAATAAAACTCACAGAAAGGAATCCGAGCTCCTGAAACAAAACAGCAAGGATTAAAAAAAGAAATATTGCCTTTCATGAACAAAATAACAAGCCCTTAGTGTCTGCTATAAAAGAAGATTTAGAATTAAAAACAAATATTAATAACATGCAATTTACTTATTAACTGAGATTTACCGACAATCGACAAAGTTCGACCATTTTAACCGACTACCGACAAAGTAACTGAATTCTAACCGACAACCAAGTGGACCCCCCATTCAGATCCTCCAGAAAAGTAATAACTATGAGACAATCTCAACCTCTTAGAGATTATATTGATTAAAAGCGACTTAGGGTTCCAGAGTAGGCCTAGTAGTCCGGCAGCAAATGTCATGAAATAAAGTCCCGTGGGAATTTCGTGAAGAAAGCAAGCCACTAGTCTAAATGTGTTAAGGGGACCCTAAATAACATGAAAAGTTTTGGTGGCAACTTTGTAACTTGTTCAGACGGGATTTATATGGGGTGGAAAATGTCATGTGTATATCCCAGCATGGAAACGAGGCTCAAACATAAAATTGTCCATAGCTTTCCACTATTTCCGTAAAACTTTATCAAAATCTCCACATTTGTGCAAATCAATGTTTCTAATATGAACATACGATTTTAAGAGGTTATTTGGGTCACGTGACCAAGTTAGCACGAAAACGAGGCTCTCTCAAAAGCTGCACTGGTAGCAATTAAATTTCTCCTGATAAAGGCAGAGATTGACAAAAGTAATGCAGGTGAATATCATTTGTGCAATCAAATGTAATTATTTGGTAAGGGTTATCACATGACCACGCTGGCATGAAAACGAGGCTGATACAAAAGCTGTACTGAGGGCCAAAAAACATTACAAAAGAATGATCTATAAAGTATGTTAATAAATAACACCTGTGCATTCAAACATGTTTATAAGGTAAGAGTTTTTAGAATGGTGCACTTAATAACTTTCTACAACCACAGAACTTAGCTGTGACTTTATTTTCAACAAAAAATAAATCAGAGAATTGGATTTCCTGAGGTGCACACGTGGAAGAGGGCCTGGACCGTGTTTCCACTACTTTTAGTCAGCAGTAGTTATAATTAGAATAGAGGTCAGCTATCCTTACTTACAGAGAATGTAGCGAGAATGGCTATGGCGTTTCCTCGCAATATAGGCATTACATTTAAATTGTGCATTATCTGCCAGACACAAAAGAACTTGTAGAAAAACCCGTTTCACACAAAAAACAATTTGATGCAATTCAGGAAAGATCTCATTATGGAAATGTGAAGTTCGCCGAGGTGCGGTCCTTTTTGAAAGGCTTTCCATTTGAAGAACTAGTATCAAGGCATAGAACTTGTTATCAAGAAACAACACATTCAGGCATGATAAAAAGAGCTAAAGAAAGGTATGAAACAGAACTGTGTGGTCCGAATGAGGCAAGGTGAAAATCATGTGATTTGTCACTGGAAGCTAAACAGCCACTAACACGTTCGAAGACATCGCCATACAACCGAGATGTGTGTTTTCTCTTTGACGGTGAGGGAGGATATCGCCAGCCACTACACACTGTCAGTACATTGTCTGCAGGTACAGTGAAACCTGTATTAAGCGGATACCCTCGGAGAATGCTGTAGTGTCCGCTTATACAGGGTGTCCGCCTAAAACAGGTCTCGATAGATAACATCATATGAGATGTCAAATGCCATTCAAATGAACATTGGAAATGTTAAGAATACTCCCAGAGACTTTGATGATATACGTTTGCATTAATTTCTTTATTAAAGTGGACCAATAATGTTATTGATCATAGTACCATAAACATAGACTGAAACTCGATTTTGAAGAAACCAGATGAGTGAAACAAGCTCTATACAAACAAAACGAAATAGAAAACAATACTGTACTGTAAAACTAATCAAATAAGTTCGTCAAGTCATGTTTTTAATGTAACAATCGAATATGTTGTGGGTGGCAGTTCGAGGTAATCTTTCGCATTTTTGGTGTCTGGCATGTTTGGTGGTGGAAATTATTTAATTACAAGTGTCCGTTTAATACAGATTAGTAACAATAGAAATGACTTCTTGCAGGTGCTTTTAATGTGTCCGCGTCCGCTTACTAGAGGTGTCCGCTTAATAAAGGTTTCATTTAAAGTAAATAAGGGGAAATAAATTTTGGGACTTCGGCTACTGTCCGCTTAATAGAGGGTGTCCGCTTAATACAGGTTTCACTGTAGTTCTCTCGATGCTGCCGTGAAGAAAGAAGGAGATGAGAAGTTACATGTCAAACTCTCGACTGCAGTTGACAGTAGAGATGCTCATGCAATTGAGATCAAATATCATAAAAACTGCTGGACTAAACATGTCACAAATGTGCTTCGTTAACACTCGACCACAACAAACTCGAGCAAGCAAGTGAAGTAGCAGCCAAGATAGAGTTTGTAACCATGGCGGAGATTGCACTGAGGAGTATCAAGATAATGAATATGTCGCAACTAC
>OZ037786.1:11984318-12034318 GCA_964035525.1 Porites cylindrica | reverse complement strand
TGATATCGGTATAGGATTTGGACTAGAGAAATGTGGCCAAAGCTCATTTCGAGAGAGGTAAACTGGCCTCAACTGGAAACATAGTAATAAATGATGACACAGAAGTACAAGAGTTGGACCAGGAAGAAGTATACAAATACCTGGGTGTAGATGAAAATGATGGTATCCAGCACAGCAAAATGAAAGAGAAGATAAGGAAAGAATATAATAGGAGAGTAAGATTGATCCTAAGAACTGAGCTCAATGGTAGAAACAAAGTAGAAGCTATCAATAGTCTTGGGGTCCCAGTAATATAGTTTTGGCATCTTTGACTGGAAAATCTCAGAACTGAAGAAGGTTGGCACAAAAACATTCAAACTGTTGAACATGCACAAGATGTCACACCCTAAAGCAAATGTGGAAAGGCTGTACATCCCGAGAAAACGATGGAGAAAGGGGTCTGATTGAGGTAGAAACAGCATTCAAAACAGCAACAATAGGGCTTGATCACTATCTGAAGCACAAAGATGGGTAATATGCAAAGCAGGTGCTTGAACTTGAAAGATCTAAATCCATTTCAGTAACCATGAATGCTACTAAGTCCAAGAGGGAAGTAACAATGCCAGCTGAGTTTTAGAACAGAGAAGATAGAATCAGCCTTAGAAAATGCTAAAGCCACAAAACACATGTTCAAGTCCAAGTTAAAATTAATGAAAGAAGAAAAGTGGAAAACAAAGCATTGCATGGCCACTATCCAAGGACCCTAGAGAAGCCTCATGTAGACACAGTCACCACCACCGAATGGTTATCAAGTAATCTGAAAGAAGAAACAGAGGTGCTACTGGTAGCAGCTCAAGACCAGGCAATACACACCAGAAACTACCAGAAAGTAATATGAGGCCAGCAAGTAAAGAACAAATGTAGAATGTGTTCACAACATCAAGAGACAGGGGCCAATATTGTATCTGAATGAGAGGTATTAGCTAAACAGAGTACATTTCCACGCACAATAACTGAAAGCTGCAGCCTATCTCCACTGGAGCATCTGTAAAGATCATGATGTCGAGATTACAGACAAATGGTACGAGCACAAGCCAGAAACTGTGATGTACAATAAAAATAACAGCATCACTATCATGTGGGACATGCCAATCAATACTGATAGATCGTTTTCACTGTCACGCAATAAACACGGCACCAAAACATATATTGGAAACCGCCGAGCGGAAGAAGCCAAGAAAATGAAATGTTATAAAAGACTAATATATAAACAATTTGTCCAAATCTCAGGTCCTTCTGGCCCGCAGTTTCTCAGTTATCTGCCGAAACGTTTCACGCACCTTTGTAGAGCATTGTATGGAGACGCCATATTGGTGTACAGTTTTAGTACACAAATATGGCCGCCGAAAATCAACTAAGACATCTGGAGTTCGAGAGCTAGTATACGTGCGTATAAACACATCTTCTAGTACTCTAATAAGAGGAGAGACTTTATTTCAAGGAGACAGCATTCCTATTTTGGTGTTACGCACTGTGAAAACTCGGAAGCTCAAATTGTCGTATTTTCGAAATGAAACGTGCTACGGGACTGGAAAAATGTACAAAGATTTATTTTTTGTTTATCTTCAACCTAGTACTGTAAATAAAAAATCGTAAAACCCCGCTATTTTGACTTCACAATTTGATGACGTCACCGTGACAACCATCGTTAAAGATTCAGTGAATTCCACCTGCAAACTGATTGATATGACTATCCTATCAGATAGAAACATCGCAGTGAAGGAAATGAAAACGAAAAGCAAGTGCAAAGACCTAAAACTAAAAATACAGAGAATGTGGCAGATGAAAACCGAAGTTACCCCTGTGGTTGTTGGTGCGCTTGGTACAGTAAAGAAGAGGATGGTAGAAAACATCAAGAAAGTATCGTAGAGAGCTACTGTGACAGAGACTCAAAAGATTTACTTGCTGGGGTCTGCACGAATCCTCAGGAAGGTGCTTACTGTATGAACAGAATGACTGACTTGAGTGACTTATGCTCCAGGTGCATCGTTTACAACAACAATATAACAACAATGATTTATTTAACCACGTTATTGTCTAAGAGCACAAGTGCTCGTTCAAAATACGAAGGTGTATTAAATCTACAATTATAATAATAATATCTGGTATAAGAGAAGAAAAAAATCTATAATCAATAATCTATGTACACATGAATGTAAAAATTATAAAAATTACAAAATAATTAAAAATATAAAAATTACAGCTGATATTGATCTTAGCTTAGACTTGAATTAACATTATCGGCCAGCTTGACATCTTCAGAAATTTTATTCCATAGTTGAGCGCTCTTGTAAGTAAACGAGTTCCTTACAAAATTAAGATTAAATTTGGGAATGCAAAGATTAACACCTTTTCCTCTTGAATTGTAAGACGTTTCTCTTATACTAAAGAGCGAACATGAGCGCAAAAGTCGGGAGACTAGGCCGAGGCCTGTAGAGAAACAACCTTTTATCACACGGCAGAGAAAATTTTTAGGAAAGCAATGTTCTACCGGACACTTTTTTTCATGACCAAGAGGGACATGTCGTCACCAGTCACGTGATCAAAGCGTTTTGAATGTTTTAGTTCATTTTTAAAGTATTTTTTGCTCATAAATTGGCAAGTTTTTGTTGTTTTTCACAACAATTATTTACACTGTATTGTCTTTGACTAATGATTATTCCATTTTTAAAGCAGGAGCAAACAAAAACTGAGCTAGAAGTATAAAAGTTGCGTAAATTGACTGATATTGCAAGTTAAAATCGAAAAGGATACCTACTTTTGTGACTTTTGTAAAATCCTTTTTCAACTTAACTGTTTTTTTTTGCCGACATAAATGTTCATCGTTTGTTAATAAAGGATAACTTTAAAAGCTAAAAGGATGTATTTGGCGGCCATATTGTTTTTCTTCATTCTGGGGAGAGAGATCATATAGCAGCTTTTCTAACCCTAAAAGCCAAATGGTTTGCTACCCTAATCTAATACAATGGAAACAATAATAAACAATATTGTGTTAATGTTTTGCCCGACCGATGAAAAGACACCTTACGAGCAGGGGGAGAGTCGTACGGTCATACGGCTCAGTCGGTAGCCGCGCGAAAGATAGATAGTTCATAAATTTCTTAGACGTTCCCCTGCATGGACCAAGCCTGAAAGACTATAAATAACAGTTATTATTCATTCAAAATATTTTCCCGATTCTGATTGGCTAAAAGTACACGTTTAATTCACCATAACCAGTTACTGATGACCAAATTTGGAAGAAATTTGTGTTTAACGAGGAAATGACGTCGAAAATGCAGCGTTTCCGCAGGTTAAGGCAACGTTAACCGAGAAGACCTGGGGACGAGTTGAGTTGTTTTGCTTGTGAACTTGAAAAATGGTGGACATTTCACTCATTTCAAGAGTAAGAACTGGACGAAAAAATAGCTAAAAACATGGCAAGAACAGCAAGAAGACAACTCGAAGGGCGACATCTGCTATTTGGAGAATATTTGCGGAGCTGGACAAACCTAAACGTGCACTATCGAAGATGAACTTAACATCGATGAATCGATGGAGGTAAGCATGTTTTAGCCATGTTTTTAAACTGGGAATTATTTTGAATGAATAATAAAACAATTTTTGAATTCGGCTTTCGTATCATATGAAGAATTATGGAGATCTCGGAGGGTGTTACCCGCCTCGGCCTACAGCCTCGACGGATATTACCCTCCTCGATCTCCATAATTCCTCATAAGATACTCAGCCTCATTCATTAATTGTTAATTATTCACCGAAGTGGAGGTGGCTAGTGGAGATCTAGCCACTAGCCTCCGACACTGAGGCGAATAATTGTTTTAGTATATACTAAAACAGTGAGATATTTGAGCTCAAAAATGATGACTTTTAACTCATTTACTGTTGTCAACGTTTGCAGTTTTGAAGCGCGATGACCGAACGGCCGCGGTCGTCGCATTTTGTTGCCAACAAATAGAACTTTTGCAGGGCATTTGTTTAGCTCTTGCAAGGAAGTTTCTTCAAAAGGAGTTCTTAATTCTTTTTTTATTTAAAACCATTCTGTAAAAGACATTTTTAAATTTAGTTTGAAGCTTATTTATGAACAAGTCAACTAAATAAAGTAAGGCAAGACTTAAGCTTAATTTGCATTTGCAAACAAAAACTTTTTCACCGGTTTCATCGATAAATTCAAGTCAAAAAGACAAAGCTTCACCTGTTAACACTTCCAAACCGAACTTTGTCACCTTCTTCGAGTATTTCTGGAACAGCTTGCTTGATTAGTTGTGAAATTTCTTTGTTTGTTACGGCAGCAAACCGGGAAGGTATTTTGCTCGCAACTTACACGAGTTTGGCGTCGCTTGCTCGGAGGAACTGAGGTGAATCAGTGAATAGTGCAGGTTATTCACTGAGTGAGTAGCCAATCAGAGCGCGTGAAAAACACTATCCACTGTTTTAGTATACACTAAATGGGTTTATTGTGACCTTTACGTCTAGCTTCGATCAGGTAAAGATGAAATTCTACACGGTAACCGACAAAGTCGTTCTTGAAAACTGTCAATCACCATAGAGAAGGAATATATACCTCTTTTACGGTGATCCAATGGATAGAGGCGTTGCCTTTTAGTTCTCACTGATTTTGAGGGTCCAGGTTCGAATCCCTATGGAAGAAAATTTTTCGTAATGTTATTTTTTCTTTTTCTTTTTTACTCCCTTTTTTTGCCTGCGCGGTTTATATAGCTACAATCATGGACAAAAGTCTTGGGACACTTTTGCATTTCTGGGGCGTTTTCCAATTCACACAGGTCGAACCCCTCACCCCACAAACAATGTTGGACGCGTGTATCCAGAATTTTCCGAGTTTCAACTTTGTATAGGGTGGGGGGAGAGAGAACTGCAAGCAAATTTCGAAAAAGATGCACTGTTTGAAGAGGGAACCCAGAAATGACAGAATAATCTGAATGTTGCAGTGCTGTCCCAAGGACTTTTGCCAAGATTGTCTGAATCCTGGTTTCTGTGGTTTTGGGAAAAAAGTCTGTTTTCTTCATTTTTCCTACGCTTTTTGGGCATTTTGAAGACAACTAGGTGATCACATGCAATAATAATGACCTTTGAAACTACCGTAAAATTCCGAAAATAAGCCCCTCCAAATATACGCCCCCCAAACCGGGAACACAAAAAACCCCCCGTTAAATCGCTCCTCCAAATATAAGCCCCCCGGGGGCTTGTACTTGGAAAAGTGCCCTCAAATACAAAGTAAAACAAAGCAAAAAAGGGTAAATTTACTTCCAACTATAAGGCTAGCCCAATCGATTTTGAAACGCAAATTTCCCTCCGTAGATAAGCCCCTCCGAATATAAGCCCCTCCAACAATAAGCCCCTCAAAAATGGCCTTTGAAAAATATAAGCCCCGGGGCTTATTTTCGGAATTTTACGGTATTTTCTCAACATAGCAAGTTTTTACAAGGCAATTCCATCAATTGCCATTTCGGGCCCATTCCCCTAAACTGGAGCAGAGTAAAGCGGAAGTTGGTCATGCACGATCTTTCGAGCATCGCGCACAGTACTCGGTCGCAAAAACACAGTGTATTATCAATATTCGCTACAAATTAACTAAGAAACACGGCTATTAAAGGCATATTTCAACCACATGTTAATTACATTTGAAATAAAATGCCTCAAAAAGACCATCCCGTTAAGTGAATACAATAGTACCCACTTGATGATTCAGTAAGAAAAAATTATCTTGTTCTTCTTTTTCTCCATTTCAAAGTGAGTACTGTCACTAAAGAGCTGAAAACTGTGTTTTCGCTGAAAATAAAAGCCTCAAAGGATGTATCTAAAGATAAATTTTCTCTCACCATCCCTGAGATGTTAAGATTCTACAGAAAAAGCAAGCATTATTAAGGTTTTAGAGCGAGTATTGTTGGTGAGTACTGTCGAGCTATGCAAATCAGTTCAAAGTAAACTAACTTGGTTATTTACTTAGTTCGTGACAAATATCACGCAATGTAATTTTTGTTAGCAAATAAATACTGATAAATATTAGCAACACTTTCAAACAGTAATGATCCGGTACAATTCTCGTGAAGTCAGCGACAAACTGTTTTACCATGAACCAGGCGTATTACGAAACAAACGCCTTTTTCTTACATCACAATTGCATTTTAGCTCCTGTCGAATTTTTGTGTTGTACAAATGACAGGGACGGCTATTTACTTCGCTTAATATTTTTTCACGGCCGTTCTATCTTCTGGAAAACGTTTTTATTTCCTCTGCCAAGTGTACTGGATTTTTTTGACATTTGTAATGCAACTGTAATGTTGACATTTCTGAAAACGTTCACACCAGGTAAAGGACCTCGTCCACGACTCTAGCTCTTTGGCCTGCCAAAATTCTTAGTATGAACACCATAATGTGCCTCTCTTAACCGCTTTCGGGCGTGACAGTGGTTAAGAGAGACACATTATGATGTACATAGTAAGAATTTCGGCAGGCTAAAGAGCTAAAATTGCGGTTTCTTAGAATGATGGATTGTATGTTACCAATATGTAATGTATTTTTGTTTTATTATATCTATATAGTGTTTGATCTTAGCTTCACTCAAATTATTAGGATCAAAATCGGGCAGGTCATAATATTCAGATGTTTCCATAACATTATGAAAAGAAATAGAGGCCAATGCTGTGTCCACATTAAGTACCGCAGCACCGAGAGTGCATACTAGTTAGTTGCCTGTACACGGTTACAATCAGACAGGGGCCTGGACCATATAATAGATATCCTGCGTAGATACTCTTAGCCGCACACGCTAGGGCCAGCCGTTCGTCCCGTTGAACGTTCTCTAGCACCCCCAGGAATTTGTAATGTTTTCCTTCCCCAAGAGCCGTGATGGTAGTTTTCTCGTCCATCCTCATACCAGACTCGTCCAGCACTTGGGCTCCCCTTTTCACTTGTACCACTGAGCATTTTTTCTTATTCCAGTGGAAGCCGACGTCCTGCATCGCTCCTCTAGTCTCCTTCAGCACTCGGTTCAACTTTCTCTCGGAGGAAGCAAAAACCTCCACGTCGTCGATATACAAGTTAGTGATTTTATCAGGCCCTGGCGCACTCCAGTTGCGCTTCTTGGACAGCACTTTGACCGCATCCGCTACTTCGAGAGCCCATTCGTCGCCTGTCGGTGGTGGTACTTGGTCGACGTCAATCCATGCCATGCTTAAATTCTGTTTGCCTCTCTGGCAATCCAGAATTACCGCTCTATCGATTAGCAAGTTATCCATCGTACCGAAACACCCTGATTTCACTCTTCTTTGCTGGCCTTCCATCAGGCCATAATGTTCAAGGTGTTGGTCGATGTGTGCCAGGAGGCAAGATGTAAACCACTTATACATGTTATTCAGTCAAGTAATACGTCTTTGATTTTCACTCAGGAACTCGCCTTCTTTCGGGATGAGGGAGGTTTTCCCTTCAGAAAACAACTTAGAAACTTCTCTGAAGCTCTCTACCACACCCTTGTGCAGGGTGTTCGCACGTTTCCACCAAAAGTTAGTGATTTTATCAGGCCCTGGCGCACTCCAGTTGCGCTTCTTGGACAGCACTTTGACCGCATCCGCTACTTCGAGAGCCCATTCGTCGCCTGTCGGTGGTGGTACTTGCTTGTGGATCGCGATCTTTTCTTCCTGTCACGAAGCCGCATTCTTATTCCCAGACCCTCTCTTTTCCCACAAACCCGCTCGCCTCTTCAATGTTTTCAAACATTCGCGAATCATCTCGGGCACGTTTTCCAGGATCTTGATATCTTATATCTTGGTCGCTCTGGGTCCCTCTTCAACATCTCACGCAATTTCGCAAACGCTCTTCCAGGGACCGTGTTAAACTGTTGGTTAATAGCACGCGAGACCTCTTATTATTATTAATTATTATTATTATTATTATTATTATTATTATCATATTTATAGTTATAATTGTTATTACTTGTTATTAAATTAGCCTTAGGAGGCTGCAAAGTGAGTATTTGTAAAAAAAAATTACCTAGTATCTGTCTATCTATCTATCTATCTATCTATCTATCTATCTATCTATCTATCTATCTATCTATCTATCTATCTATCTATCTATCTATCTATCTATCACACTTTAGAAAATGAGGGCTTTTACAATCTCATCTGTTGACTCTTCAACCTCTTCCTGAATCTAATCTTTTTATGTCTCTTCTTTAGACGAAGTGAAAAATTCTTCTAGGTCTTCTTTTTAGAACTTTCGGCCATGTACTTGAAAGGTTAAGCGTACGCAAAAACACGTCTAGACAGACATCTTGCCCGACGTAGCCCCCCCTTTCAGAAAACGCTCTTGTAGCTTTCAAATAATGTCTTACCAGAATTTTATTCTTTAAACGGTAAAGGCTAACTATTCTTTGGAAAAATCTTCATGGATTTGCATCGGATGGCAAAGTTGACTATCCCTCATACTAACAACGAAATGATCACGAGTTTCTCAATATAGAGTAATGGTTAACACAAGAGCTGTTGTGATCCCGGTGATCAGTAGCTGTCGTAGACCCACACAGATATGGCAACTATGATCAAATCACTATTGATCCAGATATCCCGGGAGGGTACCCAGGGATATCGAAAACACCAACTTAAAATAAGAAGGGAAGCCCAAAACGAAGGGATACCCAAATAACCGTGACAGCGCCTCAAACAGATTTGTACAAGCGAAGTAATTAAGATTAATGGAACATGAACGCTGAAGATACTAGAATTTTCCTGCAGCAACTCGACTGGATTCCCAGCCTTTTTTCGCCTGTTTCGGAAGTACACCCAACTTATTTCAAACATGATAACCTATCTTAAATTCGGATCAACTCAACAACTATAGAGTACTAAAGTGATGAAGTCATAAAAACGAAATTTCTGAAATTATGGGATTTGTCCATACAAACCCTTCTAATTTTTTTTTGGATCGACCCCAAAAAAGTTTAGAAGGGTTTGTATAGAGTTTTCTAAGCATAACTGGGCTACTATCTCAGAGACAATTTGCCCCGAAATGCTCATTTTTGGCAAGTAGGCCTCTTGGACATTGTTCTTTCAGAATATCCTGTCAAATCCCATAATTTCAGAAATTTCATTTTTATGACGTCACACTTTAGTACTCTATGGAGGAACGCAAATGATGGTGTGACGTTACAATGTTTTTACGTCCGCTTGAGTTTGTCACGTGGTTTCGCCGACTACAACAAGGTTAATTTACCGGTGTGGTTTTACTGCTCATCTTCTCTTCAGTTAGAAAATTTACCTTTTGTGATTACTGCCAAGTGAACACACCAGTGAGGCTATTCTCGATGTCATGTAAAAGGCGTTAATACGTTACAGACGGTCATAAAATGCTTCTTTCGGCTGGGCTGCTGATGCTTCTTCAGCTACTCGTGTGTACAGGTAAGCTCACTGAGACTTTATTATTTTCTTTTCTTCTAGAATACATATATACTCTGCTACCTTGAAGCCTGCCTCTAGCAATTGCCAACGAGTGGCAGTACCACATGATAAGCTGGATTAATTGAAAACCTTATATGTCCCTTCATTCATTATGGTTTAAACAATCGCTTCGTTACAATTTCCGCTTTTGTTAAAAATCATGTAGGAGGAAATGTTGCTTGTGCTACATAGAAAAATATAATGTTCAAGATAAAGCGGGCTGATGATCCCACCCATGTTTTTGCACTGCTTTGAAATAAACACTTACCCTGAGTTGTAAATTGCATGGATTTTAATAGAAAATGGAATAGCAACGACTTTAGGCGCGCTTAATTGTGACGCGATGATACCAGATTGGAAGCAAAATTTAGTTTTATGTTTCGTTTCATTTTAAGACCATGTAACGAAAGTTCGTCTCCATGCCTTTTGTTAACATCAATCACAACGGAATTTAAGCAAAAATCCAGTTGAATCACAGCGTTGCACAGCTTTCTATTAGCCTAGTTTCAAGCAGAGTGGTAACCCGTAACTGGCTTCTCGATTTAGTGAATTGCCACTAAACTGTACAAATTCGTTTCTGTTGTATTTATTTTTTACTTGATGAGATCAATACAAATAAGTATTCTAAATGATCAGGAAAACCTTAATTCAGTTTGCCCACCTCGGTAAGCAAATCGATCGCTTGCTTTATTCGCCTCTTTGCCGGGGCAAATTATGACCTCAGTTGTAAGTCAGTTTGTTGGCCTCGTTGCTCCAGCACTCCTTAGAAAAAGTAGTGAACTACAGCAGGAATGTTATCTGCTAAAAACAATTCTGCTGAGTTGATTATTTAGGGCGCTTTGAAACTGATTGTCTCCTCGTGACATGATTTCATCAATTGTGCCCGTGATCCACAATGCCCGGGGGGGGGGGGGGGGGAACCACATATGAAAGGGGTAGGGATGCTCGTCGGAAATTTTGAATTGAACCCCTAAAGGAGACCTATCTGGGCGTGGCGCAAGCTTTTTTGTCCCCTAAACGAGACCACGTTATAGGTTATATTTTTATATTTTTTCGCGTGCAACCCTAAACGAGACCTTCACGGCTAAATATGATGGCGTTTTGCCCAGAACACCCTAAGTGAGACCAAAATCCGAACTTTACACCCCTAAGCGAGACGACGAGCATCCCCACCACTTTCATATGCGAAGTCCCTCCCCCGGGCCACAATCATCCACAGCTGATAACTGGTTGGGCTCATGGAATGACAGTGCTGCGAAAAAAAAAAGAACATCTCCCCCTGGAATCTTCACTTAAACGTTCGCTACCTTCCCCAAATACTTAACTTTACAACTGACATGACAAGCAAATGAATAACTTACCGGCTGCATAACAAAAAATATTAAACTGTCCCTCGCACTCGCGTCCGACTCTCGACTGCCAACCTCATTATACATAACACTCACGCTCTCCTCTAAATCTCAGTTTGACCCAACAAGAAAACACCCACAACCATTGGGTGCGGCTGGCTTCAAGCCAAGCGCTCGGTTTATTCTCCGAAAAGACTAAAGGATATATGACATATCATAGAAAAGTAATATACAATCCTAGTAACATTCAGCTCCAAAGAACTAAATCACAAGCTAACTGAAATGGGGTCGTGGAACAACAGCTGGGTGAAAAACCTCCCCGTACGTCCACTTGCACCTAGAAGGAAAACCCTAGGCCAGCTGTACCCCATAAACAACGGACCCCGGGCAAGACCAACTAAATGGAAACTAGAATAAATTAAAAAGTGGAATGAACGAGAATACTAAATACCTAAAGCCTTAGAAACCAACAAAAGAGAAGATAAAGAATATTGGACATACCAGTCCTTAGCCGATTCTCTAGCCCTGCGGCCATGACGCGTAAAAATGTCGGTCTGGTACGCCAGCATTTTCTGCCTATCTGCTGCTAAAATCGCCGCCATAGAGAAAGCCGTTAAACAGTCATCGCACATTAGTTGCGAGCTTAAAGTCCTTTATGACTGCTCAAAGATAATTCGCAAAGAAATCCAGGAGGCAAATACTTGGCACTTCAAAGGTACGCTCGACATAGATGCACGAGATATTGTCCCTACCAAGCTCTTTACATTACTCAAGTGGATACTTTCGGGCGTGGTTTCTGAACTGAAAACGGAGCAGCGAGCGGAAGATGTGAACAGAAAGCCAGTTCTCCTTGCGCATTAGATTATGTACGAAACCAAGACTGATAGGCGAGTCAGATACGTGCGTCAATTAGATGAAGAAGGGAAGACATTTCGTCACCAGCGCGAGTACCCATTGCAAGTTGGGGTTGGCCTCCTTGCTCACCAGCAAATGAGAAGTAAATCAGTAATTGATGCTCTACATGAGTTGGGCGTGCCAGTTAATTACGTGAGGATTCTACGCGTAGAAACTCAGCTTGCACAGGCTGTTCTGAGCAACTCTAGTGAGCACAACATCTTTATACCTCCAAAACTCTGTAAGGGCCAGTTTATTTTTTTTAGTGTTGACAATTCCGATTTCCCAGAAGACACCCCCGACGGAAAGAACACACTTCATGCAACCGCGATGGTTGTGTTCCAGCGAAAACGTACCAAGGATCCTGAAACTATACTGGAAATTGATGCGACTATGAGGATCAAGTCCCTTCCACAAGAGTCAATACCTGACACAGAAATATTACAGTGTTTCATCCCTAAGAATGCGCAACCAAAGTGCTCCGGATACACATTAGATACTACACCATCTAGTGGTGTCACCAAGAAAGCGGAGCAAAATGACTTGGCGTGGTCGGTAGGCAACTCCATCATCAGGTCTCGGTTGGAGCAAGTCAAATCCCCACGTGGGCTCCATACAATTCTCAAGTGTTGTCTTTGACCCATCATCTGACTACCGTTTCCATGATGCCTCTTCTAGCGGCTCCGACGCATGAGTGAAGCACGATGCTCACAGTACTAATGCTGGCACAGAAGATCACGGCTGTGGTTATGGGAGAAAACCACAAGACTGTCATTACGTTTGACCTCCAACTATATGAGAAGGCTGTGAAACTCCAGGTGCACAAGGCCCCAGACTTAGACCACCTAGTTTTCCGAATTGGCGAGATGCACACGATAATGGCTTCTTTGCGCGCTCTTGGGGCATCAATCGATGGCAGTGGCTTTGACGAGGGATGGATAGAGGAGGGGCTATATGGTTCAACCACAACGCGACAGATTCTTGAAGGAAATCAAATGAAGCGCGCTCTCACAGCTCACAGCATAACGTACTCTGCCTTGAGCGATTTGCATATGGAGGCGTTTTTGAAGAGCGAAAGTGCTTAAAGTAATGCCGAGCACAAGACTGTATACGATAATGTGATACAAGCATCCGTTGCGATGAACACCATCTGCAAGGAAGGTCGATACAGTGAGCGAGGGACGAAACACAAGGACCTTGTAACGGCAATGGAAACCGACGACCTTCAAGAGAGGCTATTGAGATTTGATGAGGTCATGGAGTCTCAGTGTCCATTATTCAAGTTTGCCCGAGACTACATGAAGTTTGTGATGTGTATCCTGATGTTCATACGCGCATCAAGAGAGGGAGACTGGAACCTTCACCTTGAATCTCTCAAGGCTTTGACAAAGTATTTCTTTCCTCACGACAGGCTGAACTATGCGCGAATGGTGCCACTATATCTAGCGCAGATGCACAGGTTAAAGATCGATGATCCCGATATTCACCATGAATTCATGCAAGGAAACTTTTGTGTAAACAAAAATGAGATCCCTTTCGGTGCAATTGGACCAGACCACGCTATAGAACACGTCAACAAGTTGATGAAGATTCGGGGATGGCTGAAAGGTCTAACACAGCAACCAGCAGCCATGGCAAGATGGTTCCTTGTGGCGCCAGAACTAAGTAGACTTGCGACGCAAGTTGAGCACATAGTGGGGGTACAAAGAGCTTCATCATCGCATCATCACGATTTAAGCGATGCTATAACAAATCGCTATAATGATAATGTACAGAAGCTGAAGGATATGCTCAAAGTGAGTGACCCTTTCGCGACAGAGGAACATCATCTGGTGAACATCATCACGAAAGCAGTAATGCCAGATGACATCAAGGAGGGAGTCCTAACACGAGATAAGATCGGCCAAGCGTTGTTTGACACATTTGCTCAAGAGAGAAGCGTCGAAGCCAAGTTAAGTGTTTGGAGCCCCATGAAAAAGGCAAATCTGAAGTCATGGAAGTCTGCTTGGCAAAAAAACAAAAACAAGACAACTTGTGGCGTCGCACCCTTAAAGGATGATAGAGCTCTCTTCGCAAGCTTCTTAGTCGTCATTCTCTCACGGCCTGATCTTGACATAAAGGAAACCATCAGTACCGTTGAGTTAGCCGGGTATCCAAGGGCACTCTTCTTCTCTGATGGCAGTTTGCTACCAAGATCAAGCTGATGAACATCCTAGAAAGCCTTTTACCGGCCCAACAGCAACCACAAACGTCTACAGTACAACCTCACTCTGCAGATCCCTCCAGTAGGCAAGTGGTCATTATTGATGCCATGGCCGTCGTTCAGGCAATGGGAAAGCCACCGTGGGTAAGAAATGGGCGTGACCTAGCAAGCCATTTCATAGAAGTCATCGATTCTAAGTCTGAAGGTGCCACCGAGGTGCATGTTGTATTTGACCGCTACGATATCCCAAACTCCTTAAAGGAAGGAACGCGCCAGAAACGAACGGGCACAAGCAGAACAGTGGTATACAAGATTACTGTGGATGCTGTTATTGACAAGATCACGATGAAGGATCTTTTGAGCTGCAGCCAGAATAAGGAGACATTGGCTATCTTCTTGGCAGCACAACTTATCGAGTGCACGAAAAACTCGCAGACGACGTATGTAGTAACCTCTAACGGTGACTGTATGGCTTCTAATAGCCTACCGATTCAGAATTTAAGGAGTGAGCAGGAGGAAGCAGATACTCGTATGCTCCTACATGCTCTAGACGCTACACAGAGAGGAACAACGTCCATAAGCATTCAGAGCCCAGATACAGATGTACTCGTTCTGACGCTCTGGGTTTACAAGAGTGATTGTTGGAACAGGAGGAAAACGAAGAAGTATTCCACTACGCCCACTCTACGAGGCGGTAGGAGAAGAACTTGTGAAGGCTTTACCTGGCTTTCACGCTTTTTCAGGATGTGATCACACAGGTACTATCAGTGGAAAAAGCAAAGTGTCTTGTTGGAATACAGTAAAGAAAGCCGAACGATCAGTAATCGATGCCTTTTCCAGCCTGGGAACCAGCAACACCATCCCAGATGATATATATGACGCTAGAGCGTAGGAGAGGTCCGATGGCTGCTCTTTAGCAAGAAACGACACGTAGATGAACAGCTGTTGTGTATATAACAAGAACATAACAAAAGTAAAGCGCGCTCTCTGATTGGACAGTTAGCCATCTACCATTAGCCAGTTGGTGCACGACAAGAAAAGCTAGCGCAAATTCAGCAATTATCCTCTTCTGTGCGGTTAAAATGTACCGATAAAGTGTACAAATGAAACGTGGAAGTTGACGAAAATACTCAGTTGTCGTTTTGAAGAAAAGTCAAAAGATCAAGCGACAAATTTGCCCTGTAGAAATTCATCACTGTTTTCTTCTCTGCTAGGAGCTCAGAAGAAAAGCCGAGTGAGTGAATTTTTAAGGATTTAGGCCCAGGATTAAGGTACATTTTGTGTGCTTTCACAGAAGGGAAAGTCTGTTTTGAAATGGAAATCGGCCAATTAGCATTGTATTATTGAATTTTTAGTCAAGTTTATCCTACATTCAAGTATTTGTTTTAGTAAACGCGTTAAGATTCGAGACAGCTTTGTTGTGTAGCTTTCTTCGATTAAAAACTTTAGTTAGTTTTGAGTTATGGATACATTACGCTGAAATTGTAGTACGAATTTCATTTGAGTACAGAAACACTTGGGTTATCAAATAAGTTTTCAAAAATGACCGCTCTGTTTATAATTTTGTTTAGGTTCATTCTTAACAGTAGTTCAAAGAACGGTAGTGAAACAACAGAATCTAAGCGGGTATTTATGTGAGACCGGGACGAACTCAGGCCGGTATGAGTTTGTATCGGTCTCCACACATTTCTTTTCATTCTTTTACATGGGACCGGCCTAAAAATGAACTGAGATCGGTCTGACTTCGTCTCGGTCGCCGGACCCGACACGAGTTGTGTTTACAAGAGAAACTCGCACCGGCGCGAGTTTCATACCAGGATGGCTCTTTGATTTCGTATCGCGTTTGCACTAGAATGGTTTGCGTCGTACCTTGCGGATCGTACACAGCGCGTCACTGTAAATGATGGCCTAGCTATCATCTGCTTTTCCACTCAGACAAGAAGTTCCTCAAGGGAGTTGTCTCGGGCCTGTTCTGTTTACGGTCTACACCAGTAAGCACCTCCCAAGTGTACACTGCTACGCAGACGACGCACAGCTGTATTTGACATTCAGTCCTGGTGTGCAAGGGGAGGACGAGGGCGCGCTAAATGCATGTGCTATGACTCGTGCCGGCATGGCATTTTGTGGTGGTATCATGTAAACAAATATAGAACCATGAGAGGGAACCAGAGTGAACTCGGGCCGGAGCGAACGTCGCCCCGGTGTCATGTAAACACTCCCTTACTTTCGTACCGGTCTGAGACTGCACCGTTCTCATGTAAAACGGAAATGAATCTCAGACCGGGTCCATAAATAACATGTTTCTCCGTATGGCTCCATCATTCTTGCTTTTTCTTAGCAAAATAAGAACACTGCTATGAATAACTGCTGTAAACAACACTTCAATTGAAATATGCTTCGGGTAATGTGAGGGATTTTAAAAAATACTGAAATTTCTATTGTTCTGTTGCCTTTATATTTTCCTCGGCAATTTTGCCCGATTTTCAGTACATAAATCTTTAAAAATCTTGGAGAAATAAATCGCGAACAATCTCAGAACAAACCAAACGAGTTCTCAAGTGCATTTAATTTAGCTGATTTAGTCCCGTTAGTACACTTGTAATTTGCGAATTTACTGGAGAAACAAACGTCTAAAAATACCTTTTTTTTGTAAATCCAGGTAAACATTATCTGCTAATTTGGAAAGACGAAACGACACTACTAAAAATGCATACTCAACTGACCTATAAACAAAACGAAAAACAATATTATAAACACACCTTGTAGTTGTCTTTAGTTTTGTTGTTTTACTGCAGGTATAAAAAGCTCGCCAAATTTATTAATCCCAATGAATAAACAGCAAACAGCCAAAGAACGAGGACACCAGTTTTCCTGGTTTATTTTTTACAAAAAGCGAAGGCAAACAACAAGTCTGTTACCTTACGTCTAGCGCCACTCTGAGTTTATAATAATGGCTACAAAAAATTCCTTGAACAGCGATGCGATATTTTTTCGTGTAATACTTCACAGTTGGCGATTGAGGTTTTTTTCGCAGTGAGCGTCCTCTTGCGTGCTCCGTTCAGAGAAGTCATTCCCAGCTAAATTTTCAAATGAAACCAGTTTTTAGCCTGAAATTCATCCGATTGCTTCGAGTCGTTTTCTCCTCTCAACAACGTCTGAATCGACCGGCCGTTAATGCCGTCCAGTGACGTCACTCACTACCCGAAAACCGGGTAGTGAGTTTGATTGGTTGATTGTCTAAACATTCGCATAATTATGAATAATTATGAAAAATTTTAGCGGGATTGTCGCTTGATATTCAGCGGATCGCATCCCTGGCATTCTCTAGTTTAGTTCAAACATTTCGATAACCTTAATCTTTATCTTACACTGCAAAATTGCCCTTGTCCTCGAAACTGGAAGGCTAAATTGAACTGCGAATGAAGAATTATTGCGGAGAGCCGGCAGGTTTTTCATTTAGAGCCGCTTTGAGATTTCGGCGGCCTGTGATTTTGTTTACGCGAAGTTTTCTGAGATCAATGTTATAATTCGACCTTCTTACTGTTTTTTTGCATCAAGTGTAATGATTCTGTTAGCTTTTGTTTCTTGTCTCCTTGTTTTTTTTCTTCGTTAAGGACCAAATAGCTTCTTTTCAATTAAAGCAAATCATTGTGTTTTTGAACTAAGTGTTTCGTGTGTGTGTTTATTTCATTGCGTGATTGCGACTGAGTTTGATTATAGAAGTTAGTACGACCGGTTCAGAGTTGTACTGCATGCTGTTGATAAGTTCAACGTTAAACATGAATTACGATCGAAAAAAATTAAGCAGTTCTGTATCACGCAGACATTTCCAAACGATATTTCTCGGTTTGCCACTTGAAAATCGTGTTTTACTTTTGGCATGAATTAAAGCAAAGGTCAAGGAGTAGTGACGTCACTGGACGGCATTAACGGCCGGTCGATCCAGACGTTACTGAGGGAGTAATAACGACTCGAAGTAATCGGAGGAAATTCAGGCTAACCAGTTTTAAGATGGACGGTATCTTGATTTGCACTCGGTTTGTCAGTAAATCAAAAGGCACATTCTACACATTGTTCGCGGTCAACAACTTGCAGAGAGATTCAACTCTGCGATACACTCACATTAGTACCGGAAATAAAGCAAATCCTGAGAACATATGAACAACCATCTTAATTTTCTGAATTTCCATGGCACATATTAAGGCATATTTTCCTACTATAAGACCATAAAACAATAAAAAAGACAGCAAAATCGATCCTTCTCTCCGCCGACGGCTGATCATTCGCGAAAACAACCACGCGAGGAATAAGTGTCTTCAACTTCCGTTGATTCCAACAGCCAATCAGATCTTGTGGCATTGTTCTAACAGCCAATCAGCGTTACGGCCAAAATCTGGCCGCAGTGAGCACATACTTGTGAGAGTTGGTATCAGGCCCAATTTTAGCATTAGCCGTTAGAGAGAATGTATGAGAACCGCTAAAATTGGTCCTGACCTCGTATGAGAAAAACAATTCTTGCCACCCACACACGCTTTCCATACAATGTCCTTGTAAATTTTGAATTTTTAAACTGTCGTTAAATCTTTCCCTTACGCATTTAAGGGTTCAAATTGCCTGTTATAAATTAAAAGGAGATTTGGGCTCCGTGATGCTAAAGAAAATACTTTATATGACAGTTTGAAAATTTCTAAATTTACAAGGATTTGTATGGAAAACTATTCAAGCGTGACTGGGTAGCAAAAGTTGTTTTTCTCATACAAATCCTTCTAATTTTAGGCGGCCGTTGCAATCGCTACTTTTTTGTCATACAGCTGGAAATTTACAGGTGACCTAATTTTAATATGCTCTTTCCACTCGTGTCAACAAATTTTTTTAAAAGCGAACTGTTTTAGTGTTTACCGAAAGCTTATAACGAGATCAACTAATGCAAAAGGCCTATTGTAGAGAGTCTTGTATATTAAGAGGGCGTTTCTTATTATTACATATCCAGATATGATGTCTGGCTAATAATAGACAAAAATTTATTTGATTATGGTTTTTTAGACGCATCTGGTGATTCACGTGTTTTTAGTATTAATGTTTTTTTGTAATTTGGGTATAAGGATCCCTTTCACAGAACCTGGATTTGTGTAAGTAACAAATCAAATCAACAACAGTTTTTCATTGCTTGTACACTTATCAAACATAACACTGGACCAATTAGCATGCGAGAAATCGCTTAGTTATTGTGGAGTTTCTTTGTGAAAACTTTGCTGCTATTCATCCTTCCTATTTCTTCTTTCTAAATTTAATGACCTCAAACATAACCAATGGATTGCATACGTGTATTTCAAGGACTGAAATTATTTGGCCAGCAGTTAAAAAATTAATAATATTTTTTCTTTATTCAGGGCAACCATTCTCGGATTATTATGGAGGGAAGACTGTGAAGGGAGCTACTGGTTCTTCTATGAATTTCACATGGACCATCCTAAGACCTTTTACCAGGGTTGACTGGGGATTAGCATTCTCTCCTAGCGCATTTGATACTCCACCTCGATTGCTAGTGTTTTTATCTAAAAAAAGTACATTTTCAGTTACACCCCCAGCAGCATATATTGGAAGAGTGTCGGGGAACATTAATGGAAGTCAAGTTTCATTTGCTCTTAGAAACTTAAGAAAAAGTGATGGAAGGTTGTATGGCTGCAGGATTCGTGACACAAACGATCCAGATGACATACCAAGTTTTGACTCCGTCATGTTAGTAGTTGAAGGTAGGTGCAACTGCTTTGTTGTAATTTCATGCCATCTCATACAACAAATGCAGTTATCATAATGAAGCTGCATAAAGAAAAGTACAATTAACACTCAAAACTAGTAAAAGATATCCCACAGTTTTTTGACCAAAAATGGCGAGTTTGGCGAAAATTCAAATGAGCTGACAAAGGCCCCCCTTTAGAAAATAGAGATTCTCACGAAAATGTCGAAGTGGACGAAAATGGCGATGATTCCCCGTATTTGACAAAAGTGCAAATATGATGGCAAAGAGGCCACTTGTTAAGTAGCGGTTGGTTAATATCACAGGGCTAAATGTACATATTGAATAGCAACTAATTTATAGAGTTTTTGTGAGTAGGTAAGTAAGTGGTATTTGTGATCAGTAAAGTGTTCCTCACCTTAAAGGTGGCGTAAGTCCAAAGTCTTCACAATATGTTCATGTTTTTTTTTGTAAAATGTTCACAAAGAAAGGGTTCTGTGCAAGCACTGTCAATGAGGTGTTATTGAAATGACCACACTACAGGAATTGCTTCACACACCCGAAAAGTCAAAAGAATCTTACAAGTCACTATTATTAAATTAGCAGTGAATCTTGTACTCAAAATACATACGAGGCTAATAAGATTTTTACTTGTAGCTTCCACTGGAAAGTGAAGTGCTACGGGTAAAGTTTATGTAGAAATAAATTACATTTCATGTAGTTTGAATAAGGTTTTAATAAGTTGCAGTTTATTTCGAATACAGTCGAACCTCCCATAAGCGACCACCCAAAATGCGAAGACTTAGTGGTCGCTTTACGGGAGGTGGTCGCTTACGAGAATCGAACCACAGGGGTTTTCTTCCGAGAAGAAGTCTGAACACATCTACTTTAAGGAAGGGAATTTATTGCATGCAATTTCCAAGTTACGACATGTGCAGTTCCATTTTGTTACTAAACTTCTTCCTATATTCTAAGTAGAGACAATAAGAAAGCGGAAAAGTCGTTTAGTGGTTCGCTTACAAGAAGTTGAAAACAGTAGAACCGTCAGTCCCAAATAGTGGTCGCGGTCGCTTACAGGAGGTAGTCATTTACGGGAGGTTCAAACTGTAAGACTTAAAGTGGGAAAGTTTTTTGTGTTTTGGATAGGTGGTCGCTTAGGAGAGGTGGTCGCTTACGAGAGGTGGTCGCACATGGAGGTTTGACTGTATAAGATTCCAATTGTTTATATTTGACAAGACAGAGTCAAGTTGTTGGAAACGCAACTCTGCATGTAATTCAACACGACACGTAGGTTAACTATGAAATCTGAGCTTTGAACCAACATAAGTCATTCATTATGCTTCGCGTATTCACTGACTTAAAAACAAATCGCCTTCAATCTTCGCTTCTATCGTGTCACACTTTTCAGAAAAGCTCTTAACAACTGCAGCAATCTATCAATTAAATAAATAAACTTACAACAAAGCTTGAATGTGCAATTTAGCCAAAACACCAGTTAACCGTAAAGTGCCTGGAATTGCTACAAATAATCTGAGAAACATCATCTTAATTCACGGGAATTTGTATTACCTTCGCTTGCTTTCAAACTCTTCGTTCGCGAAAACGTGGCTTTCTACACGAAAAAGGATTTCTCGCGCCTTTAAGTTTTCCACGTCCACATCGATGGTCGAGTGTTCATAAAAGGGATCGATTGACGGCGAACCAAAGAGCCTCGATTTGGACGATAAAACTTGAAATCGAAGCAAATGCAGTGATATACACACATACATACACACATGTTTACATCCAAGATAGCTCAAAAGCGGATGGTATCGGGCACAGGCAACCCAGCCTGGTCACATACGCGACCTGGATTAGTCTGTTGCGAAGCGTGGTGGCTTCGCAGCGATTATATGGCTCTCTGTTTGAGGGACTGGAAACAAGTGCAGAACAAGTGATTTGACAGTCATTTGACAGGTGTAAAAAAAGGAAAGTGTAAATTGGCGCACGGAAACAATAGCACATTACAAGAGAGAATGAGTTAAGAGAGCGAACCCTGTGCCCCATGAACTTTTTTTAAAATCTATTTAATGTTCGCGCGCGTGCTGCGTAGGTTTATATTTTTGTCTGTTGTTTCCGTGACCCGCGTGGTCTTCTTTCACGTGAACGTGACATGTTTCGCCGCCAAACATTTGAAGGTTGCCGATACTAATCGGTTTCTGTTGTTGTCATGTTTTTGATCAGCGCGTTCCGCTCATAATTCAGGAATAAATTTCATTTCCCAAGGGATTGCAGTATTGGAGTCAAAATTTCACTTTGAAATTAAAGATTGAGATTTTCTAACGGCTGGTAGCCATTTAAAGTAACGAATGTTGAAATCTGGCACACAGTGAAAGCCAAAGGCCAAGGTTATCAAGCGCGAAACACGAAACCTTTAATAGGTCGCTGGCTTCAATTGTTTATGCAAATGTTCAAGGTATTTTTTCTCTTTTTCCAGCAATGCTTTTCGTTCAGAAACGGTACATTTTCTTTTAAGAATTATTCTTCAGAGTTTCAAACTGCAGTGTTTTTTCTTAGGTCAGATGCTTCAAGCTGTTAGAAAATCGCCAACCTAGTGAACAAAGATAAAATAAGCCCTAAACAAAATTATATAAATATACGCTCACATCTCGTGTTGCATGAAGAACCAAACGCTCAAGAAATTCCTCCACATCGTTATCTTACGTTTATAAATCATACTGGATGAATAAAATTTGCTCGACTTAGCACGCGCTCGGGGACTTTCCGCGCAATAGAATCACTTGGTAAAACCACGTGCTAAGGAACAAAGCATCTATGTATTTTAAAATTATGGCGGACGGATGTTGATGGTTGCAATTTGCGTTGCGTTGCGTTGCTTTTTACTGCGCAAAAAGAGTATTTGTCAACTCTGTGGACTGTCTAGACGCGCAGATTTTGTTTTAATCACGAATCAAAATGTCTTCGAATTCTCAGCGACTGGCTTTTACTTTTAAAGGAACGGTTCTAAGTTCAACTGGTGGACACACGTACTGTTTGAGTCTTCGCGATGCGAATAAATGTGGGTACGATTGTTCCTTATTTTAGAATAATCTGTTATTGGAACGTCTAGGCATACGCGTTATGAAAAGGACAGTTGGATATATGGCCTTTCGAAGAGCGCTGTCAATTAGTTTATTACCAAGAGCCATTTTGGCTTTTGCTTATATGTGTTTGCTTACCGGTCGTAATTTCGATACATCAGGCGATACATCTCGTTCAGACACAAATTGATTCAGTCGAGGTGTACAACCAATATTTCGCGACATTTGTTTTTCTTGTTCACACGCAATAACTATACATCAGGTTATCGCACTATTTTTGCAGTTTCACTGCTTAAGTTCGTATCGAAATGATTCTTTTCTTTAATTTACAGTTAATTGATCAGATTACATTCTTGCTCTCACGCCAAATGTGTCACGTTAATTAAGCTTTGTGTCCGTCCTCTTTCGCTCACACATAGCAATACCAACCACAAAATCAATAGTGAATGCTCTGACTCAGGCCTTGCAAGCTTCATGATGATTTTTAATAATGGAATCAAATATTATTGTGTTAGGTCTTGCGAGAATGAATGTATGTATAGATAGTTGGCATGTAAATTTCAATAATGAAATTATATATTATAGACATTTAACTTATTATATTGACTCAGTTAAGCCTAAAATAGTTATTTTTCTGCTTGGGAATTCCTAAAAAGTTTCAGGAACATGATATTTTGACATTTAGTTTGTTACATGTAAACAATCAGGACCTTATACATACACTGCACACATGTACAATAAAGGTTGCTTTGGGCATTGGGAATTGAGCAATAGTAAGCTATTGTTTGGTGGTCACTTAGGGAAATCATTGCATTGCTTGGTATGCCCAAATGCCCAATAGCCAACCTTTACTTAATCAGCTATATACAGTGTAGCTTCTGGAGAAGCGACAACCACAAGCTATAAGTCACCAGTGCCAAATTGCTAGGCGTGACCATTAGCCACGATTTAAAGTGGAACATGCACTCCTCTGAACTAATTAGAAAATGTTCCTCTCGTCTCTATTTTTTACGTCAACTCAAGAGATCCGGAGTGGCACCAAGTGAACTGGTGCAATTCTATGTGACATGTGTTAGGCCCGTCCTGGAATACGCAAGTCCTGTATTCCATCGTTCTCTACCAAACTACATCAGTGAAGATTTGGAGCGGATCCAAAGAAGGGCTTTCAGAATCATCTATCCTGACCTGTCATATAGTGTAGCACTAGAAACAGTTGGCCTACCGAAACTTCATGAGAGGAGAGAAAAGATTTCAATCGATCTGTTTGACGAGATCGTCTGTAACCCCACCCACAGTCTCCATAGCCTCCTCCCCCAAAGGAAGAGTTGTAAATATGCACTGAGACGCAAAAGTGATTTCACTCTCCGCCTAAATAAAAACCGAGCGTGTGAAGAAAAGTTTTATTTTTAGCCATGTCTATAAGATGTAGATAATTTTTCTTATTTTCTCTTTGTTATCATCAGTATTTGTAAATATCCCGTAATTCAGCCTATGGCTGCAATGGTGTTTATAATAAAGTATCTATCTAAGTATCTATCTATCTATAAATGACATCCAGTATCTTCGTTGATTACATTTTAAAACAAAATCTTCTAATAATCTCTTGTCCATGCCAAAAAAATATGCAGTGACTTTGTTGACCTCTGCATCCCGTATCCCTGATGCATAAAAATCCCCAAAGATGCAAAATAATAATATTTATGGCATGCATTCCAATGGACGCAAAGATCCATAAAAAATCTGAACATGTGTATTTGTAGAAATATCTCGTTTGTGTATTCTGTGGCAGTTATTATGGCTGTTGTTGAAGGATGCATATTTCCTTTAGCCTTTAGAAGGACTGTATTTTAATTTCAGGGTACAACAGTTTATTTTGTACTACTGTAGACAACTAGAAGAATTTACAAGAAAATAATTATAAATAAATAAATAAACAGCAAATACAGTACAGTAGTGGGACACCCAAAATAACTAAAAAGCTAAACTAGTTGGGTGACCGAAATTATGATAATTAAAACTGTGAAAGTCGGAAAAAAGGCACAACAAATACATTGGTACACATAAATATAACTTGGCACAAAGGTAAATGTGCAGAACAAAACAAAAATTAAATAAATAAATATAAACCATCAAAATATCAGTAAAGATTAATAGAGACTAATGAAATGCGAAGTTAGTTCTTTTTTAAATTGATTGGAAGTACGTTATACGATACTTGAATCTTTCATGGAGTTCATTCCATAATTTACATGTAGGTCCGATTAATCTCAATCCATAGAGATTCAAACTCTTTAGTCGTTGAACAAAGTTCATCTCGAATATGAAATTGAATACCTCCTTTGATGAACCCGATTTCACCAGCATTAGCCAGAGTTGGCTTGGAGACAAAATCATATCCTTCAATAGCAATGTTGCTAGTTAGATCACAGTTACTTTTTATCTTTGTTTCGGAAAGGCCAATAACATCGAATGAATGCTGTAGATCGGATGGCAGCATTGTCAAACCATCATGGTTAGCAGAAAGGCTTCATGTTGAAATGAATTGTAGAAAAGAAAGGCATAGATTTGCTCTGAGAAGGCATAGATTTGCTCTGATTTGCTCTTTGTACTGCAGGAATACAGAGGTTTGGAGTCTGTCAAGCTAATAAGTCAGATTAACTGTCTGGTTACACAAAGGCCCAAGCATTTTCAATTACAGACTTGTATATTTTTTATATCTGGGACTCAATGTTTCTGAACTGGGACTCACAAGATGAGTCCCGGGACTGCCCATAACTATTTGTAACCAAAATCACTGAATATATATTCACGTCTCTAACTTTTCCATTGAAAAGCAATACCACCCAAGCATTTTGTTGCACCATTCTTGTACTTAACTCTTTGAAAATAGACAAGTAATGTCCTTTTCTGACAATCCCAAAGAAGTGTTGTTTATTTAAGCTACGCAGATATCCTGGCCAGTTTCTTGTATAGCCTGTGCTACACTGTATCTAGCATCAATTTTGTTTGCCTTGTTCATATTCCTTATGCACTAAAGAACAGTACCGAAAAATTCCGAAAATAAGCCCCTCCAAATATAAGCCCCCCAAACTCGTAACGCAGAAAACCCTCCGTTAAATCGCCCCTCCAAATATAAGCCCCCCGGGGGCTTGTACTTGGAAATTACCCTCAAATACACAGTAAAACAAAGCAAAAACGGTAAATTTACTTCCAACTATAAGGCTAGTCCAATCAATTTTGTAACGCAAATCTCCCTCCGTAGATAAGCCCCTCAAAAAGGGCCTTTGAATAATATAAGCCCCGGGCCTTATTTTCGGAATTTTACGGTACTTTATCAAGTCCTAAAAAATACGTTTTCTTAGGACCTACATCTGTATGAGAGTGAATGCTTACTTTTTTCTCTAAATTCAAACAATTTTATACAGACACCCATTGACTAATAGTTATTAGGACAATGCTAGTAATAATAACTTAAGGAATACAAAATCCTTTTTTCAGTCAACAGATTCGGTTAAAACTAATCTTGGTTAATCTTACTAATACGGTTTCCTTCTTATCAACTGTTTGCTGTAATAAGACCTACAGTAATGTACATGTGCTTCTTTCAAATTGAAAAAAATAATACTGTTACTTAATTGAAACAGCATCTCAATGTATTTTATTTATTTATTTTATTTTATTAGCTTTGCCCTGAAGAATACAAAAAAAAAAAAAAAAAAACACTGAAGATATGCAAACACTAGTAATAAGAACGAACAATACACTAATAATAACTTAAATATTTGGGCAGGATCATTCAATGAAACAACAGCTACAGATCTGGAAACAGATAGGCCGAATTAACAAAAACTAGAATAGACTTCACTGGCATATATAAAATAAATAAGAATGCCGGAAAGACATAATTATATTTGTTTGTTCTTCATGAAGCTTGATTTAATATTGCTTAGAGGTAAATTATTTCTTCTAAGTACTGTACATGTAATTGGCAAAACTAAGCGAAATATTATGATATGCCTTCTACGGCTGTGGCTGCCTTATCCAACAATCATTAGGTTGCACTGTTGCTGGGACAGGCAATTTTCCCCCACCATAAATTCAGGAATGAGGGTTAGGGTACAAAATATATAATTTACACTGTATTGACAGCATCTGAGTTCTTGTACATCACAGTCTGTTTTTGTTGTTAATTTCCATGACACTGTCCTACTTTCACAAGACGTCTGCATGACTTTTTGACATATATTACTTTTAATGAAACAGTGAAACTCTGTTAATACAGACACTGAGGGGACCATAAAAAAATTTAAAAAGATACTGCTAGAGAAATAAAACAGAACACTAGCATCATTAAACTTAACAATCTGTGAACATCTTTTATTTTTTGCGTCCGCATTAATTGGCTTTTTATAGCTGTTGCGGTGTCCCTAGTGGATTTTGCCATCGGGCTAGTGTTTTTTGGTCTTAACTTGCCCGACAGGCAAGTGCTGTTTTTTGGGAAAATTACAGAAGGATTACAGATTACAGAAGGATTGTAATCAATCCTGCTTATCAAAAAGAGTTTTGGGGCTAGTTGAAATGACTTGTGGGCTATAGTACATGCTAGCTACAACTTTCCCCAATGGCAGGCTGTTAAAAACTGACTTTCTTTGCACCCTGGATCCTTTAGTGTTTTAGGCAGTTATTACTGTGACCTTTTTTTTGTACAAATGAATGTGGCTAATAGTTGTATTATAGTAGGAAAGAAAATAAACTATCTTTTCCTTTAAACACCATTAAATAGTAGTGTTTTAATTTTTAACAAACAATCATATGTGAATATGGTGAGTTTTAAAGAAAATTCCCAAGGCATACATGTACGTGGGTTAGACAACTCCAGATATAAGTGATGTCATTTTTAAAGGGTTTTTCAGCTGGTTTTTAAGGATGTTTTTGAAAACTTGTTTTTATTTTCAAGTTTTGTTACAAAGAAAATGCTCAAATTTTTATTTTATTTGTAATTAAAAACAGGTTAAAACACCATTAAAAACAGATTAGAACACCATTAAAAGCAGCTTAAAACACCTTTAAAAACAGGTTAAAACACCATTAAAAACAGGTTAAAACACCATTCAAAGCAGGTTAAAACACCAGAAAACACAGATTAAAACACCTTTAAAAACAAATTACAACACCATTAAAAACAGGTTAAAACACCATTAAAAGTAGATTAAAACACCTTAAAAAACAGGCTAAAACACCATTGAAAACAGGGTTAGATAACTTTTCAAGGCAGGTTAAGACACCATTCAAAACAGGTTAAAACACCATTTAAAGTAGGTTAAAACACCTTTGAAAACTGGTTAAAACACCATTAAAAACAGGTTAAAACACCTTTAAAAACAGGTTAAAACACCTTTAATTACAGGTTAAAACACCATTAAAAACAGATTAAAACATCATTAAAAACAGGCTAAAACACAATTGAAAACAGGGTTAGACAACATTTAAAGGCAGGTTAAAACACCATTCAAAACAGGTTAAAACATCTTAAAAAACAGGTAAAAATACCGTTAAAAACAGGTTAAAACAACTTTAAAAACAGGTTAAAACACCATTAAAAACAGATTAAAACACCATTAAAAATAGAATTTAGTACCTGTTTTAAATGAAGTTCTCAAATACAATTAAAACAGTTTTTAAGAAGATATCAAAAATATGTTAAAAATAGTGTTTGGTTTGGTACGGGCTGGATGCCAGAGACTTTTTATGCGGGGTTTCCAGTTTCGGTCAATTCTTTATAGTGAGCGATGTGCACAAATTTGTCTAGCGCCCTCTCAAAATTTAAATGTTTGGCGGCCAAACATTAGTGTTTTTTTCAGTTTGAACCTATTTTCTCCTTACGTGGCCACGATTGGATCCTGACGACGGGTATCACAGCTCGCGGGTGTGCGTGGATGTCGCCGGAAGAGACTGTTGTCGTTTTTGTACAATGTTTTTCTACTGATGTGGCGAAGACCTCAATTAGCAATTTCGGTCGAGTCGGAACCGCTTTCTCCTGCGAACTTCACGAGCCAGGACCGTTTTGCTCTTCGGCATCTTCTCTGGCCAGATTTTTCCACGTAGAATTCGAAATCTTTTGACTCGTCGGCGAAAGTAATACCGAGTTTTCACGTCATATCGCTTGCTGTGCGTGATCGGCAGTGAAATGAATTACCCGCCAAGTTTAAAATTAAATGACGCCACTCTAACCGACCAATAAGGTGGCGTCCTTAAAATAACCACGCAGTATGACACAGAACCAAGAATAGGTTGAAAATAATTTTCATGGGAAGAGGGTCATGTATGGGGGATTCGCTCTCTTAGATCATTCTCTCTTGCACATTACAAAGGCTTTCCGTTGAAAGTAAAATCAAAATGCAAATGCATCATGTTCAAAAAGTTTGTTCGGTCATAACTAAGAATACTGTAATGTACTGTAATGGCCAAGGAGCTCGTCAAGATGATCAGGTGCAGGAATGTTTGTTACCATATGTGACCCTCCACAGGAATTTGATGCTAGAGGTGAAAGTACGCTCACGACAGGCTTGTACGACACGCTTAGCGTGCCGAAGATCACGGATATGCGCATATTAAATTGAAAAAACAACGACGGACACACTTGCCTTTGTTTTGGTAAATTTAACACGCTAGACCTTTTGTTTTTTTGTAGCGTGCCATATGTCACAGTAAGTGTGCGAATTATAGCACGCTTTAAGTGCAATTTGGGTAAGACACGCTGAACACGCTTGATTACTGAAACTGCTAAGATGATAAAAATGGCTTGGGTTTTCAGCAGATTTAATCAGCGTTGATAACTGGTCGAAGTGAATCAAATATAGCAATTGAGACTGTTTTGGAATTTGAGCGTAACTGTAGCCATTTGAAAATCACCACTTAATGGTCGTCTAGACAGGAATTAACGCGAGATCAGTGTAAACCAATTCCTGCGGTTGTCGGCTGTTGACTGGAATCGCAAAAAGGCTTGCTATCGCAAGCGAGGCACTGAGGTTATGTCGCCTGAAAATTATAGTTATGCAACGGGACTATTTATTAGCAATAATGCACATTGTGTAAATACCGGTTTCGCTTTTTGTGTTATTGCCGCCTGGATCAATTAAGCAACATTGAAACCGTATTGGAATTTGCAAATGTTTCTTAAATTAAGGAAAGTTAAAATACCCTTTGCACATCTTCGTCAGTAAACATTCCTGAAAAGAATTATACTTTTCAAGCGACAACGTTTTTTCAATCAGATACTATCGCTGCCATCGCTGAGGTAGAACTTTTTCTTTCTCGATAGTTACCAAACAAGGGTGCCGTTCATAATCATTTACGGTTCCTTTTTGAAGAGGAAATTTATTTAGCTTATAGATAACACGCCTTGTGTGTTTTTGCGCACACTGAAAGCGTGTTGTGCTTTTTCGCACGGGGCTTTTGTTTGAAAACTTTAACACGCTCTTTTGTTCGAATTCTTTTGTTTTAAAGTGAGAGCGTGTTGTGCGCGTGCTTTCACCTTTAGCATTAAAATCCTGTGGAGGGTCAAATATTTGTTGAAGAAATCGCTTGTTTTCTCTTTGACAAAAGGTCTCGAATCTCTGCTGGTACATTTTCGTCTTCTTAACTGTGAACTGCGATAAAATTTTCAAACACTGACTAGAATCCTCTTCTTCGAGAAGACAACGAATCAGTTTCTTCATCGCCTTTGTTCACAAATAATCACAGGTTAAAATGTTGAAGGACGTGCTCAACATACAAGTCCTCAAGGTTGGCAGACATCTTA
Source organism: Porites cylindrica (assembly GCA_964035525.1). Lineage (NCBI taxonomy): Eukaryota > Metazoa > Cnidaria > Anthozoa > Scleractinia > Poritidae > Porites > Porites cylindrica. The sequence goes on along the minus strand of OZ037786.1, from coordinate 12,003,763 downwards.
TAACTTTCGTTTAACGTTTTTTCGAGATTAACAGATTTCGAGCTGCGAAGTGAGCATTTAATATTGAGATAGTGGTCCGTCTAGCAAGTTACGGACTGCAACTTCGCATGGGCAAAACAGACATGGCCATGTAATAATGGCATCTTACGTACCAAAATTAATGTGAATTAGCTGAAAAAGTTGACAGAACGTTCGTCATAGATCAATGCGCCTTTTTTAAGATGGGAGTCACCTTAAGAACAAGGCATATATGCATTTTTAGTTTCATGTTTGGTTAATGTGAATATCAATCTTATTAATAAAAAGCTGGAAACTAATTACGGAAAGGCCTTGACTGGTAGCTAGCAGAGTTGGTAGACGGTCCTTTTTTCCAGATTGAAAAAAATACACATTGTATAAAAGTCACAAGATTTACGAGAAACAATTTTGTAATACATTACGCTAGCACTATTTTATGGAATTATCATCGTTATTATTCTTTTTTATTCACGGCAAAATAGAAGATTATGAGAGGTTAGGCTACCTCGAGCTACTGGCTGTAGTTGTTTACATCAAGCCAAGCAAAATATGGCGTAAATTAAGGTGGGATAGAGAGTTGACAATTTCGTTTTCAAGTGAATAAAAAATCTTGGGTCCTTGAAAAAAACTGAAACTAACAATTGCAACAAAAGTGGCAGAAATATTGCTTGTGGGGACGGAGCTTAAACCGTCGTCCATGTAGAAATGTCCTAGGAGAAAGTCTGAAGCGTCGTCCAAGCTCCTCTCTGAGAGTTTCTGCTGTTTGATGTTGGCAGAACTTGAAGGGTAGCTACGCCAGGTGACAATGCTGCACCAAAAAGGTGTACATTCATTCGGTATTCAACAACTGGTTTTGTGAGGTCGTTGCTTTCGGACTACAGGAAGCGCAGAAAGTTCCTGTCCTTAGGGTTAGCGTAAAAGCTGTGAAACATTTGCTCAATGTCACAAGTGAAAGAAACTTGTTCTTTTCTAAATCGTGTCAGCAATCTGATCAGGGAATTAAACTGATCAGGACCTTGGAGTAGGTACTTGTTTAGCGACTCGTTCTCGAAGGCGGCACTGCAGGCAAACACGTCTTGGATCTGATCCGGTTTTCTTGGGTGGTAATTCGTGTAAGTGGGGAAGGTGCAATACTTTGCCTTCTCTGTGCTGAGTTGATAGACAGGAACTTGGCTGGCATGGTCATTATCGAGTGTCTTTTTCATAACGACTAAGTAGTATTTTCTACTTTTGCTTTCATTTAAGAGCCACCTGTTAAGAGATAGAAAACTTCTTAAACAGTGCCCTTTATTGTCTGCTAAAGATAGATTATCAGATTTGAAGGGTAGAGGTGCTTCCCAGCTTCCTTTTGCGTTTTTGTACAGGCCCATAGTGAGTATGTCTTCTAAGCGTTTATCTTCTATAAACTCCGCTTGTTCGGTTCCACAAATCTTGCGACTATGGTGAATCTTACTGTAATCAAGCTCTATCATTTCACGTACTTGTTTTGGACTGGTTAGGTCCTCAGTATTTGTTACGTCTCTAGGGTGGTGGTCTGGATGTTTCCTCGCAGCAATCTAGGAGTGTCTCTCTTTCCACTGTTACTCGATTGACCGGGCTCTTTATGTCTCCTTTTTAAAGTCGCTTATGTACATGCAGGATCTTGAATAAATCGACTGTGCCAGGAAAGCTTACATGTGATGATGATTTATGTGGCCAAGAGAGAGTTGTTGAGAGAGAGAGAGAGAGAGAGAGTAATTTCATGATATTTCGCCCGTTTTAAGTGTGGAGACATTTTGCCTGGTTGGTTGTGGGTGGTTTTATCAGTGCTGCGAATACGGTTAGTTGTGTGATTTTCTGAAGTTGTTGACAGACAGAACTCAGGTATGCGTGGTGCTCGTGTTACAATATTGTGTACAAGCATAATATATAGATTTAGCCAGGGCTAAAAGCGAGGCTCCCATTAATAAATTTATAATTTAAATCAGACAATAAACTTGTATTCCACAATTCAGTTAACTTTAGAGCACATTTATGTGACTTTTGAGGGAAAGGCTAAGTGATTTTAGAGAAAAATAATTTGCAAACAGCCCAAGAGTGAACCAAATCTTACATCGAGTCGATAGCCTCATAAATTATGTACACCTGAAAACTGGCAATCATCTTTGATCACATTTAAAAGCCATAATGGCTCTTGATCACCGTAGATTAATTAGGTCTGGAAAAACAATCAGACCGAATTTTTTGCGTTCGACAAGTTTACTTCGCAAAATCTTGCCAACAAATCTGGGTGCGTGTAAACTAACCTTTTATACCATTTATACATCACATCTGAGGTGAAACAGTACACAATGTACTGTTTTTATAATACAGACCTCGGACAGAATGCAGTGTTTCACAATTTTGCAAAACAAATTGCACTCATTCAATATTCAGGACGATCAAAGCATGCGTGGGCTTTTAGCTAAACCGTTAAAAAAATTTCCAAAATCACAGAGACAACAATTTTCATCCACGAACACAAGTATTTAAGTGTCTCTAAAAATCCTGAGTCTTCAAGCTTAAAGATGTTTTAAGCCGGCTTCCCGGTGTTTGCTTTTTCCAAAGATGAACTCAAGAAAATCGCTCAAAGCTTTCTTTTGATCTTTCTTTTACAGCCAGAATTATAACTAAATATTATTTGGAACGTTTTCTTTCTATTTGGGGTGAGAAAATGTCTAAGGGCTTTCTAAAGTTCTGTAAGCTTATATCAAACCTGATACTCGGTGAGATCATTGTCTCAAATCTTACAAACGTACATAAACAAAATAGCCGAATAAACTACGCTAGACTTCATTAAATTAGATATAAAAACAAACATCAATTATCATGCAATAATTACTCAGGCTTACCTTTCGAGATGCAGCCCCTGAAAGGTATCAAGTAAGGCCAGTATCGCTTCAGACTTTTCAACCCTCTTTACACATCAACCAAGGTGAAAAACGAAAACAATGCCACCCGAAATCGGATTTCCGACTTTGAAAAGTAACGTGTTTCTCAACCAAATACCCAATAAACAAACCAGCCATGAATAACAGAAGACTGTACTCTTGATAGCAGCTGAATTTCATTTTGTACATCCAGTGGAAAAAGACAGTTAAAGACATCACAAGTTGACACAAAACTCTGTCAGCTTCAGCTGTCAAATTAAACAAGATTCAAGATGCTGAATAAATTTTCCGTATCTCTTTCGGGCACCTCGACATAGTGAGGTGCTGAAAGGTCTGTAGCTTAGTGGTAGTGCATATGGACTGGTAACCAGAAGATCACAGGGGCGGCTCCCATTGGGAGGCGAGCCACCTGTGTCACTGACTGACAAAACATCTTTTTTTATGTATTCACCAGGCACAAAATTCACCATCACATTTCTATCCTTACCAATTTTGTCAAATTCGCCATTTTCGTCAATTTTGCCGCGTGAGCGAACATGCTACAGCATTGTGTTGTGTAGACATTATTTGGCCACAGAAGAAACCGCCAGAAAGGTTGACGCTTTTTGCCGCCTGAGTCCGGCCTAGGGGAATGGAAATCAGCGGGGAAATTTTTAAGATTTGTTTTGTTACCCCCAAAAAAGGGAAAGACAAAATTTGGTTAGTGCTGAGCGCATTGGAAAGTTAGCGAGATATGTGGGTGCCGTCTTTGCACTGAGGCCTTCAATAAGAACTTATTCAATGAAACGCTTCCAGATGGACTCTCGGCAAGGACAGTACATATGATGAAAGACTAAACTAGGATGGACTGATTTGAAAACCCGTCGTCTTCGTTTATTGTCCTTTTATTGACTTGTTAGGTCCACCAACCATTACATACGTATCTAGTAACCAGACAGCAAATGAGGGAGATGTGGTGATGCTTAACTGTTCAGCTGATGGTAATCCACCTCCAAACATCACTTGGACAAGACTCTCTAGTAACAGTCCCGTCACCTTTCCTCTGGTCGTCAGAAGACACGATGAGGGAGGTTACAGATGCAGTGCTGATAATGGTATTGCCATTAAAAGCATTGATGTCTTCATCACTGTGCAATGTGAGTGAGATTAAAGTAAAAATACGTATCTCGCAATAACCCTTGCGAAACTCGGTTTAGTAGAGGAACGAAAGTTAAGCCCTGTCGGGCGGGGTTAGGAACTGTATGGGGCACCCACCATTCATTCATTCGTTCGTTCGTTCATTCATTCATTATTTGCCATATATACAAAATTTTACAATGCAAGGTTGGAATAATAAGATTAAAGAAAAAGTATATGGCGAGGAGACCTGAAAGAAACCACAAGGCTTATAATGAGTCAGGTCTCCTCAACTTAGGATAAACTAGTCTTGATAATATAATTACAATATGGGCTTATGATGCCTAACTTTGACCGCGGACTCACATACACACATACACACACACACACACACATGTTAAATTAATTGATCCAATAATCTACTTAGTGCCATACTGAAGCTAATACGTACTAAGAAGGAATTCGTTAAGCTTTCTTTTAAAAGAAGCAGAGGAGGACGAACCAGTTATAGTAGAATTTAGCGAATTACAAAACTTTGGACCTGGGAAATAAATTGAGAACTGTCTGGTGTTCGTTCTGCATAGTGGCAAACGAAATGAGTGGGCGTTCCTAGTATTATAATTGCGGCAAAGTAAGTTGACAATTTGTTTAATTCTCTATTTAATGTATTAATTAGGTAAACAGGATCACTGTGAGAGATAAATAGGTTTGTATCATCAGCAAACAAAATTGCATCAAGCTTGGAAGCGTTGTTCAAATCATTAACGTACAGGATAAAAAATAAAGGACAAAGAATAGAGCCTTGAGGCACCCCACAGGAAATCCCCTGTGGCGAAGACCTAACATTGTTAAATTCGACAAATTGTTTCCTCTCCGAGAAATAACTTTTTACCCATTCTAGTGCCAGACTACGGATCCCATAATGCTCCAGTTTGTCAAAAAGGATGACATGATTTACCGTGTCAAATACTTTCGAAAGATCTAAAAATACTTCAATGGCATGTTCTCTTCTATCAAAAGCAGAAGAAATTTTATCACACAAGTCGATAAGCGCGAGGCTAGGGGAACGATTTTTCCTAAAGCCATATTGATTATCACAAAGTACATTGAAGTCATTGAGATAATTTATGATACGGTTGTAAATTATTCGCTCCAAAAACGTGGAAAAGCAAGGTAGAACTGAAATAGGTCTGTAATTACGGAAGAGAGCTTTGTCACCTGATTTAAAAATAGGAACCACACGAGCAATTTTCAATTCATCTGGAACGATACCGTGGATAATAGAGCGATTTATAATGTGAGTTAGGAGGAAATGCTGCCAATAGATCGTTTTATAATAGACATGCATGGGAATGTTGTCATACCCTGCCGATTTTCCCGCCGGAGACGTACATGCAATATCCACAATCTCCTCCTGAGTTGCTAAATTTAGGAACATAGACTGAGGGAAATCGCCAAAAAGGAAATTTTATGCGAAGTGACAGATTGAATCCGTTTGGCAAGGTTTGGTCCACCACGCATATCATCGTGAAGGTACATGCTTTGTTCTTTCTTTTTTATTCTTCTTTTTTGCTTATTGTGTGGTTTTATTTTTAAAAGTGTATTTTAAAGCATATTGAGCATTATTTCGGCGGCCGGCAGTGCAGTTCGTGTACTTCGGGCGGTAGTACAGAGTTGAAACCTTGATCTATATATCGGCGGGGAAGCCGGCAAACTAATAAATTTGGGTTTTCCACAGTGTAAAAGGAATTCCAAACTAGACTTCAGCGAAAAAAGACAAGGCTTCGATGGTAATTAAAGGGCCAAACTTAGACGCACTTTGGAGAAGCGTCGTGTGACATATTCATAAGCAAACGTGTCTGCAAAGTGAGACGCACAGAAAATTGCTTTTGTATCTTAATGTTTGATCCTTTTTTGAAAATTCTGGCCCAAATTGCTTCAATGTTCTACCATTATTGCGTTTGCTCTTCTCTTTCGTTAGCTTGTGTAATTATTAGTGATTCACCGTCAGTAAACATTTTTTTCATGGACAATGATTTACACATTAGCTCTTCATGAATAAAACATGAAAGTGTACTGTTTTTCATCGATATCAAACTGGTTCTAACTCCTTGATGTCACACTGGTGACGTCAATGGAAACGCCGTCGCGACTTTGTTGCTAGGCAACTGCTGATACCAAACCGATTGACAGAAAGATTTATGACAGATTGAAGCAAAATAACAGCCTGCTTAGGATGATTTTACGCTGCTGACGTCAATTGGGACTTCACCGATAGTAAACATTTTTTTCACGGACAATGATTTACACATTAGCTCTTCATGAATAAAACATGAAAGCGCACTGTTTGTCATCGATAGCAAACCGGTTCTCACTCTTTGATCTCACACTGGTGACGTCAATGTGAACGCCGTCGTGACTTTGTTGCTAGGTAACTGCGGATACCAAACCAATAGAAAGAAAGATTTATGACAGGATCAAAATCGCACTCTGCTTACGATCCTCGCGAGCGACAAAATCATATATTCGCTTTTGCGAGGCGCTTCGCACCTCGCCTCACTCGAAATAATTCATGAAGCATGCTGGTGTAGAACGGATTATGTTCTCAGCAGTAAAAAACATGAATGGTATTGACTTTTTTACCTACATATGTGAGCTTAACAGGTCTAGCGGCATAGAGTAGAAATCCGACAAAATTTGGTTATGACCTCAGTGTACGCCCAGAAGAACATCCGTACGGACGCTGATGGTAGTGGTAGTGGTAGGGAAGGGAAGGGAATACTAGATGTGTACCTTGCGTTTCGTTTTGGCGCAAAACTGTAACCATTTTAGGGACAACCAACGTATTTGCTAGAATGAAAAATCTACATTGATTTTTCTTGTGCTCGACTGGCGACTGACGACTATTTGATCACGGTTTTGGTAAGGTCCTAGGAGCTACCTAGTCTCCCTTTGTCTCTCCTTTCCCCGCTTTGTCAAAGATCATTGAAAATGAAAACGTATGTAAAATCAAACAAATGGCATGGCATAGCCGTCGGTCAGTGAACAGGGAAAACCCGTGTTTTTTGTAATTTGGCGGTCCGAGGGGTGTAGTGCGATGCCCCAAGGCCATAATAACGAAGGGAGCGAAACTAATCCGACAAAACGAAAACAAAACAGGGTAACCTACAGGGGTAAGAGACGGCTTAAATGGGAGGGGGCACCTCCAAACGGAGCCAGCCCGCCAACTTCGCCAGCGAATCGAACCCCTCCTCCCAACTAGTTAAAATACTACCAAAAGACTATATACAGCATAAAAGACTATTTACAAAGCAGACAAGATAGAGCATACACAATCGAGCCACACTCACTCAAACCTTTCTCAAAACACAACGGGAACCTAGAGGGAGTGGAGCGCCATCTCAATACGCTTAGATCAGCAACAAAACGAGTTGATGAGTGTAAAGTGCAAGTAGGGCAGGCAAAAATCGCAAATGGGGAGTCGTTCGAGGAGGTCGCAGAATGGAGTCTAGGGGTGGAAAATAAACAAACAGCTGCGGACGTGAACATCGAATACTTAAAAAACTGCTTGGCTGAAGGAAAGCAAAGGGATGACCTCTTAGCAAAGGAGACCGAAGAAGCCATTTTACAGGAGTCTAGGAAGAAACAACTGGAGTTCGAGCGAACACAACTTGAAATGAAGCTGGCATATGAGAAGAAAATAGAGAAGGCGAAAATGAATCACGCAAAGACCACAGAACACTCTCCACATCAAATGAAAACCACTAAACTTCCCAAGCTGGTAATAGCTATGTTCAGAGGCGAATTGACGGACTGGCCCCGTTTTTGGAGTCAATTTGAAGCCGAAGTCGACCGAGCTGAAGTGCCTGGCGTGACAAAATATTCCTAACAGAAAGACTTGGTTGATCCCAAGATAAGAAAAGAAATCGATGGCTTGCCGTTCTTATGTGAAGGCTATGAACGGGCAAAACACATCCTTAAAAGGAAGTGTCGCAAGCCGAGCGAAGTGGTGAACGCGTACGTAGAGAATATAATGTCTTTGCCTATAATCAATGGTTCTCAGCCGGATAAAATACACGAGTTTTATGAGAAGCTTTTATTTAACGTGCAGTCATTGAAAACAATGGGAAAACTTCAAGAGGTAAATGGATACGTCCGGATGACCATCGACAAACTTCCAGGGACCGGAGATCTTGTTCGGACGGATGACTCTTGGCGAGAATGGAACTTTCCTCAGTTTGTCGAAGAGCTCAGGAAATGGACGGAAAGGAATCCAATCCAAACGAAGTCAAATGAGAAGCCGTTACGTGACAAATCTTACCAGACACAACAGAAAGACGAGCGAGGTCGTGAGTGTGTTTATTGTGAAAAACCCGATCACAGGTCAGATGATTGCAAGACAGTGAACACGCTAGACGAACGCAAACGGTTGCTAAGTAACAAACACCTCTGTTTCAATTGCACCGGAAGCAAACACAGGGCCGTAGATTGCAGAAGTCGTTCTTTGTGCCAGATTTGCCAGAAAAGGCATCACACTTCTATCTGCGATAGGCTTGGAGACCAGTTAATGACAGCCACCTCTCTGGGAAAATCTACCGTGATATATCCAGCTGTTGTTGTTGAAGTACAAGAAGAAAAGTGTCTCGCGTTACTGGACACTGATGCTCGAAATTCAAACGCGTCAGCGGCGTTGATTGATAGTTTAAAAATTCGCCTCAACAACGCGAGGTACGACAAATTGAGATGATGATGGGAGTGACGACTAAGCCAGTGGAACTTTTCAATGTTAAGATATCTTCGTTAAAGCGAGATTTTACTATTAACACAGAAGTAACGAAGGTTCATAAACGCGAGCTGCTGTCTCTTGAGAAGCCTCGCTACAAACAGTGCCTTGACAAGTACGAACATCTAAAGGGAGTAGAAATGGACAATTTGGACAATAAAAATATAATGCCAGTAAACCTTATCCTAGGAACAAGTGACTATGCTAGGATCAAGACTGAGACAGCGCCACGCATTGGAGCTTTGAACGAACCTGTAGCAGAGAAGACCAAGCTCGGGTGGACAATCATTTCTGCAGGAAAAGAAGTTGATCTGACCCTTATGTTTATGACGCAAACGTGAAGCCTCGAATACGAAACGTTGTGCAGACTAGACGTACTGGGGATCGCAGACAGTGCCAGTGGTGACCAAGACGAGGTGTATTCAGAGTTCAAGGAAAAGTTGAAACGGGACGAAACTGGGCTTCTGTATGTGGAAAGGGAACCACCCATCCCTCCCAAGCAACGAAGCAAGAAGTCTTCGTAGGTTAACCAGCCTCGTGAAGAAGTTACGCAGCCAAGGTATAATAGAGCGCTATGATCAAGTGATCCAAGACCAAATCAAAGCAGGAATTGTTGAACTACTTACGGGATCTGCAACCGGGCAACGTCACTTTTACATTCCTCACAAAAGAGTGGCACGCGAGTCAGCAGAGACCACCAAGTTTCGAGTAGTCTACGACGCGTCAGCGAGAACATATTCTGGTGCCCCGTCCTTGAATGAGTGCTTAAACCCCGGACCGCCCCTTCAAAACAAGTTGTGGAGTGTCTTAGTTCGTGCTCGTTTTCACCCTATCGTAGTCACAGGGGACATAAAGGAAGCCTTCCTACAAGTCTGCATCAGGGAAGAGGACCGTAATCCACTAAGATTTCATTGGCTGAAGGACCTGAACAGCAAAAAAGTTGAAACGCTGAGGTTCACCAGAGCACTCTTCGGCCTCACATCTTCGCGTCCCTCTTAGGAGGAGTGATACAACATCTGTTAGATAGCTGTAGAGAAAAGTACCCAGAGATTGTCCGAGAGATCGAGAAATGTTTATACGTAGACGACCTTATCAGTGGAGCCCCTACAAGTAAAAAAGCGAAAGTTATTAAATCAACGTCAACAAGCATATTTGCAGAAGGGACATTCGAGCTGCGTAAGTGGCACTCTAACGTGAAAGAATTAGAAGCAGCAAGTTTGGAGCCTGTTCCCGAAGAGGAAACTTAGTGCACTTGTCAATGTAAACCCCGTGGGGGGGGGGGGGGGGGGGGGGGAGTGCGGACAAGGGGTGGGAATTTGACAAATTTTGAAATTTTTTGTTCAAATTCCCCAGGGTGGGAAACGAAAGGTCAATCAAAAGTGTCAAAAAAGCCCCTCAGGGGAAAAAATCTAAATAAACAATACTGTAATACTATATAAAACGAATAAAAGAACATTCCAAAAGTACGTTCTTACTACTTTTATTTATTAAAGGTTAAAGTAAGCTCCGTTAAATTAGTCGCTGTAATTAAGTATTTTCACTCTCCACTGGCATCTCTTATTTTGAACAACAAAATCCCTCCAGGAAGATTGACCGTGCCATTATAATACTAATGAAATGTTCAATGCTTTATAACATCTGCTCAACATGTCGGAACAGGTGGGATCAGTGACCCGCAAAAAATCTTCTGACTTTCATGGTGGAATTCGATTTCAATCGAGTTTTACAATTAGATGGAAACTTGAAGATAAAAACTGGCACAAAATAGACATTAAAATTATCTGTTTAGATGACAGTTTAAAGTATCGGATTACGGCGATTAAACAAATGAAAGCTTCAAACCTTTCTCCAACAGCGTGACTTTCAGAAAGCCTCGAGGGACAGACTTGGTAACCGCTTCTGAATTGATACCAGGCTTCTGTCGGTCAAAGTCAAATGTCCCGATCCCGGGGTCGCTTCACACGATCAAAAGCCCGACAAAGGGGATAGTCTCAGGCATCAAATCCCCGCCCCTTGCCCGCACTTCCCCTAACGGGATTTACATTGATAGGTACATTATGCTTAGGAGCAGTTGAACATCCCCAGAAGAGGAGACCATGGGATAAAGAAAACGACACTATTGCCGCGAGCTTACCGCTGGAGAAGGCTGAACCTACAAAGCGTGGAATCCTTGGCAAGGTCGCAAAGATATATGACCCACTGGGACTGGCATCTCCAATCTCACTGGGGGGTAAACTCCTTTTTACCGTGACGTGTGTGACGCTAAACGTAACTGGGACGACAAGCTACCAAATGAATCGATGCAGAACTGAGTACAGTGGGAAGAAAGACTACCAGAGCAGCTTACAGTACCAAGATCCTTAGCAGTCCATCAAGAGGAAGTTCAGTCCATTGAGTTACACGCTTTCGGAGATGCTAGCGGGAAGGGTGTGGCCGCTGTCGTGTATGCTGTAGTCGTACAAGAATTGGGCGTTAACCAGGGACTTGTGGCCGCACAAGTAAGGCTGGCAAAGAAAGGTTTAACGATTCCTCGTCTAGAGTTATTGTCTGGTTATATGGCAGTTAATCTGCTGACAAACGTGACTGAATCCTTGAAGGGATTTCTTTTAACGGCAAAGTACTGCTGGCTCGACACCACCGTAGCATTGTACTGGATGCACCGTAGCATTGTACTGGATCAAGACTCTAAGCGAATACAAACAGTTCGTTAGCAACAGAGTACAGAAGATTCAGTCACACTCAGAAGTAATCTGGCGGCACGTAGGGACGACTGAAGATCCTGCAGATATTGGAAGCCGAAGCGGAGAAGTGTCAAATCATCCTTTATGGTGGAACGGGCCGCAGTGGTTGCAACATAAGGCGCGCTGGCCTCCAGATATTGTACCAAACGCCTATCAAGAAACACTTGTAGAAGCTAAAGCGACACGACATCTCTTTGCTGTGGCAATAGCAGAAACAGATGAGCTTGACACGCTCCTGAAAAATTCAGTTATTCGAAAGTGAAGAGAATCTGCTCGTGGATAATGCGATTTATCCGCAACGCTCGTTCAGCGAAAATGAGAAGACTGACCGGGCCACTGACAACTGAAGAAACTAACAAGGCAAACGCATTTTGGGTGAAACGAGTCCAGACTAAAGCCCCATTGGACAAGTATTATCAAGAAGATCAATTGCAACTGAATCTGAAACCAAACTCAGAGGGAGTGTTGGGGTGTCGAGGTCGAATCAAAGGACACTATCCAGTGTATCTACCTGATAGTCAGCGCTACACAGAGAAGCTCATCTCACAACGCTCCATGAGGGAGTCGTCAGTACCATGGCCAAAGTGCGAGAACAGTATTGGGTACCGCGTTTAAGAAGGTTGACGAAAAGAGTCGTGAAGAACTGCCTCGGGTGTCGACGATTTCAAGTGCAAGCTTTCTCGTCTCCGCCCCAAGGAACCCTCCCAAAGGATAGGACAGAAGGGCAAACTCCTTTCCAAGTCGTGGGGGTTAATTACGCGGGCCCGTTAAGTATCGAAAAGGAGCGAAAACAGAGGGTATATCTCGCTGTACGCCTGTAGCCTGACTCATGCCTTGCTCTTGGATTTGTTATCCAGTCTGGAAACTACAGAGTTCCTCGCAAGTTTCAAGCGTTTCATTGCCCGGAGGGGATTACCCCAAAAGGTGTATTCCGATAACGGGAAAACTTTCGTCGGTGCAGCCAAATGGATCAAGCAAGCAATGCGAGATGAGAAGTTCCAAAATTTCCTCGCCCACCAGGGGATCCAGTGGCATTCATTTTGAGTCGTGCTCCCTGGTGGGGAGGACAATTCGAGAGAATGGTGGGACTGTTCAAAGGAGCCCTTCACAAGTCCATTAGAAACGGGATGCTGTCCTAGCCTGAACTTCAAGAAATATTGTTGGACATAGAAGTAGCTCTCAATAACAGACCACTGAGCTATGTTGACGACGACATTCAGCTACCAACCCTTACCCCAAGTTCTTTCCTGTATGGCCAACCGAACATGTTACCACAGCCAGAACCTCAACCCCATCCAAGAAACTGACCTTGGGAAGCGGGCTAAAAGTATTTGCGCAAGTGTAAGGATGCCCTGTGGTCGAGCTGGATAAGAGAATACCTGCGTGGGCTCAGGAAGAGCCACCGCCTAAAGCACAAGGGAAATTCAAGTTACCCATCAAAGGGAGATGTGCTGATCATCAGATCAGACGAGGAGAACCGCACTCAATGGAAACTGGGAGTCGTTGACGACTTAATCACCGGGTATGACGGCGTAGTACGTGGGGCCAAGCTGCGATCTAGCAAGTCAAGCTTGGAACGCCCTTTACAGCACTTGTACCCCCTCGAGTTGAGCTGTGACAGCACAGTGGAGACGACCACATCAGGCCTAGTGGATACACGGGTTGTTAGGCCACAAAGAGACACAGCAGCAGCTGCTAGACTTCGTATAGAGGACATTGCAACAGATGATTAGTAAATGATTGAGACATTAAGTTGATTTTTCTTTCGTTTGACTATTTTCCAGTTAAGATGAACATTTGCTCTCTGGAGACAAATGGGGAGAGGGTGTCGTAATTAGTTTTTGATGTCATTCTGCAAAGATAAGAAACCTTTTAAAGTTAATTTAAATCGAAAGCAAACATCTAATTATTCAGCGTCTCTGTCAAATCAGTCGTTTTAAGGAACAATTAACCAGTGAAGCAAAAGTAGATTTTTATCAGTACCGTGCAAATAGATTTCTTTATATTATTGTTCTAAGATTCCAGAGTAGTTGAGTTTGGGATGTAAACCGAGTACGTTGTGATTGTGAGAGTAAAATTATATGTGTTAAATCCAAGCACCTGTGAGTGTTTTTTTAACGGGAGTTTATCGGGAAAATCATTGGGTCGGCAGCAATCGCAAGATTCCCTACACCGGTGCTTAGCTTTTTCCTTCTTTCCATGTAGCCCTTAATGGTAGGTGTCCACTGAGGTGAGAGCTTTATTGCGTTTTTCGTTGAATGGCGTTTCAGCCACAAAGTGTGGCTTGTGGCGGTATTTTGTCGCCTCATTTGTGAACAAGACGTCATACACGGAAATGTTTATTGCTGTGTTTGAGTTTTTCTAATTCGATTAAAACTAGCCACAATCGTGGCCAAATTTATTTCAACAAAGTTGTTTCTTATTGCTACTTCCGGGGAATTAGCTCTTAAGTGGTTTCTCAACAAAGCTCACTTTAGATCATATTTTAACGAAAACACGGCTCGATATAAATTATTTTTTATTATTATTAACAATTTTGGTAAGAGTCTACTGCAACTGTACCATGTGTTGAAATTAGCACTATCGCGGGCAATAACATTTTACTTAACTACAGATGAAAACGCATCATTTCTCGCATGTGGTGAGGTTGTAAGTTTCACTTGTAGCAGCAATGTCCAGTCTTTCCTGACATTTACCGTTTTGTTATCTAAACAATCTGAAATAATACAATCTGTCGCACCATAAAAGCAAAGTACAGTTACTTAGTTATTCAGTTGGTAGCAACACTTCAGAATACCCGGCCCGACTTCTCGGAGGTTAATGTCGGTCCCACAGTAAGGTCTGCTCGATCGGTCAAACAACAATCCCGTGTGGCGAAACTGCATTGCCCCTTGGACCAACCAACGTAATCTGCACAGTTCGGGTTTTCGATAAAGTTTTGTCACCCAACCGGCTTCTTTATGCCAAAAAAACAACGTGCTTTTCCGTCACACATTTTAGAACATAAAATGAACATGGCGTTACAAAAACTCGCACATGGCGCAACTCACTATTGCAAATTCAAACACGCAGCACTATGTAAAAATTCTTTGCACTGCGACAAAAAAACCACCATCAACAAGCAAATTTTGTGTAGATTTCATAAAATTTTGTTTTTCCAAAAATCAAAATATTGAAACACACCTTTCTATCTTCAAATGTTTTGCGCCTTGTCAGGTAGATCTTTGAGCTGAAACACTCCCGTTTTCAGCTGTTTTACCTCTAGAGAACACGCAGACTTCATCGGATGCCATTTTTTTTCACACTCACGTGCTTCCTCGTCATACAAAGGTGCAGCTACTAAGGTACTGTGGGAAAAGGTCATTTCTAGACGTAGCAAAGAGCTGAAAAGTGGCCCTGGATCGTGTCCCTTGGTTTGGGCGCCATGTTGAAAATTTGGGTGACGTCATCATATGTCCAATTCTGGTTGTGGCCCCGACGGGTATATAATAGTTATTTATTTTTAGTTTTTTTTAGATTTTGATACAGACTCATCCGTGAGATCTCAACCGGCGGTTTTTTTGCCAACTTTTTTCCACCTTTGTTGGTAGAGAGCAGTTACACACACCGTGAAGCTTTTCTCATTTTTCTCCCTTAACTTGAAATAAAGAAATGAAGATGATAAGGCAAATAACTAAAATGCAAAGCACGATCAGTGTAAAACAGAAAAAATGATATAAAGCAATACATTTTATTTTAGCAATATTCCTGACCTGTGATCAATGGCATGATTATATTTTATAGACGCAGCTACAGTAGAGACGGTGACTCCCGTAACATCTCAATCTTGGATTGGACAAACTGTGAAATTGACATGTACTGCAGACGGCGCCCCGACGCCAGCCTTGTCATGGAAAAACCCGAGTGGGAACGTTTTAAAGCAAGTCACAGAATTGAACAACATAGTAGATGTGCAGATGACCAGTGATCAGGACTTTGGTAATTACACATGCGAGGCCACTAATGTTGTCAATACTGATACAAGCACAGTGCAGGTGCAGCAGATAAGTAAGTGGAATATCTAATGTTCGTTGGTTGTATATAAATATCTGTGATATAAATACAAGCGGGAAAAATCATTCTGTCATTTTGCGTTTGGCAATGGTTGCATATATTATTTTTAAATTTAAGAAAACATCAAGAGATATGGGTGCTGTGCAGCTTAACAATTACGTGGGAAAAAAACACCCTTGTAACTAAGTCATCTGAAAGGCTTAATTCCCGTCTTTCCAGAACCTTCTTCGTCGTTCACGTTCTAGCGAGATGTTTTTGTACAATGTGACTGTTTATTGGTTGCAAAGTCCCCATACCTCTAAGTGCATACAGTTTAAAATGGATGAAATCTATGCACAAATGGCAGAATGACAGGCATATGTTTTGCAGGTGTATTTATATCGTAGATGTTTATGACCAAACACAAAAGAAGATCAAAAAGGGCCCATTTATAATCCAGATACCTGGATGGTGGGTACATATATGCGGCATTCTTATAATTCCGACTAAGCAAAGGAGGTTATCACATTAAATATGGCGCCATTTCTGATTGGCTCAAATCCCCCGGCTAATTCTTTATAACCAGTTGGCCCTTTTATTTGGAAGATGCGAGCTATATACCAACACTTCGATTGTATAAATTATCATATACCGTTGATTAACCTCGTTTCCAGGCACGGCAGTCCAGCTCAGTGTTTATTCCTGAGTGAACTAAAGACGAAAATGGCGTTCACGGTTATTCCAAAGACGAAATAGCTGAATTTCTAAGTAACTAAACGGAAGAAATGAAAGAACACGCAAAATATGTCGCTCGAAAGGCGTTATCAACTTTTTGAGGAATATCTACAAGGAAAAACATCTGTCTACGAGAGGGTATATTTGTCAAGAACTTAGAAATATTTTAAATGAATAACAAAACGGTTACTGAGTTTGGCTTTCTTATGAGTTGAAGTATTATGTGGATCTCGGAGGATGTTATCCACCCGAGGCTGCAAGCCGAGGTCAGGTGGATGACGCGCATCCTCCTCGATCTGCATAATTCTTTACATCCTACTCAGCCTCATGCAATAATTGCTATTTGGCCTGTAGATTTCACTGAGAAACACAAATGAAAACACAAGATGGGGCTTAATTAAAATCTAATTGGTTTATTTTGGTAATGCCTATTGCCACATGTCTTTTGTGTCCTTAGTTAAAGGAGTAAACCAAAGGCTAATAAATTTAGTCTATTTCTGTTTTTTACGTAAAATATTTTCCAAGTGAGGCCTTTAACTGTTGCAATTAAAAGTAAGAGTTAAAACACGAGCTTTCGCCGATCAACTACGTCATCATCTTTTGTTTATAATCAATGACAGGGTAACGGGCCTCTTAATCTTGGCAAAAATCGTCGAAGACAATATAGTTGGTTCGTAGAGCTCTCCGTCTTTGCGTCTTACCGATTTATTCTAATTGTCCATCCTGCTCCTGTTGACTATGTTATTTGTGGTTCTCTCTTTTTCTCTGTATTTTAGATTTGTAGCCTTTCTATATATTCATCAGTTAACAAGACAAAATGTAGCTGGGAGCTATAGTACGAATTTCTTTAGCGTTTAATTTTAAAATGTGAGTCCCGGTCCGAAAAGTTATCGAAACGGGTCCCTGATTCGCACAAGCATACAAACTACCGACTTGCATTCCCCCCTCTATCGTGCATGCATTTGTGCGGACCTATTTTGTTTTCCCTCAGAGGCACCAGGCTCACCGACCTTCACAGTGAAGATTGAAGCAACGTCAATAGGAGTTAGTTGGACAAAGCCAGCTGATGATGGAGGAAGTCCTATTACAGCATACAGAGCTTTAATACTGCAGGGCAACACGGAGATAGAAAATAGGAATATTACCGATTTAACGGCCATGCAGCTAGATATTGGAGGTCTAACCAAAAGCACAAACTACACTATCAAGTTGTTTGCCAGAAATTACGTGTTTGAGGGAAATGCAGCTAAAAGGAAAATCCAGACCAAGTATGGAGGTATGAAAATCTGTACTAAGAATGCACTAAGAGTGCATAAGAATTGTAGTTAGACAGTTGATTATTTAAATATTCATTTATTTTTCAATACAAGTGACCAGCACAAAGCATACGATAAATCCGTCTGCCCGTAAACTAAATATTGCACTTTATATGAAGCTAGGAATGGTATCATCGACCTTCAAGTTTATTGCTGTTCACACCCTAGTAGAAGTTTATATAAAGTGAGTTTCTTCAAATCTGGAATTAAACAAAAACCTGTCATAAAAACCTGTTGTTAACAAGATACGTAGCTGTGTGCCGCTCGGAAGTATTTAGTACACGTACACAGTTGATTTCTCATTACGGAACAACGAAACTTAACAAACAAAACCACGGAACAACAAAACCATAACGTAGCTGGTGGGAATTAATGCAGGAACATTGCAGTAATGTTCTTAAACATGATACCCCCGGCATCATATCGTGTGGTTTATGCTTCGGAGCCAATCAGCATACAAAGATAACCGACTTACAGAATCGTTCGTCGCGACGATGATTTCTCGATGGTCCTCGATGCCAGACGAGCGCTTTTTCAAGTTCGAAAAAATGTTGCCGTGTAACCGAATGAAAACGCAGTGAAATACTTCATTTCTCAAGAAACGTAGCTTCACTTCTCATCTTCAAAGTAAGTCTAGAACCACAATATTTGTATAATGGATTTCTCCACTCCAAACCAACTTCTGTGAAAACACTTTCGGTCACGTGCTAGGCAACGAAGTAGTTCACAGGATCAGGTTTCACCATATTTTTGAGTTTTTGTTCTTCATACAATTTATCGACTTCCGAACGCGATCAAGGTAATTTCTGATGTTCCTGTCAATCATTTGTGAGGTCTTGTGAGTCTGTCACGAAAGATAAAAAGTCGTAGGGAAATCTTCAACCGAACCAGAGAAAACTGAAAAGTTCGTCGGTTTTCGTCCTCTTTGCTTCGCCGTGCTTGCTATTTTTTCAAGATGAACTCCAGGCAAGAATATCGCCCAAAGCTTTGTATCTACAAACAATAGGATAACTAAACTATTTTTATTTTTCAGAACGTTTTATTCTTCTAGTCGCGGTCAGAAAATGTCTTAAGACTTTTTACCTTCTTAATTAGGTCAGATTAATTGTCTCAAATCTTACAAATGTGCGTAAAATGACGGCATAAACATGAAACCAGACGAAAACACATCAAATGCAATATAATTACTCAAGCTTACCGGTCGAGATGCAGCACGGAAACCCATCAAGTAAGAACAGAATCGCTTAAGACTTTTCGCATAGTCCAGCAAGGCGAAGTAAGCCTACTAAGAGTAGCTTATTTTTGAAAACGATGATTTCCGATTTCTTTTTGTCGTGCGGCGCATTTCTCAACCACAACCCAGTAAGCAAGCCAGCCAAGAATAACAAAAGAATGTTGATAGCAGCTGTATTTCATTTCGTAGATCCAGTGCAAAAAGACAGGTAAAAACATCACAGGATGACTCAAAACTCTGTCAGCTTTAGTTATCAGTAAACAAGTCTCAGATACTGCATAAATTTTCCACTTGAATCCTCTTCGCTGGCTCGCCTGTTAATTCTTGCAATGTGCCTTCCTCTTCTTTTACTTTCCCGTCGCTCTACACTTAAGAGCAAATAGGTTGAATAAAATCCGCTATTGTTTGCTGCTATAATATATAATATATAATATATATATTATATATATATATATATATATATATATATATATATATATATATATATATATATATATATATATATATATATATATATATATAATATATATAATATTTATAATATATATAATACATAATATT
>OZ037786.1:11829318-11974318 GCA_964035525.1 Porites cylindrica | reverse complement strand
AGTTACTGTTAGCAATCTAGCTGGAAGCCTTACATGTGAAAACTGTAAATACTTTTAACCACCGAGTAATTTAGGCGAGAGAATTCGATTGATACAATTTCCCTGTTTTTACACCCGCCTGTACCCTCTAAATGAGTTACTTGTACTATGCAACGAGTGCTTTGCAAAGCTTTTCCCCAAATCAATTCAAATTAACCTTCTGGTTAGACGTCCAAACTGATAAACCAATTTTGTCTAAATCTCACAATAGCCTGTCGTTAAACCTAACTGACGTATAACTTTCTGAGCCCCATTTATATAATAATGAAACAATGTTTCAAGGGGCCCCGTCACGCGATTATAGGAAATTCCAGTATTGTCACAAAATATCGTTGTAACGCCTTTTTAAAATATCAAAGAACCCCCAAAACGTACAAAAGGCCAACAAGTGGTATGCCTTGTATGAAGGGCAACCTCAGATAATTTTAAAATAGACTGAATTTTTGAAAAATGTATTGCGAACTTCCATCTTTAAAGATTTTCTTCAATATTTTAATCATAAATACGAAGGTTTGTTTTAAGGCCTGGATTTTCTCAACCTCGAACGAGGTTGGGATTCTCTCAATAAAATAATGAGGTCTTTCCGTCATACAGAAATCTTACCGATAATGTCACTTAATCTGTGTCGGAGGAACTTAGGAGACCAATTTTTGTTTCCCACCTGCCAAGGGCAAAATGTGAATCGTTCATGCTTTAAAGGCCAGTCAGTTAGTACCAAGATAGGATTTAATACGACAATAATCATTAAGAAAGTAATTTAGAAGGAAGTGGTTACAAAAGTGAATCATTCCCACGTAACTCGTTAGAATAACAGTGTACGTTGTTAAATATTTCTCTCAGGTTTCTTCAAACCAACAGGAAGCCAAACAGCAGGTTAGTTGCTGTTACTCATGAAGGCGGAAAGAAAACCATGATTGAACTTCACTTGTTCTGACATGCATTAGTGCCATAATTCATTTGCTTCAGTAAAATCAGAAAGGCTTGAAGGACAACAATTGCAATATGTTACAATCCAGAATGTTCACAGGCAATTGGACACTATGTTCTGTATCTTCTCTTTCTACTTGTAGCTTTATGATAGTGCATCTGTATCTGTGGCTACGCTATTGCCTACAACTAACGGCAAACATTTTGTGTTAGGTTCCTCGTGTGATAATCAAAAGGAAATTCTTCATGCTGTTTATATCACCATCATCTGTCTTTTGTTAATAAGTAATCTTATTCTGATATTCTTCGTCTGCCGAATGCGCACCCTTTCAGGTAAGTGGGCTTTTACATTAAAAGCATTGGTCTTGTTTCTTTACTTTAATTCTCTATTGAATTCGCCATGGTGACTCATCACGCTGACAGGGGATGATAGAGGTCTAAATTCCCAATTGGTATACATTGTTTTGCAAATCGTTAAGATTTTTTTCATTCTTAGAACATCGTCTCGATTAGATACTGGATTTTAGAGGCTTTTTCCAATTTTCGTTAAACTATAATAGACCAGATCCTGCTACAGAGAGATTGCGGCCGTAATTTTGTATGTAACGTTATCACTATGGTTATTACAAAGAAAAAGACAAACTGGATGTAGTAGGCGTTAATGTGAGGACTAAAGATACCCGCGCCCTGTATTTTGTATTGAGCCCCAGAGATATATCAATAACTGGTTGTTAAAGGAAAAAACACTTACCAATACTGAAAATATTTTTGTTTCAGGAAAGTTACGGGGGAAAAAGTAAGTAACATCCCTCGTTATTATCCTTATAGTTTCCTGGATTTATCGCCTCTACGTAAATATAGAAAAATAATGTATGCGCTTTTTCAGCTAAAAACTTGTCTACGAAGAATCATATATATATATACCACAGTCATTGACGCTACAATTTGCAGTAAACCAGGTTACTTACCGCTGTTTTACCTTACCGTGGGGTGTCAGGTTCTACTTTATGTTTCCAGAAATGCCAGAATGCAAAAGACAACTTGAGTCTTACATCGTATCATTAATGTTTCAACTCTACCATTCCCTTCGTCTATCGGAGTGTTCACGTCTAATATCAGCAAAGATTGTTTATAATATTACAGATCGAGAAAGCTTGATAGCGTCTCGCTGGCACAAATTTTAGACTAAACGTTTTAAGTGCTATTTACTTTCTTGCAAACAGAAATTGTCCAAGATGTGGAGATCTTCTAGCCATGGCAAGTTAATAAGTTATTCCTAAGAGTATTTATGCACTAGGTATGGAAATTCAGGCGCGATGAAATGAAAAACCGCTGTCGTTTTGCGTTGTCACGCTCTATGTTTTAACCCCAGATGCGCCTACGCCGAACGTTAGGTCATGAAATATACCCAAGCATAGCAAAGCATCGTTGCCTGAGGAAATACTTGTAAGGTTCTCTTCTCTTTTTTCAGCGAATGACAGAAAGCTTGATTGGACGCTCCGTGTGAACCTTGAACCCAGAACATTTCTTTACGACATTTGCCATTATATTATCATATTTAGAACACAGAGTTGCACAGCGTATTAATTCATTTCATTCATTCAATCATCTGTCTCTTTAATTGTATGGCTACTTACTGGCCTCTTTAAAAAAGGCACTTTACAGTTTAACGTTGTTGTTTTACTGCTGCATGTTGCCTTACTATGTTTGACAACAGAATCCCATTGCTGTTAAAGTAGAGGCTGATACACAATCCTTCGATGTGGAGCGAACGTTTGAAGCCCCTACCTTTTCAACCACAGCAAGTGCAGATTACATGCCACTGCACCCATCAACGAGAAACTGGGAGATCAGTCGCAGACAGGTCAACATAATTACAGTCATTGGTAAAGGAGCTTTTTCACAAGTTGCCAAGGCGACAGTAAACAACTTGCGTGGAAGCCGGGATAACTTGACAGTAGCAGTAAAAATGCTTAAAGGTAATTCAGTGTACTATGACTGAAAAAAGGGGATTTGGCTAAGGCTAAGTCCAAAGGTAGGTCAATACACTATGCTTAATAGGACATCTCGTTCACTTGGATGGTTTCGATGCAAAGAAAACAAAAAAGACCAAGCGGACAAAGAACACCGAAAACAAAAACGATTACCGCACACCGTAATTTTTAGGGAGTTATTATAACTCCAAAAATGGAGTAAAAATTTTAGGTACAGGATAACCCCTTTTTTGGGGTTATTTTAACTCCTAATTTAACTCCGAATTTGGGGTCATTTTTACTCCTGAAAAAGAGTTCTTTTTACTCCCAGTCTTGGAGTTAAAATTACTCCGAAATGGGGTTACTTGTACTCCTTACAGGGGTTGTTTTCACTCTTTTTGGAGTTAATTTAACTCTGAAAGTGGAGTAAAAATTTTAGGTACAGGATAACTCCTTTTTTGGGGTTATTTTAACTCCTCAAAATCTGTGGTCACTTTTACTCCTGAAAAAGAGTTCTTTAAACTCCTTTTTGGAGTTAAAATAACTCCACGAAAAATAACTCCACTGTAAGGAGTTAAATTAGCCCCACTAGAGGAGTTATTATAACTCCCTGAAAATTACAGTGTATAGTTTTCACTAAGTCTCTAATTACCCCCAATACAACAAAAACAATCCAAATCAGTATTTTATTTCATCTGAAAAATACTGTACAGTGAAACATGCACGTGTCACTCATTATTATGTCAGGTTAGTGACACAGAGGAGAGGCACAGATAAGAACCAGAATTCTTCAGGCTAAGATTTTGAAAGAACCAGATGAAGTAGAAATGTTAAAACAGATCGCTATGGAGTTCTTAAAGTCCACTAATCATTCTAATGGCAAAAAAAGTTTCTATTGGCTTAAATTGCAGTCATTTAGACATAACAACATGCATATTTTGTACAAACATTTAAAACCTCCAACATTCTTACAAAAAGTCTTTTTTCCTTAAGAAAATAAGAACCTTGAATGTTTGAGAACCTAAACAGCTTAATTTCCAAGAAACAGAAAATTTATAAGAGCCTTTTGAGGCTAACTTCGAAAAGCACCTATTACTTAGTCCTTACTGTATACTACTAAATGTAAGAGCAGGAGGGGGGGAGGGGGAGGAAGAGTTAGGGTTAGGGTTTTAGGGTTAAGGTTAAGGTTGGGGTTAGGGTTAGGTTAGGGTAAGGACTAGGGATAGGTTAGGGTTAGAATCAGATTAGGTCGAGGTTGGGGGTTAGGGTTAGGAATAGGTTAGGGTTAGGTTGGAGGTTAGGGTTAGGAATAGGTTAGGGTTAGGTTGGAGGTTAGGGTTAGGTTGGAGGCTAGGGTTAGGTTGGAGGGTTAGGGTTAGACGAGCAGTCTCAACTGATTTCAATGGTCATAACACATGAGTTGATCCACTGAGTTAAACGTTCGCCTTGTCAGGAAAAGGGTGTTACGTTAAGCTGGTTAGGGTGGATAGCTAAAGTTGAGCTAAGGCTTAGGGTTAAATAAGGATAAAGGTTACAAACAAGAAGTACGGTTTGTTGAGGGTTAACGTTTGAGGGACTTCTGGGCAGGATACCAAATAACGTTGCGTTACATATCAATTACATCGCCGTACTGAGCGTAGGATTGAATTTCAAAAGACGGGTCAGGAGGTGAGAAATACAGAGATGTAGTTTCAATACAGGCGATTTTCGAAGACTAAACACTGGTCAAGCAAATAGTTTTAAATTAACGTTATCTTACAAGACGTTTCGCTTCGCTTTCTTCGTGTTTGACCACAGCAGAGCACAGATAATATAAACATTTCAGAGAGTAAATATTCCAGCTCCGAGGGGGCGAGTAAAACCAACGGCCACATCTGAAAGAAAAGGACAAAAGGAAAACCTTGTTTAAAGAAAATTCCTCAACACATGTTTAAAAAGTAATATATCTCTTTTACATCATTTTCCCTAGATCAGTTTCATCCCGCAATGGTTTTATAATCGCCCGTACCGGTGCATAAAGCAGATTAAAAACATTGTACCGAACATTCCAGACAATCAAGCATAAACGGCGCTCGTCGTCGCGACGGTGCTATAGCGCGGGAACTTTAACATGCTTTGAGGAAAAATAGTTACTCTTCCGCGATCCGATCAGCATTTAGCTTGCAATGCCAACAATAAATTGAAAATGAACGACAATTCAGCCTGTGCAGTAGGACGGCGGCTCTTTTTGGACACAGTAAATTTCCAGAGTCGCTCGACACATGACCAAAAATAAACCTTCGCTATACGAAACCACAGACTTTGACTTCAACTACACTTTCACGACTTTGTAACATAACCTTTCCTGGCAAAAAGCCTGCTACTCACCGTTGTTGCTCGCTTATTCAAAGATCAGCACCTCCGTCGTAGAAACTGAAACACAACAACAGAACAGTCTCACTGTAATGGTCAAATATTAAACATGTTGTTAACCTTTCTCGCAGTGCATTCTGGGAAATCCGTGTTCAACTCGTGCGGGACACATTACATCCTGGCAATAACAACACAATTTAGAAGTCTCCAGCAAGGCAAAAATCACAGCCAAATACTTCGTTGGCCCTCTTTTCTTATGTCCAAACTAACCAATTTGCCCCTTATTGCCTGCTGGAGACTTCTTCACGGTGTGCAGAGCTGGGCAGAGACGTTATACACCATCCACCGGATGGTCTCTCGGATTGTGCCCGAAGCTCGGTTCTTTGAGCAACGAGCGCCCATTTAAGCCTTCCCGGACTTAATGATGTCCCAGGCACTTTGCAAACCGTGGAAATAGAATTTCTTGCCAAACTCGGCTCATATTAGTCCCCGTTTCGCACACGCTCCGATCAAAACCTCTCCATTCACGAAGAGAGCCGTTGAAAGGAGAAAGATACCGCGCAAACTCGAACCTTTCAAAACTAGAACCGGTTCCCCTCGGACAAAAAAAAAAACCGGAAGTCCTTTCTAAAGCGAGTAAAAAGAAAACAAGAAATAAAATAAATAATAAACTTACTTCTGTTGACTTCCACGCTGCTCCTCCCTGGTTTTCTTTAATGAAAAATATCTATGATAAAAAATGACATTTCATAAAAATAATTTACATATATAATATACACCGTAATTTTTAGGGAGTTATTATAACTCCAAAAATGGAGTAAAAATTTTAGGTACAGGATAACCCCTTTTTTGGGGTTATTTTAACTCCTAATTTAACTCCGAATTTGGGGTCATTTTTACTCCTGAAAAAGAGTTCTTTTTACTCCCAGTCTTGGAGTTAAAATTACTCCGAAATGGGGTTACTTGTACTCCTTACAGGGGTTGTTTTCACTCTTTTTGGAGTTAATTTAACTCTGAAAGTGGAGTAAAAATTTTAGGTACAGGATAACTCCTTTTTTGGGGTTATTTTAACTCCTCAAAATCTGTGGTCACTTTTACTCCTGAAAAAGAGTTCTTTAAACTCCTTTTTGGAGTTAAAATAACTCCACGAAAAATAACTCCACTGTAAGGAGTTAAATTAGCCCCACTAGAGGAGTTATTATAACTCCCTGAAAATTACAGTGCAATAATAATAAAATTAATGGTAAAAAATTGAGAATTTTTTTACCATTACTTCTACCATTACTATTCTTTTTAGCAAATGCTCCAGCTTCAGATAAAAAGGACCTCCTGTCAGAACTTGACTTGATGAAAAAACTAAAACCTCATCCCCACGTGATCAGGCTGTTGGGCTGCGTCACAGAAACCGGTAAGGGATGTGTGAAGGGAGTAACGTTTCAGTTTCTTCAAATTTGTGGCATACAAGTTTTCCTGGTGATGATTATACTGCCAATGATTCGAATGATAGAGCGTTTTCACCAATATGGCCAGAAGTTATCGGTGCACGTTTATTGGAATAAAAGCAAACGTTTTGCATACCAAAAGTATTCAATTATTCTCACAGAACTAGGATGGTACACCAACGTGGCCGCCGTTCCATTGTTTGGGAATACCAATATGTCCTCAGTGGTGTATGCCACATGGAACAATTTAATAGGCGGAAAGTATTAGAATGGATATATCACTGAGTTGAACAAATTTAAACAAAGAGAACTAATTCCAAAAGTTTAAGTAGATAACTTAAATAGCTTTCTTATAAAGTGATGGAAATGTCAGCAAATTGATTTCCAAATGAACATATGACTTGCTACATTTTTTAAGTATGTTTGAAAGAAATATGAAATAATATTGCGCTCAAACCCAGTTTAAATTTATATTGACACTGACGGGACCATAGAAAGTGTCAGTATTAGCTGAGGGCTTTCTTTCTCCAGGGACAAAGCAAACTGCCCGTAAAAGTGTTCGCATTTAGAGGATGTCTGTAAAGCGGGTTTTCACTGTAATTCAGGGCTTTTTGTTTTCGGCCTTCGTTTCTGTTTCCTAAATTGCATCAAAACTGCGATGATCATACCTCCAGTTAGATTTTGCTTTGTCGCAGTCAGACCCCCCCCCCCCCCCCCTCCCTCCTCCTGGTCGCAGTTCACATAATCTTCATTGAAAGGTACTAACTTCATTCTATGTCCCTTCGTGCGAACAAAATCATTAATATTTGCTCGGAGAGTAAATCGGAGAATTTTCTAATGATATGTCATAAGTGGGAACTCCTTTGAAGATTGCCTTATTATATTGGTTACCATAGAGCCGTTGTTGGTTTTAATTGAGTATGTCCCGTACGGGGACCTACTGGGCTACTTGAGGAAGAGTCGAGGACTGAACGACACGTACTTTAAGGACCCGGATATGAAGCCACAGACCAATCTTACAGCAGAACAGTTACTGAAATTCGCTTGGCAGGTCGCAGATGGAATGTGTTACTTATCCTCAAAAAAGGTTTGCTTTAAATGTGATTTCAACTAGAAGTAATGATTTGAATTGAGAAGTGATACTGGAACTGAAAGATATTATATTACTGTATTAACATTTATCTACAAGATAAACCTTTATGGAACATAAGATTGAGCACTCAAGGCTAAATTAGAAGGTTAAGGTGGCTCGATACAGTTTTTCAGGGTCAAAACCTCCCAAGTTTGCGCATAAACTACGTCGCCATAAACAAAGTTTTGGAACAATTGCCACCACAGTTGTATTAGAAGAAGATGAAAATTTGTTATGATCAGGGTTTCAACAGCATCGGAGTTGTCATAGCAACGAAATGACGCTATTACCTATTTTACTTGCAGCAGTATATCTCGGCACTGGAAACTGTTCTTCGAAAATCATTCACGGGAGCTTTTTCCTCCAATAGCAGCCTCGATGTTCGTGAAGTTTAAGCGAAATCTGTAAGAGCGTTATCGAGATATTTTGGGATAAAGTTTTTATTGTTAGAAACACAGTAAAAAATGGACAATATTGTTGTTTGGCCGTTATCTGTAGAAAATGAAGCGCTTTGGACATGAAATTTCAATCTTTTTAAAAGCGTGTGTGAAAGATCATGGCAGATAGCTCCAGCCGATTGCTAGAAAGAAGGGTTTGATTAGTGTATCGAAACGCTCTTGTTAGCGGTTTTGTAAACGTTTTGGTCTACTTTAACAAATTAGCGAATAATTTTTAAACCGCTCGATAGATTTTTTTAAAATTTCAAGATTCTTGAGATTAACCTTCCTTTTATATGACCTTTTAGTTTCAAGATTATTGATATATTGTAAGGCAGTAAAATAAGGGCTACAATTCGTTACTTTTTTATCGGAAGTTTCTTCATTACAAGTTAAAGCCTCTAATTATTCAAGGCATTGTCTCCAAGTTTCATTTTCACGTGAACAGCAGTAACTAACAATGCATTTGAAATATGCAAAAATGTTAGCTATTGTTTTGCACAAAAATATGAAACTTGGACACAATACCCTGAATAATGAGAGACTCACACTTGTAAACACAAACTTTCTGCCAAAATATTAGCGAATTGTAGCCCTTATTTTACTCCCTTAAAAAAGGAAGGTTAATCTCAAGAATCTTAAATTTTTTAAAAAATCTATCGAGCGGTTTAAAAATTATTCGCTAATTTGTGAAAGTAGACCAAAATGTTCCAAAAACCGCTAACAAGAGCGCCTCGATACATACTAATCAAACCCTTCTTTCTAGCAATCGGCTGGAGCTATCTCCTTGATCTTTCACACACGTTTTTAAAAAGATTGAAACTACTATGAGGTGAAATTGCATGTCAAAAGCGTTTCGTTTACTACAGGTAACAGCCGAACACCAAGATTGTCCATTTTTTACCGTATTTCTAACCTTAAAATGGGCGCTTTCCATTTAGGAAAAAAACCCGGAAATTTCGGTGGTAGCAAAAGTGGAATTTCCGATTGGTAAAAAGTTGTTCCATTTGGTCGTAAACACCGGTACGTGGCGGTGCCCGACCGTAGACCTGGAACTGGTACAAACTACGAGAAACGTAAATGGAACACGACATTCCGTTCAGAAATTCCAACCGGGAAAATGGGACCACCTTTTTAGATTTTCCACTTTTTCTGGGAATTTTCCAGTGGGACGAACCGACGAAACGTGTTCCATTTACCGCCGAACCGGAAATTCCGGAAATTTTAACTAAATGGAAAGCGCCCAATATTTATCCCAATATATTTCGATAACCCTTTTACAGATTTCGCTTGAACTTCACGAACGTCGAGGCTGCTCTTGGAGGAAAAAGCTCCCGTGAATGATTTTCGAAGAACAGTTCCCAGTGCTGAGATATACTGCTGCAAGTAAGATAGGTAATAGCGTCATTTCGTTGCTATGACAACTCCGATGCCGTTGAAACTCTGATCATAACAAATTTTCATCTTCGTCTAATACAACTGTGGTGGCAATTTTTCCAAAACTTTGTTTATGGCGACGTAGTTTATGCTCAAACTTGGGACGTATCGACGCTGAAAAACTGTATCGAGCCACCTTAAGTGTTAGTCTTACAAACCTTGCTCAATTGTAAACAAAACACTCCATATGCTCAAATAATGCATATCACGTAATGAATATATAAATTTCAAATAAATCTACTAAAAAAGTTACATAAACGATGTTTTCCAGAGATACCTATCCCATGGGTGTGAAGGGTCCGAACTTGTTGTGTGAGTTTGTGACCAGCAGCTCATGTGGCCATTGGTACCAGTCTTTTCTGAACAAGCTGAGAGAGGTGCTCCACTTGTGTTCCTCGTCATATGCAATATATTGTGTGAGAGGTGTAATAGGAGCAGTCCTTGCCATTCTCATAAAAGGCGCAACGCAATCAGGAGGATCTTTGTCTTACTAATAACTTTCTCTAGCAATGACCTTTCTTCGCGGTTACTCAAAATAGAACAAATAAGTACCATCGCATCTTTTTCCCTCAAATTAGTACAAAATAGTTTCCTCTATCGTCTCTATCAACTACAAATTTTAAATTCAGGGTGTGGTTTGTAAAAAAAAAAAAGCTTTTTTCTGTATTGGATGCATTCCTTTTTTCTATATCAAGCGATTGTCTTCAACTAACTGTCATGATAAAAACTTATCAAATTAACTGGCCCCTTCAGATGAGCCTGTGTGAGTTCCACAAATTGAACCCTGATTAAAGTATTTTATTCCCTGAATACTACTTCCTGTACTTGCACCAAAGATCTTACTTTAAGTATACAGTGTAAGTGTACGTTGAAGAACTGTTTGCTCTTGCAGAAAAACAACAAAAAATGGCCGCCTAGCTCTACCATGTGCTCTCCGGTCACATGACTATCATGTGACCAGAAGTGCAAACCAAAACGCAGACATGCAAATAAAATACCAAAAAAAGGGAAAATAAAACAAATAGAATAAAGTAAACTGACGACGATCGGTAGTTACAGCCCGGTTGCCGGGACCAATTTTGCCTTGGGTTCAAATGTGAAATTTAAGCCCGGTTTCCAAAATCCTTTTTGGAAAAACCGCGCGCGAGATCTGGGGAACCGAGCCAGCCCACCCTCTCATATGAACACATTGAAGTTAGAGGTAAATAAGCGAGATCATGGAAACCGGGCTCATGTGAGGAGGCCCTAAGCACAGCTTTGAAAAGAATATTATTTTTATCTTGATCCGATTTTTGAAAAAGCCCTTATAAAAAGTTTTTGTCATGTAGATTATCCATCGTGACTTGGCCGCAAGAAATGTTCTGGTTGGTGAAAGGGAGAAATGTAAGGTGACAGATTTTGGAATGGCAAGGGACGTGCATCAAGAAGACATCTACAACAAAACGAGTCGCGTGAGTTCAACTAAGCAAACCCTTTAATTTTAAATCATGTCGGGTTTTATCACAAAATTGCGTGAGATCTGTGGTCAGGGATTCAAATCGCTACTTTGAAGTCTCGAGTATCCTTAGCGGCGTTTAAAAAGTTGCTGAGAAGGTAAAAACAATCAAAACATCGGCATAAGGGCGGAAATTAAGTTTTAAAAAATTGTTATTGCTTCTAATTTGTTTCTTTTCTAAGGGGCGTCTGCCAGTGAAATGGACTGCTTATGAATCGTTGATGTATGGAACATACACTACACAGAGTGATGTGTAAGTATTTTTTGTATTAAAGTAAACTTTTTTTTCACGTTAAGCATGTAGAATGTTGTCTTTTCCGACGAGTCAGACGAGTCACAAGGCTTTCGTCTGTCTCTTTTATGCCTAAAAAGAAATGAATGATACGTTCAACAATTAAACTTCAACGATAATTATCCCAATAAAATGAAAGAGATTTCTGTTGTGCTGCTTGTGCAGGTGGTACTCTACAAGTTCAAAGGTGACTGTAGCTTTTGGAAAGCCGGTGCACAAGCCTTCTCTTCATCATTTTAGTTGGTTATTTCTGCTAACGCTTATTGGTTTGTTCTAGCTGGAGTTACGGCGTCGTACTTTACGAGATTCTTACTGTTGGTGAGTTGAGAAATTTGTTCATTCTGATATTTTGTTGTGTACTCTATTTTTTTTCTTGTTTTTCATGGTTCGTGACAGATAGAACACATACAAAATGAAACAAAAGCAAAACTCCATGTACCTTAATTTCAGTAACCATATCGGAATGATTGAGCAAACAAATAAACGATTCTTGATCAGTTTTTATTACCTTTTTAAATAATATTGTGTACTATTCTTATAAGAATAAAACATTCTAAAACTCAGAGCAAAGGTTTACCAATTCGAATTAATATTAATTTTGTTCAAATCGCGTAAACTTCCCTCATATGTTTTCGCTAGCACAGAAAAGCATTTCTTTCCGTTAAGTACTCTCCTTCCTAGTATAGCTTCATTTCTTCCAGGTGGATCTCCATATCCGGATATTAATGCCCGTAACATCGCCCAGAAACTTCAGGGAGGATACAGAATGCCAAAACCAAAACACGTTGAGATTAAACTGTGAGTCGTAATACGAGTAGGGAAAAGAAAGTTCTAAGAAATGAAAAAAAATTTGAGTACGGATTCAGTTCTAAAAATCAGTAGCCATGCCAAGACTATTAGGTTTCCGTAACTGTTCCTGCGTATTCAGACCCTCAGGAATAAGTGGGGCCCCCGCTCATCCAGAGCCTAATATTAGAGGGGGACCGGCCTTGTCTAAAATATTCGTCGGCTCTCCGGGGGGTTAAATTCGACCAAAAATAAGCGGGGTCCAGGCCCCTCCCCTAGTTCGGCTAGTGTGGTAGTGATGAATAATATGTTCCTCTCGATTAGCTATCAGATTATGCTTGACTGTTGGAGGGAAAAGCCAGTGGATCGTCCTACGTTTGAGAGACTGAGGAACACAATGAAGGAGATGGAGGGAAATCATAAGGTAAGAAGAGTAAGAGAAACAATCATGGATACGGAAGGTTCATTTAGGGAAGAAGCTAATGACTATTCAAGGGCTGAAGCTGTGAGGAGTGTGTGGCACCCCCCTCCCGCCCTCTTATCCCAGTATGAGAGACTGATTAAACATTAAATTGGTTACTGTATTTATTTTTCATTCCGCTTGGTTTCTTCAGAAGCAGTTTACTTTAAAACGTTTATCCATTACACTACATGCCTTGCTGACCAAGCTACTACAAACCGCCCGTCGACCTGGTTAGCTCATTTGGTTGAGTATCAGACTTTAGAAGGCATATAGGGTCCTAAAATAACTGATGAGAAGGTGTTTACATCGTTTACATTATGTAATTATATATTTTGATCCCGATCTCTCTCAAGGAGGATTACCACGGAAAAATGTAGACCTCTCAGTTTTTCTTTTCAATTGATCTAAATCGGTAGAATTTTAAACCACTAGGTATGTAAAAAACGTTTGATATTACCATGTAGTTACCACTTCTGGTGTGCCGCCGTCCTTAGTCTCGGGTTGATAATCTGAAGGGAGAGATTCCACGATGGGGATAACTTGTCTGTCTTCCTTCAGTAATCATAAAAGTTGCCTGTAAGCTATGTTTGAGTATTAGGTGAAATGAATTGTTTTTGAGGTCGAATGTGACTGAATAGAAATCCCACCATTCTGTGCCTTTTACGTTTTTGCATTGCTTTTATTGTTTTCATTTTTTCAGACATATGTCAACCTGAAACAATATGACCACAGCCTTTACGCTAATGTAAACGACTTGAAAGCTATGTGACTGTACAGCTGGTACTGGGCCGAAGGATCGTATCACAGACTGACGAATCAGCCTAAATTTTGTCTATTATTACTATTATTATATCATTATTATTATTAGTAGTAGTACAGTGACTCCCGATAACTCGAACCTTCAAGGGAAATCGAAAAAAGTTCGATTTATCGACGTTTATCGGGAGCTCGAAGAGAATAGCCTAGAGTAAGGTCAAAAAACAGTTTTTACTGCACAGTGAACATTTTAATCACGTTTAATTGTAGAAATGTCAAGTGAAAATTAAAAGATACTTCTAGGTTATAAATCAGAACGTAACGTAACAAAACATAGCCTAAACAGAGCATGCGTTTTACTGTTTTAGGAAGTAAAGCTGCTTCACGTTAGCCTGTGACAATCGACATCAGCCTCCATTAGTAAACTATACTCCTACAACACGTCAATAGGAAGTCCAAAATTCAATGTTTCGGACACCAGTAGATGGCTTTTTTCCCGACTTTTCAAGGGCTCAAAACGTGGTTCGAGTTATCGAGGGTAAAATTATATAGAAACTGACCTGAGGGGAAACAAAAATTGGTTCGAGTTAGCGGGTGTTCGAGTTATCGCGGGTTCGAGTTACCGAGGGTAAAATTACAGTGAATGTATGACGGAAATCCAGGCCTATTGGAAATCGATTTTGGTTCGAGTTAGCGCGAGGTTCAAGTTAGCGAGGGTTCGAGTTATCGGGAGTCGACTGTAATATAGGTAATAGCATGATTTGTAGTCATATTTGGCATAAATACCACGAGCGATATTTCGAAATTGTTATGACGTAATTCACGAGCCGTTAGGCAAGTGAAATTTGAGACATTTTAGAAATATCACAACTGGTATTTAAAAGGACGCGATCACGGTTATTCACATGAGCGCCGTTTGTCTCTTCAGAATAAATTTGTTGGGTCAACACTAAATTCGAAATCGCCATTACTGGTACAATCATTGAAAATCCTTCGTTTTATTCCGACATCCGTCGCTTTGGCTGGCCTAGTTATACTTCGGTAGTGGTGATTAACGTGTGATTGTGTTGTTTGACTGGTTACGTTTTAAGAAGACGCAAAAATTAATGTTTTGATCATGGAGGTTCAGAAGAGCATCGTGGCCGTCCGGCAACATTAGGACGTTCTCAAGAGTCTTTGGAGATAGAGAAGGTTAGCAGATCAATCTGGTCTGGTTCTAGGAGCAGTGTGTGGCTTACGGAAAGAATACACGACACTTGGAATGTGGTTTAAGGCATGAGTTCGTTCAACTTTGATTTGATTTTTGACTCCCACCACAGGCGGCCCAGACGTAGTATGTGTCACTGAATGAATATATTAATATTCTCATGGACAAAATAGGACGAGTTCTCGAAACTCCCATAAACTAAAATAGTCCAAAAGTCAAAATATAACAAAACAAAGCTAAGATACCTTTAACTGAACGTCTCCTTGTCTTTCCTGTCCGGTTAAAGTGGCATTTTGTTGAGTTTTGCAATTGTAGGTACTATCCATTAAAGAAGAATTAAAGGCTGGCTACAAAACAAACGGACCATCCCCACGCGCTTCACGCGAAGCGCCATAAATTCGAGAATAATCGACGAATTCGGTCCAAATTGCCATCAATGTAGGGAGCTTGCCGTCTTGGTCGGTACAGCTGGATAGCCCAGGGACTGCCCTAACAGTGGGTGGGTGGATCAGGCTTTGGGGTCAAAACTAGTGGGGTAGGGAGGGGGCTGTTTTGACACAACCCCTTCAGTAAGCAACAGTGTTCTGTGCAGGCTTTGACTGGCGAGTACCTTGGTCTTAATTTGCCCCAGCCAGCTGAATCAGGCCTCTGCGGAGAATGATAATCATGATAATTGCAGAGCTTAGTGGGAGGTGCAGACAGTCACCCACTGTCCTGGGTGGAGAGGGTCAAAGTCTTGGTACCAATGATGCACTTAGCATAGGACCCTTAGACACTCATTGGAGCCATGTTTTCCTAAATCCAGTCAGATATATATACATATATAGATAGTTGTTCAACAAATGCGAAAGCGATTTATGGTGTATATGTCATAACAGTCCTTAATTCATGAAGTCTGAACCTGCTCAGGAAATACGGTCATCCCGTTAATACGGCCAAATTTTTTTTGACCCACTGGCGACTGTAAAATGGGGTTCCAATGTGTATCATTAACGAAATATGACACTTATAAAGCGTCCTGCTGCTAAGATAACCCATATAAACGCACATTCGATCACATTGGCTGACGAAGAGAATGGAACAATGCTATTAAAAGGCCTTAAAACTGGGATTTGTAAAACTGAATAAAGAACAAATAGGTCGGCCTTTGTCAGTTGTCAGTTAAATTTTAGGCGATTTGCAATGGTGTCCTTCGTCTTTAAACCTAACTATGTAATACAGTCAACTCTCTCGTAAGCGACCAGTCCCTTGGTGCTCGACAAATTGAAACTGAACTGATGCGTTTTGGAACCCTGAAACTTTGCACTTACTTTGCATCAGTGTTACCATCCACCTTTTTGCCTACAGATCGTGTTACAGCTATTTTCTTGTAAGTTAACTGGTACATCCTGTCAGCATCGTCGGTCAGCGGCGTTTAAAACTGACCATTTTTGTCAATAGAGGAATGGTTACCTAACAATGCCAGGTGGTCGCTCACGGGAAACAAAAAACAAAACTGTATGTCAAACTAGAATTTCTGGTTTAAAAAGTGGTCGCGGTGTTTTATTAAGAGTGGTCGCTTACGAGAGAGTTTTTGAAACAGTATTTCACTGAGAAACAAAACGGTTATTTTCTAAATGGTCGCTTACGAGAAGTGGTCGCTATGAGACAATGAATTGTACACATATTAATCAATTATCTCCCTTCTAAGCAGTTTTGTTATTTCTGATTCCAAAGAAAATTTCCATTTTACGGTGAGCAGAACATTGTATGTTAAACGTGAACGTTAACCAATTTTAAATTATGGTTAGGAGGCTGTATGGTTAGCGCGCTGAACTTGTAATTCAAAGACCCCGAGTTCAAGTTCCGCACTTACCGGTAGCTCGATTTGTTCTCGGCAGTCCCGAGTTCAAATGCTCTGCCACGCTTGCAATATGGCTAGTTTGCCTCCTTAGTCCTAGCTTAGTCCTGCCAGTTAATTAGTATTCTTAAACATGTTAACGTTCCTTTAAAAGTATTTGTTTCATTCCCCCTGAAAAGTCCCACAATGCAACAGGAGAGGATAATTAAAGTATTTTCATTATTATTATTATTATTATTATTATTATTGAACAACTTCAAGTTTTAGAGGAACAGAAGCGGTACCAGTAAAATAAATAATTAATAAAGCTTAATGGGGCATAGGGATGGTTAATTATTTACGCAATAGAGGGAGGTAATGGCGAACATATTCATAAGTAGTTTGTTTAATTGAAGCTCAGCTCATTTAGTCGATGCCTCCCTCACTGAACACAGGACCTGTCTGGAAAACAAAAATTCGACATCATCGTGACTGCAATATTTCTACTGTTCATGTTCGCTGTTTCTCCAATAAACGGGTGACTTCTTTCTAAGATCTTGTCTTCAATAAGTGTTATTAGAATCCAATTCATTGCCGTTTAGACATATTTCGACACTTTTGCACAACTGATTTTACTACGCAGACGGATAGCTTGACTGATCAAACGCAAGCTTTCAAGTTACGCTGCACAACTTTACCTCCAAAAAGATTGGTTTTCCTTGCTTTTGTGTACATTCTTTGTTGGCGACCTGATTTATCGCGGATGGAAAAGGGAGTCAGTTTTCGCGTAAATCGTTCTTAGTAAAGACGGGCTAAATCTCGCCAAAACATCATAAAGCACTTTTTGGTTGTATACCATGTACAGATCACAGCTGTTTAATAGCCATCTTAATGGATATTAATTATGAGAAAATGGACTTAGAACATTGAACTTTAACATACCGTTTATGAAGAATTAATTGAATTAAGGGTTGGGGAATTGAACGATGAAATTTAAACGGTCCTTTAATTTCGCTTGCCTAAACTACTCATCTGAAGTAAAAGTCTTCCTTTCGGATTTGCAGTATATATGCCTTGTTAAAATAGGAACTAATTAATGCTTCTATTTGCGTTCTTTCCGTTATCCGGAAAACTTGTAAACCGGAGTTTAAGAAAAGATTTTTCATATCGCTGTACGAAATAAGTGACTATTTATAAGTATTGTAAGGTCGCGACTCTTAATGCACATTGGTGCGCTGACAAGCTGAGCAGCTGATTCTCTCGTCGAAGAATTCTACGTTAAGCTGTAACAAAATTCTTGGACATAGTGTGGAAATTCAAAATTGAGACACTCAAGCTTTTATTCGTGTACATGAGCTAAAATCTTGAGGTGGCCGAAGTCTCAACGGTTAGGCATTGCCAGGAGCCCATCAAATGGAGCCTCCATCTCCCATACAAGCCCTTGGAGTCAGCCCTTTCCCGACTAGATTTATTATTAGAACGGTTCCCAGGGGAGACTTCGCGCGCCGACGATGGGAAGCGCCAATCATAACGACGAAATGACACTGCTATTGTACTTCATCAAACAGCAGGAAATTCGGTGCTGACAGGCCAAACAATCAATCACATTAAGGGGCCATGAAGCTGGTCTGTTACATGCATAATGATTAACTACTACCCACAGTCTGCAGTTCTGACAGGTTCGCTTTTTTTGAGCGTTAAGGTTCTTATTTCGGCTAAATGACTCAATATTAATCAAATTTCTAGTTTTTCAAGGTTTTTTTCTCCGAAATGCGTTTATCTGAATAAATACTTGTAGTCCTTGTGGTTGTTTTGTCCGTAAGCTAGTGTGATGATTCCCTGCTATGTTTTGTAACGCCGGGCCCAGGCATTGTTTCCTCGCAAAAAAGTGATCTACAGATGCGAATTCGAAGGAATTAATTGAACCTAAACTTCTACATTAACTGTCATAATTCTTTTGGCGCAGATACAATCCATTTCGTTTTTCTTGAGATAAGTGGGTCTTTGGACTGGAGCGCGATGTCACAAATTCCTCCCTAGCAAATTACTTTTGAGTTAGCTTCACGGTCGAGTAACTGTTGTCTTCTGTTCAACTTTTCAAGAACCAGTTTTATCAGGCAACTCTCATGGTGATACAAGTCAGTTGTAAAGGAAGACTGCAACTCTCAAATTTCGGAACTGAAGCATTCCTCGCTTTTGCACGCGGTGCTTAGCTGGCGAAATCCACTCCACGGTGATGACAAAAATCAAATGATCCAGGCACTTTTTCGGCGCTGATCATCGAAAAGTTCCAAATCGTCCACAGAACGCTTAATCGTCGACTCTTTTCAAGGTGCATGCTTAAATGTGGGATTCATGACGGCCAAAAAAACAAAAACACTCGCAAAGATAACCTTTCCGTGATCCTCAGTTCGCTGCCTTTGTCCCATCGCTTCATGCTCAGTCTCAGTCGGGTAATTCATTAACTTTTATTTCATGATACCCAGAACCCAGCGGCTGTAAAATTGTAAAAGTGGACGTATAGTAAAAAAGGAAAACGGTCGAAGGACGGGCTTCTGAGTTCGACTTCATCCAACTTCATTTTTTTTCACGGTGACATAAGAGACTCACGGAAATATGACACTTTTCGCGGGAAACAAGACGTTCTATTTATAAATCTACTCGGGAAAGGGTTGACTCACGAAATCAATGGAGATGGAGGCTCCATTTGATGGGCTCCTGGCATTCCGAATCGTTACCTTAACCTTGCTGCTGAACAGTCAAAATATGCCACCAATTAGTGAAGGTGATAACTTGTGACCGTTCGCCTCAGATACGTCACCTAAGTGAATTGACCAAGAGGGACTGGGAAAACGCCGTACAAGGACAAGGCAACATTAAGAGGAGGGTTTTCGTGGCCATCATTAGCCTGCGAGCAAGCTCTCCTATTTGGGCGAAGGAAGCGAGCCGCGCGAGAACGCGAAAGGGAGCGGCGAAGCTGCGAGGGGGCGAGGAAAAATGACGTTCCAGAATTAAAAGTTATTAGTTTTTTTACCAGTTCCCAAAGACACACCTGATTGATAACAGGCCTAGCTGGCCTGCTTTAAATTTTCGCGAGAAATGTAGAAACACGATACAGATGCAGATGACCGTATCTAGCCTGCGTAGCTGGCGGGATTCATGTGCCCGGGGTGCTTTCCTGGCTGCGGAGCTGCCACAAAAAGCGTGCAGCAAAGCCGCGAGGGAAAATCCCAATCTTCACAAAGCTCCGCCGCCAAAAAAAGATGCAGCACTTCTGCTAATCCTGCCAGCTACACAGGCTAGGCCGTATGTGAGAAGAAAGATTGTGGAGATGCAGAAATGGTGAAGCCATGGTAACTTGATTTCACACCTCTCCTCTCCGAATCACAACTGCGTTTATCTAAACTGGGATTCTAAAAGTGTTATGAATTGTTGATTCTTAAAAGAAAAGACGCGTCACTTGAGGCACTTATTACAAAACTTGAGAGGTCTTCATACATCCAAGTTACTATTATTACTGTGAAAAGCCAGTCTGCATGAGATATACAGTCACGAAAATGTTGATATACTAGTTTGAATCGCAATGCATTGTGGGAAGACGTTCACTCCTCCTCTGGTCACATAGTTTCCACTTAAAAGTGTTGGACTTTGCCCCTTTCGTGGTTTGTACGTGAGGGAATTCGAGTTATCACACAGTAATCCAGTAAACAAAATCATTTTATAAAAATAACTCATGCACACAATTTGCCCGTGATGGTGTCGGACTTTGTTCTGTTTACAATTCGTACGTAAAATAACGCAAATTGTTTTACTAGAAAATCTGCTCAAATGATTTTAAGAAATCACCACGGCTTTACAATATCTGCAATTAAATTATGCTTCATGTAACGTTAAGGATGATAGCCTAACATTTATTAACTTCCAAGAAAATTGTCAAACTGCCGAAATATATTTCTATTCATATCATGTTATTCCACTCAATAAAATAATATGTAATTATTTTGTCAACCAGCTTCTTCCAGTTTAATTCCCTGGCGCTACTATTTCTACGTAAGTTACGCTTCTCTACTAAATAAAATACGTTTCAATAACTATAATGACTCGCAGCAAGCATGTTTCATGTTGACTTGTTCTCCCAATTCATGTTTTTTTACCGGCACAAAAAAGGTCTGTTGAACTTTGTAAGCGAGAGCTTAGAGAGAGCTTTTTTCAGGCTTCCTTTTCGCAACTGCAAAAGTTGCGCATGTAACTGCGAAGATCTTCATTCATATAATTCTTTACGCCGCAAAAACGCCCTGGCGACTCCGATTGCAATAAAACCCACATCATAAGAAATTTTCATCTTTATATAATACAGTTGTGGTAACCTTTTTTCCATATCTTTACTCATGCTGACGTAGTTAATGCTCAAAGTTGGGAGAGGTATCAACCCCAAAAAATCCAGTCGAGCCACCTTAACTGCGATGATCTTCATTCATATAATTCTTCACTCCGCAAAAAACATATATGATTTTCATATATTCATAACTTCAGAATAAAGCTTGTTTACAGCATTAACAATACTCGCCTTGCCTTTCAAACTTCTAAAACCACAATTTATACGCCGCATACTCCATACGATACGATGACATCCTTTACTACTTCGACCAGAATCCTTCAGGGTGTTCCTTTCTTTTGCAAATTACGGCTTTTGTCATTTAAATCTCGCTGGGATTACCAAATTTAAATGTGAAAAGAAAAATGAAAAGGATTCTGGTCGTAGTAGTAAAATGACGCCATCGTGCAAATGGCCTATTAGAGTCCATGTTGCCTCAAGCCTCTGTTTCAAAGCGAGGCTTAGTGCGAAAACATTGATATGAAAATGATTTTTAATTCTCATGCAAATAAAACTCATTTTCACAACAAAGGTTTCGCAATTAGAGCCTCGTTTTGAAAGCGAGTGTTTTTGAACTCGCAAATGGCCTATTATTGTTTAATTGGACGAACTTTGAAAAATATAATTATGATCTTTTACACGACCTTGAAGCAGGTGAAATAGAACTCATATATTATCAAATACGTGCGTTGTACCGTTTGCGATAGTCGAATTAGGTCAGAAATGTCTTGAAGCAGCACCCACACTAAAACAGGACCCTTGATTAAACAGCTGCATCACCGTACTCAGCGTTTTAATCATAAAGATATTTCAATGTTGTGCTTCTAAACACCTTTAGCCGTAATAAAAGACGAGAAAATTGCATGTGAAGAATCAAGAAGGCGGTCTCAAAGTGCCCTTGTTTGACTTTAGCAAATGTCACGTTTAGATGCCAAAATCTCATTGGTTCCGACGTATCAACTCATAGTACCTTCAACCTTATTGGCCCCTACAACAGACATCCGAACATACAAAGCCACTAAGATACATACACTCAGACCACTGACATATGAGCTATTTTGAAAAAATAGCTCAATAATGTACTCATCATTTCCAACATCTATGTCCTCCTGGTATAACTATTGGTGCTGAACTTGATTAACACATTAAAGGAAGTTACGTCATTATGACGCCATGTTGTTAAATTAATTGGTGGAAGCCAAATCCGTTTACATGTTGCAGTAAACATAAATTGTCTACAATACTTACAGCGAATGTTGCAAACCTCGTTCGTTTTGTCTTGTTACCATTTTGATCCAAAACATAATGTAAGTTTTATTGTGTATAGTTATCTTCAGTTTACATATTATCTATGATTTAGCCTGCAGTGCAGGCGTTTTCGTCGGGCGCGCGAATGTTTTTGCTCGCGAAAGCGCCATTTTTAAACTTCCCGACGAGAGGAGAAAGTGGGGTGAGTCAAACAGAGCGGGGAGAGAGATAAGAAAACCTCCTCCTCCCCTTCCCCTTGCCTTCTTTTGCCCGCGCACCTACCCTAAGGGGTACT
Source organism: Porites cylindrica (assembly GCA_964035525.1). Taxonomy (NCBI): domain Eukaryota; kingdom Metazoa; phylum Cnidaria; class Anthozoa; order Scleractinia; family Poritidae; genus Porites; species Porites cylindrica. The sequence goes on along the minus strand of OZ037786.1, from coordinate 11,951,843 downwards.
ATCTCTACTCTCCCCAATCTTCCTCTGTAATAAAATCAAAGATGGCGGTTACAACAATAGGAACATGAACGAGGTTCACTGCAGGCTGTCTATAATTGGATTAACATTACACGCTACAACAAGCAATCTCTATTCGGGTCGCATACTTAATGGTATGCTAAGCAGAATATTTGATCGACAGTGAAACATTTATTTGGTGCCATTTTTTTTCCTCTGAGGGGATAATAAATTACTTAAAGACAAATGAATAACACAGACAATTCATAGCAAACTGAAGCTTAAGCTTTATTGTTCGTTTTTACTTGATAGACTGCTAGGAATCCCTCAGGGTTCACTTTCTTAATGGACTGGAAGCAGACAAGCTTATGCAGCAGTGTGTTCAGCTGCTTTAAAGATTTATACGACAGCAAGTAAAACTCTTAAATACTTCATTTCAATAAATAAGCCAGCAATTAAATTATATAAGAAACTTTAAAAAAGAAATGTTAGGTTATCTTTTTCTCTCTCCCATCCCCAATCCCTGATTTGAGAGCTTGTTTGCAGCTTACAGTCAATCAACTTTCATTGGCTTACCACCGACAAAGAATAAAGAGTTACCATTGTCTGGAGGGTGGGTACGTACGAATACTGAGAGAGCACATCAAACTCCACAAAAAAACAACAGAAATTTTTGTCATGTGATTACGTTCTCTGTAAAGCATCACATCGGGTAGTTTCTCGTCGCAGTTATGAGCGAAAGCAAATGTATCAAAACGTATGATGCAATATTGAAAAGTTTTTGTTTTGCTTAACTACACTGCCTTTTGACGTCAAAGTTACCGTCCTTGTTACTTTATAAACTCCAAACACGCACACGTATTGCACGTGCCCGCACGTGCAATCATTAGGGTGGATTCATTTGCAGAATAGCACGGCTATTCGCGTATGCTGCAAATGATCTACCCTTGGTTTCCGGCTTTGATTAAGCCTAATTTCCTTTATCAACGTAAATATCGACGCGTTCGTCCCTGTCGTAAACTATTTGAGCAATTATATTGAAACTAGCCGATATATACGCTCAAGTTCTATGCCAGCGATTGCGATTTCGATCACGCCGGTCACCATATGAGCGCCTCGACCGCACGGACATATTTTGAAAATGTTCGGGCCTTGGAGACGGTCCAGACGGTTATATGGAAACCCTGCTGTGCGCGACTGATTTACCCGGGGGGAGATTCTTGGTAAAAGGAACATTGCGCCGAAGGGTGTGACTGCAGATTCTGATATGTGCCACTTCAGGTGGTCAGTGCAGAATGCAAGTATTTTAACCCATGTGAAGTTATCGCTTCGACAAGTGTAAAATATTTTTTTCCTCAGAAGGCGTATGCCTTCCGACTCATGAGGCAAGTTGCGCCTCTAACTTTTCAATCTGTGGATGAAATGCTGTTGTGTTACCATTCAAATGAAACCTCTTCGTCAGACCGTTTTCTTAGTGTTATTTATTTCAAGGAATTTCAAAAAGAGAACTTGATATTTTTGTGTACAAAAGTGAAACAAAAAGAAGTGAAAGGCTTACGGGTAAAATAAAGCTTGAGTCACGCCCAGATTGATGTCCAGTCCCATAAAGCATACCTGTTCCTTTGCACAAGGGTGTCCTCCCCAAAATAGTGGAAAGGAGTATAAACTAAACTATATAAATACCGCTATTTCGAGAAAGGTTGTCGGAAAAAGTGCACGCGACAATCCCGAAATGTATTGTGGGTAGTTTTGAGTTCACTGTTCTTCAAAGAAATTTGAAAGAATGGCAGGAGAGGTCATGGACGTATGTCTGCGAGTGCTAAAGAAAGCAACAAAAGTAGGTTCGACAACTACAGTGTCAGTAACAGTGTATTGATCATATCCCATATTACCTTTCGGGATTGTCGCGTGCACTTTTTTTCGAAAACTTTTCTCGAAGTAGCTGTGTATAAATTTGCGCAAGGCCAGCCAGTCACGTTTTTTAACATTACGTATTATGGCGTTACCTTGTAGAAAATACTTTGAAATATTCTAAGAATTACTTTTGTACTATCTAAATGACGGTTGCTTGATCATTGACTTGTTTAAAACGTAATTTGTAACTTTTTCAAGCAGTTCTAATGTTGGCTTCGTGAGAGGAAATTTGCAAGGGAGTTTCTTTTTTACAACTGGCTCTCGGATGTAATACCTGAAAAAACAATAACAACAGATAAGTAACCGTGGTAGCGCTTCAGTCAATTCCAGCTGCGCCCTTTAATCCCGGCAACTGCAGGGCATTCGCGTTCCTCGTCAGTCCCTGGGGATTACCTTGTCTCAGGGGATAGGGATTCGCCTAACACAGGGTTCTCCCAGGGATTTCTATCCCCAGGGTTTTGGTACACAAGTGGTTTCCGACTCGAAATCCAAGTAGGGACGAACTAATCGGACAGGATCAGCATTTCGACGCAGATTGGCTTGTAAGTCGAAAAAAACTGGACAATCTTTGTGAATTCTTTAGAATTAATACATGCTTTAATTGCTTATAAAAGCACAACTAATGTGTAGCGAAAACTGATGCAGTGTTGAGTGGGGACGATCCGAGAGGTAGGGCATTTGTCCTCCTCCTTCGTCTCCACCGCGGGGCATTTGGCAGCTGAAGTGTCCCAATATCAGGGAATTTCCCACCTAAAGAAGAAATGCCAATGTCAGGGGTTAGCCTGGGGGAAGGGGATGGGTGCAACTAGAATTTACCGATGCGAGCCGCCTATTACTACAATCCTGGACAAAAGTCCTTGCGACAGGACAGTAATATTCGTATTTTTCTGTCATTTCTCGGTTACCTCTTAAAACTGTGCATCCTTTTTGAAATTTTCTTGCCGTTTTTCCTCCCCACCCTGTACAAAGTTGAAACTCAGAAAAAATTCTGGATACACGTGTCCAGGCATTGCTTTTGTAGTGAGGGCAGGTTTGGGCTTGTGTGAAATGGAAAACGCCTCAGGAACGCAAGAGTGCCCCAAGACTTTTGTCCACGATTGTAGTTAGCTCCTACCGACGTATAATTTAATAACAACGATTTAGGTCTATTTGTTTCAATAGCATTCCTTGGGAATAATGGAATGTTCGTTATCTAGAGGTTCGTCACATTCAGCTGTCAAGTAACAACGCTGTCGATTGTGAAGATAGAACCATTGAACCATCGGGTGTGCGGCATTGGACAAGCGCGACGAGGCAAGGCACCTCTCCCTTCGCGCATGGCTCGCACTCCACATCCCTGCCCCCCACTCCCCACCCTCGAGCTTGCCTTTACTTGGCTGAAAAACGCGGAAAAAATAAATTTTAGATGAGGCGTAGCGGCTTACGGCATAATTAACCAGAAATGCCTTTGGTTATCATTTACTTCGAATTCTTATTGTAGGCAAACTTGTTGTTAATCAAATGCGTCTAAAAACCACCAACTCTTCTTTCAAGACAGTTTTTACTCACCTAAACTCTTCAGCATATCCAACTCGTATGTGATTTGCTACTACTGTACTGTACTCCAGAAAGTTCTTTAACACGTACAGTTGTTTATAAAGGAGAACAGCTTTTGAAGGAGATAAAGATCTCTCTGTCGATGAAACTAGTAAAGTGACTCTGTCCATTACTCGCTCAACAAAGGGCTTCTGAAAAATGAATAAAAAAGAAAACGATCAGAAGAATTCCGAGTCTACTTTCAAAAACCTGAACCTTTTTTTCTTCTTGTCGCCATACTACCGGATGCTTTCATTTGCGTTGTTATACACAACTTTTAAAGATCAAATCGGTTTCCTTTTGCAAGCGCCCTTTTTTTATTCCCATAGGACTAAGTTTAAGCTAAAACGCGAGATTTAGAAATTGCTTTTCTGGCACTTGCGATGTAGAAGAAAACTGAAAAGATTCGTGAATTGAACTGAACTCGACAAAATTTTTCAGGCTAGTGCAAGTACATGTATTTCGATTTTTCATGTCGAAACTTGGTTTTCTTTTGCAGCGAATCTCTTTTTAAACCCATGTAGAAGTGAAGAATAGGGTGCGATATCGACGCATGAATTTCAGAATAAAGTTGTACAGTACTGAAACCTGAGTAATGTCCTCAATCGAGCGAACTAACGACCACACAATTATTTCAAGTTACGTCCAGCACTGTAAAACCCTGCTTAAACTGTACTTAAAGGCTCTCGTCAGCAACCGCGACCACTACTGTAAATTAATTTGGGTACCGCAAACCGAGTTTCAAGAGGGTTGGCGACAAATTTTTCTCTCACTTCAGTTGTTTACGACTTGAGTACTGCGGTTGCGGTGGGGGTTTTGTGTCCAGTGGTTTTAGTGAAAATAAGGTTTTGTGGGGGCTGCTCAGTCTCGTGGGCTCACAAAACCTCCCTTAGATTGATCTTATTTTGTATTTGCCGTGTACTTCCATCATCATTGCTCACACTGAAAGTTGTTATAATCAATACAACCCTCTTCACCCCTCTTCACTCCTCTTCAGCAGTACTCACATATGATGCTTTCACATTTCTTTAACATTGTTCAAAGTGAAATGTGTGATTTTCCCCACATTTTCATTTTAGTCACGAAAAGAAGTGATAATCAACTCTAAACATTTGATAACTGACACTTACTGCTTGCTCTTGAGCTTCGAGAATCTTCATAAGCCAGAAGATATTTAGAACATTGTCTTCAATTGAAAAGCAGTTGGCCTAAAAGGAAAAATTTCCAAGAGTTAGGTGCATCTTAATTACTCATATCAGAATAATTACGAGAAAATAAATAACTAGAGCGTAGATGGCGATTTTGTTGGGGAGAGAACGCCCGAATGAGCGGGAAGCCGCAGGAAATTTCCCCCATTCTTCGTCGCTCGTTCCCGCGGGGATTTGCGCGCGCGCTTTCCAAGAGAACGGCTTATTTCAAACAGCACCACATGTCCCAGTCTGCATAACTAAGTATCCTGAATCCATTTAATGCCAGTTTGACGATAGAAACTCTTTTCTTTACCTGATGGACGACACAAATCAGCTCAAAAAGAAGCGAGGTAGCACTGTCCAAAATTTCTGTCAACAGCTTGTTCGTCTGAAACCAGTCAGAGGAAAATGAGAAAAAAACACAAAAACAGAAATCAATGTGTCATTATTTTTTCAGTATTTTTTATTTTTACGTACTTGCTATTGCATGTTCTTTAGCGCAGGTCTCATTTATCTCAAAACGTTTAAACTTCTGCAGTGAAGTTATTTGAAATTGCAATGGTGAGTCCTGGGGCTTATCTAACGAAAATCAGGAGTCTCAGGTCGGAACTGACAAAGAGTTCCAGTACAAAACCTGATCGCCTCGAAGTATGAGCCTTCATTTAACCAGACGTTTCCAGTATAATATTAAGTTAGTTTTTCAATAGCAAACCTTTGTATTAGGGGATTCCAAAATTAAAATACTCTCTTTGTAATTTTAAGCTCAACAAAAACGAAAAAGGAAAACGGTCTTATTTAAGCCAACCATCTGCCAAAACCAGTTTGGCGGATACTTTTTACTGCTTTCTTTTTTTTCGTTTCGTTCTCACTGTTATCGGAAGAAACGAATCAAGTTTGCGTTTCAAAGAATCAAGTTCATGTTTTAAAGAAACAAGTTCGCTTTCAAGGCTTCCTGTCTATGTTGAACGGAGTTAAGTTTCACCATGGATATTTACCAGTCTTTCTATTATCCACGGTTTCACGTCAAAGAATAATGAAGTTTTCGTATGTGTATATTAAGCTTTATCAAAATGAACAAACCTCGTCATCTCCTTCACCGACTGTGAACATGTTTCTGTCAGCTCCTGAAAGCAGCAGCTGCGCCGCGGGTGAGATGCTAGGCATTCCTGTTGGGGTGACTGTGGTCAATGGATGAATGATGAGGGTCTTTAAAAGGTCTTTAATCGCACGACCCCTGAAAAGAAAAATATTCCATTAGCATTCGATGCAAATTTTTCTTCCTTTTCACTGGCCGAAAGCCCACCACGTGACCTGCAAATAACTGCCTACAAATAATGGTCCGCTCATGCGCAATGTTGTCCAACTGTGTTTGGCTTAAGTGTTTGGCTGCAACTAATATTCTGCTCATACGTAAATGAAACCACGATTTTCTCCTTCTTGGAATCGCTCTTGTGTGAAAAATGGCAGAACGCTTCGTTTCCCGAAGATATTCATTAAAAAACAAACTCGGTGATCGAATGATAAAACAATATCGAACTCGAGTTATCGCAAAATACAGTCAAACCTCTTTAATACGGACACCAAAGCGACAGAACCAAGTGTGCGCTTTACAGAGGTGTCCGTATTATAGGGGTAGGGAATGTATGATTATTGGCATTTCTGGGACCAAACAAACTGTCCGTAACAGAGAGGTGTCCGTATTATAGAGGTGTCCGTATTTAACTCGCCGCTTCGCAGCTCTTTGAATATATGAGCCACTATTCACCTCGATTTCAAAGAACAATTGTTAAATATATTATTTCCCTTTTTAAATTTCATAAATTTCGACATTTCAGCTTTCTAGTAAGGAGAAAAAGTAGGGCTAATTATACAAGGAAATACGTAGGACGCGGACGTCTCTTTTAAATAGCACAAAAACTGCCTTTACGTCCTACAAAAACGCGACTTGGCGAAGACGCATTTCAACGCATCTATAAATGTTGTCATTGAGACGCGCCTTATATTAGACGCGTCTTACTTCCCCCCTCCCCCCCCCCCCCCCCCCCTGTATAAATGGCCCTAATGTTGCAAATGAAAAATATCGGGTAAACAACTTACTTGTTATCTTTGATGACCATCAGTCTTGTGGACAGGACATCTGTTTCTCGAAACAAACAAACAAACGTCTGTAACAGCACTACAACAAAGCTGAGAATAAACAAAACAGCATATACGTCAAGTCAGTAAAACTATAATAACGATGATAAAAAAAATGATGAATTTGAACAAAATAACTTAACCGCTTGCTAAAATTTTGCTAAACAATGCCGTGTGAAGCGAGTCAAGCCGTGTCAGTTCTGGTCACTTTTCCGGTCAAAGAGAGCCCAAATTATCAAAAATGTTGTTTATAAGTGCAGCAAATGCATGTGCTTTCTAAACTGGGGCATGCAGAGAAACGGTTGTGGGCAAGAAAGTTACACTTCAACCTTGACTTTTATCTTTCGTTTTGACCGCAGGTTTTCTTCGCCCATATTCTTCTTCTTCGTCTTTTTTAAATATCTGTTTAGATGTTTTTTTCGTCCTTTTTGACTGTGGCAAGATTTTTTTAACGAAAACGTTAAGGATCCCCAAAATATTTTCAGAAAAGTTAGTGCGGCAAGATGATTCCATTCAAAGCAACGGCATATTTTTCTGCAAATATCTCTAGCCTATTTAACAGAATCGCGCACATCCATTCAGATATGGATGTTTAAGGTGATGTTCCTCAAGACGATTTGCAACGACGATTTTTAGCGCGACACAGCCAAGCAACATTGTTGCGTCATTGTTTTGAATAGTTACAACATGGTTCCTTCCACAAATTGCAACGCAGTGTTGCACTAAAAATCGTCGTTGCGAATAGTCCCATGTAACATCACCTTTAGACATCGAAGATACCCGTCTAAACTGATGACGTCACAAGTGGTACAAAGGGCTGTGGCTCCACACGGTACAGTAAGTTGTATGTTACAGTCGGTTGAGGTTTCCCTGCTAAAAAAAGGTCTCTCATGGCAAGAGAAAAATGAGAGGAAGAAAAGAGAATCTCTCCTTCCTCTCAGTTTCCTGTCTTCGTGAGAGACCTTTGCTAACATCGGTTTCAACGGATTTAACTTAAAACTGATGAAAAACCGGCAATAAATTGATTAGTGCCGGTATATTGCATCAAATGGCCCTTATGCATGGTTATGTCCGACGAGAAAATTTCACCACCAAGCCTCATTTGCAAGGAAAATACTCTGCATTTGCACTCTTTGTACCGTGGGTATTCTTTTCAAAGTTGCTGCCCTGTGAATTCTTTTACGCAAAACTTCGTGACATTACAAAACAAGGCTTAGTGATGAAATTTGCTCATTTGACGTAAACACGCATAAGAGCTATTCTCTCTTCTACATCACATAAACGCTTACTCAAGTTCATCTTCTCTGTTGCTTCCTTTTCTTCGAGATGTGGAACGCCTCGGTGAATGGGGCATATATTTCTGAAGTTGGCCGACCATGAAAAGAAAGAGATCTGAAGACTAAAAATGGAAAAAAAGTGTATTTATTACTACATGATTAAAAATGGTACTTGGAATGGAGGTGATGTCAACTGAGGAAATACAAATGTAAATGAAAAGATATGATCATCCCAGTGGTAATTGCAATTAATTTTAAACAATTGCTAATTACCCTAAAAATTTTCAGAAAAAGACAAGAAAATAAATTAACTTTGAATTCACACCAAGACAACATGTGAGCTTTCTTCCTTGAATAGCATAATTACTGTACATGTATGTCCCACCAAGTAACCATTTTAGGTGAGACAATTAACAAATCGACCACAATTTTCCATGGTCTGCACTCTTATAAACCATTGAAACGACGTCATAAGATGTTTAAAACTTGAGAGTGGTGAGTGGTTTCACTGCAAGGTTTTGAACATTTTATGGTGTCATTTCTATGGTCTGTAAGAGTGCAGACCATGGGAAATTGTGGTCAATTTGTTTTTTACAATAACATTATTTTATTTTTAGTTTCCTGCGAAGTTTCTTGGAAAATCATGCATGACATGTTATGTAATTTCTATCATCTATACTCTCACAGAACATAGCTCTCAACCATCAGCGTGCGAGGATGCGCTCAGTTATTGTAAAATACAAAAATGTGAGTCATTCAATTGGATGCATTATACGCTATTACCGAAATTGTGCAGACATGGTTCGTAGACCATTTATAGACTATTGAGGGACAACATACCTTCCAGAAATATTTTTTAAGGTTAAAGCTCTTTTCTGCAGCTGTCTGTAGCTCCTGGATAAGTACAAATGTCTTTTCCATGATGTGAGAATGTAGAATTTCAGTTTTCAGTTGATTGAACAGGAGAAGCAACTGTGAACTACAAGAAAAAAAAAAGAGAAACAGCAGATTGGAAAAATAGTCTGATTAGAATAATAATAAACAACAGTTGTTGAGTGAGGTTTTTGTGAGGAAAAATCAAGGGTGAGGTGTAATTAGCCGTGGCTGAATTTGCTTGTACCCCACCCCCCCCAATCAACAATTCCTGGATCTACCCCTGTAAGTCATTGCTATATAAGGTTATTGTTACTGAGCCACAAAACACTATAATGGTTATTATTATATTGATGTAAATCAGTGTGAGACCTACTTGTCCACTTTGTTGGAAGGCACTGTGGGTGAGGTAGCTGGTGATGACCTTTGACGGTCAAAATACAGAGTAGATTTCTGTAGAGAAAAGAGAATTGATAATTTTTTTATGTCGTACTCAAGAGATGTGATGTACCAAAAAAAAAAAATGAGAAAATTTATAAATCGCTCGACAAAAAGAAATAAATTATACTGAGAAGCTCTTATTCAAGACAAATATCTACTCACTTGCTCATTTTCGAAACAAGTTACAAAAATGTTAGTTTTCAATATTGGAAGATCATAGTACATACTGAAAATTTCAGTGCAATATACTAAAATAAAATACATTTTGAAGTATGCAAGGTCAAATTAATCACTGTCTCACAGAATATATGGGCTAATTAACATATTTTCCACCTTGCAATTTGCATTGCGAATATTTTCTTAAGGAAATGTACTAATAAGGACTGTTGTCTTAAAATCACCATAAGTCCTCTATTAAGCCCCACGAGGGGCTTATTTATTTAAAGCCCATTTGAGGAGGGATTAATAGACATGGGGGGCTTATTTGAGAGGGATGACAATGGTATCAGTTCTCCATAAAGAACTAGAGTGAAAAAGTTCAAGTAAAGACCTCTTAGCTCGTGCAGCTGAGGATCAGAACCAAATCCAAACTTCCACTAATGGTAAATAAACCATCCTGGATTATTCCACAGAAAGTTTTACAGTCGTGATTGATTAATACAGTCTATCATTTATTAGTGAAGAATAATTACGGGAGGGGAGGGGAGAGGGGCTTAGTAATACGTGTATTATTAGAGGGAGGGGGCTTATTTAAGAAGGGGCGGGGGGGACTTAATAGAGGATTTATGGTATAAAACATGACACAGCACCAAAAATTGATTTCCTAGGAAGAGGGACATTGTATGGGATTCACTCCCTTCGCTCCCTTGTTCTTTCTTGTGTAGTGCTAATGGGCCCTTCAGGGGCCATCCCCTGGGCTCAATTTGTGCCCATAAAATGTATCTTCCTGAATTACAGACAAAATGGAAAACCTTACCAAAATGCAGTTATTCCATGTACTTCTTAGGTGAATAAACATGGGTGAATTTTCCGTAAGAATGTATAAATGAAGTTCTGTCACTTCAACATTTTCAGTAGTATGTGCATTGTTATCATCATCAGAGTTGTCTAGCTCTTCTGTTGATTCATTACTATAACTTCGAAACCGGCTTGAGCTGTCATATGGAGACGGTGCTCGTGGTGATGGTGGTCGATAGAGACTAGAGAAATCTGCAGAGTGCTGTCTTTGAAAACTGTTAAAAGAAACTTCAAGTTCCGTGCTACTTGAGCTTGAGTCTAAATCGTACAAGTCCTTGTCAGATTGCTTTCTCCTCTGTCGCGGTGTTGAAGGTCTTTTTCTATGTGCCTGATCCACACTTCCTGCTCTGTATCTATGATTTGAATTGGACTGAGTGACTTGAGATTCATGACCAGGTGGTGGAGGAGGAAGAGGGCGTCGGCTGTTTGGTGACCCAATGCTTGCCTTCACATTACCCACTGATCCAGAATACCCTTTCACATTACCCGCAAGTCCTATGTTTCTCAGATCTGAATCTGAAGCACTGAAGTGAAATCTACTTTGAACGGTAAGTGAATGCTTTGTGCATGGTTGGCTTTCAACTCTGACCATAGATTCTTTTGTTTGAAAAACAGGAGATTTACCATTATCATGTTGAAAGCTTTTAACTCTTAAAACTGGAGAAGTACTGAGGATGGATGCTTGGAGAGCTAGCCTGGATGACAAGCTGTTCTCATTGAAAGGAACACTCACTGACTGGATTGACGATGGAGATGACAATGACGGCTTGCAAATCTTTTTATACTCTACCAAGATGTGCTGGTTCTTTGTTTTCAAGTCTCCCCCAAGAAACTCAGCAACATCATGAATCTGGAAGACAAAATTACAAAAAATAAAACCATTTATTTTTAACTACAGGCGACTCTCTCGTAACGGACATCTCTAAAAGACAAGCAGCTTGGTAAAACAGACACCTAGAGTTGGTCCCGCCCTTTCTTTACTTTCCTTAATGTACTCTTTCTTAATCCCAGATGGAAACCTAGTGCCCATCCCAAAAGTGTCCCTCTTAGAGAGAAATGTTAAGGGATGTTCTAGGTTTGAATTTAAGTGTTTTCTGCAGTGCAACTTGAACAGGAAGTACGAGTAATCTAAAGGCAGAAACATTTCCTGTCTGGTGGAATTGAATCTGGAAATCCACAACCGAATACCTGCTAAGGATATACATGCACCTTGCAAAGCCTAATTGAAAGCACCACATATCGCAAGAAACTAACTGGGTGAATAGGTTAAACTGGACTTCAAAAAATAAATAAATTAATAAAAAATACGAACCACGTACATGAAAATGCTAGCACAGTAAAACATTCAGGAGGTGAACCACAGTCTCTTCTCATTTAACAACGTGAATTTGGAAAACAGAGTCACTTGAATAAAATAACCAACAGTTTTTGTGAGAAAAGTTAGGCGCCAAGAAGTCTAAAATGTTCCTGGACACTAAGGGTTTAACAAACTTCAAAGGCAATTAATATGGTTAAACATTTGTTCAAATTAGTCCCTCTTAAATCACTTTATTCGCAAGAGGACGAATCTGTATTAAAACATTTGGTTTTACATATTTTAAGCTATTTTTATGTTGAATGGTATGCACTCCCTTGGGACGATATAAACAAAACAAAAAGTATTTTACATGTTAAAACGGAAGACGCTGTTGCATTTACTTTCATTTTAATTCGAGATCGATTTCAAACGTATTAAAAACAACGAATTAAAATTGCTGACGGAAATGGGTGAAAAACAAATATCCTTGAAATCTAACGTTATTTGTGAGATTACACTTCTTTATAATCGATAGCTACAAGTTAAAACTTCCATTCAAAATTGTCAGATCCAACGCCTGTTGCCAATTTTCATGTAAATTGCGCTGTTAATTTTACCACAAGCTTTTTTGTTTTCGTAGAACAACAACGTAACTGGGCAAATTCTGAGTAACTAGACGATTTGGATAGAAAATATCGCAGAAACTTCGATGTAGAGATGTCCCATCAGTATGTACGTTGTAAACAGTTGACAAATATCGCTGCTGATAGAGCCAGATTCCTACGTAAACAACAACAACAAAGATCTTGACCAACTTACCAACTCGACAGAAGTAACGCAAGCTAGATCCAATTTGATCTTTATATCTTTCAATGACCTTGGTGGATTTTCTGTAATGTAAAGCATTTCATCGCCAAGCACGGCGAACTGAAACGTTTTGTTAAAGCCATCTGTAACAATCACACAAGGCTCAATTAGTCGAACTCCTTCGTAACGATCTTGCGGAAGTGTTCGCTTTAAAAAGCTGTAAACCTTCTGATGCTTTTGAACTCCGTCTTCAAGACTTGATCCTGCCATGCAGAAAGCTCCAAAAGCACCAAACTCATCGAGAAACTTCCACAAAGCTGGCCATGGTCAGCGATTTTGCTCGCGGCCATAACGAACTGTCACGCGCGCAAGCTGTTTCCATTCTTCTCGTAATGGCCGTACGTCATATGATTGGACCAATGAGACATTGGCAATATTTGCGAGCTTCGCGCGCAATAGTCACGCAAACATACCGTGGAGAAAACTGTTTTTTCATATGACGATTCAATGAAGAAAAATAAGGACAGAATAGTCAGAGTGAGCCGGTTTTTAAATTTTCTGATCGTTAACGGCTTCTTAAATTTGGAAGCTTATAATGCGGACGTTCCATTTATTCTTTATTTGAATGACAATTATTGCAGCTGCGAGAAGAGAGGAATCACAAAACAAAACAAAAGAAGAAAACGTGATAATTTAATACCATTAAAGTGGACGAATCTTGCGCCAATATTCCGCTAGAATTTTTTAAAAGAGGGTCTTCTAATGGATTAACTTGACCGTTGATGCACGATTTGTCATTTTGAAAGCGTCTAGTCGAAATAATAGACATTTGAGTTGGAACCTATTTCGATTAAATTCCCGTCTATGATACACACACACAAAATCACCTGCATCCTCCACAAGCTTTTCAAGTATCAAAACGGGACTAAAACAGGCTTTGCGTCAGCGAACTGGAATTCATTTTCGCAACGAATCCAAGTTTACCTCACCTGTTCCAGAAGTTCAAATTACTTTTCTTTTCTTTTTTTATTTTTCGCAAGTGTTTCACTTTTCTTAACGCTTTAGCTGAGAATGGAATCCATCTGTCGCTTTTTAGTCGAGAACCAGCAAAAAGAAACAAGGCTGGGGTTACGTTCAAACGAGTTTGTGAAAGTTTAGAGAAGCGTCCAGACATATGTTTCAGCTGCTTCCACAGAGATAATATTAGCGTATTTGTTCGATTTAACACCGCATGTGGAAGAAAAATAACCAATAAACGCCGCCTTCGAATAACCGCCGCACCCAATCGGAAGAATTCGGGGTTTATTCCAGGATTATAGGGAAAAATCGGTACAACTTTGTCATCTACATCATTCAAACAATTACGATTCTATCGCAGCAAAAAGAGCGAGACAATCAAACTTTTTTATTTTTGTTTTACTGATTTAAGAAATGGAATTTTGAAATACCGTAAAATTTTCCGAAAATAATCCCCGGGGCTTATATTTTTCAAAGGCCCTTTTTGAGGGGCTCAGTTTTGGAGGGCTTATATTTGGGTTTCAAAATCGATTGGGCTAGCCTTATAGTTGGAAGGAAATTTAGCGTTTTTGCTTTTTTTTACTTTGTATTTGAGGGCAATTTCTAAGCACAAGTCCCCCCCCACCCCCCGGGAGGAGGGGCTTATATTTGGAGGGGCGATTTAACGAAGGGTTTGTTGCGTTACCAGTTTCGGAATTTTACGGTATACAGCGCCCTTGAATAAAAGTCGCATCAAAAAACGCCGCGGCGTTTAATTTCTTTCACTAGACTTAAGCAGTACCTCACCACACCTCAGCATTGTCGTACAGGCGAGCGGCAAACGCACACGCGCGAGGGATAAGACGAAGGACATTTGCCTTGCTCGCTCGCACGTAACATGCTCGCCGGCGCGACCATGTTGAGGGACTGCTAGACTGTAGTGGTATATTCAGTTGGCTCACTAACTAATCCGATCTACTGAAATATTACATAATTGTACGTGGTTCGTTTGCAAATAAATCAAATCAATCAAGAGTCTTCAAAGCCAATCACATTACGGTTTTTGACAGACGACCAGTTCGGCTTAATTGACCAATAAGGACACTAACTAGAGTTTTATGTCAGACAGCATGTTTGAATGTACGTAGTCTGAAAGTCATCGGGTCTCTTTGCTTCTTCGCATCCAAAATGTGATCAAGAAAGCTTTTCTACGCTGCTTTTACTTTCAACCTCGCAAAATAGAACGCCTGCATGATTAGCCTGTACACAAACGTTACTTTCTTTTACTTTTCGAAAATCGACGAGTACGCGAGCGAAGCGAGTGCGCGAGAGTGAGCGCGTAAGGCGAGAACTAATGCCCTTGCGATCAAAAAATCAGACGCAGTTTTAATTTTCATACGCCCCCACGACGATCTCTAAAGAGAAAATAGTGGCTCTTTGAACACGCTACTGAATGATCACACAGGTTACTTTGTACCTTTCCCACCACAGGAAACGACTTTTAATAATTCTCATGATACAACCATAATTAACACTTACTGGACAAGGTTTCGCAAAATATTGTGATTTGTCTGTGGCGAGTAGATCAATTATTTGCCGAAGCCGAAGGCCGAGGCAAACAATTGCCATCTGCGAGACACTGACAAATCACGATATTTTGCGATAACCGAGTTCAATAACTTTTTTATCATTCGATCACCGAGTTTGTTTTTTTTTTTAAGAAAATCGTTGGGAAGCGAAGCGATCTGCCATTTTCACGTAAGGGCGATCGCAAGAAGGAGAATAACACCGTTTCCTTTACGCATAAGCAGAATAGTATTTGCAGCCAAACACTGTTGGACGGCATTGCGCATGAGCAGACCATTATTTGTGGGCAGTTATTTGCGGGTCACGTGGTGAGCTCTCGGCCAATGAAAAGAAAGAAGAATTTGCTTCGAATGATAATAATACTTTATTTACAAAATTGATTTAAAAGTCAACAAAAATCCTACAGAATGATCAGCACAGGTAGACCGAAAAACTAATTCGGGTTTAATCTTCTTTAGGTTACAAGTTGACCATGGGTAGCAGTGCGGAGGTACAATAACCATCACCATCTGCATCATTTCTTGGCGGCGGCATCAGAGATCTGTGTGTCAGTCCCGAAAATAGATCATGGTTACACGGTTCAGTTGTTAACGCTGTCCTGCCTATCTGCCAACCTCGTTCCCAGGGTTCTAGGAGAGAACCTGGGAACGAGGCGAGGTTGCCTAACTGCCTGGTCTCCTGTTTCGCTTTTATTTACACTTTCATATCAGAATATCTTTGATAGACGCAAGAAGCATTCTTTAACGCAGTTAGTGTTGTGTTGTCACACAACACTTCGGTTCCGCGCTTCTCAGAAACGGTTAGGACTGCTATGGAGGCTAGGGTTTAAGATTTACGATAGTGGTCATAAAACCCAAGCTCTGTTTATATGCAGGAAAGCTGTCACGGAAAAGAAGGTTACCCGCCCAACGGAGAAGGTCAACTACAGTGAGCGTTTATATGAGAATAAAAGTTGGCCCCTTTGCCCTAGTTAAGGCTAACAACAGTGCGCGCGCGTGCTTGACCGAGATGGCCCGGCTGGGCGAGCCAAAGTGTTTATATGGAGACAAGTTGGTACGGCTAGGAGGATGGCCCTACGATCGAAAAAGGATGAACCGGCTAGGCGGTGTTTCTCATGTAAACAGCTCGTCAAGTTTGTAGGGAAATGTATGAAAAGTTGGCTCGCCCAGGGCAGCTCCGTAGGCGAGCGATCCTTCTAGTCCACGTTTTTCTTCATATAAACGGGGGCTCACATTTAACAGGGATTTTAATCACTGGTTACTATAATCACAACAACACACAGCGAGCATTCACTGTTATTCCCCGTACAGTCCGACATATTGGACTTTTAAGATCAATTCCAAAAGTGCGAGGGGATAATAACATTTCATAGCATACTGCACAGTGGCTGGCACACCTCAGTAGATTGCTGACTACTGGCTAACAAAATCAAGGACAAGGACGAGGACGAGATTTCACTTGAAGTTTTTTTCGCGTATTTTAAAAAAATATACACCCCGGAAAACTTCTGGGTCCAGTTATTCGAAGGCCGGCGATTAGCGCTAACCTAGGGTTAAATTTTAACCCAGGTCTCTTTTTCCTTTCATCAAAAGCGTTTTCTCGGACAATTTTCTCTATTCTTTTTAGAGTAGCCAATCATCAAATTGTTGACAAAAAGAATTAAACTGAATTTGCTTTTTAAGCTTTTATGTCTGAATTCAAATTTCGAACTAACACTGGGTTATCTTAACCCATCTTTGAACAACCCGGCCCTGGGTACTTTTTTTTCCACCAAAAAAGTTAGCACGGTTATTTTTATTGACGGAGGTTAAGCCCTCTCCCGATCACAAAACGATAAAACTTCTACCATTTGATAACTTGTTTCCGTCACTACAACAATTTGGCTAAAACCCGTATGAGAATTAATGACAACGGCTATCAAGTTTTCCCGCAGAAATGACGATGATGTACTCTCGCGCAATACTTGGTACTAAGACAATCTTGTCCACGCAGTTGTCCTTCTTTTTCGAATCTAAAGGTCTCTACTGACTGAGCTTGGAGCTATGACTCTTGTTATTATACATCGTACTCACTATCTGTCTTCTCATTGGCTAAGAGCCTACAGCTAATTTTGGAAATCAGCGCAACCTAGGGTGCTTACCATTTTACAGAAAAATCCGGTTGGGTTGTCGAAAGCATAATGGTAAACGATTTACCAGTTAACCGCGGAAATACCACATTCGTTACGGTTTGAATCCAAAAAAGGGCGAATTTGTGTTGCGTGAGTCTGGAACCGAGAAGGAACCGAGAAATTAGTTAATGGTAAGCAACATTCCGTTCGGTTCGTACCAACCGGAATGAACGGACTACCTCAAAACGTACTCCTCAATTTTCGGTTGGAATTTCCGAAAAGTGACCTTACCATTTACCTTCCATCCGGAATTTTCGAAATTTTCTGTCAAATGGTAAGCACCCCTACAGATTAGTTAGTTGTCTACCAGCAGATAACTGACTAATCTGTAGGTTGCGCGAGCAATGCATGATTTCCAATAACAATATTAATTCAGGTTCCTTGCGACGAAGTGTTTGTGGTCATTTCCTTCAAAACAATGTATAATAAAACAATTATTGGATGAGGTTTTTGTGATATCCTCAATAATCAAGGTCTCGGTAAGTGTTATCAGCGTCGGCCTTCGGATCGCATGATAACAAGTACCTCGACCTTGATTATTCCGGAAATCACAAAAACCTCATCCAATAATTATTTATAATTACCGTATATTTTTCCCATGTTTTCTCAGGATCATAAGGCTCCCACCGGCTAGCGGGGAAAATGTGTTTATTCCTCTCGTACCAAGAACGCAGAACCACCTTCCCCGCATGTGACTGCAAGAAGAACAGCGAACAGATTAGCGATAACACAAATTTTCCATGAGAAAGATGTTTTTGTCAGTCAGTGACACAGGCGACTCGGAAGAAAAATTCCAAGTACACCCAATAGAAGTCGAACCTGTGAGCTTCTGGTTATTAGTCTACCACTACCACTGAGCGTCAGGAGGGTTATAGGTCATTTCGATAAAAAGTAATTTCGATACAAGTTGTTTCGATACAAGTTTAATCAGTCGAGTTGTAAATAGTTCCACGTACTTGACTTAAAGAACAAAGAATATTCAGCCAAAATGTTTTTCTTGTTCACGCGAAAACTATACTAAGTGAAAGATATTTTTGTGCAATTTGACTGCTTGAGTTCGTCTTAAAACGACTTGTATCGAAAAGACCTGTTTCCTTGAGACTCGTGGGAGTAATTTCATTTCACAGAAAGATGAGTTCATAGAGAACTTGACGGCTGAGTTACATTTTCTGACCGCACAAACAGTCAAGAATTATGACAGACGATAGAGGAGTGATGTGTAAACTATCTCGCCAAGAGTCTGTCCTCTGCGGTATTTCACACGAAAGATACACAAACAACGTTATTGAAAGGCTTGTGCTCAGTATGAAGACGCCAAGTTGGTATGGTATCAGGTCGATCCGCCCAAAAGTCGATTCACCCGAAGTCTTTTCGCCCGGAATGACGTCGATTCGCTCGATGTTAGTATTGGTATAATAAGACTTGGACTGCAAGAAAGCAAGCAATAGGCACGGAACTATGTTTTTATGGGAAAAAGTTGTCCCGGGAAAGAGGGTCACCTTTGGCGAGCGTTTCTATGAGAATAAAGATGACCCCTTTGCCCGAGTCAGCAGCAAGAAAGCATGGCCCGTCTACGAGGGCGCCTAGGCTAGGTGGGTCATTCTTCTAACCGAGACAACTTTTTGTTTCTCATGTAAACCGTTCGTCAAGTTTTGTAAGGAAATGTAGGAAAAGTTGGCTCGCCCGGGACAGGTTTTCTCCATAAACACGGAGGCTACAGCCAGCATACGGGTAAATGGACCATTTTCGATATATTAAAATTCATACTTGGCTCCAAACAAAAGAAATGTATCATTCATTTTTGAGCCTCAAGATGATTTCTTTTGATTTTGATGATTTCTTTCAAGCCTCACAGCCAAGTACAGTGAAACCCCACCTTACGGCCACCTCGGTAATACGGCCATTTTTTTTGGCCGCCTGGCAAAGACCGCCACAAATTTTCTTCTCCAAAAAAAAAAGACCCTCGTTAATACGGTTACCTCGTTAAAACGCCCCAATTTTTTTGGCCCATTGGTGACCGTATTAACGGGGTTCCACTGTATGAATTTTAATATATCGGCATTGGTCTATCGCGACGAAAAAAACGACGCACCGTGCTTCAGATGTTTACGCTTACACAAGAACATGGCGGAGATTGCCATTTTTACGAAAGCAACCGGCTATTATTTCCGGAAAGGTGACTATTGGAGCTTTGACTGGTTCAACTGACCAAAGTAAATAATCATTGTGCTTTTGGGTGTAACAGCAGTTTTACCGACCTCATCTTTTTCCACGGAAGCATCACTTATCATTCTGACATCCTCATGAACATCAAAACTGAAGAGCGGTCCACTTTTGCCGCGAGCCTTGTTGATAATGAAGTCATAGAAAGTGTAATGCTGTAAGATCAGAAAAAAACGCGAACAAAAATTAACAAAAATTAACATGACCAATTACCAACAAATATGTAATAATAATAGAATGGGATTTTTACAAAATAGAATCAGGACATTGTACTCACTATCTGTCTTCTCACTGGCTAACAGTCTACAATTATTTTTGGAAAACGGCGCAACCTACAGATTAGTTAGTTATCTGCGTGCAGATTCGTGACTAATCTGCGGGATGCGCGCGCAATGCATCATTTCCAAGTGCGATGGTGCGATGTTGTGTTTGTCCTTACTTTCTTTAAAACAATGTATAATAAAACAATTATTAGATTCAGTTTTTGTGATATCCAAAATAATCAACGTCTCGGTGAGTGTCATCAGCCTCGACCTTGATTTCGTCGGGTATCGCAAAAGACTCACCCAATAATTTATTAGTATTGTTAGATTTTTTAGGTACATCCAGTTCAGTTTTTCATTTTTTAAAGGATAATTACTTACTTGTGGAATTATAAGATCTTCTTTTACATACATCAAGTTTTCCGTAGTGATAGCTCTACACGAGGAAAAAAAGCGTAAAAAAGTTGTCATCTTCATAACTGCCGAAGAGAGCGTATGTTTGACACAGGTGCTTACCTGAATTCAGTGAAGTCTTTCCTAAGTTGCTCAATGCATTTTTGAAGAAACTGTGAAATTTTATTGCCTTTTTTCATCTGACGATAAGAAATAGCAGAAATATTATCTAACATCGTCATTCCATGATGTTCACAACATTCGCTTAAGGAATGAAAATCAGTCATTTTGTACATTGAACCGTTTGGCTCCGAGTCTTGTATTATTCTAAATTTTGAAACTGTGAATGAAATCCTATAGTGTGACCATTCAAATGAAACCTCTTTAGCAGTACTTTTGCACGGAAGAAGAGGACGGCAAAATGTTTGTGTGTGACAAACGTGACTTGATGATTACTTGTGCGTTTGTTTAAAATTACTGTGTTTTGGTCTTTTATACAAACAGATCAGTTTATAGGAACGTGACGTTTGGCAGAAAAATTTTCCAAACAAAATTAAATTTTCACGATTGTCACACGGGGTTTACCCTTTCCTCTGCTCCCGGGGGAGGGGGGGGGGGGTACTCCCTTATATAAGCTATATAGGTATGTACCGCCCCATCGGGGTAGGGTTTATGCGCCGTTTAGGCCTGAAAACGGGTATACACTTTGCCCATTTTGGTCTGGAATCGGGTATGGTTTTCGAGGGAACTGCGGAGTCTAGGAACGTATTTTATCGTTTCAACTCCAAATGAGTAAGAAAGAAAGAGAAATATGCGAATTCCAAATGAATTTGAATAATTTTTTTGTTTGCACTCTAATCTAAGTAATGATAACATAATTTCTGCCTAAAGGCCAGGTCTGAAAACGGGTATGAATTTCAGAGGTCTGGTCTGAAAAAGGGTGGGGAAAATTACATTTTTTGGTCTGAAATAGGGTCAGGATTTGGAGAACAGGGCGGCACACCCCACCAGGAATTCCCAGGAGCACCCCCCTCCCGGCCCTCTGCTGTCCTACCGCATAAGTTCACTATTCCCTAGCCTGCTTGAGGCCCTCAGATAGTGGGGAAGACAGGGAGCAAAGAAAATCATTTTTACAGCTTGCCATTCGGGCAAGCTGAAGCCAGCATTTACTAGCCCAGACGTCATTTCAACTAGCTCCAAAAACGTTTTGACTAGCAGAATTGATTTCACGGTTCTTCTGTAATTCGAATTCCTGAAAAAACATCACTTGCCCGTCAGGCAAGTGAAAAAAAAGAATTTATTAGCCCGATAGTAAAGCCCTGGGCTATTGGACACTACTTTCTTTGCACGCTGGAAGACGCGAAAGTTGGCGCCTCCTCTCCCCAGTTTCCTCCCGTTTTATTTTCGTCTTCGCACTTTCTCAACGGACCCGACAATCTCGGAGCCTGGAACAGGCTAACTATTCCCCAAATGGAGAATTTGCTCGCAGACTACATGATTTGCTCTTGATAGTGCTCTAGGTTCTATTGAGTAACAAAATAAAAATGTAAACTACTTAAAAATAATTCAGAGTTGTTAATCAGTGATGCCTTTTTTACCTTTAGTGTTCTTCTGTGTCCTGATCCATCCCAATAACTATATGTAATTTCAACACCTTCATCTACAAAAACGCAACAAATTATATGTACCTGATTAACTGAAATAATTAACGTTGACTACGACCAGAGTAACAATACTTAAAAAAATTGGTATTAGAATTTTCTGCCAGGTCGGACAGTTTTGATGATATCTGGGTGACGTAACTATATAACAGTGCTTACTTTTAATTTTCTCCTGCTTCTCAACCCATTCTTGCCGTATGTGTTCTCGCTCTTTTCTTTCCATCTCCTGTCTCAAAAAGAACCACAAAATCCATTAACTGTGTAATCATTTATTTTGAAATATAACCATACCAGACGGCCTCTTCTCCATATGCCACTGGATACCCATTTCCCTGTAAGGAAGAGTTGTACATAGGTACAGGAAGACCACTTTTGTGCCAGCAAAATTACACAGTTGTGAGCCACAGAATACAGAATACCCACCACTGGTAGGTAGAGTTTAACATGTGCATTGGAGGACTATCTCAATGCAAAGTAGAGTACAAGATGGCCAGGGCAGAATTACACATGTGTACAGGATTAATACCCTTATGTAAGACAGAGTTGTAGATGGGCACAGGACAGCCACTTCAAGGTAACTAGAGTTACATTAAATGTAGTGAGGCTGCAAGGTTATGTTTGTCAAAGCCATTAAACGCCATTTATCATTTTAGATTCCTTTTGATAAAATTACAAGGACACACATCTTTTATATAAATTCACAATCTCAAAAGTAAAAATATAATCTGGTTGCTTATGTTTCCTGTGCTTAACCTAGAGACTATTTTTTTTATGTGTGTGCTTTTCAGAACTTAAAAGAAAACATAACCTTTTAAAGTATTTCCCACTCTCACTTGTCATCATTACCTCTCTTTCTCTATCAGGCAAAAATGATGTATCCACATCTGGATTTTTTCCTGGCTTCCTCTTCTTTAAAGGGACAACTGCAAGAAATGAAAAAAAAGCATTAATGTTATCCCGACCATTACGATTACCACCATTACATTTAAGGAAGGAAGCATTTTGAAAACACTGTTAAAGATAGGGTGATAGTGATTTATTGTGAAATCACCTTGGACTGTTAACTTTTAAAAGAGAAAGATTACCAGGTTCAGAATCCTCATCAACCTCCTCCTCATCAAGGTTAAATGATAATGCAGATGAAGTCTTTGCTTTGATTTTCTTCTGCTTCTTTTTCTTACTTTCCCTTTACAAAATAAACAAAAAAGAAATGAGGCACAGATAAACAACCCTTATCATCTAGAACTAAATGATTAATTTGAAATAATTTTTTTAAAAAAAAAAAGCTAGATTTGTTTCAGTCTCTTTTCTTGACGAATGGAAACTACTAATTATTGTGCAAGTCTAGGTGTACAGAGGACATTTATCTCAATGAAGAGACAATATTGCAGGCAAATTTGCCAGAGTTTACAAAGACTCATTGACTCTAAAATCACTCCTCTCTGTAATCAAAGAATAACTTTGAGGAACATAGGGAATTTTTTTTGAGAAAAGAAGGCTAAAACAAAAAAGCCCGTATTATAAACAAAAATTCTGGCATTCCATTATAATGCACATCTCAACATGTTGCTCCAGATTAGCAACTCAGAATTTAATTCAGAATTCAATCATCTGAGCCCTTGCTCACAAAGTGCACAATCCAAATATGAAAGAAGGATCCATTGCTTGAAGAGCAGACCAAGAAAACACAGTTAGTATGTTAATTTTTCATATCTGGGAGCAAGTCTTAGGGCGCCATCTCCTTGGTGTAAACTATTTACAATTTGACTGATCTGGCTGGATAGTTTTGATTTAAAGTGAAATTCTCAACACGGCAGGGACGGTCAGGCCAGTCAGTTCTGACAAATGGGAAGCGTCTGTAGCTATTAGAGTGAAAAAGGCACAAGCATGCCATGCAGAAGACCAGGGGCCAACCAACTATATAAATCATTCTTACAAGTGGTGCTAACTATGACATATGATAACATGAAACAAAAGGAAATCGTATTCTTACCCCTCTGGTTCTTCACTTTTAAGCTTTGCAGCTAGCTGCTTTTCATGTTCCCTGACTAAATCTTCCCGCTTAGCTTTCATTTCATCCAGGGTAACAAGACCTAATAATAACAACAATAAATCAAGTTGCTAAGCCTGCAAAGTTCGAAGCTTTTCAAATTGCATCACGTCCCACAAAGGTGCCTCAAGTTTGGCACACTTCAACCCAGTCAAAAAAATTTGTCCTGACTCCTTGTCAAATTTATCAAGTTAGCCCTCTCCGTGAGATGGCCGTCTTAGAGAGCTGTCTGTCTCACATAACTGTCTACTAAATGAGTGGTGACTTTATTTAAACTCTAAGGGCCCATTTTTGTATCTTTAAGGTTGTTGATAGGGAAAAGTTTTCAAGCTGAAACATATAAACATGACTGCACATATATGCGACAAAATTTTAAAATAGGAACAAAAAGGACACCCTCGTGCTTGAAAAAATCTAACACCTGTCATCAAGGTGCAAAAAATGCCTGCTAGCAAATATTTTTGTACCCAGGCAAATCAATCCAATGGCTATGTTCAAAAATTGTTCTGTGAAAAACTTAAGCACCAGTTTATTCCTGTGAAGGAGTATTTCTCAGCTGGAGTTTCATTTTAATATCATTATTCGCCACAAAATCAAGAAAACAAAACTTAAGCTAACTACAGAATCAGATACATTTCATTCATAAGTACCAAACAATCCCATGGGATGTCAAACCTAATCTTCCGCCAATAAGAACAAAAGCGTGTAAAACATATTGTGTCTCGACCAATCAGAAATACTT
The DNA here is from genome assembly GCA_964035525.1 of Porites cylindrica. Classification (NCBI taxonomy): domain Eukaryota; kingdom Metazoa; phylum Cnidaria; class Anthozoa; order Scleractinia; family Poritidae; genus Porites; species Porites cylindrica. The sequence goes on along the minus strand of OZ037786.1, from coordinate 11,927,234 downwards.
CCAGACTCCGACTTTTTTACATGTTATCTGATAAATATATGTATTCTACCATCCTTCCCTTAAAAAAAAACATAATGGAGACATGGGGAGGGCATGATCGCAGGCTATCTAACACGTAACAAGCAACAACGGCATGGTTTTCAGAATACTAGATACCCAGTAGTCAGAATTTTCATTATTCTCACATGGAAAATTTTTAGTGTAATCTACTGAGAGTTTTCAATATGAGTAATCTCAAGTTCAGGTAATGCCAAGGAAGGTATTTGTGGAAAAATGGTAAGAATTTCTAACTGCCAGTCATCTTGAGTCCTTGACTCGACTGAGTCCTTAATTAGAGATTTTAAAGAATTTGCTCAAGCTCAGAGAATCTGTCCACTACAATACTAATTCTTTATCCAGAAGTGCTTGGCATTTTTGAACAAACATCAGATGCTTTGGGAAGCATTTTATAACAATTTTTGTGGATATTCCTTGAGAGCTGACTCAGGGTCTCAAAACATGACTAGAAAACATTGAGATTTCACTAAATGCCCAAGCTACTTCAAACTCAAGGCAACGTTTAAAATCGCTTGAGATTTCTTAACAAATAACTTATGTTCTTTGAAGAATAAACTGAGATATTTTGTTAAAATTGGACGTGAGTTTCAGATTGCCAGGTATCTAGTAAGGTAAGATTTCCATAAAGCCCCACACATTTATTATGCAAACATGTTCTGACTTTATTCACACCAACTGTTATGTGAAATAGTAAGAGATTGCTGCATGCATAGAGCATATGTGGGGCTGTGAGGAAATCTTTCCCATAGTTATAGTAAACTTTAATTATCATTCATAAAAACAAAAACAAAAATAAAGCAAAGGCAAATTTTAACTGGGGGTAGAATTATTAAACCAAAATATTTACGCACAGCTGTTAACGGAGGATAGGCTTACCAATAGTGCTTGATTTAAGCTGTTGTTCAACCACATCATAGTGCGACGAAAACTTGTTGCTGATGTCGGCAATTTTGTGTTTCTAAAAGAAATTAAATCCCAAAAGACGTCATTTTGTAGGTTGATTGCGAAACTAGCACTAAAATAAGGGAAACTTTTAGAATGAGACACAACATTCAGTTATTCGAAAGAAACTAGTACAATGTAAGAAAAATACATTAAATTGTAGCTTGGAACGGACAATCCACGAAAGTTTCTGTGAATGTCAAAGTTGATGAAACGATCTCAAAAATAACCTCACAGAATCTTACCTCGGATATCTTGTTTTTGGCAGCTTCAATATCAGCCTTCATTTTCTCTCTCTTTTTCATTAGGGCCATAGCCCTGGCTCCTTCTTTTGCGGCTCCCTTGTATTCCGCCATTTTGTCTCCTTCTTGCTTTTTTAGCGCTCGCACTGCCTCTTGGAACTAGTGCCAGTTTTTTCAGAGTGAGAATCCCAAAAAAACGTTTGTGTGTGACTGGAGCCGATTAGAATATCGGCTCCTGGTGTGACAAAAGTGATGTCGTTATTACTTGCGTCTTTTGTAGACTGTTCGCAGTCCCCTATTTTTTCGTGAGATCGTTTCGATATACCGCGTCTTACTGTCACGGGTATCTTGATTTTCATTCTCGCTTCCTCCCATCCGCCCCCGCCCCCTAAGGGACCAGTCATAATTTAAGTTGGAGGGGGGAGTGGAGGAGAAATTGTTTTTTATTCCAAATTTTTTCCAGACCCCCACTAATAGCACCCATGTTTTTTAGGTACCCCCCCTTCAATCATGTTAAAAGATTTAAGGGCCCCCCTTTCTTATACATAATACCCAAATGGTAATAACAAATAACATTTTCTTTACTTTACCGTTCTTACTCACTGTCACTTCCGAATGTGCCAACTAACAACAGAGAAGCACTTCACACTAAACTGAGAAAGAGATTTCACCTAGAGCCTCTCAAACAGCTTATAAAGCAAGGATCTATCAGTGATTGTGTTATAATTGAGATAAGACAAGCCATCGAAAGGTGAGAGGCCGACAGGACCGCTTCAAGGAAGAAAGAAGATAATCAGCCAAAGCTTACTGCTTTTTATATGAGCAGTACATGCTCTAATAGCGAAAACTTGACGGTGACACAGACAGTGAGTCCGCATCAACTTCATCTACAAATAATGATTCGGATAGCGAGATTGCATAACATGACTTTATGCATGTAATCATTTGTTAAAATGCCGATGAAATTGTTTCAGTGTTACACAATAATGGATGTTGTGTTGATGCACCTACTATTTGAGCATTAAATCTTTTTGTAAAAAAATGCTGATTAAATTGTTTTAGTATTACACAATATAGGACTTTGTGTAAAACTGAATCAAAATCAGGTCCTTTAATACTCAAACATCATGCAGCTCAGTAGGGATGCTACTTAAAAGAAACTTGAAGACCCCCCAAGGTCATCTTTTGGCATTTTAAGGCCCCCCATATTCCATCCAAAAAAATTGAAGGCCCCCCAATTTCTCCTCCACCCCCCTCTCCAACTTAAATTATGACTGGTTCCTTATAAAGTAGTTTTGACACTCATGCAAGTTGGCAGCCCGTAACAGAAAGCGCTCGATCTCGCGATGATCTTACGGAAAAATAGAGGACTGTGAACAGTCTACGTCTTTTGTTGCGATCATCGCTTACTGTGTTCTGGTCCAGTTTTACACACGGATCTATTTAGAGGAAGGTCAAATGTGGCGGGAAAATGGGCTCCTGAACATCGTTATTGTTAAGCTTGTCGCTAGTGCCGTCGTCTGCGTAAGTTTGCCAGGGGCACCCCCCCCCCGGGGGGGGGGACTTGAGTTAAATTTTGCTGGGTATGTGCCGCTGGCCTCTTAGGGCCCCTACCCCATTATAGTCGATTCTGTGGCCAATTATAGACCCCATCTTAGTCTCTTTTGGGCAAATGTGTAATTTTCGCGATTCCAATTTAGTCACTTTCTATTAATGTATCTACCTTATATTGAATGAAGAAAACATTACTTTTCACCTACAATACGAACATTCTGGTACGTTTGCTAACCGTAAATATGAAGAACTGTCTTACCCCCAAAATCAGAAAATGTGTGACCCCATTCTAGTAACTCTATTGAAAATGCGAGCCAATAGTCAATCCAGTCGTAAAAATGTGACCCCATCAAGCGGCACATCCCCATTAGCCTCTTATAAGGAAGTACCCCCCCGGGGGGGCATCCAACGACAGTTTCCTCCCAAATACACTGAAAACACTTTTTAGGCTATCCAGAGTACCGTATTTATCCGATTAACCGCCCTGAGAGTTTATTACATTTTTGGACCTTAAGAGTGGGCGCTTAAATTTGCACCATTTTCAGCAAGTGTAGTATGTTTATAATGTTTTGCAACAAAACAGTAAATACTAATACCAAAAGGCGAAGAAATAACAAAGCAAGGTTTCTTTAAAATACTCTGAAGAAAACTCCGTCTTCGGGAAAGTCTTATTAGTACTTATTCAATTTCAATTTCAATATCATTGTTACTCAAGTGGGAGGGTGGGGCTGGGCGCTTATTTGAGTTTGATTGAGAGGGGGAGGGGGTACGGTGGGCGCTTAGTCGAGGCTGGGCGCTTATTAACTTTTTCTGCCTTTAGGATGGGCGCTTATTCGAGGTGAGCGCTAATTCGAGGTTGGGCGGCTTATCTCTGGAAAAGCATTCTAAGCGGCGCTGTAAAATTTGTATCTGTTGGGTCATCCTAGGGGAACTTGAATCTTTTCGAAATTTCAAGGGCTTGAGCATTATTTTCCCGAAAAGTTTAGATGAAATTTGACGTACAGTCGAACCTGTATTAAGCGGTTACTCTCAGGGAATGGCCAAGTGACTGCTTAAAAATATGTAATTTGATTGATTGAACGACGGGATTTGACGTCATTATGACGTAATACTATTTTAATTAGCTGGCAGAACCGAAAAGTGAAATCTGCGCCACGGCGTAAAACATTTTTTATCATTTTTTCCCAGAAAATAGGAGATCCGTTCGAGGAAAAAACTATGTGGCGTTCTAGTTACTTATAGCAAATTTGATATTTTGACGCTTGCTGTGTCATGGATGTTATTTGCACGGATTTTCTTTTAAGTTTTTGCTACGACAAATGTAAGGTTCATGCGTTGGCCTCCCTTCCCCTCTCTCGTTGAGTCTTCCCTCAACCTCTTCGAGAGCCTGTACCGACTGACGGGTGGGTGCACGCTGACATTATATTAATAACTTAATTTCCTCCCATTGATGGGTTTCTAATTTCTGTGGTAATGGAGGCCCTGCTACAAAAATGTGAGCTTAAATCAGACATAACCTTTTTAGTCCGCAGGCGTGAGACTCACTCTTGCGGACTAAAGACATGGATCTTACGCATCACACCTTACTCACAAATCCGATTGATTAAAAATTAGTGGAGTTAGCGCTATATAAATTATGTTATGTTATGTTATGTTAAAAAACTCAAATCAATTTCTCCAAAAACATTCCAAAAAGGGGCTGTCTGTTGACTTCTGTTCTAACTGTATAACAACACGCTTAAATTGTCACATTTTAAATAACTTCGAAAGTGCTCAAAGGTCGTCGGAACATCTTCGTACATTTTCGGCAACGTTCGTAAAACGTCGAAAAATCGTCGGAAATCCCGGTCTTGACAAAACAGGAATAGGGACCTTAAGCAGCTTCGTCGAGGACGAAAACGAGAACGAAATTATGACGTGGCATGCTCTAGGACACTGGGACGAGAACATCGTTTTCGGCGCGAAAATTGAAAGTTAAGCACCCGCGTCTTGTACAAAGACGAAGACGTCAACAAGTGAGGCTCAACAAGTGGTGGTTTTAGTTATGTCGTCGTTTAAAGACATCAGGGATTTTGTTTTTGTTGGATATGCCCACGACATGTTTGATGACGAAGAATTCTGCCTTCTCTATGACTTTTATCAGTCGAAGAATCCGGATTTTCCTTACAACTCGTACGCGTCGTTCGATTTGGGGGAAATGGATCCTGCTGAGTGTTATACCGAGTTTCGAGTCGAGAAATGGCACATTCCCTTGCTGGCAGACAGGCTACAGATTCCCCCAACATTCCAGTGCCCACAGCGTTCCGTTTGCGATGGCATAGAAGGGCTATGTATGCTACTGAAGCGACTGGCTTACCCCTGTCGATACAGTGATATGGTGCACAGATTTGCAAGGCCAGTTCCGGTCTTAAGCATGATAACAAAATTAATACTGTTCTCGATTATGTCTATGACAGGCATGGCCACAGACTAACTCAGTGGAACAATCAAGTTATGGACCCCAACCATTTACAGCAATATGCAGACGTAATTTCAGCTAAAGGCTCTCCCTTGGACAACTGTTTTGGTTTTGTCGATGGTACGGTTCGACCAATAAGTCGCCCAGGACAGCACCAGAGGGCTGTATACAATGGACACAAGAGAGTCCATGCATTAAAATTTCAATCTGTTGCTCTACCGAATGGGTTAATAGGAAACCTATATGGCCCAATAGGTAATAATAATTATAATAATGTATGGAATTATTTATGCATGGTAGTCACTTCAGTTTAAAATTGTTAATTAAAAATAACCCTGAAAAATAAATAGAAAGATGAAGAAAATAAAAAAACTTAAGATGGCAAAAAATTCAAAAGCCGGTTCCTGAAAGGTGGAACAACACTATCCAGGGATAAAACTGTCTTATTACAGTCATAACTTTGTCCTGGGATAAAGTTATGACTGGAATAAGGCAGACTTATCCCTGGAATAGAGTTATTCCACCTTTCAGGAACCGTCCCCTGAAAAAAAGGTCAAAAAGGGTAAAAATCAGGAATCAAGTACTGAAAAAGTCCCATCAAGTGGAGGTGATTGATCTCTTCAGAGATATAATTTTGCAGATTAGAATACTGAATGAATTCTTTTGCAAAGAACTTAAATTTCCATCAGGTTCTCTACTGAGTGTGCACCACAAGGTCACAACCATTGTCCACGCATCTAATTGTTTTCTAAACCTTTCATTTTCAGAAGGTAGAAGACATGATGCAGCTATGTTAGCTGAATCAGGCTTGCTGCAAGATCTCCAGCACCATGCAGTTTCCCCCCATGGCCACCTAATGTGCTTATATGGTGATCCAGCTTACCCGCACAGAGTGCAACTCCAACAACCATTCAGAAATGCTGTTTTAACACCCCAGATGCAAGAGTACAATGCCAGAATGAGTTCTGTGAGGGAATCCGTTGAATGGCTATTTGGGGACATAATGAACTACTTTAAATTCATAGACTTCAAAAAAAATCTTAAAATAGGCTTGAGTAGTATTGGCAAGATGTATATTGTCTGTGCAATTCTGAGAAATGCACTTACATGCCTGTATGGAAATGAAACTTCCAAGTTTTTTGAATTAGACCCACCCTCACTTCATGATTATTTTGCCTGAATGTCACAAATGTACAGAAGCCAGTCAGACTAAACAACTTTAATAATGTTTTTTTACAGCATCACAACATGATGTGACGTAACTAACACAAGTATATAGGCAACAGCAGGCCATTAGCATTTTGTTTACATTAAATAGGAAAGTACCTAATGTCAGAAGTACACTGTAACAAAAACTACCAAACAAATTGTAAATAAACAATGCCTTACAAAGTGATATAATTATGAAGGCTTTTGAATGACAACAAGTTGGGACAAGGAAAAAACCCTTGTCACCTTTACTTCTTAACAACTTTTTCTAGGAGAGCCAACATAGCTTGTGTTTGCTGTGTTTGCTGGCTTACAAACATAGCCTGCAAATTCTGAAGTTGCTGCTGTTGCTGTCTCATCATAGCAGTCATTGCTTCTTGCTCACTCCTTCTTAAATTTAGTTCTTCTTGTTTCATTTGGTGGTCCCTCTCAGATTTGTTCTCCAGAAATTCAAGCATCTCATGTGAGCTGTGCCTTGTTTTTTTCTTCTTTGAAGAAGTTTCTCCCACATCACTTTCCCTGGTTTTAGTCTGAGACATCCTTTCCATTGCCAGTCTTCTAATGTTGTCAGCACTTGCCTTGTCTTGCTCTGCTTTTCTCTTTTTGGTATCTCCAGACTCAATCTCAGCTCTAGCAGCTTTCTCTTTCTCCAAAATTTCTTCCAATAACAAGTCAATTTCTGTTGGTGTAACTTCTATCCCTGAAGCTTTCTCCTCCTCTCTTAACTGCTCTGCTTTTCTGGTTGTCAGAAGTGTGTAGCGATCACGTACGGATCTAGTTGTAACTCTAAACTTTGGAGCTTGGATGCTATTTAAACTGGAGGCAATCTGCTCCCAGGCTTTTGCTCTTTCAACACTTCTAACTTTGTGGGCGTATGGCTCAGTAACCAAAAGCTCTCTACAAAACAAGATGTCATGGTCCTTTGTCCAGACAAAGTTGGTTCTATGAAAAACAACACAAGCCAAAAATTATTTTGACAGCTTCAGTGGTAGATCCATTATTTTTAGACCATTACTACAAAAGATTTACCAGGAATGGAAAAAAATTAAAGGGGGGTGATTCCTATAAGGATATACTGGGAAATTCGAGGTAAATGAGGGTGGCCAGCAAACAAATTCACACACTCTGAATCAACTCTGGAGATTTTGCCAAAAATTCCTTCCATGATCTTTCTATTGAAAATATATTTTTTAGCATCCTGTTTATCACTTAATTACTTATTATTTTGTGTAATATTGTTGAATTTGTCTATCCTCTACCCCCACCCCTCTACCTCTGACACACTTCTAGCATCTCCCCAAGCTTTACTGATGCTATGATATTCCCAGTTTTTTATCATTTTCACTCTTTTTTACCCCCTTGCTCACACAAACCCTCCCAACAAGGAAAACAGGTGTACAAAATAAGGTTACATTTACATCTGAGAAGGGTGATGGGAAGAATAAAGTAATTCAGGTGAATTAAGGCTTACAAATAAACAGACTCCTCAATAGTGGTGTCTGTGACAGAGTATTTTAACAGGGTTCAAAAGTTTAGAGATGGAGAGACACTCACTATTAGGCAGGTACTTTTTAAGTTTATCGAAGGCTGAGGTTTCAATTATATTATTATACCAATATAATTTGTACCTTAGAACTAATGTCAATCTTATGCTGTAGTAATATTGTAGACTAATATTTATGTTTATTTATTACTGATACCCTCCAAGATTAGCTAATGCTACACGCGGGTTGTGTAAATTGTATTTCATATATCTGGTGGAAATAAATAAAAAGTAAAAGGTATGAAACACTTCTTTTCGCTAAAAAGGTTCGCTTTTATATCGTGATAAAAAGAAGCCGAACGAAGTGTGATTTGCGATGTGCGGATCTGGTGATTTCTGGTAAGAATGAGACAAATGAGGGCTCAGTTGAATGACGGATAATATTCCATATCTAGCTAAATTCTAAAGCACAGCTTTGTCAAAAGACCAAAACAACTTGAGCTTACGTGTTTTTTCCCGCGCTTGCTGGTTGCTGTACGTCTATTGCATTCATCTACAAGTGTCAAATAAACAACATTTTAGAGAATTATCAAAACCTTGAACAAAGAGAACAAAATATACAAAGAATATTGCTTGAGAATTAGTTCCTTGTTCGGAAGAATGAGAAAGATCGTCACTTAACGGCAAAATGAAAGATACTTTACTTACGTTCTCACCACAACGAAAAACACTGACACTTGCCGTCCTCGACAACGCCACAAAAACGAAAACGAAATTTCAGACATGCGCACTCCGAAGAAAAGGTGAAATATGACTTCCGGTCGTTCTCGTCTTCGTCCGCGACGAAGCTGCTTAAGGTCTCTAATATCAACGGCTTGCAGCCGATGCATGTGAGGTAAAGATTGTTATATCGTGGCTACTTTCACACGGCACCGGAAAAATTCTCGACCGGCTGAAAAATTGGGCCGGACACTTCGTTCACGCGGAAACATGCAAGATTTTTGCTCTGTTCACTCGTAACTGACGAACCAGGTTGTTAGAGGTTTACTAGCTGCCCACGCGCATAACGCTACTTTAGCAAATCCGAAATGGAGTCTCCCAGCTGTTCATACAACCACGCCTTTGCCGTACGAAAATTATGCGGTTATGGTCAGCCTGGGTTATGGTGTGCCGCACCGCGCTAGTCAAATTTACGACCTTACCAGCTAAAATTTTAAAGTCGATTTTGGCGCTCAAAGTTTTTGAATGGTTACACTAGGGCTCTAAATTTTCGTACGGTTTAACCCACTATTTTTCAACCAGTGGAAAATTCGTCGTGTGAAATGAATTAATCAAAAGAAGTCCGACCCGTTGACATGTGACGAGAGGTCACGTATAAAGTATTTTAACGTTTTGATAATTTTAGTGTATCATTAACACCTATTATCAAATTAATCTCGCACAAAGACATATCCACACAACCGCGAGATAGTGAGGAGTGAGTATTTTAAACATTAAAGCTCGATTCAAAATTGCTTGTTTCCATATGTTCACTTCCACATAAATCTTCCTATTAATTGTTTATGCCATTTGTGCAAACATAAAATGGATTCGCTTCTACTGATATTGGTAAACTGTTTACTCAGGAGTTACTTGAAATTTTTCCTAAACTGAAAAAAAAATCAACTGCTATTTGCAACTTGATTGATTGTTTCTCGCTGTTCTAATCGTCGACGTAAAATTGTTTCAGGTGAGTGAGTAGCCTCGTAAAGGAATTTGAACGACTGGTTTTGTTCAGTTAAGATTAACAAATAATACTTCGTACAATTTTACAACTTCTGAGCCTTTTTACGATACGATGCGTTGACAGTACAACTTAATTTTGACTATCTATCTTTCACAACTGTTAATAATTGTCAGGGTGCTTTTCTCACTTTCCAACCAGCCTCGCAAAGAATTCATATAGTCGTTTTCCCGTGGCTTCGGGGAAGGCCGGTAGGCCCTTGAAGAAAGCGCATCTCGCCGCAAACGTCGCACGCGAGAAAAAAAAAAGCTTAATACAAGGAAGGCGCACTCTAACCCTAAAAACTCGAATTTAGCTGCCAAACATTAAATTTTCATCAAACACTGGTATAACTTTTATTTATTTTCCATTTTATTTCTGTTTATTTGTGTTCCAAATCCTCGTTACGCTTACTTACTATTACGGGCGTAGTTCGAATTGCGAATGGTCTCTTTGTCACTGCTTACTGCAGTAAACGAACATAAATTATCTTAGTTAACAATTCTCTAAGCAGATAGCCTGAGTATTGGGGCTTCCTTAGGAACTAAGGGAGAGAAGATTTTAAGGGACGAAAGGTTAGGGAGAAGAGAAAAAAGAAGTTTCTCTCCTTTCCGTCTTTCTGTCTGCCCTTTTTGTTTCTACTTCTGCGGCCTCCAGAAACGCCTTATACAGTAACTCAGGCTTCTATCCAGGGACGTAGGCTTCTTTCACAGTTTAAAAGAACAGCTACTTGAAACATTCCATTTTAAACAGATATTGCTATAATACTCTCAAAGGATTTTCATTGTACTGCCGAACTGCCGATAATTTTACGTGGCACCTATTCGATCTCTCGTCATTAGCATACGCAGGCTTGCAGATCTGTACAGCACGCAACCTTGCAAGTCACAGACGGCACATCAATTCTAAGATTTTTTTTATTAAGATGTAATGAAAAATAATTTTAATGGTAACGCACATTTGATAATCTGTGCGGAATTCCTTATTAACAACAATTAAAATATAGTTGTTATAAAGCGTGGCTTAGCGCTGGACTGGATAAGAAGTTACTTTTCAAACAGAAAGCAATATGTTGAATATAATGGCCACCCTTCGTTATAAAGAGTATTAAATGATAATATTAATCATTAACAACCGAACATACTTTATTGCTAACAATGCTAACTCTGATGCTAAAATCCTATTCACAATTTATTCACTTTAAAAAAACTTTAAAAAACTCTATTTACAATTCCTTTCGTTTAAAAAAACACTTAGTTTTGATTAGAAAAAAATTCATTTAATTAAACAAAAATTATTCAAATTAAGAACATTTCATTTCAATTAAAACAATTCATTTCCATTGAAAAAAAAAACTCTTTTCAAGGTCAATTGCATTCTTACTAAGAAAATCACTAATGATTATGATTATAATAAGTGCAAAAACGAGCATTATGAGCCTTAGTTTGTATTAAATTTCGTTCAACTAAATATCTATTAGAGCTGCTGAGATAAATACTTTAGATAAATCAAGGACAGAAGTGAAGCTCAATAGAGCACCTGAAAAACTAACCTTTTGAAGACAAAAATTTATTTTTTCTTTCAGAATGGTTGCAAAAGGAATCATTTCTTCTTTCTGCTGTTTTGCTCTCTTTGCATTCATAGCCAAGTCAGTAGATGCAACTGTAAGTGTACTGTCGTTGTTCCCCCTTTTGTAGAATGTCTTAATTACTTTGAAGGTGCGTTGTCCGTTACTCAAGTCGGAGCCTGATGGCCTGATAGAAGCTTAGATCTTTTACCACAGTGGAACCTCGATATAACGAAGGGCCAAGGGACTGGCGAAATGTGTTCTCTAAAACGAGGTTACGCTCGATATAAGGAACTTCTACATACAGAAGTCCTCGGTATGACGAACGGTTTTCCTTACCCCCGTAATAGTTAATGAAAAAGAACCTCTACATAACGAAACCTTAGATTGTAGCGAACACATCTTGTCAGTCCCTTGGCCCTTCGTTATATCTATAGGTTCCACTGTATCGAGGTTCTTTTTTATATATTTTACTGTTACTGGGATAAGGAAAATCGTTCGTTATATCGAGGACTTTGATCGTAATGTAGAGGTTCGTCATATCGAGGTTCCACTGAACCTTAATCATTAAGCATATGTTATCCGGGAACAATCTATCTTTTCTGGCAGAGTAAAGGGTGGCTCGCTGTTTAAGGTGATTTCTTAGTAAAAGAACCTAACATAGATTGTAGATGAAACTTGGTACACTGATGTAACAAGTCAAGAAGAACATAAAAAAGTAATAAAAAGTGGGGGTCACCGTGCTCGTTTTGACATCACAATTCTAACAAACACGGCTATTTAGGACCCTTTGGCAAAATCCGTGCGCAGCCGAAAGCCAGACAAAAAGGAGAGATTTTTTCCATGATGCAAGTGGTATCGCACAGAATTTGACTTAAATGTATTGTTTATCTACTTACGTACCAGAAAAATGCCTTTTAATGCCCTTGTTTTTGCTTTACACCCCAAAGTAGACTTAATTTGGGCCGTTATGGGCTCAATCCGTTCAATTTAGTAAAACTGCCAAAAAAAAACTGAACGTACATGTATGCCAATTTTTTTCACATTGAAAGGACGCACTGTTCTTATTAAAGTCATGAAAGAAAAATGGCGGTCACCATGCTCGTTTTTGCGGAGGAGCTGCAGACAGTGCGCACCACATGCATTTCCTCCGATTATTGAGAGAGGACTGGGGCGTGTTTCAAAATGGCGTGTATGTGGAAGGGGGAAGACGGCAGTGAATAATCCGTTTTTTCAGAATTTACATCGAGATATCACAGTTAGGACGCAGTGTGATAAAGATGGCGCTTAAATGAAAATCAAAGTGAGAAACCACACGTTCAAAGTCCACTATAGAGGTTCTACCTAAGAAAATCGAACTCAGTAACACGCGTATTGCTTACTTTGTGCACATTTCCAACACATCATCATCATCTCTGCAAGAAACAACCACAAACGAAAATTCTAATAGCGTTTCTCTTCAGTCAACTTCATTTTAATAATGTTACTTTGGATTCTCTTTTACGGCGGCCACCTTAATCCAACTAACATGCAAAAGTTTTCCTTTCTGAGCTTACCGTAGTTTTTAACTCATACATTACGTAGATAAATAAATGATTTATTGCATGGTTGATAACCAAAGCTTGTGTCCGGTCAAATAATAGAGGGTGCCCGCCTGATGTGTGGCTCGCATAATTCAGTTTTTACTGTGTCTGCGACTTTCACGTTCCCATAATGCAACTTGGGTTCCCCACTAAATTTTGGATAAGTTTTGTTTTCAGTTTTTCAAGGGACGAATGTTACTGCCAAGAGAAATTGAAAATAGTTCTCTCGCAAAATCTTGAGGGGAAAACAGATTGTATTAAAGAGGCCGTGTCACGGCAGTCCAGTTCATTTTGTTTAATTTTGCAGTTACTCGCCCTCAATCGCTACGGAACTTAAAGTATGCAAAGAAATTACATGTAAATGACAAAATCAGAGATTCGTTACAAAAAAAATATCTCTCCTGAGCGCATTATTTTTGAAGTTGCAAGCAGCAGGGATCAGCTTGGAAAAACTGTTAGGCTGAACGGTTTTCAAAAACCCTAATTTCAATCCGTTTCAATCTTCTTCAGTTTTGCCCATCCGAGGTATCTGTTGTTTCTGTTAGCGGTTATTTTTGTGTTTCTCTTAATTTAACGGGCATTTTGTAGTTTCGTAATTTGGCCGAATTTCGTGACACAGCTCCTTCAAAGGGAACGTGAAAATCACAAATGAAGAAACGACGAACAAGGGGCGGATCCAGGATTTTTTTTAGGAGGGGGTGCACTCGTCTCTTGCTTTACTTCAACACCAATAAACCACATATTTTTTTTTTTGCAGAATACCAGTTGTATTAGAAAGCCGCAGGTCATCTCGGGGGGGGGGGGGGGAGGGGGGTGCGCACCCCCTGCACCCTCCCCTAGATCCGCCCCTGCGAACGGATCTCTCGTGTACATTATTTCGTCTTGTGGTGGCGTCAGCGCCCTAACGTACACTGAAGAAGTTAATCGTCAAAAATTCAGGCCTCCTAACACTGAAACATTTCAAACCTTTTTCTTCAGGAATGTGAGGTAGGACCAGGCCAGGTTTATCAATCAGGCGAGGATTTCATTCTTGGTTGCAGCGCATCCTGTACGTGTGGAGGGCCCTTTTTCTCGTGTAAGCCGTTGTGTCCCCTGGAACAGTGTCCTCCTGGCTCCGAAGCAGTCTACGAGAACAGAGAGGTTGCAGGAACTGACTGCTTTTGCAAAAGTAAGTGATCAATTCCGGCTCTCAAAAAAGTGTTTCAACCCGATTGGATGGCCCTTTTAAACTGCAAGTAGTAGAGTGTTTTTAGTAGGCTGAGAGAGCAGTATATTATGGCGCGAGCATGGGAAGGAGACAGGGAATGAGCTAAGAGGTAAACGCGAGAGGAGGCACCTCTACCATTATCTGCCTCTTTGAGTCCTCGCGCGCAATGCTTATCCGTGCGACATACAGTGGAACCTCTCTTTTGGGACACTTCCATTCAGGGGACCCAAAGTTTGGTCCCGGAAAAACGCTCACATAGTCTTTGTATTTATTACCTCTATTGAAGGGACACCTCTATTCAGGGGATCGGGAAAATGACACTTTTTTAGGGTCCCAAAACCTGGGTTTAACCTCCTTTGAGGGGACACCTTAGCAGTCAAAAAGTGACTCACTCTGGCCACTAAAACGGTTGATCTCTTTAAGATTACGCAAGGTAAACGCTAGCTAATAACAATTATGAAAGCTTTCACAGACAGAACTATCTCACTTAAATCGATGAAATGCACTTGTGTGTGTGAACTTAAAATTTAATGTCGCAGAGGTAAGATGATACAATTTCTTTATGTTGTATTTGTTGGTTTATTATTAACAACCCCCCGCCCAACCTCAAGTCAGGGGACACCTCTATTCAAAGGACACTCGCCTCTGTCCCAAGGGTGTCCCTGTATTCCTTCTTGCTTTAACAAGAGTGTTCATTGTTGTGGCAATTGTGGCCTAAGATGACGCTGAACCTAAAATGGAATTGAAGCCCATTGAAAAATAAAATGAGACGCTTCTCATGTTAATCTTTTGTCTCGTTCTCAGGGATTAAGAACTGTCTTCAACCTTCATTGTAGCTGAGGAGCTAAACTACTAGTGAACAGACATATATAGCATGTCACATATTTTAATCTTTACAATAAGGACTCTACATGTTAAGTTGTTATATCTTTATGAAATTTATCTTGAATAAATTCATGTGAGTATCAAGGAAATACGTGTGGGCTTTCTGTGCAGATCTTAATGGCTTCACTGGTGACGTAAAATCTCGTGAGCTAAAGTTCTAGCAGAGTGAGCTGGGAAGCCTTGCAGAGAATGGCGGGGAGACGCTTTGAATTTTCTGGCGCCATCGGTGCTCGCTTCTCGCGGCAAAGCCAAAAGAAAGAGTCATTAAAATCATAGAATGATCCTGCGCGGAAAAATGCTCTAAACTAATCCTAAACTTATTCTGACATTAATCCTATTTCCAGACCGGGGGTTTTTGAGGTCCCTCTCACTAAAATGTTGAATAACCTTAAAGCCGTTGACCCTTATTCGACCAAAACGGGTTCACTGAGACCTCAGATTATAATCCGCTTATCATGTCAAATACCGTAAACTTACAATCTTATAAGCCGCCCCCACCCCTCAAGTTATAGGCCTATGGCATCAAACAAAAAAAAAAACAAAAATTACGACGGTTTGAAGCTTAAAAGAGTGAGTTAGGAGCTTAAAAGAGCCCTGCTACGTAGCTTAGTCCGGTTACAAGACCGCCCCCATCCCCCCCGTTCATGAGAATCTCGATTGGGTGGTAACTTTGGCGGTTGACGGTAATTCTTTCCAATTTTGAGGGTTGACGATTAAATTTTAGAGCTTTTAACTGTTGACGGTTAAATTTTAGGCCATTTGGCGGCTGATGTATACTTTAATAGCTGTTTTTGTACATTTTAACCATTTTATCGATCTTGAGATAACTTTTCATACAAATCCTTATAATTTGGCTTCCAGTAGGCTGTTGTGATTCTGGGCGGCCTGTGTTTAGATAAGCCTTCTTAAAACCCCTTACGAAGTCAGCTATAAGCCAAAGGCTTATAAGCGGAATTTTACGGTATTACTTTTGGATTACATTTGGATATATCAACGGGCCCAAAGCGAACCCAACAACAAAAGCAGCAACTATAGTTGTAGCAACAAAAACAAAAAAACAAGTCAACAAATTAAAATAAACAGCACCAAAAAATATACATTTGACCACAGCTGATAATAGTCCCTTGTTACTAAGTATTGACTGAATTAGTGGCGCGTGGACTAACTGGACCCCAGCACACGCGCTTTTTTTTTTTTGGAGTTTTTCAGGCGCGCGAAGGCAAGCGCGAAGCGAGCGAAAAGCTCCAGACACGCGCGACGGCGTAAGGTGCGGAAAAAAAAGGCATCACGCGCCATCCTCCGCCGCCCGTGTCTGGCGCTCCTTGCTCGCTTCGCGCTTGCCTTCGCACCCCTAAAAGACGACAAAAAATATAACTCCTGTTCTGCAGGCTACCCCAGCAGGCAAGAAGACACCTGAGCATGTTTGTCTAGATTTGATGACTTGATGATGATTTTTAAGATGGATATTGGTTTCCTTGAGCTTTTGAAAACTGTGTTTTCACTGTCTTGCCATCAAAAATAACAATGCAAACAGTCAAAACAGAAATTCCAGAATCTGAGAAATGAAAGAAGATAAATATACAAAAAGCCTCGCCAAAAATCAGGTCTGTGTGATAATTCATGTGCGAGATATTCGGTAAAACTTTTTACCCAAAGTTATAAGGCTTTGTATGGAGACGCGCGGTGTTTGTGTCCCTTTGAGGGGCACAAATATGGCTGCCGGAAACCAACATGTTTATGGTTTTTCTACTTATGCGTGAATTTATCGCTTGAGAAACTCATAAAGATTAAAGTAATATTTATTCCAAAAGAAGAAATGCTTGAATAGCAAAATTTCAAAAAAATCAGCAACGTTTAATAACCCACATAAGAGCTTTCCCGGCCGCCAGCTAGATGCCGCGTCAAGTAAAAGCTTGGAAATTCAAGCGTCTTATATCGCAAAACGAAGAACCCTTTGGAATCGGAAATTTGTGTAAATAAAGGTTTTGAGGGCTATAATACCTTATGAAAGTAGAAACTCAGAAGAATCGATAGTTTCTTTGTTTGAATTTTGGTGACGTCATGTGAAAACCCCTACAGCGAAACTAAATAGAAAGCATATAAAATAAGCAAAGTGTGATTTATATAGATGCGGCAAAATTAGTTTTTTTTCGAATATCGAAATTCTTGTATCAAATATGAAGGCAAACTAATTAAAACATTAGGGTGCATGAGTGCTCAAGTGTTTGTTGCATTGACTGGAGGAAGCTTTTAGGGTCCATGATCATTTGAAGTGTTTACTGTTGAGAATAATTAACTTGATAAATCATCAATTAAGCAATTGAAGCCTTTTACTTAAAAGTGTTAAATACGTAAAATCAGGAGATTAGGGGCCATCGGCTCCTGCAGAGATATAACTAGATTTGAGCATTTATTGCCATAAATAAGCGCTGTATTAATATTTCACAAATCAAACAACACAACATTTCACGCTACACCGAGACTGGGGAAGTGATTACGAGACGACATGTGAACACTTTCCACCGCCCCACTTGAGAAATTGACAATGTTATTGTTATTATTATAAAAGTAAATTATAATTATCATAAAAATTATCCCAGAATCCTTTGCGGTAATTTTTTAAAAAGCTTTATTACTTTGATAATTTTTACGTAGAAGAGTGTCAGACCACAAGGAGATAACATTTGCCATAAAATATCTTCTCATGTCACATCTAGGGTGATGATGTCATCAGTCACGTGACCATTGCTGAATCAGATTTTTTTGTTGTTGTGACAAGATTTCAATAACGAGTTAAAAACAAATAGCATATTTGAGGTTTGAGGTGTGTTGGGCATTTAAAAATGACCAGTTTACGTCCGGCATTCAAACTTTAAGGGGGTAATGAACATAAGCGAAAAAGTCGGGTGACTGGGCCTAGGACTTTAAAGAGTCAACCTTTCATCACACGGCAGACAAAATTTGCAGGAAAGTAATGTCCTACCTGAAAATTTTTTTCATGACCAAAAGAGGGACATGACGTCATCACTCACGTGGTCAGACAGTCTTGAACGTTTTAGTTCGTTTTTAAAGTACCTTTTTTGTCGTAAATTGGCAAGTTTTTGTTGTTTTTCTCAACAATTCTTTACACTGTATTGTCTCAGAGTAATTATTATTCCATTTTTAAAGCAGAAGCAAACAAAAACTGAGCCAGAAGTTTAAAAGTTGCGTAAAGTGACCGATGTTGCAAGTTAAAATCGAAAAGGAGACCTAGTTTTGAGACTTCTGTAAAATCCTTTCTCAACTTAACTGTTTGTTTGCCGAAATAAATGTTCAACGTTTGTTAAGATAGGATAACTTTCAAAGCTAAAAGGATGTATTTGGCGGCCATATTGTTTTTCTTCATTCCCGGGGAGATATCATGAAGCAGTTATTTTAACCCTAAAAGCCAAATGGCTTGCTAGCCTAACCTAAAACAATGGAAACAATGATAAACAATGTTATGTTAATGTTTTTTCCCGACCGATGAAAAGACATACTGTTCAGTCGGTAGCCACGCGATCCGATAGTTCACAAATTTCTTAAACGTTCCCCGGCATGGACCAAGCTGAAAGAGTATTACTAATGGGTTTATTGTGAGCTTTACGTCTGGCTTCGATTAGTTAAAGATTTAATTCTACACGGAAACCGAAAAAGTCATCCTTGAAAACTGTCAATCGCCATAGAGAAGGAATATATACCTCTTTTAAACTGTCTTTAAACTGTCGTTTATTGGGGTGGTCCAGAGGATATGGTCGTCCACGTTTACTTCTAGCTGATTCGGAGGATGCGGGTCCGAATTCCCTTGATGCAAATTTATCGTAATCTTATTTTTTTCTCTTTGTCATTTTTTTCTTTTTTTACATGTGTGGTGCATAGCTAGTAATATAATGTGGTAAATTGAAAGCAAAAACTGCTGTATGTATCATAGTGTATCTACCGGTATTTTTAGTAAAACTGGACACCGTTATCATTACCCAGTTCAAACGCCGAATTTCACATGTGCCTAATTTAATTCGGAGCCGGTAACTGCTTTGAGATGCGACGTCTGAATCAACCAAATTCGATAGTTTCAAATTAAATACGGCTTTGCCGAATCTGCGAATGAAACAGTCGAATATTCGACTTAGGTTCAACATTTGATTTAGAAGTCGCATTTCACGTGCGCCGAATATAATGCATTAATTATAGAAACCCTTATCCATATTGGATAACAATTGTTTTTTAATAACTGGGAATATTTACAACGAACTGAGTTAAATTATTCGGCACCATTATATCCAACGTCTGAATCAACTGCCGTTTATTTAATTATTTTCATCGACTAAAATAGGTGTTCGGCATTCCACGAAGAAATTCCACGCTTGAAAGGGGCCTAACATGTTTTCAGCTTAGTGGATTGCAGGCTGTTATTGAGTTGTTTTTTCTTTTCAGCAAGGGTAATTCCTATCTCTTTGTAAATCCATTTTATTAATCGGCTTATGGCACGACTTAAGAATCAGCTGTAATAGTTGATTTTACTTCCCCTTTGACATGATTTGTAAATCAAAAAGAGCAATCAATTTTCATCCACGTCTCACTATAACGGAAAACGTCGAACCGTGACTTCGTCGTATGAATTTGCGGCACCGAAGAAAGACGAAAAAGCCAACCTTTTTTGATCAAATTGTTTTAAGGTTTAAACTCGAAGTTTTATATAGTGTAAAATAATTATAATTTACTTTTACCGGTACCACTTGTAATAATAATAATAATAATAATAATAATAATAATAATAATAATAATAATAATAATAATAATAATAATAATAATAATAATAATAAAATAACTTTATTCATAGATTCAAAAAAATAGACTATTTACAGATTCAAGAATATGAATATTAAAATATATACCCTATGTACATTCTTCTTGTGTACGAAAGAGAATTGTCGTAAAATGACAAACTAGTAATAACAATTATAAAAAGCATCAAAAAGTTATTATTAAAAAAAATTAATAATAATAATAATAATAACAACAATTATTAGCGGAGCACCATGGGTAAGAAAATGTGGTAATCTACCCATCCGAGAAAATTTGGTAATCACGTGACCGTACGCCCGACCGTCCGTCCGCACCAAAGGCATACTAATGTCAAATAACTCAATCAACAGGTATGGTAACCCAAATGCAACTCGAGGTTATTTTGGCGGGAAATCGCATAGCCACCCACATCTGTAAAGCAGAGGCAACTAAAGAGTCAATACAGACGAAACCGAAAAGCGGAAATTGTTTCTGTATCCGTGTTTTCTAAAGTATTAAGCTTAGATTAATTGTCATGTCCACACATTTGGAATATAGAGCCAGAGAAAGACAGAGAAAAAGAGGCAGGCAAGCGAAACTCAACTAGAAAAAGGGCAACAGAGATCTAGAGCGAGAGATAAAAAATAAAGGAGACATTTTTTGTTGGAAGAAGAACATTAAAATTTTGTAGCGGCGGTGACTAAATGAGAAATGCTAGCGGCCACCAATGCAAGGGGAAAATGAGCGGCAGTGAAAAAAAAAAAGTGAACGAGAACGCGTACGACATTTCCTCCATAAAAAAGTTTCTGGAAGTTTCACGTTGTGGTCGTGCAAAACAACGGCAAATAAATGTACAAAAAAAGTGTGCTGCACGTGCAAAGTTGCTTTTTTGCTAATTAGACCTATTGTTGTTTTTCTCCGTTCTCCGGCGTTGCCTTCGCCGCTTAGCATTACACGATTCTATATTTTGTTTGAACAAACTAAAAATATTATCGAGAGCTTCGCTTTTAGCCCTGGCTAAATCTATATATTATCATTGTTGTTGTTGTTGTTGTTGCAGTGTCGATGATGATACTTAACTCATCCTTGGGTTTACCTGTCCTCCGACCATCCATTCCAAGTTTATTACAAAGTGCGACAGCTTTGTTCTGTTGTCCCTTGTAATAATCGTCGCACTTTTTAATTCCTATCGCACTTTGTAATAAAATTGTCGCACTTTATGATACTTTCCGTACTTTGTAATAACACATGTCGCACTTTGTAATGAAATAATTGTAAGCTGTCGCACTTTGTAGTAACAGTTGTCGCACTTTGTAATAAACTTGAAATGAGTGGTCGGAGGACCAGTAATCCCAATAATTAGTAATAGCTGACACTGCAGCTTCCCCCGCTTTGTATATTGTCGGTCAATAGTATTCTTGGTCGTTGTGTAGCTCTTTGAAATACACGTACAACGATTCATAATGAAGATTTTCACACATATTCCATACAACTGGTAAGAGAAAAAACAGGAAAAGCAAGGTTCCATGCGTTCCGATCCCCTTGAGTTCGATTTACACAATTTTCGGATCTTAAAACATTCTCATTTTCGAGAATATTTTATTCTCAACCATAGGAAAAGATTTAATTAGAAGTTGGAATTTTTTGCGCTATTTCTCTTTCACTTTTCACATACAGTTCATTTTATTTGCCGGAAAGTAAGCCTTAGAAATTCCTGAAACGGGTTTGATCAATTCACGCTTGCGCGTTCTAGTCCTTTTTATAACTTTATGGAAGGACATCTGCGAGCAAGGAATAAGTTAGCACAGAATTTGATTGTCCGCGAATTTCTGCAGTCGTCCATGGTTCTGCTAGTGATAAGCTAGCCGTTGATTCACTCGTCTTGCTTGTTTGGGACTGAGTCTTATTTCTCCAAGAGAGGGAAAGAGTGTCTGGCAAATTGTGATATACACAGTTGTGAGGAAGTTATAACTTCATCTGCGCTTAACTAGTGTCTTTTGGTCTATAACTTTTAAAACAGCTGCTCCGCCGAGTGTCACTGTAAAACGTAACGCTAAAGGGTATCGAGGTATGATTGTACAATAAATGTCACAAAATCTATATAAGCATGCCTGTTTTACGTCATCCTAATCAACTCTTATTTGCGGGCGGGAACAATAGAAACATCATCATTACCTATCATTCCTCGCGGCCCCTGTTCAAGCAAATCGAGATTTTTTTTCTGGCATATAGTGATTGTATATTTCAGCTGTAAGTACCTTCCTTAATGTACGCGCGAGTTACTAAAGTGCCTCCTTCCCTGGACAAAAATTCCACTCACCATCGCGATTTCCTTTGCCATTGATTCTCAGTTTTGTTTTTGTGGGCCAAGCTGGGCAAGCGCGTTCAAACATTGTGATTTGCATTGAACTCGCCCCCATTCGAAAGATTGACGGAACAGAAAAACCCAAAATCCCTTCGAAGCGTGCATAACGCGCAGCGCGATAAAACGAATTTGGCAAAATGAACATAAATGATCTGAGTTAACAATTCACTAAGCAGATAGCCTGAGTATTGGGGCTTCCGTAGGATCTAAGGGAGAGAAGATTTTAAGGGACGAAAGGTTAGGGGGAAGAGAAAAAAGAAGTCCAGTGATCAACATTCACCGTACCTGATATAATTGGACAACGAGAAGGGTCGAGAGTTTAAGAGTTTGTCGTCATGCATATACAAGTTCGCCTGATTGCAAATATTACTTTCAGATTACACTTGGATATATCAGCGTAGGGCTCATTTTCCTGTTGGGGTCCAAATCCACCCTGACATCAAAGACAACAATTGAGTAAATCAAACAGCACCAAAAAAGATACATTAAATTATGACCACAGCTGATATTCATATAGTGTCTGGTAACTAAGCGTATACTGAATCAGTGAAGGGTCTAATTGGGCCCCAGCAGGCACCACGATGGGCACAAAGATGTTACGTAATAATACTAATTTTGACTTTTTTTCAAGTGAATGATAAATTAACAAAGAACTGAAAAAGTTCTTTTCGATGATTTTTGAGATGGATTTTGATCTCCTTGAGCTAATTGAAGGAAACACCAAAGTATCAACTATTCAGGGAAACTAAATAGAAAGCGTCTAAAATAAAGATCAAAGTGTGATTTGACGTATAGATGCGGCAAGAATTCGTTTGTTTTTTCGAATAAAGAAATTCTTATATGTAAGAACTAATTAAAACCTTTGCGTAACACGTGCTATCTGTTTGGTAAATGTAGGAAGCTTCTACGGTCTTGGATCATTCATATGAAGTATTTAGTGTTGAGAATAAAACATGATAAATCACCAATTTAGCAATAGCCCCTATGCATGATTACGTCAGACGAGTAAATTTCACCAACAAGCCTCGTTTGTGAACAAAATTTTTTGCATTTGCACTTTTTGTGCGTGGGTATTCTTTTCAACTCTACTGCCTTGGGAATTCATTTCTGTGAAACTTCGCTTATTTTTAATTTCAAAATGAGGCTTGGTGGTGAAATTTGCTTGTGTGACGTAAACATGCATAAGGGCTATTGAAGCCCTCTACTTAAAAGAGGTAAATACGTAAAACTGTTTCTTTGTCATGATTACATCAGGAGTTACCTTTTGGAAACTTCACAGTCATGCATGTCCCAACCAAGGAATTGTTTACAGTATTGTTTCTCGCGAGTGTTATTAGATTAGAACCCGGCATATATAGAGGAGTTAAGAATTCATCTTTCGGTGACTTGTAGAATGAAATAAGGCTGACTTCATGGTCTGGATACTTTTGTCTCTAACCTTGACATTGTTTGTTCCTCTCTTACAAAGGGCGATTTGGACAGAGCCCAATACGCATGGAATATGGTCAACCTCGTTTCGTTTGGTTGTCACGTGATTGACCGAGCGTACGTACGCGTCTACAGATTATACGGGTGGGGTAGGGGAGACTATAAAAGGGAAAGGAGGGGTGTCTCAGGCGTGTCTTGGCAAGTCCACATCTTTTATATACGACATTCACAATATGGTCAATTGATTGAACAACAATCGTAGTCTATTTGGTAAGTTTGGTCAAGAAATGAAAAAAATAATAATGTAAAAGATACGGGTATTTAACAATTATTCCACGAGGGCGCGTTGGCTATGAAATGATAGATAGCCAACGAGGCGCGTAGCGCCGAGTTGGCTATAATCATCTCATATCCAATAAGCGCGAGTGGAATAATTGTTTTATTAAAAACGCCCACAAAATCTCGTTGAATCTCCCCGACTAGAACAAACCGGAAAAGACAAGAGACTTCCGCTACTCACATGTCACATGTCTATCAAAACCGTGTCAACGCGCGAACAGACTCTCCTGGACTACATGAATGAAAAATCAAAACATTGTAGCGATGAACATTAGTTTTTTTAAAAACTCATCGGTATTCTAGGATTTTACACAGCAGAACAGCTAAAAAAACCTGGCAGATAATGTGAAGGAAAATAATTTTTATGTGACAGCCGTGGAAATTACTGTGAATTTGGATTTTCGGTGCAGTTATAAAAGCAAGAACAACGGAGAAAAACTATTACCTCGGTCGCTTGTTATGAAGTTGTTTGAAGCCACAAGCTGGTTTTGCTGAACGAGAAAAGAAGCTATACTGCCGCCTCGATTGCTCTAGTGAATGGCTGCATAGCCTGTATTTGTAGCTGGTTACTTGTGATTTATATTCTTGATGTCGGATAAACAAGCCGCAGTTATCTATCGGCGAGTGACTCGATCAGCGAATGGCTTCGCGATCGTGAAGAAACAACACTTGTCTTCTTTCGTAGCTGGTCAAGGTACTTTAGTTCCATGTGTTTTTCGACAAACTTTCAAACAAGCTCTTGTGGCTTTTTTGTTTGTTTTGTCTTTTTTCTTTCGATGAAATTGCATTTCTAGTATTCTAAGAAATGAATTAAAACGATTTGTTTCGGGCGCCGTTCTATCCTCCGCGAAAAAAAAATCCCAGCTAGCTTCAATTTTAAACTGACGCGTACATCGACCATATATGAAGAGCATGGTATAATTAACAATTATTCTTTGAAATCGAGGTGAATAGTGTAAAATATTTACCGAGCCGCGAAAGCGGCGAGGTAAATATTCCCAAAGCCACTATTCACCGAGATTGAGAAGAATAATTGTTTTAGTATATACACACGAAGTGATCTCAACAAAATCAGAAAGGAAACCATTCAAAAGTAGGATTTGATTGACAGATCAAATCACGCGTAAGTTTAAAAATAGATCTTTGCAGAATTTTCAAACATGGCAATTCACAAGTTTACTCATTTCGCAAACAACAGCGTAATGGCTTCAATGGAATCGCTAAAAGTTTGAACTGTTTCCTTACCTGAGAAAAAAAGTAGAGCTGTGTTGTTTTCTGTTGACTCGCCAAGTTTATAGCCAAAAGGGCATGTTGTGTCGTTCTTCGCATGAAGTGCTGACAAAAATGGCGGCTCGGTTGCTCGAGGTAAGAGGTCGTCTTCCTGTATCATTCTTTTTCCTGTTTACTTGAAATGTAGAATTTCTGCAAACATTTCCTTTTAAATTTGTTTGTCATAAATAAACTTCGATTTTTGAGCCAAAATTTTCTTCTTAGAAAACGCTGAGTTCACGAAACGGCTTCTTCTACGCGAATACACGGGAGTTGTAAACAATCCATCGAGCACAAAACTCCTGCTACAGTAAATTGAAAAACGCCGTATTGAATCCTTCCAAGTCTTTTCTTGCCTTAAAAAAAGTCAGCCCTAGGATTTTGTCGACTTTTAAAAGATCGTTCTCTAAAAAAAACGGGAAAAACACCGAGCTCACACATTATCCACTCGCTAGGAGGTGAATATTGTTGAATAGTCCGAGATAGCGAACCAATCAGATTGCTTAAATCACCAAGATCACTGAGTGTGTATATACTAATAGCTCATATACCATAACGGCTAAGCCAATCAAAATGCTAGAATTGCATTATCCAATGATTCAGTTTTTAATAAGTAAATTTAGTCCTATGATCTCTTGGAAGGTGTGGGTTGGTCCCATCGTGACTCTGGATTTTGCGCTGTGGATTCAGGATTCCTGGTACTGGATATGAAAGTTCCTGATTCTTCTCAGTAAAACCGAGGATTCCGAATTCCAATTTTAGCGGGATTTGGGTTCCCTAAGCTGATTTCCGGATTCCGGTTTGCTCTCTGGAAAGATGATTTTTATTCCCAAGATTAAGCTGCCTTGGAAAAAGCTAAGCTTATATTGAATTATTGGAACTGACGAAGGTTTTGGTTCTTGGTTTGATTGCTTGTTGAACCTCGATTCTTCTATGCTGGGTCTGTTTAGTGGTCAGACCAGGATTGATTTTAATAAAATTCCCTGTCTTCGACACATTTGTTTAAAAATACAATGTTTGGTAATTGTAGTACAAAATGAATTTGAAACCCAAATTTAATTGAGATACGAAATGAAACGCTTTACATGTTAACCATTTTTTTCGTGTTTCAACGATTGTAGAATGTGTCGAAGGTTCAGGAGCTAACTTAACCAGGAAAAGAAACAACTAAACTGCAGAGAAACTTGTGACTTATATTGCCTTAATATAAATGGCGTGTATATGTTGTGAAAACTCTCTGAGAGATATAGTAAATAATGAAATTTTAAAGTATATCCAAATCTTGTTAGCTTCGCAATGAGAAAACTCGCACGCTAATTGTTGCTTTAATATATCGCATGAAACATTCCCTAAAGCCCTGTGCTAACGGTCGGAATATCGTTGGCCAACAACTCCCAAAATTGTTGCATGTTACATGCTGCTTAAGGAGTGCACACCCTGTTGCATGGTGTTGCGTGTTGTTGAGAGTTGTTGCGCAACCGGTCAAACCTTTAGCTACGTGCAAACGGACGCAACAACTCCCCCTGGCCAACAACGTTGCGTCTGTTTGCACGGGACTAAAACCACAATAAACAATCTGACTGAATGAGCACCGACACGGTACCCGGAAACCAACGGAAACTGTTCATCTCCTGAGGAGCTCATAAACATTAAAATAATACTTATTCTAATACTAACAATGAGTGTTCAGAGACCAAAATCCCCAAAATAAGTCACTTTTTAAATCTACATGACAGCTCCCTTGACCACCATGTAAATGACGCGTCATGCAAAAGCGTACTCTATCACAAAACCACCGAGAAACCTTTTGAAATGAAAATTTGAATAAATATTAGTTTTTAGCTGCTCGAATACTTCATAAAAGTAATAACTCATGTGGATCGATTATTCTTTAGTTTGAATTTTGATGACGGTTTGGAAAACCAGCAATAAATATCCTACGGTTTTTTGCAGCCTAAATTAAGCTTTTCCTGGCCCTTTTCACAGCTCTCTTTTTCCTTATAACAAAATGATAAGTCACTAAAAATCCTGGAGAAAATTAAGGACGTTAATAGTTTGATATAAAAGGATAGCCATGGCTTTACATGCTTGAGTCATTTTTGTCGCCGTTTCGCTGTGTTCGTTTGTTGTTTTCCTTTTCATTGTGGTTTGCGAGTTTAAATTCTGTCTCCTTTCGCGATAAGAAACAAAACGACTTTAGAAAAACTCCTTGACCACCATCTCTCAGCATTTTTTGTATGTATGCTTTGCCTTACATATTTATCTGAACGGTCGAGGTCCTCGTACATGAATTGAAATGGAGTACAGAGTCTCTTGTGGTATCCAACCACACCTGCTATTCGCTACTAGACATCTATTTTCGTTATTCGCTTTAACAGGCAGCTTCTATCACTAACATTTATCGTCCAACCATTTTCTCCATGTGCAACTGCAAGAGAGTCGGTGTGGATATAACGTGAAGTCATGATCAAAATTGCTTAATATCATATGCTCATTTCTGCATGCATGCATGCATGCATCATCATCATCATCATCATCAGATTCTTTATTTAAACACGATAAAACTTAAAGCACTAAGCTTCTGGGGTCGTGTAAGAACAAGTACAATATAGAACTATAATAAAAAAAATAAGGATAAAATGAGATACAATACACAGCTACAATAAATCTCTAAAAGTAATGCTCGGTACGAATTAGGAATGATACAATATGTATGAGATTTAAAATGAAAAAATGAAATTACTTTAATCATTAATCACTGATGATGGCGGTGACGCCATTTGTACAAACATAAAATGTAAATCAAGTATATTGATTTCATCCAAGTGACTTCATCCAAGTTAATCAACACATTGGGTAATAGAAAATGTATTACCGACTTATTAGTCAGGCTTAATTTCGCGTTTTTCGCGATTGTTAAAAAGATACCCATATAGAAAATCACCGGAAAATGCAGTAAAATTGATTTTTAACATGTAATAGCAAAAACATACACAAGATATGAATCTACAATTACCCACAATATTAACTGATTTTAATGGCCTTGGGTTTTGCAATGAAGTTAATTTGCAAAGATTTCCCATATGGAGTAGAAAATCTAGCTATCATCTTCATCTGAATCGCTAGATTCGTACAAAAAAATACAAAAATAAATATGCGTTTTGCTTTTACAGTTTATCTAGAAATTTTAGAGGTTCAGACGTTTTGAAAAAGATAATGAAGTGGAGAACGCTTAACTTGAATCGCGAAATTTAATGCCCTTTTTTCGTATTTTCCTGTTTAAGTACCGAAAATAAAACTCAGAGAAGTACTGTCTAACCGAAATCGCGAAATTAAATACCAATAGAGTAGTAAGGCAAACAACTGCAATTTGCAGCTTGATTTTTTTTTCTCAATCATGTATCAACCATATTTCTTACGTGCAAATGAGAGAGAGTAAAATGTGGGTATGAGGCCGGGTAGGAACTTTTGAGTTCCCCTCCTCCCTCACTGAAAAGTTGAATAACTCTATAACCGCTCAAACTAATACATACATACTTTATTAGTATTCCCCAGGAGGCTTTTCAATGCTAAACAGCAAAGAACATTATGATAAAAAATGAATAAAATTGTAAAAAGCGATCATTAATTAAATCTCTAGCATGTTTTCATCAGTCACTGTAACCTGCAGTTTCTGTGATCAACATTCATCTTCAAACCATTTCCTCATATACAGGCCATTCAAGGTTGTAGGAGTGGGTATAAGAATAAGTGTGATAAATCAAAGTGTTTGATACCACATGTTCACTCCCACAGAAATTTGGTATAGTAAATGTTTGAGTCCATTTGTGCAAACAAAAACGGTCAATAGATTATAATGAATTGACTTTAACTGACTTAACTTTTTGTTGAAGCCGTTTGATTCATTTCTTACTATCGCTGAGTGCGTGAAGTTTACGTAAGTCACTTCAGGTGAGTGGGATTAATTGCCCTATATCGCCCTTAAAAAAAAAAAACCCTTAAGTCTTGTAACGGGATCGGAATCAGGTAAATACGAATATGTAACTGTATGGCAGTGTTTTACAACATGATCATACTAAGTTTTCATGGGAGTAACTAACACTGAGTCGTGGGTCGCGGGTGTAAAGTCGGTTATACCCTTAGTTCCGTGAGGTTTTAACGGAGAATCCTTTCTAGTGAGTGATGTTAAATAAATAAAAAGTTGCGATAATTGAGAACAATACAACGCCCTCAGTTCCACACCAAAAGCCCAATTCTGAAACGAGTAGCAAAGATATTAACAACAATCAATGTGAAATTTATTACCCGAAAGTAACGTCTTCGAAAATTACTTCTCAACTTCATCTAAGAATCGAATTGAATCCAGTGATTTAACGTTTGAAGAAGTACTTTCGATGTGCGTAAAAAGCGATTTTAAAGAGTGCTTAACGTAACATGAAACAGGATCGAGAAAAATGTCTCTTTTTTGTGATTTTTATCAACTATCAGCCTGTACCAATCATAACAACGGATCAATTTAACAAGAACGTGCGAAAATCTTTGAACTCTGGTACCGTATATACGAAAATGTTTCAACTAAACAACGTCAAGAGTCATTTGTGATTCTATCTCGAAACTTGTCTGAATCCTTCTTTAAATTATGCACGATTTAAAAAATGAATTTCATAAAAGAGCTTTTTCGTTAGTTCAATAACTACACAACAGTTCAAAAACCACACCAGTAGTTCAATGACCACACATTAGTTTTTTTCGTTAGTTCAATAACTACACAACAGTTCAATTACCACACCACAGTAGTTCAATGACCACACATTAGATCATTTAGCGTAAACTATATGTAGCTGCGGGAAAAATAGCCACAACATGAATGTGTAGCGAAAGTAAGTGGTAAATACTCATTTAGCAACGATACAAGAACTGAATTGAGAAATAACGGTTTACTGTTATGTTATTGTCTAGGTGATGACAGTATGAGTTCATCAGTCTGTTTATTAATCTGTTGGATATCACACGCAACTCGTTCACTAGTTATTGAATGGGCGTTATTATCCTAGAGACGATAAAACCATTCAAGACTTTAAAGTCGCCCTAAGATGACTTCAACTTTTTATATAAAAACAGTAAAAATGAAAGAAGCATTTAACGACGACGACCGTGAACATCTTCTCCTAGAGCATCGTTCAGACCCACTTAAAAGACGATTTAAACGTCTCAAACGATTAGCTGAGACGAATTTATGCCTAACTGTCCCAGAAACGAGTGGGAAGTGTCATTGTTTGGTCTTCGTTTTTTTCAGAAAACTCTGTTTCATCAATGTTGCCGTCTACACCAGAAGGCTTTGAAGTCTCAGACGTTAAATGCGTATAGACGACTTCAACGTCTATAGTGTAAAAATGGCCATTATTACTGTCAAGGCACACTAGGTTAGCGGTGTAATCCTGGTAAATTTCCTATTTCTACACGGAAAGAACATATTACCAGTGATTTCTCCTTTTCTCTTTATTTGGGTTTGTAGTCATTAACTCCACGGCATCTGATGATCCTTTTTTGTCAAAAATTATATTTCCAACTTCCAAGCAAATGGTCTCTTTGTCATGTCTTAAATCGCTTCAGGTCTCCATCTGATTACTCGGGAAGGTTTCCATGGACATTTTTCAGTGATTGTATTAAAAAACGAAAATACTGAGCCATTTTGCGCTTGGGTCGCACGTTCGATCACGCAAATTCACTGAGGCCGCAGTTGCGTTTTTGCAAGTGTCCCCGGCTCGGTGTTAGTACGTACCAGAGCACGAATCCTGAAAATTTACAGTGTTTGTTTACGGATGGGGTCTGTAATTCTTCTTCCTTTGTATTTTTTCAGGATGGTTGAAAAAGGAATCATCACCGTCTTTTGCCATTTTGCCCTTCTTGCTTTTATTAGCAAGTCAGTAGACGCTCGCGCTGGCGTAAGTATATACGTCAGTTTTAACCCTTTCTTCTTAATTTTTGTGAATTGCTTTGGAAGCGCGTATTCTTTTACCAAGAGTGGAGACCGATGGCTTGATAGATCGGCTGGATGTCAAAATTCCACGTATAGATTTCTGGCCATTTTTGTGAAACGTCGCGCTGCAAAAGGCAGCAGCTTATAATCAAAGTTTTCCTAACGTAGGGGTGGGAGTGGGGACTCCGAATATCAAATGACGGGGATGACAGAACGGGGGCAAAAATCAAAACCCAAAAAACCCTTAGTCTTCCAGCAAAACCCAAACAAATCACTGGCCAGAAATTAACCCCAATAAAATCCCATGCCGAATTTCCGAGCGTTAAAAAATTCCAGAAAGCAAAATGATGTAACATGTTTACTTTATTTGGTCGTACTTTTTTCGACGGATAACTACGTGGTCGGGATTCGCAGGCACTACCACGAATCTTCAGATTATTTTGAATACAAAAATGTTTCAGGGAATGACTTTTGTTATCTGTTTTACAAACTAAGGACGTTTACGTTGAAACACGCATCATGAAAAAATAAATAAATAAAAATACATAAATAATAATAATAATAATAATAATAATAATAATAATAATAATAATAAAACAACCTAGAAATATAACCAAAACATTTTCCATTTTTTAGTGGGGTATAACAGATGATTGCACTGACTCAGTAACCAACAAGGTTTATAAAGATTGGGAAGTCTTTGTGAAGGATTGTACGGACATCTGTGTTTGCCGCCGTCGCCATATATCGTGCGATGATAAATTTTGTCCTGAGATAGGCAATGTACAATGTCCTCCTCACTCAGTACCAATATACCAAGACCAAGACATAACGCACTTTGGAGTAACATGCAAATGCAAAAGTAAGATATCAAGTACAGCTTAGAAAACGTGTTTTAACCGTTTAACCGAATTGCCCTGCTTGAGACTACAAGAAGTCTCTTTGTAGTCATTAGAGACTTTAAAATCCAAAGAAGGCGAAGGCCCCTTAAACGTCACTTAAAAAGGCAACTCTCGTTCTTTCAATCTTCATCGCGATCATTCCAACTCATTTCCTTAGAACTGAATTTTTGAGAAGCCTAAAAAAGTTCAGAAACAGAAAGAAAATTTCATCATCGCTTGTTTATGTCCTCTATAAAACATAAATAGGGCATTTCCACGTCGTAGTCGTTAGCGACAGTAAGAAAACGTACGAAAATGAGTTACGCAAGTGCAGAGCTTTCGATTTGGTAATTAAACCTATATTCCTTTTTTTGGAAAATCTCGTTGCCGTCGTCCTTGTCGGATCCTAAGGTCCCTAGTCAAGTGGGAAAAATGTCAGTGCGAGAATGAAGGGATCGAGACAAGGAACGGACAAAGAAGCAGAGAGGCTAAGAGGTGTCACGTTCCATCCTCTTAATAGTTTTGCTAAACCCGCATAAAATCTTTAAGGAAGCTATTAGTTTATGCTCTGTTTGTCAATACACCAGTAGCTGATACGTGAAAACTCTTGCACACGTGTTGAACTAGGTACACGTTTCAGCTGCGTGAAATTGTCAAATGTAATGACACTGCAAGCACGCGAAGTGAATGAAAGATACATCTAAGTTGGGCTGGACCAATCAAATCATTTCAAACCAGGCCATTAGCTGTTGAGCTGTCTGCCCACTGATCTCATAAAAGCATTACTTTAGGGGGAGAGGGTGAGTAGTCTAGACGATTTGATGTGTCTCTCTGTTTCAAAAAAAGGACAGAAAATTGCCTTATCAGGGTGAAGGATTAAAAGTGCACTAGCAACCTGGCCCGGTTGCTTTAAAGGTGCTGTCAGAGTTATATAAGCTTCTGTGCTCTTGCCTATCTTGGAATATCAAACAGCTTTCGTGAGCTTACAAATATTGCGAGAACTTTACTCGTAATATTGTCCTTAAATAATATTCTAGAAAAAGATGAGGGTACCTGCGGGGTTCAAGGTTAAATGTGAGTTAGCACTGGACTGTCTTTGAGACTGACATTCGACTTCATTTTTTTGTCCTTGGTACTTGTTTGATGCTGGGTTGATTTCTTGTTTGTTGTTTATGTTTGTACCAATAGTCAAACCAGTGTTTGATGATTTTTGGCAATTGCCAGTTGATTGAATTGTGATGCAAAGGAACACTATTCTCATGTTAATCTTTGTTTTGTTCTCAGTACCTGTAGCCTGTGGCGATCCAACACCGAGCTAGTACAAGCAATATCGGCCCACACTCTGGAACAGCATGTCACATTTTAGATCTAAAAATCTATAAATTAAATAAAAGTGTACATGTTGTTATATGTTTATGAAGTTTATCACCAATAAATGCAACAGTGTAGGAAAAAAAAGAAACATTTGAGTACTAATACGATAAATAGACCAGTTTTGAAATATATAGATTCATTAAATTAAAGCACGTGTTTTCGAAATCGGAAGAGTGAGCGCAGCGAACTAGTGAGATTTCTGATTCAAACTTCGTGATGAGAGTATATCTTAAATCTGGCAATCAATCTGCCTAGAACAACACATAACACCGTTTCAGTATTTATATAATACTCTGAAGACATTCTAACACTAGAAACTCAAATTTGGCGGCTAAACATGCAGGTTAAAAGTGAATTTTTATGCAACATTGCGCACAATGTTTTTTTGCTGTTTTGCAGCCTCGATTAACCATTATTTGCGCCAATTTGTATTTTTCTTTTTCCTTATTACGACGTCAAAAGAGGTTCTAGGTAAAGGTCTTTTTATTAAGTTGGTAACTCGTAACAGTACTTCAACTGACAAACCTAATGTCAACATTGCGCTCATTTCACCCCTTTCTCTTCTTCAGTGTTCGTTTTACGGGTATTTAAAGCTACTTAAAGCTACAGGGACTAACTAATCCCTACTCCCAGTTGCTGACCACATTCAATAACCCTCGAGGGAATTAAGGACGTTAAAATACTGCTGGTTCATGATTTTAGAAGATGAATGTGACTAAATAGCACTCCTTCAATTGCCTGAGAATAATACTCGTTGTGGGTTACCCACGATCAAAAGAACAGCCATGGCTTTAACCGCGGTTTCCTCTATTTTCGTTTATTGTTGTCATCCTTAGATGTCTTGGTTAGCGGGTTGAGCTCGGTACCCCTAAAGTCCCTCCCTTCCCGAGAAGAATAGAAACGTGACTGTGGAAAATCTTGTAGACTAAAATATCTCGCTGTTACATATACGCATGGTTTGCTTTGCATATTAAGTTTAACGCTCGAAGTGTCCATGAGTTCTAACCGACTGTACTACCTGCTCCTAAATACACTGTAATTTTCAGGGAGTTATAATAACTCCTCTAGTGGGGCTAATTTAACTCCTTACAGTGGAGTTATTTTTCGTGGAGTTATTTTAACTCCAAAAAGGAGTTTTAAGAACTCTTTTTCAGGAGTAAAAGTGACCCCAGATATTGAGGAGTTAAAATAACCCCAAAAAAGGAGTTATCCTGTACCTAAAATTTTAACTCCACTTTCAGAGTTAAATTAACTCCAAAAAGAGTAAAAACAACCCCTGTAAGGAGTACAAGTAACCCCATTTCGGAGTAATTTTAACTCCAAGACTGGGAGTAAAAAGAACTCTTTTTCAGGAGTAAAAATGACCCCAAATTCGGAGTTAAATTAGGAGTTAAAATAACCCCAAAAAAGGGGTTATCCTGTACCTAAAATTTTTACTCCATTTTTGGAGTTATAATAACTCCCTAAAAATTACGGTGTATATTATATATGTCAATTAATTTTATGAAATGTCATTTTTTATCATAGATATTTTTCATTAAAGAAAACCAGGGAGGAGCAGCGTGGAAGTCAACAGAAGTAAGTTTATTATTTATTTTATTTCTTGTTTTCTTTTCACTCGCGTTAGAAAGGACTTCCGGTTTTTTTTTGTCCGAGGGGAACCGGTTCTAGTTTTGAAAGGTTCGAGTTTGCGCGGTATCTTTCTCCTTTCAACGGCTCTCTTGGTGAGTGGAGAGGTTTTGATCGGAGCGTGTGCGAAACGGGGACTAATATGAGCCGAGTTTGGCAAGAAATTCTATTTCCACGGTTTGCAAAGTGCCTGGGACATCATTAAGTCCGGGAAGGCTTAAATGGGCGCTCGTTGCTCAAAGAACCGAGCTTCGGGCACAATCCGAGAGACCATCCGGTGGATGGTGTATAACGTCTCTGCCCAGCTCTGCACACGGTGAAGAAGTCTCCAGCAGGCAATAAGGGGCAAATTGGTTAGTTTGGACATAAGAAAAGAGGGCTAACGAAGTTTTTGGCTGTGATTTTTGCCTTGCTGGAGACTTCTAAATTGTGTTGTTATTGCCAGGATGTAATGTGTCCCGCACGAGTTGAACACGGATTTCCCAGAATGCACTGCGAGAAAGGTTAAAAACATGTTTAATATTTGACCATTACAGTGAGACTGTTCTGTTCTTGTGTTTCAGTTTCTACGACGGAGGTGCTGATCTTTGAATAAGCGAGCAACAACGGTGAGTAGCAGGCTTTTTGCCAGGAAAGGTTATGTTACAAAGTCGTGAAAGTGTAGTTCAAATCAAAGTCTGTGGTTTCGTATAGCGAAGGTTGATTTTTGGTCATGTGTCGAGCGACTCTGGAAATTTACTAGGGAACTTAAGATAGAGACGTTTTCGGGGCGACGGCAACTTCAACCGGACGTGACATCATCATTTGTTGGATATTACGCATGCTCGTGCTCACTACCTTGCCGTCGTGGTCCCGTTGGCGACGTGAAACTGGTCTGTGTGGCGTTGTGGCGAAAACGTGAGTATTTAACTTTCATTTTAATCAGGTTTGTTGCGTTTAGCGACCAACATTTTGCAGATTATCGTTCTTAAATTGTCCTTGTTTTCTTTGAGGCACATTTCAAGCTCGATTTCCAAGCTCTGTTATCTAAACTTACATCTTTGAATGTTTCTATGTTTTCATGTCACAGGGTCAAGATCCAACTTGGCAAACAACCAACCGTAAGTGAGCTTGACATGGGACAAAATTTTCCCACGAGCCAAATAAAAGTATCCAGACAAAAAATATGAACTCCGATATTTCAATTATGTGTTTTTAGTTCGCTCTTTTCGTTAGAATATCGTATAAATGAAACGCATTGAAAATTATATAGAATAGTAGGTAATACCATGTACTAACTCGGCGTGGGAATACTGAAATAAAGTTGTTGCCGTTGTTGTTGTTGTTGCATGCAAGTATTTCCCGGAAATTATTTCGGTTCCTTGGTAGCGTTTTAATGTTCCTGTAATTTGCAAGGCTTCGGCAACCCTGTGGAGATCATTTTTTTTCAACACGAAATTCTGCCTTGAACTCAGCTGCATCCCGCATGTTTTTTAGCGTGAACGGATCGTAACTGTCCCGAGGAAAATCGGGATTTTTGGACTCATAATTTTTCCACAAAACGAGAAACTCTTCATCCGATACATGTTGTCTGCATAGCAAATATTTATTCTCTTAATTCTTTATGTGAAGCCATATTTTCCTCTTCGGTATTCTTCTAATTAAAGGCGCCGTCCTTCTGAGTTCACTGCGATCTTAATGTTCTATTTTTGACGGGGAGCGACGGCTGCCTTAGTTCCAGACTTTCTCTGCCAGTCCGGTCGCCGTCGCCCTGAAAACGTCTCCATCTTAAGTTCCCTACTGTGTCCAAAAAGAGCCGCCGTCCTACTGCACAGGCTGAATTGTCGTTCATTTTCAATTTATTGTTGGTATTGCAAGCTAGCTAAATGCTGATCGGATCGCGGAAGAGTAACTATTTTTCCTCAAAGCATGTTAAAGTTCCCGCGCTATAGCACCGTCGCGACGACGAGCGCAATTTATGATTGATTGTCCGGAATGTTCGGTACAATGTTTTTAATCTGCTTTATGCGCCGGTACGGGCGATTATAAAACCATTGCCGGAATGAAACTGATCTAGGGAAAATGATGTAGAAGAGATATATTACTTTTTAAACACGTGTTGAGGAATTTTCTTTAAACAAGGTTTTCCTTTTGTCCTTTTCTTTCAGATGTGGCCGTTGGTTTAACTCGCCACCTCGGAGCTGGAATATTTACTCTCTGAAATGTTTTTATTATCTGTGCTCTGCTGTGGTCAAACACGAAGAAAGCGAAGCGAAACGTCTTGTAAGATAACGTTAATTTAAAACTATTTGCTTGAGCAGTGTTTAGTCTTCGAAAATCGCCTGTATTGAAACTACATCTCTGTAGTTCTCACCTCCTGACCCGTCTTTTGAAATTCAATCCTACGCTCAGTACGGCGATGTAATTGATATGTAACGCAACGTTATTTGGTATCCAGCCCAGAAGTCCCTCAAACGTTAACCCTCATTCAACAAACCGTACTTCTTGTTTGTAACCTTTATCCTTATTTAACCCCAAGCCTTGGCTGAACTTTAGCTATCCACCCTAACCAGCTTAACGTAACACCCTTTTCCTGACAAGGCGAACGTTTAACTCAGTGGATCAACTCATTTGTTATGACCATTGAAATCAGTTGAGACTGCTCGTCTAACCCTAACCCTCCAACCTAACCCTAACCTATTCCTAACCCTAACCCCCAACCTAATCTGATTTCTAACCCTAACCTATCCCTAGTCCTTACCCTAACCTAACCCTAACCCCAACCTTAACCTTAACCCTAACCCTAACTCTTCCTCCCCCTCCCCCCCCCCCTGCTCTTACATTTAGTAGTATACAGTAAGGACTAAGTAATAGGTGCTTTTCGAAGTTAGCCTCAAAAGGCTCTTAGAAATTTTCTGTTTCTTGGAAATTAAGCTGTTTAGGTTCTCAAACATTCGAGGTTCTTATTTTCTTAAGGAAAAAAGACTTTTTGGAAGAATGTTGGTGGTTTTAAATGTTTGTACAAAATATTCATGTTGTTATGTCTAAATGACTGCAATTTAAGCCAATAGAAACTTTTTTTGCCATTAGAATGATTAGTGCACTTTAAGAACTCCACAGCGATCTGTTTTATTATTTCTACTTCATCTGGTTCTTTCAAAATCTTAGCCTGAAGAATTCTGGTGCTTATCTGTGCCTCTCCTCTGTGTCACTATCCCGACATAATAATGAGTGACACGTGCATGTTTTACTGTACAGTATTTTTCAGATGAAATAAAATACTGATTTGCATTGTTTTTGTTGTATTGGGGGCAATTAGAGACTTACTGAAAACTATACACTGTAATTTTCAGGGAGTTATAATAACTCCTCTAGTGGGGCTAATTTAACTCCTTACAGTGGAGTTATTTTTCGTGGAGTTATTTTAACTCCAAAAAGGAGTTTTAAGAACTCTTTTTCAGGAGTAAAAGTGACCCCAGATATTGAGGAGTTAAAATAACCCCAAAAAAGGAGTTATCCTGTACCTAAAATTTTAACTCCACTTTCAGAGTTAAATTAACTCCAAAAAGAGTAAAAACAACCCCTGTAAGGAGTA
This sequence comes from Porites cylindrica, assembly GCA_964035525.1. Classification (NCBI taxonomy): domain Eukaryota; kingdom Metazoa; phylum Cnidaria; class Anthozoa; order Scleractinia; family Poritidae; genus Porites; species Porites cylindrica. Next base: position 11,888,643 of record OZ037786.1, on the reverse strand, counting down.
CAAGTAACCCCATTTCGGAGTAATTTTAACTCCAAGACTGGGAGTAAAAAGAACTCTTTTTCAGGAGTAAAAATGACCCCAAATTCGGAGTTAAATTAGGAGTTAAAATAACCCCAAAAAAGGGGTTATCCTGTACCTAAAATTTTTACTCCATTTTTGGAGTTATAATAACTCCCTAAAAATTACGGTGTAGTTCTTAAAATACTTCTGGTTCATGATTTTAGAGGTCAATGTGACTAATAAGCACTACTCCATTTCCGGAAAATAATAGTCGTTGAGGGTTGCCCACGATCGAAAGAACGGCCATGGCTTTAATCGCGGTTTCCTCTATTTTCTTTTATTGTTGTCATTGTTGTATTGGTTTGGGGGTTGAGCTCGGTACCCCTAAAGTCCCTCCCTTCCCGAGAAGAAAAGAAACGTGACTTTGGAAAATCTCCTAGACTAAAATATTTCTCTGTTATATTTACACATGTTTTGCTTTGCATATTAGGTTTAACGCTCGAAGTGTGTATGAGTTCTAGTGTATCATACTTGAAGGGGAAATCCGATCACACCCACGACCGCACAGCAACTTTTCGCCACTAAACCTCTATTTTCATTAGTCCCTATAACCTACAGCTTCTGTGATCAACATTCATCTTCCAACCATTTTTCTCAGATACTAAAGCAAGATTGTAGAAGAGAGTGTAAAAATAAGCGTGGTAAATCATTTAAAAGTGCGTGATACCATATGTTCATTTCCACAGAAATTTATTATGTAAATGTTTGACGCCATTTGTGCAAACAAGAAATGTTAATAGATTATAATGATTTGACTTAACCTTTTTACTGACGAGGCAATCGGAAAATTATAGGACAGAAAATTAATACTGTATTGAAATTTGATTCATTTTCTTACTATCGTCGAGTGCGGGAAGTTTACGTAAATCACTTAAGGTGAGTAGGTTGAATTGCCTTATATCGCAATGTTTTTTTTTACCTGAGATAAAAAAAAGAAAAATCTTAAATCTTGTAACTAGATCGGAACCCGGTAAATACGAATATATTACTGCACCATAACAATTTGTTCGTATCACCGAAGGGCAGTGTTTTACAACATGATCATTCCAAGCTTCAATCAGTACTGCCTCTCCAAACTATGTGATGACTGTATGAGTAAGTTCTGTTTATTAATCTGTCGGATATCACACGCAACTAGTTTTAACTAGTTTTAACAATAAATAATTACTTAAAACTAATTATTGATTTGGCGTTGTTATTTTAGAGACGATAAAATCGACCTAAGATGACTTCAACTTCTTATATAAAAATATTGTTAGAGCTTAAATTAAAAAAAGTTGTATATGTTGTTATATCTTTATGAAGTTTATCACCAATAAATTCAACAGTGTATAGATGTATAGATTCATTTATGGAACGTGCTTGCGTACGGAAATTAAGTACGTGTTTTTTAATCGAAGGAGTGGGATTTCTGATACAAAAACAACGAGTGTGTGAATACCGTACAAACACATACTAAAACGTTCATCATTCTATTAGCCTTTTATGATTTTAAATCTTTTGACCGTACTACAAATAACATAAATTTGATATAGAAATCGATAGTTGCGGTAGCATTCATTATGCATTCATTATGGGGCGGGGGGCAGGGCATGTTCTTTAAAGGGGAGAAATTTTTTCATATCCCCCCTCATCATACAGAATTTTTTGGCATCCCCCCTCTCTTGACTACTCTAGTCTTTAGGAGAAAAGTAAAATATGGGCAATAAGATGAAATGGTTAATGTTTAAAATAGAAAACTAAAAACGAAAGGTAACCAACGTTTCACAGATTTAAGTATTTCTGGTATAAAGCGTAATACAGCAAAGTTGTAAGAGATCAAAGCTAACTGCATGTGCCTCACTGGGAAAAGCATACCAGGGCCATGTGGCAGCTTAGATTCAATAATAAAATGCAACCATGCCTTGATAACGGGTTAAATTTGCGACCAGGGGCCCGTTTCTCGAAAGTCCCGATAATTAACGGGCCCAGTATTCTGTCTCCGTTTACATTAAAGATCGAGGTTTCAATAATTTTGCATCTAACCTGATAAAACTATCTGTTAATGAATCAAAATGGAGTAGTTTGTCTACCAGGACCCGCGCTCTTATTCTTTAAATTTCGATTTGAATATTCGATTTTGGGCCCGAAAAGTTGCCGGGACAATCGAGAAACGGGCTCCTGGGCCCGGTTGCGTAACAATTACGGGTATACGTACGTGTATTTGCATTAATTACTTAATTGGTCCACTTAGGGAATTCAGTTAAGTGTCTGCACTTACGATTTTTGTAAGTGTTTACATAATGATGTTTTACTCTGATCATAGTGTTGTTGTGTGCAAGTTAAACTGCCTAAAGCCACCACCTTCAAAAGTCCTTGTTAATTACCGAACTAACAGTAATCTTCACTCTGATAAGTCCAGCGATCGAGAGCGTCTTGGTTTAGTCGCTAAAAGTGAGAAGCGTCGCCTGGAGAGAATGTTTCGGAATTCCCACCTTACTGTTCATAGACAACTTTTCATGCTAGATTCAGTAAAGTCAGATTATTTCAAAGCCAAAATTGACCAAGTAGGTAACCACAGGCTATTTAAAACTATTATCGACTGTTCACCTCAGGATCACCGGTTTTACCAACCATCTATGATTCTCTGGATTCCTTGTCTGAAAATTTCAATGACTCTTATATGTACCTAGGACTCGGAACCTCAGGAGTGAGTTACAGGGAATTTCTAAAGATCATGCTATACCTGTAGCTAATGACTCTGTTAGATGTTCTCACTTATTTTCGAAGTTTGATTCGCTCCTGTGTTTGAAGGGCTACTTTATGTTGAAGATCAGTCACCACAAACTGATTTTCGCGTACATGGCCGTACATGGAATTTATTTGCACTTTTAGTTGTAGAAGAACAAGAAGTAGTCAAAAGAAAAATTAAATTAATATTACAAAGAAGGTTATTACATATGTTAATTTCGGTTGAAGCGACGGGCAAATGTTATACTTACAATTTGTGTTCCGTATGCGGCTAGTAAGCTTCGATGTGCGATCGCGGTGGTGACACTTTTGAAATGTAGGTTGCGTAAAGAACTGCTAGCTTTTTAAATAACTTGTCACCTGATCTATTTTTGCCGCGTTGCGCAACGATAATGAAATATTCACGTAAAAATTGACAAACGGCTTGAAAAATGCAAATCACAGTTCGAGATCTTAAGTTGTGATACGGTTAAACAAATTATCAGATCAGTTTCGAGCAAGTCTTGTTCACTCGATCCAGTACTAAATCACATTCTAAAGAATCACCTCGACGCCATAGGTCCAGTTATAACAGTTATTGTCAACGAATCTTCAACCTCTGGTGAATTCCCATCTGCGCTTAAACGATCTTTGATTCTTTCAGTCCTGACGGAAGAAGCCAGATCTCGACAAGGATGTTTTAAAAAATTACCGACCTGTAGCCAATATAACTTTCCCAGTAAAAGTCATTAAGAAGGCTGTCGCAGTTCAGACACATTCATACTCGGAGGAAAATCTATTAATGCCTTCTATGCAATCCGCCTATCGTAAACATCTCTCCACCGAGATTGCCCTTCTGCAAGTAATAAATGACGTCCTTAGGACTGAATATTGTCGGCAAGAACTTGTTTTATTGTTGCTTGATTTGTCAGCTGCATTTGACACCCTAGACCATACTATACTTTTGGATAGGCTGAGTAGATACTTCGGTTTTTCCCACACAGTGCTAAGATGGTTTTCCTCTTATCTTACTGGTCGGATACAATCTGTTACTATAACACAACATCTAGCAGTTCGAAGATTAGAACGTGGAATTCCTCAGGGGTCGATACTCGGTCCTCTCCTGTTTATTCTTTATACAGCACCTATTCAAGACATAATCTCTGCTCATAACCTAGATTGTATGTTCTACGCAGATGACTCTCAGCTCTACATAACTATTGACCCTCATGATCAACGTCCCGTCCTCAATACCCTTCAGAACTGTATTTGTGAAATCATAGAATGGAACACCATCAATAAGTTAGTGTGCAATCCTAGTAAAACAAAGGTCATTTAGTTTAGTTCTCGTTTCGTCAAGAATCCAATTCTCAGTGATTTTTTGATTGGCAACGCTAGAGTACAACCATCAGACAGAGTTTGTAATCTTGGTGTCAACCAAGAGAGAGCTCATTCTTAGTCATCATATAAATAAAAAAAAAAAAGGCTATGCTAGCGATTCGATTCATTGGCAGATTGAGGAAGTATCTGAGCAAGGATCAACTAGCTATCAACTTAACATGGTGGTCAATGCTTTGTTACGTCACGCTTGTATTATTATTATTATTATTATTATTATTATTATTATTGCTGCATGCAAAAGAAATTGAGGGCGTTGCATAAAACGTTTTTTTACGGCAAAAATAGCACGTAAATATACGAGACCAATGTAGGTCCCGTATCCTTACTGTTTGTACCAAAGTTAACCAGATCTGTTACTGAGAAGTGATAAAAAAGGTTTTTTCTTCAGACACGTAATTCCGTTCTAATGCGCTTTGTTAACCTCTGATGTACACTTTTTAAAGTGTAAAAAAAGCCGTCGTTAAGAAAAAAGAAGAACAACAAACATTTCCTGTTGATATTAAAGTAAAATAACGAAAGCAAGGAAACTTAATTTGAATTAGTCTTAAAAGTATCGAAACGACTTGACACTTTCTTTACACTCACCTTGAGCAAAATCAATAAAGTATTATAACAAAGTTACGTTTAACCTTAAGTGAGCCCTTAAGTTAGAGATTGCTAAGTGTGTTCCATGCAACAACCGTAATATAAGTGTACCCATAACGGATTATTAAGTAACCTCCGTAAGTGAGCACTTAAGCGCAGGTTTTATGCAACCGGGCCTTGGACTAGCAAAGAACAAGCCCAACTGAAAAGAAACGAACAAAAAAAGCCAACAAAAAGGCGGATGAAAAGTTATACAACTGGTGCTAATAAAAGGCATTGAATGGCTTGATCAGTTAAGCACAAAAAGAAAAGGAAATTTACAAGTCAGCCTAGCTCTGAAGAAAGTTCAAAAGAGGACATGGCAGTTAATTCAATATTTTTGATTATTAAGGCCAAATTACCAGCTAGAGCATTGAATCACCAGGAGAGAAAAAAAATGAATACAAAATTTGTTATGCATCGGGTCAAATTCACCTTGGTTCAAGCTTGTTTTCCTTTTACCAGGGAATGATAAGGACCATGAAAATGAGTTTTTGCATAACAAAAATATAATTTGACATCAGTACCACTTTGCCAACTCCACGGAAGTCTTCAGGTTCCGTCATGAAAACTATGCATAGAAAATATAGTCTTAGTCAGCTACCGACTACGGCTTAATACAAGGTCGGATAGCTTCCTACCGACATTGTAGTCTTCGCTCGATATCCTTTAAGGACACCGCAATGAGAATTTCCATTCTTTGAAGCTTTCTAAAGATTTTCCACTAATGGGAGCTTGCATATGATCAGACTTTTGATTACAGAACTGTGCTCGACCTGTAGTCAAGTATATCATTCCGTGATGGCAGCGTAACTCAGTGGAACAACAACAACAAATCAAATATTACTGATCATTTGCACTCCCTCTAAGCTTCGAAAATTGACTTAAATCGTTCGAACATAGACAGTGATGACTTAATCATAACTTTAAAAGCTTTGGAAGTGAGAAAGGTGGGTTGATTTTGATGATAATGATGGTGATGAAGGTAATAATGATGATGATGACAATGATGATAATGATAACGGAGCAGTGACATCATTAATGAAAGCAGGATAAAAGTAAAGGCTGTTATGTAACGAAAATATAGATATGGATAGAGTACTAAAGGACATGGCAGTTTTGTGCATTAATAATAAAAACATCCTTCATTGAACAAAAAAATAAGGATCTTAACTTGTGTACATGTAGCGGTTTTCCAAATACCTCATCTTCCATACCATCTAAAAAAACTGGCATCCCTTCCTCCCTTTAGAATTTTACGATCCCCCTTTTCTCTTCAAAAAATGTTAAGACCCCCCCCCCTTAAAAATCACCTGCCCCTTCCCCCCTGTGGTATACATAATGAATGCAGCCTAATGGAAAATTGGTGACTACTAGGACGAGATTTGACTTGGATTTTTTCTTTGTCAATTCTCAAAAAGATTGACACCCCGGAAAGCTTCATTGTACTTTTTTTCACCAGAAAAGTAACGGAACTGTTACTTTTATTCAAGGACTTTACGCCCTTTCCCGAGCTCAAAATTATGAAACTTCTAATATTTGTTGACTTTTTTCCGCAACTACGGCATTCTAAAATCGGCTAAATCCCGAACTTGACGGCGGCTAGGAAGTATTCCCACCAAAATGACGCTGGTTCACGCGGACGCAAAACGTCGTGTTGAAAGTCTCTATATACTACATAGGGCAAATAGAACAAGTAAGTTAGGAACCGGGCGGCGCCAATATGGTCAAATTGGATCAATTTTGGTTTCTGGGAAACTGCCCATCTAGCTATTCCTCCCCTAAGCCAGCAGTTTGCTCTAAGCGGGAAGTAAGTGATAATGTTGACTTAGGGGAGGGGTGGGTGGTCAGATTCCCAGAAACCTACATTGATCCGCCAAATTATTGCGCATCGAGTTCAGGTTCAAAGAGGTTAAACAACGTTATGTGAAAAATGAAGAAATATAGAGAAATCGGGATAAATTTAGCGGAAACTTATTATATACACTCTAAGACTTAAATATAAGGAGTCATTCCTTCTTTTGTGCACTTTTCATTCTTACAATCTTCATTTTTTGTATAAAATTACCAACCACGCAAAAATAAATACAACTAAAATTTTACCAAGCAAACTAGAGCAATTCGGATTTCACTGTTCTTTCTCATTTTATTTATATAGTGCGGATTATGTAATAGGTACATAGATATATATGTATAAAGGTGAGTATGTTTATTTACATTTTTTGAGTACCGTATAATACTTGAAAACTCATTCGAACGCATTTCGTACATGAAAACTTGAATTAACGAGCAGAAACAAACAAACAAACAAACAAGCAAAAAACCGTCGTATACTAGATAAATTTGTAATGTTCTCGTTATCAAAGCCATCCCGTCTCTCTACGCGTTATCATAAACCTTTGGTGTATACGTATAAAGTAGTTTTAATTGAATTGCTATATTATTATAGTATTTCGGCTTTAATGCCAGGAGGGCTTCTACAGAAAATTGACAGGTCATATTGACTTTTATCTGGAGAGCTGCCAAAAGAAAAAGGAAACAAATACAAAGAACAACTTGATGCACACCTACTAAACGAGATTACATGTATTAGGGACTGACCATTAGAAAAGTTATGGCGGAGGGTGGGGGGCTTTTGGGGAATTTTCCAGCCGCAGGAATTTTTTTTTCGTTATCAAATTCCTTGTATGGATTATTTTTAGACCGTAGCATGAATATTTTTTGGGATTAATTGGCATGCATAATTTTTTTCATTTAATTTTCCCTTGCGCCAATATTTTGTTGTACTTCGCCCGCCCCCCCCCCCCCCCATAAGTTTTCTAATGGTCCGCTCCTTAGATCACACAGTTTTTCTTCTGTAATAATTATCCAAGGTAATGACGATGCGTACCAGTGAAGCACAGGCGTTCTTATAGGTAGACAACTGACTGGGACTTGGTTTGATTGTTTTTTTTTTTTGCAGCTTTCCAGTCCACAACATCTTGACGGTCAATTCATTTCGTTAATGTCCAGATGCATTTACCTGCCAGTAATGCTAAAGAAATTGACCAATATATATAGTAAAAGAACAGGAGTTTAAACATTCAAACCACTGAGCAGGGAAGCTGTCAGTCGAAAGTGGAAAAATGTTTCCATGCAAAAGTACTATCGCTTTAGGTGCGTAGTAGTCATCGCTATAAATACCGATATAAATAAATTGAATTATCAAAGGTATTTAACTTGAAGTTTTATCGCGACATGGTCCTAAATCAACAAAATCCGGACTTTAATCTGAATAGAATACATGTATAAACCCGCAATATTTTAAGCGAAAACATCCACTTTGAGAATTGTACTAGACTGAGCTATCGCGCTAACTTACATCACTCGCGGGCTATCTAACCAGTCTCATTCAGTTCTTCAGGAAGAGAATAAAAGATGTCTGTGAGCAAGCTGAAACGTTTGCAACACATTACATGACTTGCTAATTGTACCTTTGCAGTTCACATTTCTGGACTGCTTAATTTACTCATCAAGTTCAGATTTCATTCTTTAATTAGTTAATGTCTACAACATGTTCATTGACCCTCTAGAATAGTACCCATCATTCGTCTGCCCAAGATCAATATCATTTCCAGTCCCCACGTGCTTCTTGTGGGCCAGATATCCATTTGTGTAATACTCATCTGCCTTTTCTCTCTCCTCTGCCCCTGTCTCGATGCGGGTTTTTGGAAGCTGCTGATTCTCCCTTTCGACTCCCTCCATGATCTTTTGTCCCGCATAAGTGACCAGTCCGAAAAAGATGAATCCAAATGCTATGATACCTGCAGACGCACCCCATAGCGCTGCGGTCATAGGGACGATGATAAGGGCGCTAACTAAGGCCACAGTGTCTAGGAGATAGATCAAACCAGCCAGAACCTGGCGATGAAAATTACTACCGATAACTGAACCCAGAGGAGCGCCCAACACAACAATTGGTACGCACACGGCAAGGTAATAATACGCGTCTGCAGAGATGTCTTGCTGCATCACCTGGCGCCAGTAGAATCCCACCACAGTGTTAATCGCCATTAGGACAACGGATGTTGGTGTCGCTGTCTTTTCACTGACACGAAAGAGAAGCGTTAGAACGCTGAAACTGCATATGTCTACACCACTTCCAGCGATAGCAGAGAAGATTCCACCAATGAGGCCAGTGAAGGAAAGGACGATTAGCTTCCACAGATTTATTTGTGGGATGACTTTATAGGTCTTACGCTTGTGGTATAAGTTAAGAAGGAATAAGGCAAACGCAAAAGAGAACCAGACACTTACAAATCCTATTTTCTTCTGAGGTGGGGAAAGGTTAGGATCGATGAATTCCAGACCAATAGCCATACCAATCAAGCCTCCGATTGAACAGAATATGATGGAGTGCCATTCCAATTGTACGCGCATCCAAAAGATGGTGAAAGCCGCTGCCGTCATACCGCAGGACTGGATCATCAGCGAAAAGTCACGTGCTATTGAGGGTGGAATATTGAAAGCAAGGGTCATGACTGGAAAAGCGACCGCGCCTCCCCCTTCGCTGGTCATTCCTGAGAAGAGAAGTTGAGAAAAACGTTTTAAGTAGAGATCTAAAACCATTATAAACAAGTTACAATAAAAAACGGTACGTGCAATCATAATCAACGAATCACAAGGAAAAACCAAATGTTAAAAAGTTAGAAATAGAACTGGTAGAAATGAAGATGGTTAATTTGGGGTGATCAATTGGCCAAACTACTGAAACAAACAAACAAACAAACAAACAAACAAGCCCGAAAAACACTTTATTTGAGTGTTAACGTATTTAGTACGAAAGTACTAATTAGGGAGACTATTTTTTTACGTCTTCTTCTGGAGATAGGCTGCCATTTTAAGCGATTACCCGAGCCGCTCCAAGGTCTAGCGGTTTGAAGGACGAAGTCGGTATCCTCGCTTTCCTGTTATTTTAAGACCTTGAGTTTTTTCTACCCCGGAAATCGCTTCCTCGCCCTCCCGTTCTACAGTCAAGAGCTCTACCGAATAAACTAATCCTGCCGCGGTAAAACAATCGGGGAGATTTTTTTACTTGGCTCTGTTTTGAAGGTACAGGGAGGTGAACCTGAAAATGTGTTCTCCTTACCTGCAATCATAGATCCAAAAATCATGGTAATGGAGATGAAATATCTTTCTCCAAACAAGCTGAAAAAGTCGTATTTGATGGCGCAGCTCCACCACAAAACTTGATAAAATACAAACGGAATGGCCACACCCAGCAGACGGCGGTGCTGCACGAGGATTCTCTCGATCAAGGGCGCGTTTGGATCAAGTTTCTCCAGGGCCTGAGTCTGAGTTGCATTTAACGCCTGACCTGAGGAATAGCACGGGAAAATGGTTGCTATTAGAAATAATTATCATATGATCATTTTCCTGGTGCCCAGACTTCAGTGCGTGTACAAAAAAAATATATTTTTTCAATGTAGTCTAAGAGAAAAGAGCGGAGGCGTGCAGTTATTAAGCTTATACTATATCATAAAATGAACACACGCTGCGTTTGAAACCGCCACGACTCTATGGTATGTTAAATAGTAAATTCTTTCTAGTGCAAATTAAATTGTTTACCCAGGAGTACCCAGGAGCACAGTACCAAAAGGTTGATGAACAAGTCTTCCTGCGTTCCAGATCAAATTGGAATTCTTGGAAACATTTTTTTGGCATGGGGTGGAGGTGGGGGGTAGGGTTAGGAGTGGTAGGGGTGTTGAGGAAAGGGGTTAGGGAAGAACTGGGTTGTTTACCATTTACAGGGGCAAACCGGTTGGTCCACGGTTTAGGCAAAGGGGATGCAAAATTCAGGACTTGTAAATGTCGCCCCGGAATTGCGTATACCATTTGTACGAATCAGTTACATTCACCGAAAAATGACCGCGAAGACCTGAAACTGGTATCAACGATGGCTTTTAATAAATGAAACACAAATTTCTGTTTGGAATATTCCGTCCGGAAAAAAACAGGACTACCTTTTCAGATGTTCCGTTCTTCCCGGAAATTTTCCACTGGAACGACCAAAAAAGTCATGTTCCATTCACTTTCCAACCGGATTTTTTGCGATCTTTTTGTAAATGGTAAACAAGCCCGGGTTCTGGTCGGGAAAACGTCTTTCGAAGCGTGAAAAACAAACCAAAAAAATAATAATAAGATTAAAACAAATAATCTAACAAAGAAACAAAAACTAAGACAAGGCTAGACCTTCAGGATACAAATATGGGCCTCGTGGCTGGATATAGTTAGCCCAACCTAGATGTATCAATGTATAACTAGTTGTATCAGTTTATGCAAGGTGAAGATTACCTTCTAAGAAATATTTCTTAAACCATTCTCTTGGTGTTCTGCGTGGTTTCTTAACTTTTGCATTCACGCCTGGCATAGTCTGAAACAAACGAACAAAACCCATGTCACACTTAAAATGTATTATTTGTGTTCCTGGGTTTCATTGAAAAAAAAAAAAAAAAAAACGGTCCTTTTGTCGAGTTCCTTGCACGAGGGACGAATGTAACTATTACTCGCCAAACTGGGTAAGATTCTGATGTGGCATGTCAATAAGTTGACTGTCATGACTGTCATAGTTCTTATTTCACTTGGTTGGCTCCACCATTGGGCAGCCAAAAGCGAATCCGTGTGCTCTGATAGGCCATCTTACAGGGCGTGATGGGCTTATATAATCCGCTCGGAATTGCCTTCTTTGTTCTCATAAAACTTTGCGTCTTGGTCTTTGAAAATGCAGAAAAGAACTTGGTTGAAATTCAGCCAAATTGACCGACCAGACCAGCTTGACCAGTACTCCAAGCCCATTTTTCAGTGACAGTTGTGACATAAAAATTCCAGTTTTACCAATATCGTTTATACCCAAGTTTGCCTTGTTTAATGGGTTTAACTTTAACTCTGCCGGTTAATGTCTGTTTTAGTAACCTTGGGAACAATTAGATTTTGAGATCTTTCTCCCATTCAGAGATAGGAAGAGACCCACTCACTCCGACTTCAGCTGGCTGACGTCACAGCAGCCATGTTGGTTTTATCAGAGAAAAGGGCTTCCCTTCTTTGGGAACTATACTCATATATTTCATGAAAATTCTGCGAAAGAAACTTCTTAATTGTTTTGCCCTGTCTTTAACCTGGCCGACTTGTGACAAGGTTGCTAACCAAGAATAGAGCAAAATGAAAGATGCCGTGAATTTTAGTGTAGGCTGAAAAGTTTCAGTTTGCTTTTAACGAGTCCTCGAGACGTAAGCTGCGAATCATTTTGGTGGTAATTCATAATTATTATAATCTCAGCTCAAGGAACCTTATTTGGATTTCAATGCCATAGTTTTAATTCAAATTTACACCAGTGCTTACTCTAAAATTTAGGTCAAAGCAATATATATTTTAAATGATCATTAAAATAATAAATAATTTTTATTCTGTGTTGTTAGTCTTGTTAGTAGCCTCATTAATGGCGCCATAAAAATAATTGAATAAAAATAAATAAATAAATAAAATGCCTTTGTTTCAAGACTTTCTTTCATTAATAACTCATTAATTTTTAAGCCATTAACTAGTAGCTAATGACTCAGCTTATTTCCTCTCTCTCCTGATCACTTAATTATCATTCACTCTCTTTTCCTATATTGCCGCAGTAAAGATTTCAAGCTACTGGAACCTAATGCTTCGATTTTCTGCTGTGTTTATAACAGGACTGAGCTATCTAAACAAGCCTCCTAGTTTGTTTTTTCTTTCAGGAGTCAGTTAGAAAAAACTTGTTTTGGGGAAGAAGTTTTGTGAAGGACAGTTTAGCCAACCTTTTGATTGCTAAAAAATTCTCGAGTACATATTACAATCTCAAAATATTTTCTATAAATACTACTAAGGCGAGATGCAATATTCTTTTGTTAGAGACTGTGCGTCAATAATGTATTGTTATTCAACTTATTTTGCAGGTATTGGCTTTTGAATGTGGTCAAGCCTGAATTCCAATGTAATATTGGTTTGCTTCGAGAAAAATGCCGGCTAAGCAAAAGTTTGATGATGCCTTTTGTAGGGCTTAATAAATAAAACCGATTTTTCTTTTAATTCAAAAAATATATAAACATATAGATGAGGCTTATAAATGTAACAAGGGAGAAGTGAAGTGACCGACATACTTTATAGTTGTCAACCCTCATTTCCTTTGCAGTTAAGCTATTTCCTGTGCAACAAGTTCAATATATTTAAATGATAAAATTGTGCGGCAATTAGTTATCCAAGCGTCGATATCATTGTGACGTAACGTGACTAAGCGATATGAGCAATATATATGGCAAGTCTGCGGCGTAAAGAAAAAAATTATGAGCGGCAAATCTATCCTTTCCTTTTATTCTTTGACGTTAACGATTTTATTGACTAATTGGACCTTAAACCTGTCGTTCATTCAACATAAAAATTGTGCAAAAAAGAATAAAAATAGGTTAATGGTTTTTAGGTTGTTGCGGCTTTGTATCAATGTGGTTTCTTCAACCACGAGAACAATACAAATTTTTTGTCTGATTTTCAGACTGAAATGTAAACCTTTTGGCAAAAGTACAAAGACATCAAGCATGACCAAGGAAGGCTTAAGTTTTAGTGATCAGTTAAGGTGTTTACTCCAAGATCCTGATCAAGGAAAATAACAGTTCAGGTTAGCGATTCAGTGGAGTATCCGTTTCAGCGCAAGTAAAGTGGGGTAGTTAGCCTTGATTGCCCGATATTCCAAAAGCGTGCTGATATTGAAACATCATCCTGTATCGGTAAAAATCTGAGCAAATAAATAAAAAGTATATTTTCCTTCTCTGTTTTATTGCTTGGTTTGCACGATTTTCTAATTATAATGTTAGGCTCTCGTGAATAATGCTCGCGCAAAAACGATCGGGGCGGGCAACTTTCATATGATTGTTAAAAAGTACCCCAGCTGAGGCGAAAACAGAAACTTTAAACCAAAGACGTCCTTAAAACTCCTTGTGTATCCTTTGGCTGTACAAATTCGAATGGTCGATCTTAGGTCATCAAACTCAGGGTACTTTTCAAAAATTGTTACTAGCTAGATAATGTGCAAGGATTTTACCTTTCGTGCTTAATTATATCTCGTAAGTTAAGCTTAGCAGATTTTGCACCACCCTATTTCAGTAAATTTAGCATAAGGCCGAGATTAAAGAACGAATGTCACAAAGTATAACTTTTTTAAAGCAAAATTGATGTACAATGACGGAACGAAAGGTAGAGGTTGCAAAGAAATGGTGAACACAAATTTTAAAATGTGGCTATGCACTAGCGAAGTTTTTCAAAATTTATTTAATATATATATATTTTTTAAAATTGAAGATCTATTGCGAAGTAAAGAAAAAAATTAATAAAATAAAAGAGGGAAATAAAATAGAATCTTACTTGTTCTTCTGGCATTTTGTTTTCCCTGTTGTAAGACCTCCAAGGTGCGTGATGTCCGAGAGTTGGCGAATGCGGTGCATGTCTCTGGTTGTAAATTCCATCTCCTTTGAAGTCAATTGCAACCTCACCGTTAACTGCTCTGTTATTTGAGTCCATCGCAGTTTTCGTTCTTTTGGAAAACGAAAGCGTCACCTGAAAAAATAAAAATATACCATATCCTTTAGGCTGGCTCTGGTAAAAGTTGGTAAAGAACTCTAACTAGCGAACGGCTTCGCCAATTGGCCTTCTCTTTTTTTTTATCAACTTCTATTAAAGCAGGAGTCTTAATTAAACTCCTCCAGGATGTAAAAAGGGGAAAAAAGAAGAGGAAGAAGTAACGATAAGAGGAAGAAAAGGAGATGAGTAAATATTTGCCGCTAATAAATCATTTACATACAAGGACATTTCTCTACAAGCCTTCAATCCTACATTACATAACTCACTTAGGCAAAACGGGTCTGTAAGAAGTGCTGATTTGGTAAGGAAAGAAAGAAAATATGTCATCACTGGCAACTAAGTCATAAGAAATGGCAATATAATTGATTCTTAGTTGAAACAAAGACAGCATACTTTCAGTGATAAAGCATTTTAAGAAAAACAAATAAGCTTCAGCTTCTTATATCTACCTGTAATGCTGTTCCTGGCCGGCTAAGTAGCAGATATGTAATGAATTGCCCGGGCGATATATCATTTGCTTTAACGTATTTTTTCAACAAAACGATCAAAAAGCATTTTATTGTTTCCGTTTCTATTTGCGTCACAGACATAAATCAACGGACATTGATTGTCTTTAATCTCACATAGACGCATGTCAAAGAAAAGGCTTGGGGCGGCCCGCGGTGTATTTCTGCAGTGTCACTAGATAGCAAAAAGGTGTTCCATAAAACTTTTTCCATCGACACTTTTTCATTAGGCTGATAATTAACAAAACAAAGTGTAATGACCAAGAAGGAAGGTAGTACAGCTCTCATATTCCCAAGTAACTCTTTCGTGTTTTCAGGAGGCACTTTCATCTTTGCTGGAGGCCTTTGAGGAACATTATCTCGGAAGCTAAATATTATTGGTCAATACGTCGAGTGCTTCGTTATTTTATCAAACAATAAAACATGCCATTATTGCGTCATTTCTGAAAATGCATGTTTGTACACAGACTCCTTCACCATAAATGCTCCAAGCTTAAGATTTGAATGATAATCGAACTGTAACGGTCGTGATCATCTTCAGTGTGTCCTTCTTTTTTTCCAAGAAATCTTAAATAATATTCTTCGGTCTTGAAGGACATGGGTGAAGTTGCAATCGGACCACAAAAGTAACAAGTCTCTATTTTCTGAATTAAATATATTCTGTATCTACAGCTTAAAATAACTTAAGATGACTTAAGATTGCATTCCCCATGCCAATATAATGATTGCCTGCGAAACCTCTTTCTTGGCATTCTTTTCTTTTTGGCTACTAGTGGGCAACAAATAGAAATTATCTATTTTAAAACTGTTTGTCTTTTTGCCAAACAGTTTCGTGTCATCTCACAGAACTCTGGATTTAACAAGTTGACCAGAACACTCATTTTATAAACAATTTACTTAGGAAGCTATTGTTGAACTTCCAGTAAGGTTTACATCACTCCTCGCCCCCTCCACCCCCTTCAAAGGAAAAAATAAAAAACAAAACAAAACAAAACAAAACAAAACAATAAAACACAATTAAACAACTCAACGTACCCTGCAGCAAATGGAGGAAGTTATAGACATGTTTCATTGTATATCTTGACTTTTGCAGATTATTTTTAACGTTTCTTACCACATTTTGACGTCATAGTTCGAGAAACTATGTTTGGATCAGGAGGCAGGATAAGATATTTCATTTTATTTTTTTAAAAGACCATAGATTGTCGAGTCATTACTGAACACTGTACGTTTCTGCAAAGAACTCGGTGGCAACGTTTGAGATAACATGTACAGTGAAATGATTCCGAGCAGCACTAAAGCAAAACAGTTCAGCCGTTGAGCTTTGAACTTTATCAAGTAGCATCAAGCTGACTCCTTCCAATATTCTCGATCACAATACACAGCTAGCATAAGTGAAAAACTTTGAAGCTCGTGTGGTTTTCCTTGACACGTTTTTTCTCTGAAGTGTTCATCGTGACATTGGCATTGGCAACTGTTTCAGATCTTGGTTCCGGCAAAATGGCTGGCGCGCGTATCTATGACTGACGCACTCAAGTCAAGTGCTGGCTTTCACTCTCTTAAGTCTGTGGTTGAAAGTCTGAGAGCCAGTAACCTACTTCCGTCTCGATCCATCCCTCTGTTAATTTTTTTTAGTGGAAAGAGGAAACATTGGTCGTCTGTGTGGGCGAGTTTAAGGTAACCTAAGAGAGCTGCATGTAAAATAAATCTATGAATCACACTACTTTGTTTGTTTGCTTGCTTCTTTGTTGAGAATTGTAAAAATCAAAGTTCAATTATTATTATAGTATCTCACAAACATTTCTTCATGATAATGTCGGTAATGTGTTTGAATGCTTTCACATCGATCGGCAGTTGGCTTGTGTTAAAGTCAAACTCCGCTTAACGGACACACGCTTAATGCGGACTCCTCATTCAGTATTACGGACAATTTCCTTTATTTTCCCCTCGGAAAAAAAGCCCTAACAGTTGTTAATACGAACACTCCGTTAGTACGGACACTTTCGATGGCCCCTCAGTGTCCGTATTAACGGGATTTATGACTGTATTTGGAATGAGCGTGAAATATACGCAAGGAAGTTTTTTTTTGTAATTATTATAGTGCTTTTCCATGCAAATAAAGCGTCATCTCGGATGAGTGAATCTTTTCTTAAACAAAATTATTTTATCAGCATCTTGCCAGTGACATGCTGTTCAATTATAATAAATATGACACAAAATATATAATGCTACTGAGATTAACACTTTGAGGTAGAAACATACAAATAATTATAACAATTTTTTAAGAAGTTCAATGAAACCTGACATAAACCAGGGTGTAAAGTTATTTTTAAAAAGGGGCTGCAGGGTCAAGGCTGGCTCGTTCATTTTGTTAACATCACTAATTACTCTTCTTTATGCGCTATGGAACTTAACGTTAGAGCGATTTTCGTATGATCTTGAAAAATGTTTTCGTTAAGTGTGTTATCAGCCAATGGATGAAAAGATCAAAACATGGACTCTTCGTTTTGCCCCCAAGGAAAGCCTTAATGTGGAGAACGCATTGTTCAATTAGCCAGTCGCGTTGTAGTACGACGTAGTAGTATCAAACAACGTTACAAACAACAGACATGAACTTTGAAAAACTGTCAGGCTAACAAATTTTTAAAAACCTGCCTGTGCAATTTCAGCCCTTTTAACCTTCTTTAAGTTTGTCCATTCGTGCCTACACTTGTATTTGCTGTGTTATTAATACCTTCTTTTAATGTTCTGAGGGATTATTTGTATGTGTCTCTCAATTTGGTACCAGTTTCTACTGTTAGAATTTACTCTAAAATTTGTGACATGGCTCCATTAACAGTTACAACATCTATAAAGTGCTTTTGTTTTATGAATTAGAGAACTGAGTAGCCTTCACATGCCAAGCGAGTTTGAGTTAGATCTACCTCAATGCAAACGGTCATTGTTAACGGTTTGCGTCATTAGGGAAGGACATTCAGAAAAGTTATGAGTGGGAGGAGGGGGCGGGCCAAAAATAAATATATGTATATATTTTGTAAGGGAAAAATTCATGCGGCCCAAAAATTCTCCTCCTCCCGCCCCCCCCCCCCCCCCCCCCCCCCACTTTTCTCATGGTTCGTGCCTTATTGACAGTTTTTCCCTAAGAAAGCTAACATATGATAGAAAGCTATTATTTGTGTGAAAGAAAGTCCTGGAAAGTTTCATGAAAAAAGAAAATAAACATCGGACCATTACAAGAGAGGTCTTAAGAGCCAATGTCTGTAATTTTCGAGAATCGGTTGACAGACGTGAATTTTTGAATTTCTTCATATTTTGCCCACATAATCTCTATAGTACACTTATTTCAAAAATCACATTAAAACTTGTAACGGCTTTTTATTTTTTCCTGAATCGGGCAAAGTATGAAAAACACCAAATCGGCGCTCTTTCGAGTATGAAATTAGCGAAAATTAAGCATTTTCTTCGCGCTCGTACATAAAAACGGGACGATATCTCTAAATGAAATCAAGTCACAAGGAAAACACAGACTTGTACTTCATAATTCTGCAATTATCTTTAGATAAGCTGTTTAAATGTGACTGTGTTGGCCGCAAGAAGAAACACGATTTCGCCTGTTTTCAAAAATGGCAAATTTGACCTAACTTCACCATCGAAAAAAAAACAATTGATACACGGAATTTCAACATGAAACAAACACTATTTTAAAGCACATCCTTTGCCGTTTCTTCTGTTAAAAAATTTTTGGCGGCATTACAAAAGTGCGTCGCTGAGACACCGAAACGTGCAGCGTATTTTCTCTCGTTGGAACGCTGAAAACAAGCTAGCCGCGAGTGTGGGTACACAAAAGTTTTTGCTAACTTAGCTTCTTTTACAAGGGGCACATTACGGGAAGTTCTTAAAATCTTTTGAAAAAGGCTTTTCAATTTGATGGTTACAAAAAAGAGCTAAGTAGATTAACACTGCATTTGATTGCACGCAAGTAGCTGAAAACGACAACGCTGTTAAGTTCTCATGGAGTGTAAATATTGACCTCGAGTTTCTGCACCTAAAATGAAGCCGCTAGAAACGGCGTGCTAGCTCTAAATGGGATTCGAGATCTCTAAGAATTACTTACCACAGTCGTTTCAATCGCAAGTGGCCGCAGTTTACTGAAGTCTTCCGTCGTTTAGCCTCGGACTAAACCCTGTGATGCGTGATGAAAGCCCTTGTGTAATTCGAGTCTGGTCACGCAACTGTACAGAAAAGGATAAATCATCGCACGAGTGTACAAGAAAAAAATAAAATGACAATTAACACTGTTTTTTTAGTTTTATATTTTATATTCCCAAAACACGTGGAACTAAACTTGATTTTAGGATGTCACCAGCCGAAACTCAAATAGAGAGAGAAAACAAATAGAGTAAGCCGAGTCTGCAAAACTTTTCACACTAGTTTTCTTTTATTTGCACTTAGCCTTCTGAGCCTTTGCTTGTAATAAACTAATCTTAACCCCGCTTAGCGTGTAGACTTCTTTATCGATCACCTCAGTATGAATTGAGGGATTTAGGTACACACGTACGCCATATGCAACATGAAGGTAGAGCAGGGGAATGGAAACGAGTAAAACTGTTTAAAGAAAATTGGCCAATGCTCCGCAAAAGAACATTCCTGTAAACCACAAATCGACAATGGACAATGGACACATTTGATGAGCGAAATACAAGTATTTAACATGTTTAAATTACTGAAAGTAGTATTGCTTTGCTCCTCTGCAGCAAGGGCATCTTTTGGCGAGACCTTAACCTGCTGTTGACGAATTGTCCAGTCTACACAGTATGGAGTTAGACCAGAATGCACGTACTGCTAGCTTCCGCCTGAAAAAAGGAATAGTCACCTGGCTCTGTCCGCCACCACCCCCCGGCACTTGTTCGCAGGCTAGAAATAAACCAATTCACTGACAAGTTCCTTTTCATAACTATGGTGGCCGACAACTGCCATTTGTCAAAACGACATAAATTTGTTAATTTTAGATTGAACTTTAATTATTTTGAATTGAAAATAAAGCGAAAGTAAAACGTCAAATTATTTTGTTTTTCATTGAACTGGAAATAGATTCATTTTGTTAATTTTCAAAACAAAACAAAACATTTTTATTATGAAATGAAAATAAAAATAAAAGTGAAATAGAAGCAGAAGTGAAACTAATTTGTTCACGGCCGGGAACAGCCATTCAAAACAGAAAAAGTAAAATTATTATGTTCGCGGCCGGGAACTGCCATTCAAAAAGGAAAAGTAAAACTAGTACGTTCATGGCCGGGAACTGCCTTTTAAAACGGAAAAAGTAAAATTAATATGTCCATGGCCGGGAACTGCCGTTCAAAACAAACAAAAAGTAAAATTAATAGGTTCATGGCCGGGAACTGCCGTTCAAAAAAAAAAAAGAAAGAAAGAAAGAAACCTGAGACTTTTGGCGGGAGACGATAGTCTTCCTCGCAGCCGCTCGGGCTGGAGTCACCCAATTCTCCCCGCTGTCATACATTCCTTTCCCACTAAGTCAAATTATACACTTTACTCTTACCTCCCTTACTTAGCATTACTTTTGTTCAAAGTGCCTTTTACGCATATGTTTGGCATATTCTAGAGGGTACTAGTAAGGCGTACATTTTTTCCCGACACAAAAGAGTAGCCAGCCGAAGATGGGTTTTGTATAAATGGAAATATTCTAATGAAAACTGAGAATATCATATGTAAGAAATGGACTTGGAATTGTTAAAAGGACGTTGAAATAATTGAGCGCGGATCACTGTTGTATAGTTGGACGAATTGTGCGCATTTGTTCCGCGATATTACTTGATATGGAGAAGATGCGATCGACAGAGTGTGAAAGAGCTATCGAAGCCGGACGATGTGATTTCCTTCAGCGAAAAGCAAATAAGCCAAAGAGTGACCAAAGAGCCTTAGCTGCAAAAAACGGTCCTCTAATTGTAAAGCGGCGTTGATGTTTACATGAGAAAGCAAATTATTTTACAACTAAAAAGAGTTAATAAGCTTAAGGTGATCTTTGCGTTATTAAAAGAAATGCTGCACTGATAACAAGGTTCTAGAATATTCAGGTGCACATGCAATCGGATACTTACACTGTGTCGGGTTTCAATTCCTAAGGTCAGAACAAGTGCAGCTTTGGGCAAGGATCTAACTCCCTTAAATGCGTGAGTGCTATAGAGATGCCAACAAGTTACTATAGAAATGCTGACGAAATGCTTTTTAAAACAGACAATGTATGCCAAAAAGTAGATGCCAAAAAACAAATGCTAAATACCGTATGCCAAAACACATGCCAAAAATAAAATGCTAAAGAAATGTAAACATTATCTATCAAGTAACCAACACACAAAGAAAGTCATGAAATATAAAAAAAGAAAAAACTAAGGAGAAAGTGAATATGTTACAGTGCCCAAGCAGTTTAAAACAAATGAATTTCGAAATGGAATGTTTCTCAAGCCTTCAAAGTTACTATAAATACAGAGGTGATAAACTCAATCACGAAATTCCAGAGCAGTGGCACTTAGCACCCATGCCCGTTTACGATTGAATTCATCCATGAGCTTGCTCCTAGGAGCCTTTGATCTAGTCTACTTGTGTAATGACACAAAGAACGGCACTTTCCGGCCATGAACATATTAATTTTACTTTTCTGTTTTGAACGGCAGTTCCCGGCTACGAACATACTAATTTTACATTTTCTGTTTTGAATGGCAGTTTCCGGCCATGACATATTTGGCAGTTCCCGGCCGTGAACATGTTAATTTTACGTCTGCTTTTATTTCACTTTTATTTTTATTCTCATTTGATAATAAAAAATGTTTTGTTTTGAGTTGAAAATAAAGGAAAAATTAATCTATTTCCAGTTCAATGGAAAAGAAAATAGTTTTTCGTTTTGATTGAAGATTATCACTTCTGTATTTATAGCAACTTTGAAGGCTTGAGAAACATTCCATTTCGAAATTCATTTGTTTTAAACTGCTTGGGCACTGTAACATATTCACTTTCTCCTTAGTTTTTTCTTTTTTTATATTTTATGACTTTCTTTGTGTGTTGGTTACTTGATAGATAATGTTTACCTTTCTTTAGCATTTAATTTTTGGCATGTGTTTTGGCATACGGTATTTAGCATTTGTTTTTTGGCATCTACTTTTTGGCATACATTGTCTGTTTTAAAAAGCATTTCGTCAGCATTTCTATAGTAACTTGTTGGCATCTCTATAGCACTCACGCATTTAAGGGAGTTAGATCCTTGCCCAAAGCTGCACTTGTTCTGACCTTAGGAATTGAAACCCGACACAGTGTAAGTATCCGATTGCATGTGCACCTGAATATTCTAGAACCTTGTTATCAGTGCAGCATTTCTTTTAATAACGCAAAGATCACCTTAAGCTTATTAACTCTTTTTAGTTGTAAAATAATTTGCTTTCTCATGTAATCGTCAACGCCGCTTTACAATTCGAGGACCGTTTTTTGCAGCTAAGGCTCTTTGGTCACTCTTTGGCTTATTTGCTTTAATTTTGCTGAAGGAAATCACATCGTCCGGCTTCGATAGCTCTTTCACACTCTGTCGATCGCATCTTCTCCATATCAAGTAAGTGAGTAAGTGAGTGGGTGAGTGAGTGAGTGAGTGAGTGAGTGAGTGAGTGAGTGATCGAGTGCCATTCGAGTGTCTCCAAAAGCCCATGGCATGACTACGTCATCCATGAGCTAAAAAAACTCTGTAGCTTTAACAAACCGTCGACGTCTAGAAAGGCAACCTCGTTCCCAGGGTTCTCTCCAACGGAAAGACAACCTGGGAACGAATTTAGCCTGTTTACACGAGGTTAGTGGGAAAGGAATGTATGACAGTGGGGAGAATTGGGTGACCCCGGCCCGAGCGGCTGCGAGGAAGACTATCGTCTCCCGCCAAAAGTCTCAGGTTTCTTTCTTTCTTTTTTTTTTGAACGGCAGTTCCCGGCCATGAACCCTTCTAATTTTACTTTTTGTTTGTTTTGAACGGCAGTTCCCGGCCATGAACCTATTAATTTTACTTTTTCCGTTTTAAAAGGCAGTTCCCGGCCATGAACATACTAGTTTTACTTTTCCTGTTTTGAATGGCAGTTCCCGGCCGCGAACATAATAATTTTACTTTTTCTGTTTTGAATGGCTGTTCCCGGCCGTGAACAAATTGGTTTCACTTCTGCTTCTATTTCACTTTTATTTTTATTTTCATTTCATAATAACAAAGTTTGTTTTGAAATTTTACAAAATGAATCTATTTCCAGTCAGGAGCCTGATGGGCTCCTGTTCCAGTTCAATGAAAAACAAAATAATTTGACGTTTTTCTTTCGTTTTATTTTCAATTCAAAATAATTAAAGTTCAATCTAAAATTAACAAATTTATGTCGTGTTGACGTATGGCAGTTGTCGGCCACCATACATAACGTCAAAATCCGTCGCGTAAATGAAAAAAATGCTTTAAAGTGCCTCAGCCATTTTACTTACTATCTTTTAACCAAATACGTTGCGGAGAAAAGAGATGAAAGGCTGAAGACAGCCTTTCATTTCGATTTAAAATTTCAGATGGAGAATGCCCTTTTCGTAGGTCTGCACCTGCAATGACTTGTGTGCTAAAACTCCTTCATGGTGGTATCTCTCAGGCAAAAACGTCCGCCTAGCGGCGAGGAGCGAGGAGAGAAGTCCGTGGCCATTTTCGAAAAGAAAAAGAAGTGTAAAGGCAGCACCTTCGTCGCTCAGAAAACTTCTGCGTTTATAATTTTCTTCAGGCCGCACAGAGTCATCAATTAATGTGCCTTGACGGACCCCTTTTAAATGAGCAGCCAGCATGGCCAGTAGGCTGTTCCGGAACGGAACAACGTGATTTGTTCTCCGCCACCCGGAACCAAACATTTAGCGGTGGTGAGGAAAAACTTTTATTTTTATGCGCCAATTTTGTGGATCAAACAAAGTCTGCTAGCTCTAAATGTAGTGATAAAGACATGGATTGTTGTATGTGTAGGGTTGATCCTAATGGAGAACCCAATGCCAACCAACCCACCCATCTCCTCCTCCTTCCCTAAAGTAGACTTTTCATGACGTTAGCATAATCACCTGAGACCTCTTGTAAAGTTCACTAAAATAATAGCAGGCACCTTCGTAGCCTGTTCACAGACCCTCTACTTTTTCATTAGAGATCGTCCATCTATTTTCTCTTTGGAGATCGTCGATTTTGCGTATGAAAATAAAAGCCGCGGGGGATATATTGACCAGTAGAGCAAGGGGCTCTCTCTCGCTCGCTCGCTTCGCTCGCGTGCTCGTCTATTTTCGAAACGAAAGAGGATTGTAAAAGCTGCACATTCGTTGCTCAGAAAACGTCTGCTATATCATTTTCAGTTCAGGCCATACAGAGTCATCAATCAATGTGCCTTTATGGACCCCTCTATGAGCAGCCAGTAGGTTGATCTAGAACGGTACCACGTGATTTGTTGCACCGCTACTCGAAACCAAACATTTAAAGGTGGTGAGGAAAAACTCTTATTTTCATGCGCCAATTTTGATCACCTAACGTAAATGCAGAAAACCTTACTTTTATCATTAGCATGGTAGGGTCGATGTTTGGTTATTGCCCTACATACTCACCTTACTAACAAGTCAGGAGCATACCAAGGTGACTCACGACATCTTTTCTATGATCGCAATATATTCAGCATTACTGCTGCCACAGGCGCCACAAGCCAAGTTTGAATATGTGCGAGATGCTATACGAACATACAACAAAGACTTGCACCGTAAAACACTTATACCAGGAATTTCGTTTCCGGCGCGTTACGCGTCACGCACTTCCGGAATGTCATCTTCCCTCGTGTTGACAGATTGAAAACATATACAAACTTAACTTCGATTCTGCCTTGATGCAGAATTTAGTTAGCGGTACTGTGACCCCGTCTAGCATTTAAATTCAGGTAAGTAAATAACTTTTCTGATTTTAAGGTTTCAATACGATTAAAACTTTTGCAAGCGGGTATTTCGACAATAATCCCCTCTACTAACTGTGATTTGAACTGCGTATTCGTCTCTTCATTATGGTTTATCGCAAAAATCAGTTGAAAGAATCATGTTAAACCGCACAGAAACGCCGAAATATAATCTGAAACCGTTACAACTCTGACTAGGGTTTAAATGTCGAAGTAACTTACGTTTGCGAAGGATTAATATTCCAAGCGTCGAAACTTGCTGTTGCACGCGCTTTCCTGGTGTCAAAATACCCTTCAGGTTTTGGTCTCTCGACGGTGCGCATTTGGAATGCCGCCAGAAATATTTTAACACAAACAACAGCAAAGGATATGCTTCAATACAGTTCTTGTTTCATATTAAAATTCCGTGTACCAACTGGGTTTTTACGATGGTGAAGTTAGGTCAAATTTGCCATTTTTGAAAAGTGCTGAAACCGTGTTTCTTGTTGCGGCCGGTACAGTCACATTTAAACGGTTTATTTAAAGTTAACTGCTGAATTATAAAGTAAAAATGTGTGTCTCTTTTGTGACGTGATTTCATCTAGAGATATTATTCCGTTTTTATGTACGAGCGCGAAGAAAATGCTCAATTTTCGCTAATTTCATACTCGAAAGAGCACCGATTTAGAGTTTTTCAAACTTTGCCTGATTCCTGAAAAAATAAAAAGCTGTTACAAGTTTTAACGTGATTTTTGAAATTAGGGTACTATAGAGATTATTTGGGCAATATATGAAGAAATTCAAAAACTCACGACTGTCAACCGATTCTCGAAAATTAGAGACATTGGCTCTTAAAGAATTCAGATTTCACCTTTAAAGCCGTAGCTTAAGCAAAATAATAGCATGGGGTCTTGTAAAATTAATGCCTTGTTTTGACTAGTGATGCAAACTTACGTATACATCAGCCTGAGAAAACAACCGAAAATTCGCGACGCCGCCACTGGTTTACTTTTCAGCGCGAAATGAAATGTCATTTCGCGGGGAAACCAGTGGTGGCTTCTCGAAGTGTCGGTTGTTTCCTCAGGCTGATAGACCTCTTAAGCTTGTATGTTTTGTTTTCCCAATGAACGTCTCCGGGGAGCTAATGCACCTTTGACGTTTCCTAAATTATGTGTATTTAAAGAAAAAATCAATTAAATTTCATTTTCTTAAAAACTATGTCACATGACCTCTTAGTGCAAATGGCCTATAATAGCCAAATATGTCACACTGGTGATGACGGAACTACAATAAAACAGTGATGCCCACCTTATAAACCAGAAAAATATAATAGACCCCTCTCTTGTCACTTGAGAAACGTAAAATCTCTGCTCGTGATCATCAAGTGATAAATAGAATAGAAAAACTTGGCATTGCATATATACCAATTCTTAGTTCCTCGTAAATAATTGTTTATTTACATATTTAATGAAGTAACGTTTAACCTTGTTAATGATTGAAGTAGTTGTACGCATGTATGGAAATTAACTAACCTGCCTGATAGAAGGGACGGCAAGAAGAATAGTAAGCAATTCACAAGTTCTGTATCGAGTTTTGTTTCATTTTAGGTAATCGGGGAAGCTTTTGCCATTAAAGGACAAAACCGAGCTAGTTGGAATGTATAAAGAAATCTTCGAGTAGTTGTATTGTGATGATATGAAAATCTAACTTTTGTGAATTTCAAACCCTTGCCACGAGAAAAAATAGTCGGTTGTAACAATTTACGACGAGCTTTCCATGCATGTCGCTTTGACACGAGGTGAGTCCCTCTGTATAGTCGGCTCATAAGGTTACAGTTGGTTTAAGATGACTTAAATTAAAATCTGTAGATGCCATAAGTAAACTCATTTAACTAATGTTTGCTCAAAAGCACTTTATCTTATAGCTTTAGTTGTCACTAGAGATTCTGAGTGTGACTCAAGGATCTTTAACTCTTATAAAGGCGATTAGAAGCAATAGCCTCGTCATAAATTCCTCTCACCTTTCGAAAGATAATCGCTATATCTGTTCCGTCGCCAACACCACAATTTCGCCTAGCTCTGGCTATTATAACTCACAATGAAAGAGCTCAGTTTAATGCAATATTATGCCTGAGCGCCAATATCATTGAAATTATTTTTGCTTAAACGTGTTAACATTCGTTTTATTTATATTGCCTTCGTTGTTACTTTACCATTTCGAAAACCAATCATCATTATTATCATTGACAAGAGACCAAGCTTGGTGTCCAAGATGATCATAATATGCTCGTTTATTTACTGTACTCATAAGGCTATGTCAATGTTATTAGTATTATAAAGAAAAAAAAAATAAAGGGAGATGTAAAGAATCAACCTAATGAGGACACAGAAAAAAAACTGAGCCCCAGATGGGATTCGAACCGACTAACCTCCGTAAGATTCCTCCCTTCTACTCATAAGGTTCCATCTCCAACTGTTAAAATAAAAGACGAAAAATGTCGATCTGATAATTTCGACTGTTCAGAAAAATCTTCACTCTCATTCTATAGGGATTGCCCGTGACTTTGCGAAGAGAGCGCCTTTTTGTGTATCAAACATCACGAGCCCAGCATGAGCCGTCATGCGCGCTTTCGAGTATTGATCCTTCGGCTGAATAACGGGGTCCAGTAACGTTTGGGTAAGGATGTTAGCTTGACTTACAGTCTGTTCATGGAAAGTTCATTTGGGCTTTTAGAGGTTCAGAGGTGGGTTTGACTCCGTAACTGTTCAAAACTGTATAGGGCTCGTCTCCAGCCTCTTCCCTCGATGTTGCTTAGTTAGGGACACAATGGCGTACTCGTTTGGTGTGTCAGGCCTCTGCAAATGAGCAAAATGTTACCGCTCGGTATACACTTTGAAGGGCAAAAATTCGTTCCATAACAGGGAAGACTTCTTTTGATGCTGTCTCTTTTTACTTCCAGGTACTTTGAGAATGCTTCTATGAGAACAAGTAATGTTTGAAAAGGGGCAAATGGGCCTAAGAATGGGCTGAGGCTGGTATATCCAGGTTTGGACGGGCTCAGGTTGAGTGTAAACAAAAGATACATTGTACGTATACTTTTTGTAATCTTTCAGCATAACTATAGTGCATATTTAGCGCTTTGAGTCCAGAAACTTGTCTGCACCTAGTAGATTTTTAATAACAAAAATAAAGGGTAAAAGATTAAAAAAAAAGGAAAAAGATAGCAACATGTATTTGGAACCCTTTTTTTTCTCCACTCAGTTTTGTCTGATCTCGCACTTCTGAGTTAAACAAGATGATTCCTAGTCGACGTAGCAAAATCTCGTCGAGCTTTCTGTGTGGATTACACCTACAAACGAGGTCGAAAAGACAAAACAAAATCAGAATTAAAACAACTAAAGGTACGTGCACGATATGCATTGATATGCATGAAGAAGGCGCCGGTCTAGGATAAATACTGAGCGGGAAGTACGGGTCATGTTCCCCCTTCAGTAACATTTTTTGGATTTTAACACCCTCAAGTCCCCTCTCCTTGGTTTCTGGGTCGTTCAGACAGGATATTAGTCAGTTCCAGTCTCCTGGGATGAAGCCTTACAAATCGGCGGATTATAATTAGTTCATCGTCTCTCGATTTCAACTTGGAACGTTGTTTTTATTGATGTTATACATACATACATACTTTATTAACGTGACTAACACTTAGCTATAAAGCTAGTTTACAGGTCAGTCACAAAACTAAAAACAAGTCTGGAAACTATATAAAAGTGTTTAAAATGATATAGTATATGGAATTACTGGATAAAATTATAAAATTTATATACTAAGAAAACTAGGTGAAATTGCGAATAAGGGTCAATAAACTTACAACTATATAAAAGTGTTTAAAATTATATAGTACATGGAAACTGCAATAAGATTATATAAACTATATAATACTTAAATACTAAGAAAAACTGAGTTAAATTGCGAAAGGGACTATAAACTTGCAAGGTCGAGCTCCTTGAGTCCACGTTTAAAACTGCGGTAGCTAACGATATTTCTTAAATTATTAGGAATGGTGTTCCATAGTCGGGCAGCCTGGTATCTCCATGACTTGATCCCCTACTTTGCTGAATTTACTTTAGGTAATTTTAAAATAGCATCACCACATAAATTATAATTGGAATTACGTGCCGTCAATAACTCGGAAATACTTGTAGGTGCGTTTCCATTCCCAATTGCTCCAAACACTGTATTTAACATTTTTAAAAGTCTTTGATTTGCTAATGTGCTATATCCATTTTTAACAGCTAGTGTCTCATAAATAGAGATTTTGTCCTGATAAACGAAGCGGATTGCCCGCTCGTTCAGGTTTTCGAGTTTTCCTGTTAAGCGATTACTACAGAAATGCCAGGACTCGGCACAATAATTAAAATGTGGAGCAATAAATGCTCCATAAAGCTTTTCCCGCAGCTTTAAAAGAAGCAACTTCTTCATCCTTTTCAGAACAGTGATTTGCTGGCTCACTAATTGCGACATATTTTCTTAATTTGACATTCGAACTTCAATTTATTATCGACCGTAACACCTAGAAGCTCTACCTCCTCTAGTAGAGGGATGCTTGTGCCTTCGCACTTGAAAACAGGGTCTCGTGACATGAAAATAGGGTCTCGTGACGTATTATTATTAACAAATATGTTTATTATGACAAATCTGACCAATTTCCGTAAAAAACGCGGTGGAAACCGGTGTGGATCCACGCCTTTGCAGGATATGACAGAATAAGCAATGTTTTATTTTTGTTTTTTTTGGTGTTTTAAGATTTATTTTTACGTTCTTACCACATTTTGGCGTCATTTCTGGACTGGAAAGACACATGAGGACATTCTTTGTTTGAGAGCTACTTATAATTTATCGAGTCATCACTGTTCATCTTTAGTTTCTGCAGGCTCACTGGCAATATTTGAGATATGACAGCCTTGCCAATGGAAAAATTAAGATAACAGCTATAAAGTACATTGCGCCAAGACTTTTTATGTAAAAATTTTGCACGGTAGCATCGGACTGACTCTGTCAATATCAGAAACGTTAAAATAGTCATAACAGAGTGAAATACCGCTTCCACAAGTGCAGTAACTGTGAAGCGCGTGTGGTTTTCCGTGTCATCGTCTTCTTTGTAGTACTTGTCAATGTTGATTAATAGTCTCGTTGTTGCGGAAAAATTGCTGGTATGTGAATGACCGAAGCACTCAAATCAAACGCTGGCTTTCACTCTGACGCTGAAACTCTTCAAGTCCGTTAATTATGTGCCTACTTCCGTCTCGCTCCATCGTGTTGCATGAACAAGGATCCAGAAGCGAAGGCCATGAATTTGATTTTTTTATTTTTCAATGATAATTAGGTGGAAATCGAATTTCAAAATTCAGTATACCTTATGATCACGAACGTTTTGTAACCTGATGATCAGTTTGAATGTTTGTAAAGACGTGGTTTTTGTAGTTCCTTTCAGTCAAGATGGGTACTTATCGAGTACAGCATATTTTGACCACTTCCCTTATACAAAAAAGCTTCTTTCATACGCAGCCGGATATTTGTTGGAAACGGGGAGTTTTTACTCCGTCTACGAAGTAATAACAATTAGAAGCAATAACCTCATCATAAATTTCTCTTACCTCTAGGAAGATAATTACTATTCTGTTCCGTCGCCATTACCACAATGTCGCCTAACTTTGGCTATAATTGCTCACAACGAAAGAGCTCAGTTTAATGCGATATTATGCCCAAGCGCCAATATCCTGATTGAAATTATTTTTGCTTAAACGTATTAACATTCATTTTCTTTATATCGCCTTCATTGTCACTTTACATTTTGAAAACCAATTACCGCTAACCCTGGCCGGATCTTTGAGAAGGGACCAAGCTAGGCATTCAAGGTTACGTTAAGAGATGCTCTTTAATTTCCTGTACTGTCCTTCTCAAACTATTTAAAAATAATGATATTACTACTAATAATAGTAGTAATAGTAATAATATTAATGATAATGATAAAACTGCGAAAGGTTTGACTCCAGGAATCATTTCATAAGTAGGTAGAACATAACTTTCCGGGTGATAGTAGTCCTGAATATTGACAGTGACTGAAGTTTCGACGTGCGGTAGCTATATAGTCATCTTCAGAGTCAAAGTGAGTTGTATAGCGTCAGTTGATGGTATTAAACTCTGGTTATATTGACCTGATTGGTCAATTAAGTGTCTCTGTTAGCCGTGATGTTATGCTGTGATTGGACTCTTAAAAGTCATTGGCGCCTTTCGATCCGTTTTTTTGCCACAGCTGAAGAGCCCTTTACTGTCAATGAATGCAAAACAATATAATGCGTCAAAGCGTTTTTTTTTAGCTAGTTTTCCTTTCTTTTTTTTTTTTCTCTAAAAATATCATTCGCTTGATCCGAAAAACACTATGAACAACAGCAATGTTAATAGTTAACTAATAGTTTGAGGAAAAAATATTCAAAGTCACACCCTGTATGTAGAAGACGAAAACATGTTGGTTACCACTCTGATGCAGGTACTTAAAAGGCAGACTACCGTTATCTTCTTTAAAGTATACGTTCATCATCATAGTGCTGCTGCAGGTTTTTTCAATTTGCATCAAACAAAGTATACATCAATATTTCTTTACCTTTGTTATTGATTCAATATCAAATACCACAGCATTGCCTTAACCCTCAAGCCAAAAAGGAACTCAGCTTCATATACCTTACTTCACTCACCAACTGAACTGAAGCTCTAGAATCTAAAGAGTGCATACACCCAGCCCTCTTGGTCAGCCCACCCTTGGTGCACGACAGAGTGGTCGCTTACGGGAGGTGGTCGTCTACGGGAAAAAAAATCCATCCTCGGAGACCCAGTTGCGGTCGGTTTGGCCAGCAAAAAAGGAAGCATTTTAGACATCAGTATTTTATTTCTCCTACCACGTCTCAACGGTTGCCTGTAACGCCACACGGACTCTCTTGTGAGAAAGTAAATTTACATTCCAACCTCGTCCCCAGGGTCTTCTCGCTTTCCAATATGGCGGCGGCAGGAGAGAAGACCCTGGCACACAGCGAACTAAAACGATCGCTGATTGGTGCATTCCATGGTGTGTTCATACGTGCGCTCTCATTGGTTTATTCCTTCCAAAACAAAGATGGTTAACATTTGAGGGCTTCGTAGAGGCTGAGAAGTGCGTTCTTCAGTGTTTGAGACCTAAAAGGTGGACAGAATTCAGATCTGATTGTTCGGAAAACTGTGACTGTACCGTTGGAAGGCAAAGATTTGATGATAGTGATACCTGAAATGGTAATCGCTGGGAATATTATGAGGCGTAGAGGTATTTCTGTTGCTCGTTGTATTTGGTTTGTGTGTTCTAAATTACTAAAGATTTGTTTCTTTAATTCCCGATTTGTCAAAGAATACTTGCAAGGCTTCAGCTTATCAATAAATTTAGCTGTCCGTTTGCAAACTGCCTTTTGTTTTCTTTGAACAGTAGCTGTATGCATAATATTATTAATGTATGAGGTTATACGGAAATCGTGCATAATCTGTGGTTTGTCTCAGCAGTTTTTTGTCCAGTGAAGCCTTTTTTTTTCATTTGATCGTAACATGCATGGGCCTAACCTGGCCTTCTTTTAATTTTTTTCACTGTGATTTTGAAGGGGCATGAGGAGCGAGAGAGGCAGATGTCGAAACAAAACTAGAAATTGAAGCCAAACATATTGTCGCTATCCTTCGATATTTTTAATCCTGACTTTTCATTTATTCAGTTTTTAGTGTCACAATAATGATAATTTATTATTATTTGCTCATTTCATAGGCAGTAAAATACAGCTAAATACAGAGACATTGGAAAAATAAACTGTTTCCTTTTCTCAGAAATGAAAAACTTGCATATTTCTAGTTAGTCTTTCTAGTTGCAAAAATAAAATAATGAAAGCACATGATGTCTTTTATTTTATCAAGTTGAAAATAATGATCAGCCCATGCAAGGAAATCGGACAGTCTTGGATTCTCAATTCTGCTCCATGGATACTGCATTCTGGATTCTTTGTCAGTGGAACTTGGATTCTGGATTCCAATTATAAGTGGGATCCAGAGTACTTGACCTTTATTTCAGTTTCCAAGAGAAAAATTCCCCAGATTCCAGATTCCCTTAGATGGGGTGACAGGGATCCTAAGATAAATACGTTTTCTGTCAAACCAAAATCTGTTAATTGAGCTTCTAATTACTGTAGGCTAAGTGTGCATGTTGTTCTTGTCACCATATGCTTGAAAAGGGGGTTTGTGGACCAGGTGAAATAGTGGCTGGCATTGTAGTATTCCAAAACCAGCTGGGTATGATTATGAAACAGCTATAATTCAGTTCTAAAATTTGGATTTAAAAAAATAAACTGCTTCAAAGGGTGCATATATCTCTATCCACTGAATAAACAAGAGCGGAAGGGGCCTGCAGCATCTTGATCGCAGGATTTTTCATGTAGGGATGCCAAGGCTTTTGAAGTGTTTTGCACCAGAGTCCCCATTACCATAGTGAGCTTTTAGTTGCCTAGTCATGGCCAATGATTTTCGGGTCACGTGGCCCCAAGCAATATAGTGAAACAGTTTCCCTCCAGTTTGCCTAAGGTAAGTCACAGAAATGAATTGACCAAGAAGACCTGGGAAAATGCCACACAGGGACAAGGCAAGGCTTTTAGCTTGTATAGGTGTTGGGCTGTGAGGATGCAGCTGTTAGATGTGCTGGCTCAAATACTTCCAAAGTCTACTTTAAGGTGTTGGTTAGTCTTAGTCATAGTGTCTGTATCATAATCATATCATCAGAAATAATCAGATTAACCCAACTATTAAACTGATAATCAATTATAGTAGATAATAGTTTTGTGACCCCTGTGTACCACTTTCAACACTGAAAATACTTTTGTAAGTGAATAAAACAAAAACCTACCCCGCAAGCAGAAGCTTATCTGTCACATAGTTAAACCAACTAAACATCATATAAACCACATTAAGAGTCCATCAAAAAGACAACACAGGTGTATTAATGTCCTTATTTGTGAACAATGTTTTTGTGTATTTTCCACAACAATCAATTGAACGTTTGTATATTAAGCAGTAGTCACTTTGCTTTAGGTTTCAGATCAATGATAGATTATGATAGAT
Organism: Porites cylindrica; assembly: GCA_964035525.1. Lineage (NCBI taxonomy): Eukaryota > Metazoa > Cnidaria > Anthozoa > Scleractinia > Poritidae > Porites > Porites cylindrica. The sequence continues at coordinate 11,854,583 of OZ037786.1, read as the reverse complement.
AATCAGCACACCACTACCAAGTTATGTCTCAATTAGACTACGAAAGGGCCCATCTGACATGCAAAGCGTTTTTGACTTAAAAGATTATTATCTCCAAATGAGATAGGAACTTTTACAGTGAACATGAGTCAGATAGGACTATCAAATTTTTTAACAACTGGAGTCTAGCCTTTAGTCAATTTGTAAATTGTCATGGCAAAGTGCAGCCCCAAGTAATATGTAAAATAAACCAAAGTCAGGGATTAAGAAAGTTTTTGCTCTAAAAATAAAAATCTATTTCAAAGTGAAGAATACATTTTGGATTGCTTAATTACAACCAATGGAAACACTCTTCACTTTGTGGTAGCTATTAAAGCGGGGTTAATGCTTTTTTTTACATCTGAGAGGCAAAAAAAACAACAATAACAACATATTAAATCCTCTATTAAGGCCCCACTCTCTCAAATAAGCCCTCCTTTTCAGTGGAAGAAAGTTTTAACTATAAGCCCCCCTCTCTTTTAACCCCCATCCCACCTTCCCTCCTTTTCTTATTCTTCACTAATAAATAAAAGACTGTATCAATCAATGACAACTGTAAAACTTTGTGTGGACCGATCCAGGATGGTTTATTCAGCAACTGGAAGTTCGGATTTGTTTTTGATCCTCGGCTGCTTGACCTCCAACCTTCTTGTACTTGGGCTTTTTCAGTTGGCATTTTTTTTGTGTGGGGAACTAATATCAGCGTCTTTGCTAGATAAAATAAGGCCCCCAACTCTATTGCCTGGAAGCATTGTGAACAGGGTTAGATATCAAAGCCAATAAGAAAGTCTAAAAACTGTGAGGTAGATGAAGATTGACAATAATTTTATTACCTGCACCAGATCAAGTGACAAAATATCCAAACTGAAAAGGAACTGTTTAATTTTCAACCGAAGTTTCCTTGAATTGTCTTAACAAAATACTGTTCTCTGGTTCTTGTTTTGAGAAAAAAAATTGTTTTTTTACATATCAGAGTTCAGTTAAAATGAGTGCAGACAGAAAAACAATAGTCAAAAACCTCATGAAGATCTGTAACAAAACTGACGATAACTTATCAGCTTAAAGTGTCCGCGACTTAAGTTAATGCTTAGTTGAATTTCGCAACGGAAGAGGTTTTAGAGCGTCATGACAAAAAATTCCCTGTCTTCTGAGGTCTGTTCTCGAAATTCCTAAGATGAAATAAATTGCGCTCACGGTTAGAAAAAGCTCCCCCTTTCACGAAAAAAGAAAACTGAACCTCTGGCACTCAGGGTGGGCAAAAAAAGTAAACAGTGAAAAAAGGTCGGTATCGAGTGCCGTGTACGCTACAGAACGTTCAGGCTTAAAACAAATGAAGGTCATTGAACAGAAAATAAGATCGCTATATCATTCTACCGTATTCCTGTGGCTTGTAAGTGCATTTTTTTCATATTTTCAGCTTCTTTTGAGTTTGCCTTTGCCGCCATTTTGTTTGTTTTTCACCAGTCTCAAGACCTCGTACCCAGATCCTCTCAGTCTTTATCTTGGCCGCCATTTTGAATAAACTTCCACTCTCCGTGGACAAATCAGTCACGTGATTTCTGCTGTGTGCCAGGGTCTTCTCTCCTGCCGCCGCCATATTGGAAAGCGAGAAGACCCTGGGGACGAGGTTGATTTACATTCCACACTCGTAACTTGAGCTTGAAACGCCTGTAGTACGGCGAACAGTCGAGTTTGCAGGTAAACTCTTTCGTATAAGAAGATCAGTTCTTATTTGGCACAAGAAGCAATTACAGACAAGCATTCGAATAAGTCGTGGAACTGGTTCTTTAAGAATAGCATTTCAGGGGTTCTCTCGCCCGTTCTTGAAAACTTTCGTCGCCGTTTTTCCTGACCCAACTGACCGCCCCTGGGTTTCCGAGGATGGGAAAATCAAGAAAATAAGTTCAAACTGAACTGATTAACGTAATTAGTTAAAGTTATTACCTTAAAAGCTACAATTAGTCAGATAGGCAACTGGCAATAAAGTTTTACATTGAATAGCGCTTGGAACAGTTGAAACTTTGTACACAACATTTTGCATCAATGTGACAATCCACTTTTTTACTCACAGATCGTATTACAGCCATCGTTTTGCGGGCGACAAGAGGAGCCCGCAATCCTAATCTCAAGGTTGTTTTAACGCATGCGTCGGCATGTATGTAACCAGCATTCGTTTGGACTTCCACTAAGAATGAATGGAATGCACAGAAAGCACTTCGATCATGCGCGTTTGGGCCCTCTATCACTCGTAATCTGATCACGCGTGTTTTGACCATCTGTCACGTGAAATTTACGCAACGCACAGAAGGAATGGAGCAAAAGTGTTTTGACCTTCGATCGTTGTCGCCCGAACTCGGTAACCTTTGGTTATTACTAGTTGTAAGTTAATTGTTATAATCTGTCAGCAAGCTTGGTCAGCGGTATTTAAAAAAAAAAACTGATAAAACTGAACCTTTGTGCCATTCGAGCCATTGTTTTTGTGACAATAATAAGTGATCCTGTTGGGTGGTCGCTTACCGGAAATAGAAAAGAAAAGAATACGTCGAATTTCTGGACTAAAAAGTGGTCGCGGTCGTTTAAGAAATTCAAGTAGTGGTTACGAGAGAGTTTTTGAAACAGTATTTGACTGACAAACAAAACCGGATATTTACAAAGTGGTCGCTGACGGGACGTGGTCGCTATGAAGGAGTTGACTGTACTTTCATAAACTTTGCCAAATCTTTTACCATGTAATAAAACCAAGAGAGGATAAAGGGGACAGAGACGGCATCCCCCATACACACCCTATTCCATAGGTAATTCGTCTCGAGTTATTTTTAGAATCGGGATAAAGTTACCTCGCGCGCCGCTTGGATATTCCGTGGAGGTTTCGCATGACTAAACGCCGTGCAAAATATGTCGGGCGAAAGGCAATGAAAGCGTAAAGAGATCGAGAGCATTCCTGAATATTGAAGAAAAATGAGTCGGCGCTCACCTGGGAAAAGGGAATCGTTCCATCTCTTCTTCCGAATGACTCTTGTTCCGTTTATTTGATTTCTTCGGGGCCTTTTTGCTTGATTTGGTGACGGTCGAACTCGAAGGCGCAGGTCTAGGCTTCCCTACACTTTTCCTCCTCTTCTCTTCATGTGCTGAACCATCATCGGAATAGGAGCTTTCTACGTTTTCTTGTATTTCATTTATTTACACTCTCCGTTTCGGTTACAGTTTCCTCCTCGCTTGCACTGACTTTTTCATCTTCTTCGCTAAAACTCTCATCTTCGCTCGAATCAACGTCGTAACAATGCTCACAAACAAGCCAGGAAGGGCGATTCTTTTTAGTTTCCGTTTCGCTGACACAGAAACCTCTCTGCTGTCGTTTTCGTCGACAAAACGAATAGCAATATTGCTCTCCGCGTCTTCCACCATTTTGTTCTGCGTCAATTCGTGAAGGACGCGTGGCTCTGAGCGTGGGTCATCCACCAGGAACACATTCGCGGTATGTGATTGGCTGTTGTGTAATCCCCCTTGGGATCTGCGGTCTTAAAAATAACTCGAGACGAATTACCTATGGAATACGGTGTGTATGGGGAATGTCCCCTTTATCCTCTCTTGATGAAACTCGAAAGGAAGGCCCAGTAAAAAGCAAAAAGGATACACCAGCGAAACGACTATTACTGGAAATGCTTTTACATTGCTCATTTTTCACATTAAAAAAAGTTTAGTTACGTCGTGTTTTTTGAAAATGCCCAAAATTAGGGTCGGTCTGACGAAGCTAAACTAAGAAAGAAGGGGCTGGCCTTTTCATTTAACATGACATACGTTTCAGTTTAGTAGTAATGGCAGGCTTTTATCAGTTATTATTTTTTTTAGTGGGATCAATCACAAACGGCGAAATAATTTCAGTGAACAATAATGCATGACAGGTTGGTGTATAGTTTCAAACTTAAAGCCTAATAATTTGGCTGAGGAAATCAGTCCTAGAACCTTCTGTACACGCATAAAATTTTACAAACGCTTTTTTTTTTTTTCAAAAACGTGCCTCTGCTGAGAGCAAAACAAAACAAAACGAAACGAAACGAAAACAAAAGCTGATGCCTGATACTGTTAGCTTTAAATCTATAAAAAATGCTAGAAAATTCTAAAACCTTATATGTACAGTATATTCGGTAAGAAAGTTCTCCCAAAATGTTTTTCTAGACTGTTCTCTTTGTCTAATTTTTTTAACTCGATAAATGACAGATCGTTCAAACCTTTGGATGATCGAATGGTATTCTTCTCTCCCTGTTTGTCTCATGCCAGTTGGATATCTTTCGCTGAACTTTACTCTCCCTGTTTGAATACACAGGGTTCAAAGGTTCATAATTCACCTTGTAAGTGGTTGCTTGGTAACTCAGGGTATACAAAAGGCTTTTACTTTTGTAAATGGTACAAAATGCAGCATGCTTTTTCTGTATCCTGGTATGGCTTGATGACCATCCCCGAGGGAATTTAGGAGAACTCCCAACGTAAACTGTTTACTTTCCTCAGGTATCGTTTTAGCATAAGCATTTTCAATATTAGTTTATACAAAACACTCCTAACATTTTGTTTATATTTGTATGTTATTCTCGTAGTTTCTCTCCACAGGTGTGGACTAAATAATTTAATGAAGCTAATTACATATCTGAGGCGTCCTTTTATGAGTAATTCAACGGGGTGGGGGTAAAACAGTCAACGGTTTAAGTATTTTAGTATAGGATTTTTTTCAAAGGCTAACGGTAAATTTTTCTCTGGTACGGTTAATAAACACCTGCATAAAAAAGTCAACTGTTCTAAAACTTCAAAAATTAATTTCCTTTGTTGTAAAACAGATTTTAAGATTAGATCCATCAGCCGCAACATTGACACATGAAGTCTTAGTAAGTGACCACGATACTCTCTAAATAACGAAATGTGGCTATCAAATTGATTTAATTCACTCGTAGTTTTGTCTCATGTTTTTTTCTTTCCAAGAAAAAATATACTAAATATGTAATTTGGGAGGAATTCGCAAAGGCACCAGTTTATTAATAACGGGATAGTTTTTTTTAACTCCATCATCAGTTAAATTAATTTCCTTGATATTCTTCCTTTTCCCTTTTTGTTACCCCGGTAATGTTTGTTAACCAGTGTGGAAAAAAGCCGTATCCACTTTACTTAATTCATATGTATGCCGGGGGAAAACTGGTGACATTTCATTAAAAAAAAAAAACGGGAAACAGAGAAGCTGCCAGCTCCATATAATAGTTTTCTGTGGGGCGCCAGTGTGTGGCTGATTGAATTTAGCTTTCCAACAATGATATTTTAACATAACAAAAATACTCGAGCTAATTCGAAAGTTAATGTGAATTATGTTTTACTGTCGCAAAAAACAAGCCCTCAAATTCGAAAGGGAAGAATGAACGAGGTAACTGTATGACCATTTCCTTAAGAAAACCGTTCCCTTTTTCCAGTCATTTAATTCATGTCATCATGTTTTTGTATCAACAGATTTTAACAGCTTTCCTCTTCGTTCTCTGTTGGTTTTGCGTGAAAGGTATTTATTCCGAGACATTTATATCAGACCTTCAAGTTTTTAGACGTTAAAGCCAGGCGTTAACGATTACGTTTAAAACTTTAACAGCCATGTGTACAAGCAAACGTTTGGTTCTAAATTTGCATGTAAAATTCAAGTTTGAACGATAAAAACGAGCTTATTGTCTTTGTCTTATGACGCCATTTTTCTGATCCAAACAATCGACATAAACTGTCAGGGATTATACTTCTCAAAAGATAAACATATTTTCATTATTTTGATTTAATGCTATTTTGCTATCAATGATATTTTTCTCTTGTCTTGCCTTATTATTTCGGTGCCACTGAAAAATGGATATATTGGAATACCGGGCTGTGTTCTGACACAACTGATAGATACGTTAGGTGTTAACTAGTAGAAGATAATAGATTAAGGAGTTAGAGATATACCGGTAAGCTTGAAGACGATGCCTTGAATAACTGTTGTTTTCCCGAGAAATTACGGAATAGATTTGAGGAAGGGTTTTGCACTCATGGTTAGAATACATAGAAGATGTACGTGGGATTTCTGCGGCCGGTTTTAATATCTCTATGATGATATTTTTGAAGCAATTTTTTCGTGGAATTTTTGATAGTTTAAAAAACGGACAATCGTTGAACTCCTGAAGGTCGTTTCTCCGTATCAGTTTCTAAGGCACATGAATACAAAATTTCGTGACAATTTCCATTTTCTATTTATTTTGCTATTGCCGGCGTAAGGTGCTTTTACAATCCCTGCTCTCAAACAGATAAGCTAGATGAAAAACGTCGAGACGAACTACTAACCAATGATAAACTAAGATACAAAACCTTACAGCTTAAGTAACCCAGGAATGAAAAACAGATTCTGAATCAAAAATATCAAATATATCAACATTGCATTTATTTTATTCATTTCAACAAACTAAAGCTTTAAAACTGCAGACATGAATAAAGTGGAGGAAAAACGTTAGTCGACGTTCTATAGTTTACCAGTTTACACTCGTTGTTTTGCGTTCAATACATACTTACGATTTGTCTAAGAGAAGTGACTCTACTTGCAGTCTGAAAATACCTTTAAGTAGTATCTTTGACTAAATGGCTACGTTAATTGTTATGTGAAAACTGTCGGAAAAAAATGAACATTATTAATATTTCAACATACATTGTTCCTACACAGCATGTTAGTCCACTCCTTAGGCAACAGCCTTTAAAAACATACCAATAAAAAGCGGTGTGTAAGAATAGATGACTGTAAGCTAGGAAAAAAAGTTCATTTTGAACAGTTAAAATTAAACCGAAAAACGGATTATAACCTTTAACATATTTTGTTTGTCTGAGCACGTAAATCAAGTAAATTATTTAAAGCTTGTGTTCATGATATTCGAGCCACAATATCAACTAATCCTCGCGAAAGTCTGTCGTGTTGGAAACAACCTGAATAATCAAACGACGCGCGTAATGAAGAGGCTTGAGGTTAAAAAGTTGAAAACGCTAACTGATATCGATTCGAGTTACTTTTTCAATATCATTAGTGAGATTCTTTTTAATGAAAACGAATTGAAATACTGTCGACTCCTTCAACCTTCGAGGGGAAATTGAAAAAAAAATTCGATTGGATAGAAGTGTACGGTGGTCAGAGGAGCTTAGCTTTCGAGCTAACCACCACTATATTATGAGTGGAAATACATAAAAAATGTGAGCGTGGTGCCATAATGGCAACTGTGGAGAATTATGCCAGTGCCCATTTTATGTGAAATAGTCATTTTACATTGTTACCTTTGAGAGTTAACTAGAATTCTCTTGCATTCTTTTTTGAACTTATGGTAGCTAAGTGTTTTTTATCTTAGTAGGAATCTCTTCCCAAGTTTTGGTGATGGCAAACTTAAATGTGTGTTTGCCGTAATTTGACCTTACACGTGGTACATGAAAGTTAAGATTCGAGGCATACCTGGTATTGTGTGAGTGAATATCAGATACCTTTACGAGGGAGTTTTGAAACACTTCAGGGATATTGGCTTCATTTTGTGAGATTTTGTGAGCTAGCAAGGAGATTTTGAGTTTAAAAATGTTGTATATGTTAAGTATATCTAGAAGATTGAGGTAGGGTGCACTACTTTCTCTATTATGGCTAAAAATATGCAGCGTATACATTTATTTTGTTTTGTTTGAACTTTAGTTAATCTACTTGGGTATGTGTTTCCCCAACTCATAATTCCATAATGAAAGGTAGGTGTAGATAAGTGAGTACCAATATATTTGTTTGAGGATGTTTAAAGTTAAGAAATGGCGTAATCTGAAAAGGATTCTAGATATTTTGCTGTTTGTGTGCTGAATGTGGGGAGCCCAATTTAGATTTTTGTCAATGTAGATACCTAAGTATTTTATGTAGTTCATTTCTTCAATATTGCGTAAATTAAGCTTAAGTTAATTTGCTTTTGGGGGGGGAGGAGATTGTCACATAGTGGGTTTTCTTAAAGTTAACAGAAAGTTTGTTTGCTGAGCAGTAGCTAAGAGGATGGCTCAATTCCTCATTTATAGTTTTTTTTCAAGGTCCTGTAGAGAATTGGAAGCCCGAGTAGAATAGAATGGAGTCGTCAGCAAATATTCTAATATTTGCCTTTTCTAAACATTTGGGCATGTCCTTGATATATATCAAAAACCGAAGTGGGCCAAGGTTAGAACCTTGTGGTACAACACATTGGATGGAAAGGTTTGATTTAACATTTTTAACTTCAACATACTGTGTTCTGCTTTCAAGATAGCTTTTAAACCACTGGAGAGGGACACCACGGATCCCGTATCTGTATAATTTCTGCAGTAGGATCTGATGGTTGACAGTATCAAAGGCTTTAGATAGGTCAAGAAAAATACTGCATATTATAGCTTCATTGCTGTCAATTTTCATTTTAAGATTGTCAGTGAGTTCAAGAATTGCTTGCTCTATAGAATAATTTTTCCTGAAGCCAAATTGGTGTTTAAATAGAATGTTTTCCCTTTCTGGGAAACGATTCAGTTCATTGTACACTAGTCTTTCAAGGATTTTAGCAAACGGAGAGAGGCCAGCAATGGGACGGTAATTGCCAGGGTCTGTCGCTGCATCAGTCTTAAAGACTGGGGTAACCTTTGAGATCTTGGAAATATCCGGGACAATACCATAATTCAATTGATTCATTAAATAAGTTTGTGAGGACATAAATCACATTCAATTACTGGTAGAAATGTCAAGCGAAAGTTGGAAGATTCTTCTAGATTAGAAATAAGACAGTAATGTAACAAAACATAGTCTAAATAGAGAATGCGTTTTACTGTTTTGAGAAGTAAAGCCGTTTCACGTTATATTTGTGACAACATCGGCCTCCACTAGTAAACTTAATATGCCTACAACACATCAATGGGTTCAAAATCATGTCAGTACACTGTTCTTTTTCCCGCCTTTTTAAGCGCACAAAACATGGCTCGAGTTAGGGGAAAGAAAAATGACCTCGAGGTATCGAGGGTACGAGTTACCGAGGGTAAAATTACAGTAAATGTATGAGGGAAATCCAGGGGAAATCGATGTTGGTTCGAGTTACATAGCGCGAGGGGTTCGAGTTAGCAAGGGTTCGAGTTATTATCGGGAGTCGACTGTACATATATTTCAATATCATGACTTAGATTAAAATAACAATGTATTTGTGATACGTTCATTGATTTCAGTATCTTGGGTTTTAATTATTATCTAACGCTCTTAGTTTTAGTACAGAAAACACACAAAACGAGTACAAATTAAAAATCCCACGATATAGTGGAGTTAGCCACTATAGAATAGAACACCTGTTTGACAGGTCGCGCAGGAGCTTACAAAAACCAAGATAGATATTTTTCAAACATTTTAAGACGTAAAACTTACCTAAGGAGTTTCACTGGTTGATAAAAGTGGTTTGAAAAAAGAAAACAAAACAAAACAAAACAAAAGAAAAAGTTTAAGGATGAAAGATAATGACGAACGTTTGCCTAGATTCTGAAACCTTGTTTGCAAGGACATGAAGCAACCAGTGAAAATGCATCGACCTAGAATTATCAGACAGAGTCTCATTATGGCTCTCAATAGAAAACATCAGACCAGTTAAACCATTTTCTAACCTATTGTGTCGACAAATGGGTAAAAAAGACTTATAATAAATGATCAAACAATGACAACTAAGCAAATGAACAAAGAAAATGGAGAGCTAAGGCTATGCTTTCACTGTACTGGATGGCCCTTGTGCAGGCATGAAAACAATATCGTATCGGGCTTTTGAGTTGTTCGCACATAACAACGGTAATTTTAGAACGGTTTCTGTAACGGAACAGTTAAGGCTGTGCCGCGCCGATCTTAAAATATTCTGGTGGATAGGTTTCTTTTCTTCTCTTCATGGCATTGTCAACAGGTGTTGATTCCAGGCCGGAGTATTTTTCATGTTCTCATGATAGGCTATCCGGTATTAATGTAGACATAAGTTTTAAATCCCTTTGTGGACGCCGAAAATATAACTTGAAAAAGTTTCCCTCAGCCATCATTCACAATCGAATGTCTCCAAATACGTCAGGTCTGAAATGGTTTGTCTATGCTTTTTAAAGCCTGTTTGGTTTCTTTGGAGCTGCCCTAAAGCTATTTATTTGTTGGGAAGTTTAAGGTCCCGACAGCATTGGTCGTCTGGAAAGTCTTAGGTGGCATCTCCGTCTCATCCAAAACTATCAGCCACCCCTCCTGATGGGTCTGGTTGAAAGTTTGAGGTCATGCATGTAGGATCCGTAATTTCCTTTAAAAATTTTTAGGGGACGTTTGCTGTCTTTATACCAAAATTTTGAAGGGTCCCTTTCTAACAACAATCGCTATATCTTGAAAATAAAATGTGAAAAGCAAGACCCCGAAATTGTAGGTATCGTAGTAGAAAAGACCAATGGAACGGTTATCCAGAGGTGTTAGGCCTCTCGAGCTTTACAATTTATAGGCAATATTTGCTCCTCCGAACAGGTTCTCGTTGGATTTCCCTGATAATTACAAAACAACAATGCTCCCTTTTTTATACATGTGAAATTGTAAATTAACGCTTAAGTTTCGCGCCAAAGTTAAGGAGTAATTTTTCACGCATGATATTATTAACCAATAATCATAGTTGTTGTAAATTTCTGTTGATACTTTTTACTAGCTCCTTTATGTGAGATGTTTTTATTCAAATTATTCATGTTGTAAGTATGTTTTTCGTATGGGCACCGGTTGTTGTCTGAGATATTTTCTGTATTTGGGCTCCTTGAACATTTCACTCCTTTGTCAGCTTAAAAAAAAAAAAAAAAAATGACTGAATTGAGTGTCTTCGTTCATTAATCCATACTTCTTCTGTTTCATGAGCAGGAAATGATCCTTGCAGCGATGGAAATTACAAAGATCTAAACAATACCGATCGTAGCGTAACATACATCGGCCCGTCGGTTGATGACAAATGTGACTCGACAGACCTAGCAAATGAGTGGCTTTACTGGTACAGAGTGTCAGGAAACGCCGGCAATGCGTTAGCAGCTGTCACACCGCCGGATAACGACGCTTGTGGGACAGATACGCAACTTTATCTCGAAGGAAGCCATCCTATCCCAAGCGAGGGCAAAGTCACAAGAACAATTTGCTCCCGTACAAAAAACCAAGTTTGCCAAAATCAAGAATCCATTGAGGTTATTAACTGTGGTGCTTTTTACGTGTACAAACTTGTTGATTTTAAAAATTGCGCTTCAGGTGCTTGGCGGTACTGTACAAACGGGGTGGAAGGTGAGTCGTCCTTAAATATATTAATAATGCTATTATTTAATGAGGATACTCCTATCATAACAAGATAAACCTTAGGAAATGAGTCTCAGTATGATCTGAGGAATTATGGTAGTATAGGAGGGTGTTTATCCACTGAAGCCGAGGACGGATGTGGATAACGTCCGAGACCTACATAATTCTTCATATCATGCCCCTGGAAGACCAAATCAACAGTTATTTTATTATTCATTCACAATACATTTATTTTCGAGCTGACTGAAAGCAGCTTATAATTAGGGTGACGACTTAAGTGGAAATTAACGTTATTTCCAGTACAATTTCACCGTAACACGCTTCGTAGGAGAGGGATACCACATCCAAGGAATGATTCTGAAAATAATGCAAAGAGGGAATTCATGAACCTCACGGAAAACACGGCAAGGACAACCAAAGATTAAAACTCTGAGTATAAGAAAAACTGATCCAAAATGTAATTGACCTATCGGTGGATTTTTTGGCAGTACATTAAAACGAGACGCCATACAAGGGAAATCGAAGCAATGCACAACTTCAAAACTACTAGCTTGAACAGCGCTTAGTATAATTCCCCCATCCACACGAATCCCCCGCATGTTGTTTTTGTTTCCTCGAAACGAAGGCGTGTAAATGAGCTTCGTTCTCGACTTAGTGCAATACGACTTTTATCTTGGGTACGCTGAAGGCCTCAACGAGAGAAAAGTAAAGGTTGGATGTGTAGATTACATGATGACCCATATTCTGAGCCCTAAGCTAACACCTTTTTCAATTCACCACCACTTGTGTAAGAGGGGCCTTTGGACAGTCAAGTGAAACTGTCCTTTCAAATGATTGCTAAAATCATTATTTTAACATACTTAATGTTTTTTAGAGGACAAATGTGCTGCTGTCAATTGCCCTGATGGTCAGACATGTTACCTAACAGATAATGGCAACAATTATACATGTGGGAATCTGAATGGTATGAAAATGAGATATTTTAATAGCACTTACTACTTCACTCGGTCACTCATAACGAAGTCAATTTTCATGTCTTTCTGCTTTGTCAGATGATCCTTGCTCGTCTGCCCCATGTCTGAATGGCGGTACTTGTTCAAGTGGATCAGGTACCTTTGTATGCATCTGCCCCGCAGGAATTACTGGAGAGCGATGTGACGCAAGTCCTTCACCATCACCATCGACAGCCTCATCATCATCATCTTTATTACCATCGTCATGTACCTCATCACCACCGTCAATATCACCTTCGCCACCATCATCTCCCTCACCATCAGCATCATTATTACAACCATCATCATCACTATCTCCCTCATCATCACCTTCATCATTACCATCTCAATCATCATCACCTCCACCATCTCCATCGTCGTCATCATCACTTCCAAAATCTCCATCACTCCCATCATCACTAATATCGCTATCGCCACCAACATCGACATCATCATTGCCTCAACCATTACCATCATCACCATCAGCATCACTTCCACCATCTCCAGCACCATTATCATCAACATCATCAACACCACCATTATCCTCACCATTACATACACCATCAACAAACTCAACTTTATCAATATTTTCATCGTCTTCACTGTTATCATCATTACTAACACAATACCCATTACCCTTGTCAACTTCATCATCACCTGTGGTTTTTCCGAACAGTTCTCAAGGTAAAATCAGTAACTTGGTCCTTTCATGGTAAATAATCAAATTGTTTTCTTTTCTAATTTATTTTTTATTCTGGAAAGCAAATTACCCGTCCGTTTCTCCTCCTTAAATAAAAAACGTTTTGAAATTATGTCACCATTCCTAAACGACTAAGAATTTGAAAATTCTTTGCTTTATCGTGATTTTTTTAAAAGTTGATTCGACATTTTTTTTTTGTTCTCGTCGCCAGCCAACTCTACAGAAGGAAAAAAAAAATAATAATAAAACTACCCTCGTCACACAAGCTTTTAGTATTAGAGGTCTTGATATTAGGGAGCTTACGAATCGACGACTTTCGCACGACGCCGCCGCTGGATCACGTCATAGTTCTGCGTTGCCGTCCTGTAGAAATTTGAATTTACGATTCGTAGTAAAGACGACGACGATGCATGGTGCGCGCGGCAAGCAAATTTTCCCGCCGTTTCTGACGTTTGTTTTCTTCTTGTTACAAGTAAGCTTGTTTGTTCAACCAAAATGTCTAAATTCATAAGAGAAACAAGAGCTCGTATTGCAGACGCTTGTGGAACCAGATTTATAAAGGACCGAGTATTTCACTGTATTTGTACTTTTATGCTTTTCGTCAACAAACTCAGAGTTAAGTACGAATTTAGACGAGACAACAAAGAACGAATGCAAGGCGCGTTTATATACAGGAGGGCATTTATAAACTTGCTGAACAGCTGTAGTTACTGTGATGAGATAACCACTTGCAATGGTCTAGTTGTAGCTTTGGTACCATCTTGCCTATATGGTTTCACTCGGTGTTAATTTATGTTTGTCTACAGCTAGCTATGTAAAGAACATGTCCCTAATGTGATACTTGAATTAGCTGGAAAAATACCCTGAAGTATGTAGGGAAAACTTTGAAAATTAGTCTCACGTCCTGCTTTTTCTAGGACGCCGGCGAATCGCTGTCAACAACGGCGTCGACTTTGGCGCGACGCCGGCAAGTGTCCATATAAGCATGCGCAGTCAGCCTGTCACACAGTCCAACGGCGTCGTCGTGCGAAAGTCGTCAATTCGTAAGCTCCCTATTAGTGAAATTACAACCGGACGGCGGCAAATCTTGTGGCGGATAGGCACTAATTTTGTTTGAAATAACTTTTCGCCAAATTTCAGCTTCCTTTTAACAGACAGTTGATCCTGTGACCAACCATTGCAGAGAGCGCTGTCTGTCAATTTCAAGTTTTTTGCTTTATACTTTAAAAAGAGGGGTTCAGTTTTTTTTTCTACCGGAAAGTTCGCACGGTTACTTTTATTGAAGAAGGAATAAACCCTCTTCTAATCACGTTCTTTTAAAACTTCTAACATTCGATAAATTATTCCCGCCACTACGCCATTCTCGCTAAATCTTTTCTCTTGTGAGGTGAAAAATGCACCAGTAAAATATACAAATGAAACGAAAAAGTTGAAAAAATACTCATTTGTCGCTCGAAAGTAAAATGAAAAGAGCAAGGAACAAATTTGTCTTGGCGGACTTCATCCTTGTTTGCTTCGCGGCGGAGAGCTCAGTGGAACAACCGAGTGAGCGAAGTTTTATCAGGTTTTCAGCCTGGTATTTTAAGTAAATTTTGTCTGTCGTAGTAGAGAAAATTACGTTTTGAAATGGGAATGCATCAATCAACATTGTATTATTGTCTTTTCAGTGAAGTTGATGTTAAATTTAAGCAAATATTTTAGGAAACGCTCTGATTCGCGATCGAGACAGCTTTGTTGTGTAGCCTTGGTTTAATTTTAGTTGAGTGCAGCACACTCATGACGAAGGAATTGTAGTGCGACTTTCATTTGAGTACAGAAACATTTGGGTTTTCAAATTAATTTTTCCAAAAAAAAAACGACTTATCTGTCTGTTATTTCGTTCGGGTTCATTCATAGCAGTATTTCAAAGGCGATTGTAAGACAACAGCATCTAAATTGCTCATGCATCACTTCAGCGCCAGCTGTGTCGGCGAATTTTTGCAGTTTTGACTTTCAGCTCTATTTTCCTGGACATATTTCGATACCAAGCTAATCAAAGTTGAAGGTAGTGTTACTTGTTATTCTAAAAAGAATACAGTCATTTTTTCTTATTTCCACTTTAAGTTTACTCAAGAGCCATAATGGGACAGAAACGGAAAAGCCCATTCCAGCCCTTGGGATAGTGAATTTCACCAAAGTTAATTTTAGACCAATTAAACGCTTGAATTAATCGGAAATTGGTTTGCCGAGAAGTCCGCAAACGTTTATTCAGCGGGGTCAAGAAATAATGGTCAATAATGGCGTCCCGAGTGGAGGTGCGTTTTATCGACATTCCAAGCCGCTCCATTTCCAAAAGATTTGTTTCGACAGCAGAGTTAAAAATCGCTCTTGCGTCCGCCGTGACAATAGACGGATCGATACGCACCAATTACTGTCTTCATAGCCAATAACATCACGGCTTAACTGACAGACGACCAATAACATCGCGACGTAATTGACCAATCAGATCATTAACCAGAGTATAATACCATCAGCTGACGTTATACAACTCACTTTGACGCTGAAGATGACCACCGCACAGGTTGTCGAAACGTCAGTCACTGTCAACAACAACAGTCCTATTCAGGACTACGTTCACCCGGACGACCAAACTCAACCTACTTTTGAAATGACTTCTGGGTTCAAACCTTTCACAGTTTTTGAATTGGTGTTTATAGTTTTTGCGCTATAGGTTTTTCTTATAGTGTTTAAGTAGACAGATGCCATTCAGTATAAGAAAAAGAAAAGCGTTTTGCAATTTAATACCTTAAGATGGACAACGGCTGATTAAGCGAAAGAAAAATTTTAAAAGGTAAGTTTTTGAAAAGCATGATTTGTTTACATGGTGACAGCAAGTATTTACTCGTTTATGGTACCGATGACTGACTCAATCGGAGGGGAATGGAAATGTTTTTTCTTTCGATTATGTTAGAAAAGGAACGGTAAACGTTGCAGCTGTGCAACCATCGATTTATGGATGCACTT
Source organism: Porites cylindrica (assembly GCA_964035525.1). Lineage (NCBI taxonomy): Eukaryota > Metazoa > Cnidaria > Anthozoa > Scleractinia > Poritidae > Porites > Porites cylindrica. Next base: position 11,838,544 of record OZ037786.1, on the reverse strand, counting down.
GGAAGGTTTGCTAAGCACTCAAGAAGCTAGAGTTGCTCTCGGCTACGCCTTGAGCAACTCCTAAGGTAAGGCCTACTCTGGGACCTTAAGTCGCCGTAATTTTAGGCGACTTAAGGTGATTTAAGGCGACTTTAGGCGACTTAAGGAGATAAAAGGTGACATTTAGGTGAGTTACGTGTTAGTCTATATGTTGCAGTTAATTTATTTATTTCAGTTAATTTTTGGTTTTCCTTTATTTAAATTCATTAGCATACATAACCATACCCAGAAACAATTGAAAAATAATAATTGACTGAAATAAAAGTTAAATACAACATATACAAAATTGAAATCTACTGATAACACCAACTCTCTAGGGACACAATGTCATAGCATAAGTTAATTCAGTCTTGAAGACATCTGCATTAGTCTTGCAAATCTTCAACAATCTCAATTCATAGAATACTAAAATAGTAAGGCTACCTAATATTTTGAACATTAAATATCAAGGTAGCTTGTGTTGCAGATGTATTCTAACCCTGGTTAGTAACATTTGCGAAGCAGTACTAATATCCTTGTTCTAGGCCCCAACGTACTCGCAGTATATATTGCTCCTTTCCTGTCTCAGTAAAACAAAACACTCCAAAACTTCCAAATACCTGCTTCGCTAGTGAACCGTACTCTCTTCCCATGGTCCCTTTGGTAACTTTCCAGTCGGGTTGATTTCATGAGTGCATTTTTGCACCAGCAGAAACAACTAAGCTTAGTTTCAACCAACCTCGCTCTGTTCCACGCGGCAGCGTTTACGCTCTCAGCATAAAAGGAAGCATTATGCGTCATGTTTAAACCGATGGCAGTAACAAGTGTCTCAGAAATTTCCATTTAAAAGTGGTTCTTTAAATGAAAACGCAACGTACAATTGACAACAACAAGAGCGCATTTGTATTCGTCATTAAGCTTCTCCCAGAATTCCACTGCAGTCGCAAGCTAATTTCCATTGTTTCTCGGCCCCTCCCTCTCCCTAGCCTCCCACACAGACGTCCTGAGGGGTTCGTCACGCGTTTCTGCCTCACAAACGTCTGCTGAACCGAAAGATAAATTCCTTTCCCTTTGTTCGCAAATATCAGATGGAGACCACACTCAAATTATCGGAGATCCAATCGGTGCTGTTGAAGTAAAAGTGTTGACAAACACACACGTACAAGCTCGGTAGAGTGTGATACGTGACCAAAGATTTTTGCTCCGGACGAGAATCTAGAAGATAAACGTTGGCTTTTTGTATATTTCTCTCTGTAAAGGCTGGATTAGATGCCATTAATGCTCACAAAGTTGTTCTTTGGGTGATACGACGGCGGGGTTACCTTGTAACTGAACAAAAGGCAATTTTTTTTACACTTTATTGTTTTGTAGAAAAGCCGACTTCCGTTCAGCACTTTTAACCTCCGAGGTATTTTTTTCAATGAGTTTGTGTGCCTCTAGTACGAACGCTTATGAGTTAACTAGACCAGTCTTCGTACAATCTGACGTCTCACAAGGCTACTACTATCCGGACTCTGACGAGACGAGAGCAACTAGTTTGCGACTCACCTGACAGCCTACACGACGAGACTGATTATCTTAACAACGTTTTTAGTAAGAACAATTACAACACCGACTTTGTTAAACGGAACACTCACAGTAACACTGATTCCAACACTCAGACCAACTCTAGCCCTGTTACGACAGCGACTATACCGTACATCAGGGACACCTCTGAAACTATTGCACGTCTATTACAACCTTACAATATACGTGTTGCAGACAAACCGAAAAACCACTTTACGGTGACTGCTTACTAATGTCAAGGACAAAGACAAGCCGGAGGACAGACAGGGAGCAGTATACAAGATCAAATGCTGCGACTGCTAGGCTTCTTTCATTGGTGAAACCGGCAGAAACCTAAGCACGCGACTGAACGAACACAAACGCACGACGAGGAATGGTGACGTCAACAATCACATTGCTGAGCACCATTTAAAGACGAAACATCAAATTGACTGGGACTCTGCGACATGTATAACGTATTCTACAGACTACTATCAACGTCTTACTTTAGAAAGCTGGTTTACTAACTTAGAACAAACGCCACTGAATCGTAGCCAACAGTTACCACCGCCTTACAAACGACTTATTGACGAGATCAAGCAAAACTAACTACGAGAGAACGACTGGAGAACTGACAATTTGACTAACAATAGACTACTGTTTAACTGTGACAATAGGCGGATCTAAATGTACCAATTACTGATTACGAGTCGTCATAGCCAATAACATTACGGCGTAACTGACAGACGAGCAATAACATCGCGACGTAAATGACCAATCAGATCAATAACCAGAGTATAATACCATCAACCGACGTGATACAACTCACTTTGACTCTGAAGATGACTACTGCACAGATTGTCGAAACGTCTGTCACTGTCAACAACAACTGTTCTCTTCAGGACTACGTTCACCCGAACTCAACCTACATTTGAAATACAGGAATGATTATTTTTGTATTGATTACAACTTATTGTCATGTGTATTTAATTGCCTAAAGAAACTCAATGTATAAATTAGAGGGCTGGAAAAGTAATTAATGGGACTTAAGTCACTGCGGGAGTGTTTTTGTGGGGTTGGGGGGTTGGGTGGGTCTGTAGCTAATATTATTGAAAATGTACATATTATGAGAAATCATGCATTCTGGAAATACGAACTACGAGACAATTTGAACCTCTTTAAGATTTTAATGATTTAATGTGACTTAAGATGACTAAAGGCGACCTAAGGCGACTTTAGGTGAGTTAAGGCGAGTTTAGGCGACTTAAGGTCCCAGAGTAGGCCTTGAGGTACGTGCAAACGAACGCAACAACTCCGAACATTGCTGCGCCAACAACGTTGGGAGTTGTTGTTGCGGTGGTGCTGTGCAAACGGATGCAACAACTCCCAACGATGTTGGGAGCTGCAGTGCATCTTGGGAACGATACAACCCATACGACTTTGTAAACAATCTGTAATGCGAGCGCGTGGCTCCAACGATGTTGGAAGAGCTGTGCAAACGGATCCAACATTGTTGCGCTACGCTTCGGAGATCACGAAACAAAAGAAATGTTAGGAGTTGATGACTGAAAAGTTTGACCAGTTTCAGACTTTGCTCAACAACACACCACCACATCCAACAACATGCAACAGGGTGTGCAAACGGACGCAACATGAAACATCCAACAATGTTGGGAGTTGTTGGCCAACAATGTTGCGTCCGTTTGCAGGTAGCCTCACCTTTCGTTCTTGCTTAGCAACTTCCTGTGTTCATCCCTAACTCGATGGCTCACGCTGCACGTTTACCATTTTACCGTTTACCGCCGAAATGACGTTGGTCTACGCGCGCGCACTACTTAGTACATCCAGCGGCAATGGTCTTGCAATCTAATTTTTTTTTATATTAGTCAGTAGGACAAGGTGTTTGGGTGAGATGAGACTATCGCTTTTTCTCTGAGGTTTTAATATTAAATGTATGTTGTATTAAATACTTACAAAACCTTATTTTGGTAAGCTCTATAAAATTTAATTGAGGAAACATACATATGCTGCCTTTTTATAAATTTCCTGCAATTACTTAACAAACCTAACAAGCCTTCAGCCACAAGAATGCAAAGAAATGCAGTTTGAATTGATCGGCCAATGTCTCCTACCACTGGTACAATTCCGTCGTACGTTAAAAAGTTTGTTGGACTTTGTTCGATGGCCAGCTGACTGTTACAGTTGAAGCTCTCCGCAAAGGCCACCTTGGGGACAGAAAAAAAGTTGTAGAGAGGTTTCAAAAAAAGTCAATGGATGGACTTTCCGCCCCAAAAAAGTGGCCTTCGTAGAGAAGCCTTTGTGGAGAGGTGGCCATTAGTGGAGGTCCGACGGCTGTGTTTGAAGCTGTAATGTTTCGTTTAATCACATTAACACTAAATGTAGCCTCCCCACAGACGTCCTTTGGGGTTCGCTTGTCACGTATTCATGAGCAGAAATGAATACGTGACAAACGAACCCCAAAGGACGTCTGCGGGGAGGCTACACTAAATTTTGTCAAAGTTGTTTAACTTTCAATCTCAAATAAAGGAACAAGAAACTTAGGTACTCTATCAGTTTGTTGCTTTCTAAATTTTCACGTCATTTTGCTCTCACACAGCAACGCAAGCATCGTGCTTCAACAATGCCATTGGCGTTGCCTATAACTTTGTCGTTTCTGCTAATAAGATGACTGCTTCTACAAGGAAAACGAACTACTCAGCTACACGTGGCCGACTTAATGGCAACAGAGCCTGGTGCGCTCAAAGCGCCAGCGGTACCCAGGACTGGCTGAAAGTTGAACTTGAAATGGCAACTGAAATATGTGGTGTTGCAACACAAGGGAGAGAGGATACTGATGAATACGTGATGTCTTTCAATCTGGAGTACTCTTTGGATGGCGGTGGCTGGACTGCTTATCAGGATTCCTATGGCAATGATGAGGTTAACCTACTTTTTAGCATAGAAGAAGAACAATATCTAGTTATAAATTTGGCTATAGAAAGAACGCTTTGAGCAATTTTCTTACCCTGAGTTCATCGTTGAAAAAAAGCAGACACCAGGAAGCCGGCTTAAAACATTAACTTAAGCTTTAAGTTTAAAGACTCTAGATTCTTACACACTTAAACAATGGTCTTCGTGAATGAAAATTGTTGTCTTTGTGAATATCTGTTAATGTTTCACCGAATTATATTCTTTTTTGATTGTTAGTAGTCTCTCTTGCAATTTTAATCGCTGTTTCAGGCGTTCATGAACATCGCTTGCAGGAGTACCCAAAATGCCGCGCGTATCAAACGCTGTTTAAGATTACCCATCGTTATAAAACCACTAAATAAAACATAAACTTAATAAATTATTTATTATGTTGAAGTGTAACTCTATTAATGTTCATTCAAACACTCGACCACAGCTCGACAGTTTCTCTAAAAGCCCACGATTGATCGTCCTGAATATTGAATGAATGCAATTTGTCTGGAAAAATTGTGAAATACTGCATTCTGTCCGAGCTCTGGATGATAAATAGTACTGTTCACCTCAGGTGTGATGTATAAAAGGTATAAAAGGTTGGTTTACACGCCCCGAGTAAACTTGTCGAACGCAAAAAATTCGGCCTGATTTGTTTTCCAGACCTAATCTACTGTGAAAAAGAGCCATTATGGCGCTTGAATGTTATCGAAGATGATTGATATTTTTTGGGTGTACACTAGTGATATAAGGCTATCAACTCGATGTAAGATGTTTCACTCTTAGTTGCACTTTCTAGTCTTTCCCTCAAAAGTCACTTGAATGTGCCTTAAGTTAACTAATTTGTGGATTACAAGTATATTGTTTGAATTATAAATTTATTAATGGGAGGTTCGCTTTTAGCCCTGGCTAAATCTATTTAGTATATACTAAAGCAGTGGATTGTGTCTTTTTGCGCGCTCTGATACGATTGGCTACTCAATCAGTGAATATTCTGCACTATGGTAAACTCATTGCAAATTTGCGCGTGATCTGTGTGATGTGGATTATGTTGGCTACGTAACCCGACACCTTCATCAAAGCATTGCTGAACACACATATTCGGCTGTCGGTTAACATTTTCTAGAAGCTCACGGTGACAAAAATCTTCTGAATGAGGGTCAATTTCGCATTCTTAAGAAGTGCCACGGAAAATTTGACTGCCTCGTTTTAAAATACAAATGTTTCATCACAGAAAAGAGGCCTAGCCTTAACTTTCAGATTGACTCCATCAGTGCTTAACTCTTTGTTTAACTTGCAACATATTTTAATATGTTACTTTTCTTTCTAATTGACCCGTAGTTTTTCTTGTATTTATAGAACATTCATGCGATATTTTTTTTACTTGATAATGACGTCCGAGAACGTCGAACGTCTTATGTTTTTTTTTTTTAACTTTAAAATTCTTAAGATGTTTTTACCCACTTTTTATATCTAAATGTTTAAAAAAAGTCGCTTTTTTAGGTATTAAATTCATCGTGCAAAAAAGATAAATAACCACATAAATAAATGATTTGATTAATTAGATGAATAATAATACGAGTGGGCGCTTATAATTAAGTGAAAAGTGTGGATTTATCATTCACCGTTGAAAATTTACTTTTTATAGCGTTCATTCCCGTTATTACAAATTTTGCAATTAAGAGACACATCTATACCTTATCATCCACACGCAATTAAGTTTCTTGTATACCTCTTTGTCTTTTTTGTAATAAGTACTTAGAATCTGTAGCTTTTTAGTGTGACCAAATAAATGAAATAAGTACATAAATATAACAATAATGATAATAAAAATAATAATAATAATAATAATAATAATAATAAATGTTATTAAGCCAGGGTTGTCTCTTCAGCATAAAATGCTGCTATCAATGAGGGCCCTGGAAAAAAATAAAAAATATATATATATCCATACATAAAACTAGCCTAAATTACAGTAACTAAAAATACACTAAACGTTAAAAATACAAGATTAAAAAGTTGTTTAAAAAAGCTAAAATACAGCAACTAAAATGCATTTAAAAGCTGAACTAATACAAAAACTTAACAAGTAACTAAAAAAAAACTTTTGATCTATATAATTCCAAAATACGAGTTTTAAATATCACAACTGACTTAGAATCCTTCATTTCACTTACAGTATTATTAAAAAGTTTAGATCCATTAAAATAAAACGACTTCCTTGCCGTCTCAGTTCTGACTTAGTTAATTATTATTATATTATTATTATTATTATTATTAAATATTATTTTAATATATCAATTATTAGAGAGTAATGCAAGGGTTCTAATGTTAAGTATTTTTTCAAGGTGTTCACTAGAACTGGAAATAGCAGCGTCACTGATTACCATGAGCTACCTGTACCAGTGTCTGCAAAATTCATTAAATTCCATCCAATAAGCCAGCATATCTGGAACTGTTTGAGAGTGGAGATATACAGCACCAATAGCACTACTGGTAAGAATAATTAAAAAAAAAATCGTATATACACAATCAGTGATCTAGCTGTTTTAAGCAATTTGATCAATTATTATCTAAGTTCGGGGTGAGTAGTTGTAGAACATTGCTAAGGCCACTATTCATCTTCATTCATGAAGTGATCTCAACGGAATCAGAGAGAAAAGCATTAAAAACAATTAGTATTTAATTCGTATTATTTAATTAAGTAGTATTTAAGTAAGTTAAGTAGTATTTAATTAGTGAAATCACTGTTCACCGGTATTCCACTTCAACTGGCTCTAGACTGTACTGAGAACGATATTAAGAACTCTACTGTTGAACTACCACTACCTACAGACGACATTATGGACCTATTCAACCTCTGTTTGACTTCGACGTTATTTTAGTACCACGACAAACACTGCAAACAGTTACATGGTACAGCTATGGGCTTTCCAGTTTCTGTTGTTGTAGCAGAAATTGTCATGCAAAACATTGAGGAACAAGCTCTAGCAACCTACACGCAAACTATACCTCTTTGGTTACGTTACGTTGACGACAAATTCACCGCCGTACACAAAGACGGAATCGACGATTTTCGTGAACACCTTAACAGACACAACGTGGACATACAGTTCACCAAGGAGATCGAAGAAAATGGTATGATACCTTTTTAGACTGCTTAGTCACTCCCAACAACGACAAACTAAAAACGACCATTTACAGAAAACCGACACATACTGACCGATTACAAGACCAGTCTTCGCAAAACCCGACCTATCACAAGGCTACTTCTATCCGGACTCTGACGAGACGAGCGCAACTAGTTTGCGACTCACCTGACAGCCTACAAGACGAGACTGATTATCTTAACAACGTTTTTAGTAAGAATAATTACAACACGGACTTTGATCGACGGAACACTCACAGTAACAATCAATGATTCCAACACACAGACCAACTCTGGTCCTGTTACGACAGCGACTATACCGTACATCAGGGGCACCTCTGAAACTATTGCACGTCTATTACAACCTTACAATATACGTGTTGCACACAAACTGATAACCACTTTACGGTGACTGCTTACTAATGTCAAGGACAAGGACAAACCGGTGGACAGACAGGAAGCAGTATACAACAAATGCTGCGACTGCCAGGCTCCTTACAGTAGTGAAACCGGCAGAAACCTAAGCACGCGACTGACCAAACACAAACGAGCGACGAGGAATGGTGACGTCAAAAATGAGACGAAAAATCAAATTGACTGGGACTCTGCGATATGTATAACGTATTCAACAAACTACTATTAAGGTCTTGCTTTAGAAAGATGGTTTACTAACTTAGAACAAACGTCACTGAATCGTAGCCAACAGTTACCAGCGCCGTAAAAACGAATTATTAGAGACCTTTAGCATCAGGTAAACCGCAAACCGCAAACTGCAGTTACGCGTTTGCAGTTTCGCGTTTCCGAGATTTCAAACTTTAGCAAGACGTCCAGTTCAATTCAGTTCAGTTCATTTTTATTTAGCCAAAATATAATACAATACAAGAATACGTATAGGAATTGTAATGTTGCAAGGGAGCCCAGAAGAAACCAGAAGGCTTTATGAAGCCTGGACTCACCAGTCACAAAGAAATAAGCAAAATAAAATGAAATTCGCGGACGGATACGTTAAAAATAGGGACTAAAGAGAGACTGAGTTAAGTTATGAATTCAGTAACAAGATAGAAAAAAAAAATAACTCTGGATTGGAACAGAATACTTTCCTTTGTTAGTACGGCAGAAAGAAATATAAAGTTGATGTGAACTACGCGTTCATTGTTTAGTGCCGCCATGTTGTTTTCATCAAGTCGAAGTGCATCACTTTAATCGCCCAAAAATCAGCAATAATTCATTGATTCGAGATCAAAAATCCAACAAACACATCGCAAACGGATATAAAAAGCTAGTTCATGCCTTTAAACGCGAGGCTGTACAATTTTTTGTAGGAAGAAACCTTGCCGTAAATCACTTACCGCTGGAAGCCCTTCCTGCGGTTCAAACGTGAACTGCAAACTGCGAACGTGACCGCAAGGCCGTGGTCACGTGACATTTTGCGGTTTGCGGTTTGCATGAAAAACGTGATGCTAAAGGTCTCTATTGACGAGATCAAGCAAAACTAACTGGAGAACTGACAATCTGAATAACAATAGATGACGACTGTTTAACTGTGACAATAAA
>OZ037786.1:11706818-11819318 GCA_964035525.1 Porites cylindrica | reverse complement strand
CCCACCAATATACCCGCTTTTGTCCTTATAAGATACCAATATAGCTAAAAATTGTAAAACGTTTGATACCGAATAGCTAACATTACCTTGAAAAAGAATACTATATACCTAAAAAAAGTATTTCAGGGTGACACAGACTGTCCAGCCATTTTTATTTATGAAAAAAAAAAAAAAAAAAAAAATGGTAGCAGCGTCCAAGCACAGGAAGCTAGCCGCTAGGGGCGGGTTAGGCGGCATGCTACGCCAAAATCGGCATTTCTAGAGTTCTGAGAGAACAATTTGAGTAAAAAAGTTTGGTAAATCGACAGCTATTTTTTTTGCGTGTTTTCAAACACTGACGAATACTTTGAATATTAAATAAATAAATAAATAAATATAAAAAATAGATAAATGATGCTTAATCACAGGTTGACAAGGGCCGCCTTTTGTAAATATTTCCATAGTGCTCATACAGAGCTCACTGCGCCTGTCCTCAAGTCTAGCGACTTTAGCAAATTGTAAAGCTTCCAAGGGTACGTTATCCTTAAAGCTTTGCATTTGGACCTGCCCTATTTTACTAGGCGTATCGTCAGGAAGGGCGTTATATCAAGCCACGCAACACTGTATTCTAGGGCGGAACGTAAGAGAGCGATGCAGATAGCAGCAAGGTCCACTGCACCTGACTGACGCCCAGTCTAACACCGCTAATGTGCAGATTCTTAGCCTTGGATACAATCATACAGATGAGCTCATGCTATTTCAGATTTTCCCGGATAGCCAGACCTAGAACCTTGTGCGAACGAACTGTTCCGAGTACTTGTTGACCAATTCGTAAAGAGGGTAGCTGAGAGACGCTTTAAGAAACACACCTGTGGCTCTTTACACTTCTTAGCATTAAACTTCATTAAGAATAAGTTTGGGACTTCCACGCAGATGGAAATTGACTGTGACACTTCTTTTTTTTTCTTGGGCTTAGGTGGCCCATCAAATCCTGTAACAAGCACTGGAATATACTCTTCGGTATTTTGACACATTGAAAGCCACTTGAACTGGAATAACGGTACCTCATATACGCTTCATCAGGTAATATTGGTGCAATCCCGAAGATCATTTGACAGTTTGCTGAGAAACAACACCCTCAGATAAACCGTATAACTTCCAGTTCACTGCAAGTCCGTCACGAGTATAATCCGGTAGATTCCTTCTTTTGCCAGCCCATGCGAACTTTTGTTGAGCATATTTCGATCACTGTGACAACGTGCATTTACATAAAAAATTGTGTCTAAATATAAAAAATTTAGTAAAAAAATTCCCTAAACCTGAATAAAATTGAGCCTGGATACTTGAAAACCCAAAACCCCGGCCAGGCCTGTCCTTTAGAGCTTCAAAATCACGTAACCGGAATACCAACAAAATGTAAAATTAAAATAGTCTGCGTGCAAACTGAAAGACTCTCTGTGGGTGCATGTTTTAAAGACTATTGCATCCGTTCGTTGAAAACGTTTTTGTCGTACTAACTATTTTGGCCTCTTATGTGGGGTATTCTAAGTTGACAGCATAAGGAATTAAAGACCAGGCATTCAGGTCACCCCACCAGGTTCCTAATCATAATTGTTGCAAATGCGATTTCACTTCTTTAAGTAACAAACTTGAAAAAAAGGAAGCAAATTTTGCTCTAAACATCATGCTTTGCCAAGCCCGAGAAAAGATCTCTCATGTGCAACAATTTTCAATTAGCGATCTCCCGGGTTGGGGCAAAAGGGTTGGTAAGTCACCTCTGTAATCCTATATACTGTAGGTGAACTTTAAAAAATGCACCATATATACTAAAAATAAGGGCTTTACAGTTGCTCGAGATTTTCAAAAAATTTCCTGTAATCTCTCAAAAAGTTGCTCAAAATTTGCTCAAAAAAACAACCATTGTTGCTCATAAGTTGCTCGGAAAAACAAAAACTTTTTTTTGGTCTGATGCTAAAATATGCAAATTGTACGACAAAAGTAAGATTTCTAAGCATGTTTGTGCAATTTTGCGGCGTAACCAGCGTTGCTAAATAACTTTGTCCTCAATTATAACCCATAAATGCAATGAGCCAAGAAAATTATTGAATGACCTTATCCACCCGAGACACTCAAGTCAGGCGAGTGTGAAGCGTCGTCCACCATTTTGAATTTTCTCTAAAACAGCTGGCCTAGCAGCCCGGCTACTGTCCTCTTGCGCCCATGATCTGCTCCAGGGTTGAGAATTTGGTTTCTTTTTTACAGTAATTTCATAAATTGTCTACTAAAACATTGTGAAATATGGAAAAAAGGCCAATTTAAGCACTAAAAGCTGCTCCAATATCACCGAATTAGAAGACAATAACCAGAAAAATTGCTCAGAATAGAAAAAAGTTGCTCGAAATACGACAAGTTGCCAAAAAGATGCCGAGAAACGTGTGGAAAGCCCTAACCATATATAACCATATATTTACCACTATTTAAACGCAAATAAACCATTTCCAGCTTTTAAAAGATGTAAACAGGAGCCCTGATATAAATATTAAGTAGAAATAGGGTAATGTTTTCTAATTTTTACCGTTTGTCTATCATTGAGAATCATGCGCTTTCCTCTTCCTGATCTTTTTTTGCCTCCCAAACCGCTTTCTTACTTTCAGGATACTCGTCTTTTTACTTAATATGTCGGTACCTGAAATATCGATCTAAATAAAAACGAAAGCCAAACACTGAAACAATATTATTGATCAAAAACCGTAAAAATTCCGAAAACAACCTCTCCGTTTATAAGCCTCTCCGAATAGAAACCCCCGAGTAAAATCGAAACGGAGAAAAGCTTCCAGTAATAAGCCCCTTCAGTATAAATGAAAGGCTGTTAAAGAAGGCTTTGAAAAACATCAGTTCTGGATATGCCAGAATGTTATGGTATTTTCTCTGAAAACGCGAAATTTTAAATCTTTGCTTACATATGTACTGTACTTGATTACCCTGTTCCTGTTGAAACTGAGCTATTAAAAGTTAGTGAAAATTATTTAGTGAAATAAAAGTTCGGCTCCCATCATAGCGGTCAGAAGTAAAAAAACAAACAAACAAAAACAAAAAACACGTAGCCTACAGTTTTATGACTCAAAAAAATTATGAGTGTTGGTTCAATTTCCCACGCTACTCGAGGGCCAGATATTTGTGTGCACGTGCAAGCAACATCACGTTAATATCGTTATTTTACATGTGGAGTGTTTTCTAGCGGCTGCGATGTTCTATGAAGGCGTTTTAAAAGGAAAGAGTTACAACTAGTTGCAAAAATGTTGAGACACTCCCACGAAAAAACAACCTTTCATGCTTCAAACGCTGCTAGTCACAGATCTGTGAGCTATAACAGTGACCTCCCTCCTCCCTCCCATTCAAAGTTGTTCCTGCAAGTTTTGAGCATGGTCTTGTATTGCTAGCAACTTTAACAAGGGGTGGAGGGGGGTCACAAGCACAAGATCATCGACAGGCCACTTGTACCAAATCACTTTACAGTGTCTCAAGTACTTTTGCAACTGGTTGTAGCATAGATCTTGTCACTGTTGTCGGCATTTGCTTGCGGAGCCAGTTTATTTATCTGTCGTGACCTGCACAACATTGGTACCGAAGCAAGTTGAGGGTATTGTGTGGAGCCAGATGTTATTTGACTTGTCAATAGCCGCTTCGTTAGGAAAGGATAGTGTATGCACCTAATTAAATTAGTACTACGCTGAACGTTTCGGGAAAAATTTCAAATCAAAATGCACATCGATGATGAGCGGTGTGATCATATGAATTCTATGAATTCATACAATCGTTCATTTTCTTGCGGATTTTTGTTTGGATGTAAAGGCCGAGAGGGCGAATGTCCGAGGACCGTTCATAATTCTAATCGTGATGTGTTGGGAGCAGCTTTGGCCCACCCCAAGGAAGTTCAGACGTATGAAAACAAAGAGATTGACCAGGTTTAGCATTTACGTCGAACGTTAAAATGTACGCAAGTGGTCCCTGGTTTATTTACAAGTGGGAAAGTTGCTTTGAAGCTTTTTCTTGACCCAATTTTTTCTAACATTTTGTCGAGTCAGTATTTGTTTTTTACTCTAGGATAGTAACGAGGGAGGTTAAAAGTGGAAAGTTGGATTTTCAAGGAGGCAGAACCGGAAGAAACGCGATAGCATTTTGTAACATTTTATGACGGAAAAAGGCCAGAAAAGGAGGGGGAATTGAAGGGTTTACACTTCCCGCCCTTGGTAAAAGAAAACAAAAGTCCAAGTTCTTTTTTAATTATTTATTCGCCAGAAATGTTCTATTTCCGGTTAAAGAGTTTTAATTTGATAAAGTGACATAATAATGTTGTCATTATAATAGAAAAATCATATTTTGGTGATCTAACTCGTAGTCACTAGAGGTCACTCGCGGTCATTCGTGGTCACTCGTAGTCATTCGTGGTTACTCGTGGTAGTTCGTGGTCACTCGTGGTCACTCGTGTGTACTTTTAGACACAATCCGACAGTTGATCTTGGTAATCAGTAATATATAGATTTAGCCACGGCTAAAAGCGAAGCTCCTATTAACTCGAATTTATAATTTAAATCAAACAATAAACTTGTATTCCACAAATCAGTTAACTTTAGAGCATATTCATGTGACTTTTGAGGGAAAGGCTAAGTGATTTTAGAGAAAAATAATTTGTAAACACTAGTCCATCTAAGAGTGAACTAAATCTTACATCGGGTTTATAGCCTTATATGTACACCCAAAAAATAGCAATCATCTTCGATCACGAGCCATAATGGCTCTTGATCACAGTAGATTAGGCCTGAAAATAAATCAAGCCGAATATTTTGCGTTCGACAAGTTTACCTTACAAAATCTTGCCAATAAGTCATGGGGACGTGTAAACCAACCTTTTATACTTTTTATACATCACATCTGAGGTGAAATCAGTACCATGAGACGCTGTTTTTATTGTACAGACCTCGGACAGAGTGCAGTTTTTCACAATTTTGCAATACAAATTGCACTCATTCAACATTCAGGACGATCGAAGCACGCATGGGCTTTTAGCGAAACCGTTAAAAAAAATGTCCAAAATCACCTATACGGCTAGCCGGTTCACACTTTTGACAAGCGCCAAAGTCGACTCAGTTAAATTAAGATTAATAGAGTTATACGCTTCAACATAATAAAGAATTTATTAGTACTTAAAGAAGCTTAATTACTTCCTTTTAGAGGCCGGAGACGAATTCAACTGCCAAAAGAAGCAATTTCATGGAACTTTTAACCTGTACGATCGTGACATCTGACGCGGCCAATAATTATGTAAATACGCAAAATGGCAGATTACAATCTTCTGTTGACTGCAATCCCAGAAGATACCCGCAAGTCTGAGCCTACAAACCAAAAAAATAAGCTTAAAACGTTACTTTGATATGATTTTTATACCAGATTTAGGCTTCAGCTTTTGAGATATTTTCCGTCAAATTTTCCTTACTTTCAGGGTTTGGATAAAGCCTGCAAAATAGGTAGTCTTTGAACCACTGTAACTTGAACATGTTTTGATCAAAGATATTTTCACTTAGCCTGTGAACTATCGAAGGTTCACTAAAGAAACTGAATTGAACAGGTTTTTTGCGCGGGCATTTGTTTGTTTGCAACGCGCTTTTCAAAATCCATCAATTTTAGTCTTTGAAACACTCTCTGAGAGGCCAAGATGGACTCAATTCGTTTTTGGCTTGTAGCAGAGCTAAGAATAAGAATTTGAAAACAAAAATAGCGATTTTAGTATGAACCTACTATAGCCTCTTCACCGACAATAAATAAAGGAAAACTATTTTTTGTCGCGAACTCGAATGGACTGCTTTTAGGAAGACTGCCCTCTTAACCGGGTTTTGGAATCCCTGGAAGACGGCAGGCGGGGGATTTTGGAAGAGGGTTCGTAGGCCCGCCCCCATAACTATTAAACTGCCTATGATATGGCCACCGAATTTTCACTAAAAGTCACTGAAGTTTAACAAGAGTTTTTTTTTTTTTTTTTATAAACTGAGTTGGCAAGGAAGATTTTCTTCCGTAGAGGCATTGAGAAGCTGAAATTTTAAGCGGACACCCGGATACTACTGTCAGCAGATCTAAAAATCACCGGCAAAAACAAATTACAGATGTTTGACTGAAATAAACTCTCGCTATTACGGACTCTCGCTGATGAGGACACTAACCTTACTATAGACTTGAATATGAAAAGACACCTCGTAGGCCTACAGAGTCCGCAATAAGTGGGGTTGACTGTACCAGGGAAAAGAATCCTATGCTAGTGAGTAAGTCTCATGAAATTACGTTCAAGCTGATGAGGACACTAACCCTACTATAGACTTGAATATAAAAAGACACCTCGTAGGCCTACAGAGTCCGCAATAAGTGGAGTTGACTGTACCAGGGAAAAGAATCCTATGCTAGTGAGTAAGTCTCATGAAATTACGTTAAACCTTAGTGTACAACGTCTCCTTTATACTCTGTGGAATTAAGCAATTACCGTTTTACACTAATAATGAGGTGTTTTATTTCCAGCTGATAATATAAACTGCAAGATAAGGTTTCCAACGAAGGAATGGAAAGAAACAATGGCCAATCACAGCAGCAAAAGCTACGTAGAATGTGCTAATGAGACTGAAGGAATGGTAAATGTTGTAATGAAAAATTGACTGTTTGTTAGAGAAAATGACTCCGTTGCAAGCCTTTTTAACGATACTTAAACAATATTAATGTGCCTTTAAAACTATCACAGTCTTTATATCATCTATGATTTTTCTTCCTCTTTCACTTCAATTAAGTCCGAGCCCGCGGGGAAAGATTCCTCCTTTTCACGCCATCGAGAGGTTAAGTTTGTTTTTCATAGTCAAGATTTCAACCACCACCTCCCTTTCCCAACGGAAATGACTGGACTGCGAATGCTATTATATGACAGTCTGCTTGCTGCTGATGATAATTACTTTTTGAACTATTCAGACTGGGGGATGGTTCCAGAACAGGGTTTCAGATCGTTCTTTGATAATAATGACGCCATCGTGACATCACTGCTAGTGTTAAAGATTATTTATGCGTTAGCCAACTTCTTAATTTTGTCAGACGCCATACTATTTAAGTATTTTTCGCTTTGAGGGGAAAAGTTCATGGAACTTGTCTTCTGTCTAAGTTGTCATAATGACGTCAAGGTACGTTTATGTTCACAATCAAGTTATGCCTAGATGGTGGAAATGATGATTACATTACTCTATGTGTAATTTTTGGCGATCTTATCAAGAACAGTTTTGAACTTAGAGCCCAGAGTCGAAGGAAGCAAAAGAAAGGCCGGTCTGAAATGGGTTATTGTTTAATTTATTTTTCTCTCTTTCTTTGTCAGCTAAGAGACTTTTACCACTCAAAAGGTGAAAATGTCATGGATGTTAAAGTATTGAATCTGAGGTAAATACATGTATTTGTAAAAGTACCTTCCACATTTATGAAGCGAAAAGTAAGTAGAGGGAGGGCTTGATACTCAGGCTAATTTAAATCCTGGGGACAAGATTTTTTTCTTAAATAATCCACGTTTTTGATACTTATATCTCAATGTTTAATTACTATATTTTTATTACTTGAATTCAGCGAAGGAAGCATAATTGCCAGCATAAACGTGAGCTTTCTTGCTATAGATGCACTACAGCTCATCTCTTTACAGGAAGAGCTGGCTGGAGGAACACTGGGCACTACTCCAGCAGAATTACTTAACCTTTCTAGCAGTTATGGTAAGGATTCTGCGAGTATCACCGAGTTGCAATCAAATGGGCGGTGTTTTATTGGCCCTTTGTACTTTAGCTAAACACCCAACAAAATGAGTTTGCCGATGCTACTTTTGGCAGTTTTAGGCATTTTCGAATTGCGGCCTGCAACGATGTGATTTTGCCATTTCTTTGCTTATTCAAGCAAATAAGATAAGGCTAATATTCATTTGGTTGAATTGGATAGCTTGTAAGAAACGATTTCCTCTGATTCCTTTAGTTTTGCGTTAAAAAGCTGCTCCAAAATCCTGAGTACATCATCCTTTAATTTGGTATTGATAATTGTGCCGTACAAGGCAAATTTAACCGTAGGGCGAACTCTAAAAGAGTAGTGTAGTGAAACAGCCAAAATGATTGAGTATAGAAAGTAGTCAATTAGGATAATGTTGCTTTAGCTGATTAGGATTGTAGTTACGGATGACTTTACTCTTTATTTTTGTTAAAAGTACCAGGCGAGCCACCTGTAATACTGGAAGCAATCAGCAACACTTCCACATCTATAGAATTGAGATGGACAGAGGTTACAGAGCTCTATTCGATGCCACTTTTAGGCTATGTTATAGTCTATAAGGAAAGCAACGGAAATTTTCGGGTAGAATCCATGAAATCAGTGTTACCAACGCCCCTTGAAGCAGTTGTAGAGGATCTGGAGATGTTTACAGATTACATAATACGCATTTATGCTTTTACTAGCAATGGTAATGGTATACCGAGTCAAGCTGTCGCAGTACAAACACAGGAGGACGGTAAGTTGTAGGCTAAATTTCCGGGATACGAACCCTTTTTTATGAACATTTCTTTTCACCGGTTAAAAAAAAAAAAAGGAGGAGGGGCGGAGTAGGGGCGGAGTAGGGGCGGCTGATAGAAGAGGTGGATTCACCTGGAGATGCTGCGCAAAAAAAAAAAAAAGAAGTTTATGAGTTAATTTGCTGCAAATGACGGGATCAATGTGTGCCTAAATTCGTCGTTCCTCAGTTCCCACAGAATTGTGGTCTAGCAGGATAGAATTAATGACAGGAATTGATTTAGATCTAAAACAGTAACGTAAAGGAATTAACAAAATGGGTAACTTTGGAAATAATATCACTCTTTTTCTTAATATAAAATTGTTCCGTTTTCCTTAGATGTCTTTTGGTACCAAAATGGCTATAGTGTGAGCTTCTAGGTAGAACTCCGGGTCGTTCCTAGCCTTCAACCCTGTGCACTCTTCTTCCCAGAGCCTCCTGAAAATCTTAGCTGACGAGGCCTGAGCACGACTTCCAGAAGCGCTCAGGTTTCAGAAATAAGAGAGAAAGGAAAGAGTTTTTCCTCACCCCATTTTGTTTTTGCTTTCTTTCTTTTCACTAGTTCCTAGTCAGACACCACCAAACATTAATGTCCAGTCAACAAGTTCCACAACGATTGATGTTTCCTGGCAACCAATTGATCAAGCCTATGTACATGGTATACTCCTGGGATATGAGGTCAGGTTTGCTAAGGATGATGGGCTGCCGTTGCTCTGGGAATCGAGACACGCGCAACCAAGTGCCCGTAAAATAGTTTTAAGCGGTCTTTGGTACTACTCAAAGTACAAGATAGTGGTTTGTGCTAAGACATCTAAAGGTTGTGGAAAGGAATACCATGCTATATCCTACACGTGGGATGATGGTAATTATTCGTCTTTCTGTTGTATATATACCACGAAAATCTCGCATTCAAACTTCACAGTGATTGTCTTCAATGAAGGCAAACATCAAAATGCGCCGAATTCATAACTTTTGTATCCAAATTTAGAAAGGGAAAGACCAATTCTTGTGCGCGTGTTAACATCTAATAGAAAACTTCGCGGTGAGGAGAATTCACGTCGTAGGCGCGCAGTGTTAGCAAAGAGATGTACCAAAAAGTGTGCTGTGCGTTTACATTTGTTTTTTGGCTTGTTTAAATCTACCACTTTTGCAACTTGCTCGTCTGCATCTTTGTCGCTTTTTGCCTAGGCTCTCAATTAACGTTTTTTAATGATACAACCAGTCAATATTGTCGTAAAAAAAGTTTTTTTTTTCTTTTTTTTTTTCAAGTCCCCACTAGACCACCGCAGGATGTTTTAGCGCAAAACCTAACATCCGAAAAATCAATTAATGTTAACTGGAGTCCAGTCCTTAGTGGCCATGTGAACGGCCCTCTTCTTGGTTATTCTCTCAAATATCAAAGAATCAGGACGGCTGAGAGGCTGTTGGAGGATACAGAGGAACATACACTGACTTTTAAGCCTGAGGAGCTTTCCACTGTCCTACATGTTAAAACGTATTCTACCTACCGAATCCGAGTGGCTGCCTTTACACAAAAGGGACTGGGACCTTACAGTGAAGACGTACTAGCTGGTGAGCTTGTAGAAGTTTTCACTTTGAAGTATATGTGGTTTTCCTCATTTTTAAATCAACTATTGCAAAATTTCACACTTTGTATCAGTCACTCTGCTAAAGAAATCGCAGCGTAAATTAGTATTTGTGGTAGATTCGTCTTTTAATTTGAATCCTAATATTCACGTTTGCCTTATATGTTTGTGCTTTGTGTTATTGTAACTTAGGATTAATCTTGAAACAACGAATTTTGGCCCTTAAGAGGGTCATTTCGGCGCACTTTACCGCAAAAAAAAGAAGAATCCCTGTAAGCATCATGTTAGCTAAGTATAAAGTATACCTCATCACGGAGTTTCTTTATCCCCTTTTCTCTATCAAAAATCAAACTATAATTCATAGTCAATGAAATACCCAATATCTTTTTAATCACACTGGCTCTATTTTTTGTTTCTTTTTGCTTCCCATTAACAGAAACCTGCCGTTGTCCAAAAATACTCTACACAAACTTCTGGGCTACAACACCATACCTTACGTTTAACAAAAAAGATAACAAACTCGAGGGAATATTTAGTGGAATTATCACTGAAATGGTTCACACTGCTTGCGGAATTTGTCCCGCGCACGGCGACACCATAATCGAGATCTCTAACAACGGGAAGAATGCACTTTCTGCTAAGGAAGATGTTTTAGAAGTCCTTAAAGACATCGATGATGTCCCAGAAATAAGTTTTCCAATATACGGAAACAAATACATCACCAAATACTTGGGTGACTACGCTTACATCAATATTGTGGAATCACCCGGGGTAGCATTCCTTGCTGCTAGTAGGCCCCCCGGTGGAAAAGCTATGAACATGATAATAGCAGTACTGCAAACTGTGCCTTTGATTGTGCTGTCAGCATGCATGGCCTTCATGTCTGGATTTATCGTATGGTTTTTGGTAAGTCCTGAGAAATCAGTTGCTATGGTGAAGAGAGTCTTAATCAGTTATTGCATGAGGAGATTTATTTTAGGCTGTAATAAGAGCCAAAACTGTCCTGAGCAATTAGAGAGTTACCTAATTACAAAGACCAAAATAGAAATCTACGCAACAATAAAGCACCCTCTCTTCAGGAACGAAGACCTTTCGAAATGCTGGTGCAAGCGACTGAGGTTTACTCCCTCCCCACAGAACTTGGGAAAAATAACGCGAATCTCATTACTGTACAGAGGAATACAGTACCGCCGATGATGTCATGACCTTTTGCCTTGATCTCATGAATGAAACGGTTTTGAAATCTTTTAATCTCTGTCACGTGCTATATTATGTGATTCAACATGTTTTGAAGGTTGTTTAGCCATTTTTAGGTCGATGGATGTCTTGGTTTTTGAAAAAAAAATCATCTGATGTGACTCAAAATCAATGAGCCGTAACGGAATAATGAAGCTCTATTCCCAGTTCCTTCCAAAACGTGTTGCAGACAATCCCTAAAATTGTCCCATTTCCGTTTCACTGATTCTTGGCGGGCAATGAGGGCAGAGAAAAACTGCCATCAGTTGCAAAAACATTTGAGACACTGTCCCTGATTAGGCTTATATGTTCTGCCCATGATCTTGAGCTTGGGATTTCCCGACCTTCCCTTGTCAAAGTTGCTAGCAGTAGAGAGAGATGGAAAAGGCCGTTTTTCGTTGTCATGTGTCAACAAATTTTATACTGATTGTAGCTCTTACTAACCCTAAACACAATTCAGTTATTTCACTTCTCCTTATTTTTTTCAATTACCTCGCCAAAGTCCCCGACAGCACCACCACCACAACCAATTCAATTGTTTTCCCTCCATTACCTTACTTCATTTCTATAGTCTCTCACCACCATTACAGCATGTTGCCCAGTATCCGGACGGTACCAGTAAACGGACACTTAAAACAAAAACTCAATTTTTGAGGCGCCCTTTTCAGTTCTCGGTAAACGAAGTATTTCGAATGAAAGCTGAACATTTCAGCTTTAAGATGAAAGTTTTGGCCAGTTTAAAGCTTCCGAAACGGTCGCAGAAGACGCCGTTCTGTTCACGTGAGTAAACTTTTCGTGGCTCTTATTTGCGCTGTTTACTGAGCAGTAAAATTAGTGCTGCTCAGAAAAGGGTTGGTAATATGTGATATTTTCAAAGAAACTGTTTTATATTTAAAGTGAAGATACGTAAAGAAGTCAGGTTCTCGGAAATTTTATTAATTCTTGTTGAAATTCGATTTGTTTGGAATAACGGAGGCCAGAAACATTCACTAAGTATTGATGTCAGGTGCCCAGTATATCCAGACAGTTTTTTCTTTGCTGTACAGAATCGATGAATTTGCCGTGTACATTATCCGGATAAGATTTATTTCATATCTATAAGTATAATTAAAGCTTAGGATATATGATATAGTCATAAAATGTAATTCTACTCAACTCCGTGTGGAAAATTTCTTCACTCATTCAGAGGCGACTTGATTTCGTGTGCACGGCTTGTTTCTCGTGATTGCATTTTCTATACATAACCGAAAGCGTCGGAGTTGAACCTGGAATTGTCATACTTTCCCCCGTTGTGACTTCTAGAATGGGGTTGCAACGGTCTGAAAAATGTCAAAAGGGATTAAGAGATGTAATTAAGAGATGGAATTACTGATAGAAAATCGTGGGGACTGAGCATGAAGAAATCAACACTGCAGGTCAGACTAAATGAGAGAGTTACCTTTGACCGTCGGATTGAGGTCCCTTCCCTAAGCTCTTTTTTTTTTAACTAAAAAATGAAGAAAAACAGTCGTTTGCAGACTGGCTAATTGAGCTTGCAAACCGTGGCTTCGGCATATCCACGGATGCCTTCCTTAAAATCAGTGAAAGGAAATTTCCTAGACATTGAAGTACGAATTATACCATCTAACAGCCGCTCGCGTTCCCCACCATACCCCAGTCATTTGTTATGTTTTACTTCACGATGCTACGTTATATTTTTAGAATCGATTGTCAGACTACTTTGAAAGTTCAAGAATAGCTTATAAGTCGTTTGCCTGTCGAAATTTATGTACAATTACGTTGCTGGGCCAGCTGTCCGGATACTGGGCAACATAGGAGCTCTGCAAAAATATTAATTTTGTGAAGGAAACAAAGGCAAAAACGTTTAACTGTAACTGTCTTTCGTCATATTTAGGACTAAATAGGTTTTCTCTGGGCCAAATTTCAGAGCTCTTGCGACTAACAAAGGAAAGTTATTGCGATGTTAAACTGAAGTGTCTGAATACTGGGCAACGTACTGTACAACCACCACCACAACCATCACCAAATTTTTTCCTCCACCGCCACCACCACAAGGAGGAGGGAAATGGATAACAGCAATAAATGAAGGCAGAAAGAGGAATTCTTTCAGTTCATTTATTTTGCCATGAAACATATAAAATAAAAAATCATCTTGACATAGCCCTTTTTAAGACTAAAGAACAAAAATCGTCTCAAGATATTGTCTGCATTGTGTTCTTTGATGCTTGCTTTTATTTTAACTGCAGGACTCAAAATTTAACCCTGAAGAATTTCCGCCCAGTTTCTTGAAAGGAGTTGGCGAAGGTTTCTGGTGGTCTTACATTTCCATGACAACTGTAGGGTAGGTATCAACAATTGCATTGTTATGCACCTCAGATGTTCGTGTTCTCATTGGTTGCTATTAGACAAATGTCTCCGAGCAGGTGGATAACATTATGCAATCTTGCACGTTAGAGGGTAACAGCACACTGATTCTGGTACTCGCGAATGTTGATTGTTACTGTTGAATCATGAAGATTCTTTATTGGATATAAAGTAATTGACGCGGTGAGGGCCAATCCACCCCTCTAAGGGATCATTAAGGCTAAATTTACGTAACTATGTTTTTCATTTCTTTTCATTTCTTGACTAAGCTTGCCAGATAGATTACGGTTGTTGACGAGATAATTCTAAGTTTTTGTTTGTTGCAAAATGTGACGTCAACAAAATGGGTGAAATGAATTTTTTAATTTCGACGTGAAACTTATATCACGTAAAAGACATTTAGAGGGGGAGAAAAAAATCGAAAACTCTTTCCCGCTTCGGTACGTTAATTCCAGTTATGGGACTTCAAAGACATTTAAAAGCAGTCCCCGGGAAAACACTTTTCCTTAAAAAAAATCCCTTTGATTTATTTTCTTATTTTATTTTATTTTTGAAAAATAAGACGATTTTCCGGGAAAACAAACCTTTTATAGTTTCCTAAAATTTTATCATTTTAAGTTTTCGTTTCTTGACTTACAAACGCTTGTTTAAGCAAACCAAAGAATGATCACGTGACATTTTATGACGCCACAAAACGGTTTTCTTGCGGTTTTTGCGCAGTCAGGAATTTCCTTTTTCAAAATGTTCATTATTCTTTTAGCTTTCGACAATAAAGATCTGTTACGCTTAAATTCAGAATTATTTTACAAGGGAGCACCCCGTTTTTGAGGTACGAATTTATTAAAAAAGAAAATTTCATATGTCAGCTAAAAAAAATTCAGCTTCTTTATTCCCTTGAATAGTTCTCTTAAAAATGGTATATAAAAAAAATGGAAAATTCAAAAGTTTAAAAAATTGCGCATGAATGACGTCAAAAAATGTGACGTCATAATTTGATATTTTGGTGTCAAAATAAATGCCAATTTAATTGGCTCAATATTCTATATTTTCAGGCCAAGTTTGGCATAGAAAGAGTTGAAGCCAACAAAGTTATTTTAAATTAACCAAATTTACCACGCCCTGATGATTCCCTTGGGCCGGATGGTTTGCCCCCGCTGTGTTACTGGTCCCAACAGAAAACACAAAAACAAATAAATGTAAATGCAAAAAAATTGAAACTAAAGCCGGAGTAATTTTGCTTTCTTGCGAGTTAATTCCCTTTGAACAAATTTGTATGTGTTATGACAAGTATAATGGAATAGGTGATACATTTTTTTGGGCCTGTTTTGGCGACAAAAGGAGTAAGTATCACCAAAACCACACCGTGAAATATCCTAAAAAAAAACAAACAAGATAAACAACTACGATTGCAACAAAGAAACAAAACAGCGCTACATGAATACACATCTTTACATGGAAATTGATAAATAAATAAATATACTTAGTGTGAAGTGCCATATTTACTTATATTTGTTGATAGGTATGGTGATCGAGCGCCCAAGTCTATCATTGGGCGCATTTTTGGTATAATGTGGACATTAACGGGCCTTGTTATTATCTCCATTCTAATTGGTGCAATCGCTTCGTCACTCACAAGTGTTACTGTAGAAAGGGACGTTATTCTGTATGGTACAGAGGTAAATCTATATGAAAATTATATAAGTAAAAAAGAATGAATAGACAAAGATAAATAATATGAAGTACAACAGCGTATCGAGTGGCCCTTTGTCTGAGGTGATTTGGAAATGTTGGTTTACTAGGAGGGAGGAAAACATCTCGGAGCAAGGAGGATGAGCAACATCATTCCTCTCATCAAAGTAAACCCTTTGGCGACCGCTTACGAATAGGGAAACTATTTAAACTAAAACCTCCTTCCTGGAGCATGCCCTTATGCCAAGATTGTGTCATATGCCAATTTTCTAATCTATTTCGAACTTTCTTCCCCGATCTCTATTTCACTTGCCTTTTTAACAGACAGTTTTGTCGCCCACTTTATTGCATTTTTCTCATGGAATTGTAGCTGGCTAACTTTCCAGGAAAGGGACCAATTTAATTTGCAGAGAGTAGTAATTGAATAGCAAAATTGGCATTGAATTTTTCCCCGAAATGTTGCTATGGATTTTTTGTATCTAACCCTGTAAGGATTGTCTAGTATTTCCAAAATGAGTTACCTGTGGACAGATATATCGTTGCTTAATTAATATCTTAAACTGAAAGCTAAACGGGTCCAGGAAGGCTTGAATAATTATATGCATCGTTCCATATGGAACGAAAGTGACCAAAGCCCTCCTCGAAGGTTTAACGGGGCTGAGATGATCGATTGCTCTTCCTAGCTTGCATAGCCCTTTCTTATCCATGGAACTATATCCATCCACACCATTAGCACAAGTGATACTATATGCACAAGAAACACTGAAATACAAAGACAACCAAAGACGTTGAAATTTTCTCAGGTGACAAAAAACTAGCATACATGTATACAAATTTTTTTTTTCTCCTTTAACCTTAATTAAAACCTTGTCATTGCTGTCTCTGTAATCTTGACATGGACGAACGATAACCTTTTGTTTTGGGTCAAATTTTAGATAGGAGCGTTACGGGGCTCTGCAGAATATCGACTGGGTGTACTTCATAACGCAAAAGTTAATATAAGTAAGTATCACTATTTTGTTATTTATTTAGTCACTCACAAAACCTTATACAACATGAACAAAAGCTGTTAATTGAATTATAAAATTGATGTGACAAGGAAGCCTAACGAAGCTTGAAGCTTATATTAATAGGCTTCCTTCAACTACCTAATGAACTAAATTCATGGCGTGAGTGCAGAGTGAGGAAGATCAGAAAATTAAGCGACAGATCGGCTATCAGTGAGATAATTCTTTATTAAAAAAAAAAAACAAAAAAAAAACAAATATAGAAGGAGAGCTAATTAGTGAAATAGGCAACGAATTCCAGATTTTAGGTCCTCGGTAAATTAAAGGATATTGAATTGCTTTATATTTGTTCTACAAAAATGAGGTCTATACTGAGAGGCTAGTCGAGTTTCGTATTGATGGACTTTATTACTACTTAAGAACAAGTCATGAAAGCTAGTAAGCAAAAGACTATATATTATGCAGCTGTTAGTGTGCTGGCTAGAAATTATGACTGCAAACAGCTAGGATATGTTAGAAAACTGAACGGAGAATTAACAAAGCATGCATGATGATAAGGTTGTTCTATACTGTTTGAACTGGAACTACAGCAAAGTAAGACTATTAAAGTCCTTTTCTTTCTGAACTTCACTGGCTTCCAGAACGGAAACATCACAAATTAAATACCGAAATTCATGCCTGAAAACGTATGGCATCGATCTTTTAGTTCTGAGACACCTATTAAACTGGCAAAAACTGCAATAGCCATAGAAGGTCCATAAATCGCATTATGTTGCTACCCGCTCCTTCGAAAATTCCTTCACAGGTGTTTTAAAGCGGCAGAAATTTTAAGAGCACCGTACCTATACTGTATAAGCACTCGATTGCTATGAATTGATATGATTAGTATTATAATGATGATTATTAATATCATAATTGAATATTATTCTAAATATTATACAACAATCGCAATAGTTTTTTTTGTCCGTCTTGCCATGAAATACTTGTCGGATACTAATGGATTCAATTTACTATTGGTCTGCAGAACGCCAGTATAGCAATGTGGATGATATTCGAATGGCATTGGAAGATGGGGAAATCCAAGGAGCCTTGATTGACACTTACGTCATCGCTGAGCATAAAGAATCTCTTCTAAGTGACAGAATTTTTGTCAAAAAAATACTCGATCGGCCATTTGGTTATGGGGTTGTGTTGTCAGGAGCTGCAAGGAATGTAGAACTGAGATGCAGGGATTACATCAACATGAAAATCACAGATATATTTCAAATTATCCAGAATACTACGAAAACATTAGAAGTAAGTTAATTAGGGATTGATTGCTATCGCCTACTCCAACGCCTGATGTATGGGAGCAAAAAGACCCCCTTCTCCCGAAAAAAATAATAAATTTAGAAACAAAAAATATAAGCACGCACACACTCCCGAAAAATTATATAAAAGAATAGCAGATGACCTAGAAACGACGATGAGATAGCCAGTCATGATGAATAATCAGACAATAGTTATTGTTTACGAACTAGAAATGCATGTTACTGAAAGTTAAAGCCATCCGGAAGCACATTTTGCTTGTTGTCCCTTTTCTTACAAGTACGTTGATGAAAATCTTGCTTGTTCTTTTCTTGAGTATAATGCGTCTTTAGTATAAAGATATTCAACGTGTCGGGCAGTTTGCTATGACTCACGATGCAAGCAAACTAGAAACTAAAGGCCTGGATTTTTTAATGGCCACCACTTGAAAGTGGATACATTAATTTTTTTTTTCGCGAATTCCAATAATTGTGCAGTCTTATTATTCAAAGTAATTCTTAGTTTAAAAACATGCTTACTTTAAGTTCTCATCCCGTCTTCTCTTCCTCGACAAATTGCATTTTTTGCGGTTCTTGCTGTTTTTCACACTAGGCAGTGGGTCAGCTGTTTTGTTTTTTGTTTTGTTGTTGTTTTTGTTGTTGTTTTTTTTTTTTTAATATGTTGCAAAAATGTGCAAACTGATGGGCATATTTAACTACTAATTTACACAGGCTTGTAAATTAGGAGGCAAACGTAGCATTTACCATCTTTGTCCTTGACTTACTCCTCAGCTTGGGACTTATTTGCCTGTAACAATTTTGGTGCAAATCCGTTTTTCTTCCAGTATTTCAAAAACAGTTGAGCTAGCACAAATGACATCCTCCCAAAGCTTCTCGATCGCCATGCCTTTTTTCTGGCAAAAGCGGCTGCACCACTGAAATCATTGATTTTACTGGTTATCGTAAAATTCTTGTAAATTTGGTCAGCACTTAATTGGTTATGAAAAGTTAGCCGAGGAATTTGGACCAATCGGAAACGGAGAAATATTTTGAATTTTTTTGAACAACTATTTGAAAGTATTTCAATGAAGTTATTATTGTTTTATAGGCGCGCTCGCCAGGTGCAGAGGTTGATGAAAGTACAGGATTGTTTGACGGCTCGTCACAAATGTTTCTTATGTCAGTTGCTTCTCTGGCGGGTTCCTTGATAGTGACTGTCGTGGTCGGCATATCCTATCATATTTGCATCTATGTTCCGAGGAAAAACAAAGGTAAGGAAAAAAATGAAAATAACAATAAGATTACTGAGACTGGAGAGTGGAACCTGTAGGAGCTAACTTCCTTGTACGTTCGTGTCACGTTGAATTTACACTATGGCGCAATTCTTACAAACTAGTTTGAGAAAACATACAGACATGAAATTGGTATTTTTGACGACATTTATCATTTTTTTATGCATAAAATGTGGCAATGACAGGCTAGATGAACCATCTGCCAAAGAGAGTTGTTTACTATTATAAATGTATAGTAAGAAATTTATAAAAAAAAAAGTATGGGCTTTGCATGGAATTACGTTTTACTTTTGTAGCCAAGCTTTCACGTTTTTCTTTTTCCAAAGCAAACTTGCAAAGGATACACTGAGGAAACCCTTTTTAAAGAAAGGTCGATAAATTTAAATGAATCTCAAAAAAAATGTTGATGTCTCTATTTTATCTATTTCAGAGGAGAAGTTGAGAGAATCTGGGTCACATTTTTCGTACAAGGAGTCCCTGCTAAAAGAAATGAAAGAACTTGTGGACTCATTCTACAGAGACGTGCAGATCAAAATTTGTTCCATCAAAAAAACGCAAAAGCGCGAGATTAGAGACATGATAAAAGAATTGAAGCACATGAGGTCAGGGGAAAAATTTTCCAAGCAAAGGAAAAAAGGTTTGGAAGAGTCAGTCTGCGGTAATGATACAGTTTCAACCTGGACGAAAGAAAAGCAGTCTGATCGACTAAGGGAAATTGTCCAACTAAGCAGCTCGATGAAAAATGTTCAAGAACAGGTTTCATCAGCTTAAAGTGCCAAATTCTACGGGCTTAGGTGCATGCAACTGGTGTTTCTCAAGTTTGGGTAGCACCCAGCATCCTTTAATACCCAGCGATTGCAAGTCATCGGCAGTTGACTGGAAAATGGAGGAGAAAGAGGCAAATGCGTAGTGTATGCGTAGCTAGAGATTACAGCAATGACAGCAGCAGCATCTTAATTTGCAGATGCGGAAAGAAAAGAAGTGCAGAAACCAGTATAGAGCAAATACAGTTCTTATCACTAAGGAGAGTTTAAGAGTCAGCAGTCACAGTTTAAGAGCTTTGGGGTTCATGTTGGATGCTACGTGTCAAAAAGTCAAGGAAAAGAAAACAGTTCTCGTTTTGAGCCAATATTAGGATAGGGGAGGAGTTACAAAAACACAATTCCCAGTTGTAGAGCCATTTTAAAGCTCGTAAAAAGGGAATGCGAATTCGAATATAATTGAAAAACGAAGGAGCGAGATCTGTGTAGCTGAATAGGTTTTGTACGGAAACATTCTACTGTTTACTGATTCATCATTACAGTTGATTTTATTATGAGTTGGCAGAGGTGCAAAAACGCAACTTTTAAAATGAATTTGCGTTTTTTCAGACAACAACTTGTCTACTGGGGACGCAGAGCCCGGTGGCGTGGCCAACCTTTCCTGGGCTGGGTGGTTAACCTCATATGATCCTCCTTCAAAGAAGGAATAATCGTAATGGCTACCGGCCTGTAAACATGCATTGTAATACTATATATTTATGTATGTTTTATTTGCTTTAATTTTCCCGGAGTTGAACTATTAGAGACCACGCCCAAATTTAGAAAAAATCGAAGAAAAAAGCTTTCGTGTTTTAAATGCGTCCTCCAAAGCACGTTGCACGTCCGTCGAAATCTTGCAGGGACCGCGAGGTTGGAATGTAATCGAAAGACATATTGTTTTGTTCATAACTAGACTATTACTTTGTCAATGTTCTCTTTTTTGTCGTCGTCGGCGCCACTGAAGCTCCCTGTTAGGGCAGCAATTAAGGAATTGATCCTTTTCGATCAGGAATACGCTAGAAACAAAGGCATCATTGCCTGCTATGCAGTGCTCACCGTAACTAAGGATTAGTAGGGAGCTTAAGCAACCTCCCTTTTTATATGCTTTAACGCTAACAAATTTGTATTGCTAAGTTTCTTTTCTCTTGTAAAGACGATTAACCCGAGAGTTTCAGCCAAACCACCGCCCAATGATGCAAAAAGTCCACTTCCGGTTGACGTCTGTCACTCATAAACGCTATTGCTTAATCTCCCTAATAGCATGTGAACCGCTTCATATTTTACTGAGGCCTTGTTTGGACTATAGATAATTTAGTAAATTCGAAATACAATAGGATTCATCAAAAAGTAAAGAAAAATAAACTAAATAAAGAAACAAATATACTGTGTTTCCGAGGCAGAGGTTGAATTCAATTTATGGGGCCAATAGCAAGAGAGGATGAATGATTTATTCTCTTGTGGCCATGGGGCTAAACCATTTAACCAATTCGCGCGCATCGCTTTCAGACTCGAGGTCAGCATCTTAGGAAATCTTTGGACTAAAAAAAGGTTTTTACGCAGGAAAACAGATCTTTTCGTACAGGAACACCAACATGGCCGCCGTTTCACTGCTTTGGTAAAATGGCCGCCTTGACGTCATGTTAAAACAATGTAATATTGTTGCGTTCTACAGGGTGTTTCGAAAAGTTCTTTCTGATGTTTTTCTCTTTATTTTCACTGATTATTAAAATAGATTTTGTAAAACTAAGTATGCAATTCCTTATTCATTTAAAATTGAAGAACTGAAATATTAATAGCCACAAGGTCCTCCTTTATGTTTTCTAACAATTTCTAAGCAGTGAGGTACAGAATATAAGAGCTCCCAAAGTGTCTTATTTCACATTTTTTTCCAGGCGAAGCGAAGGTAGCTGTCTCAGCTCGTCCAGTGTTTTTGTTTTTGTTTTTGTTTTTGTTTTGTTTTGTTTTGTTTTGTTTTTTTTTTTTTGGGGGGGGGGGGGGGGGGGGGAGGAGGCTGGGTGGATCTTCGTATGTTGTCTCGTCAACGATACTCCAGATGGCCCCTATGGGACTCACATCAGGTTAGTTTTCCGGCCGGTCGACCTTTGGTATAAAGTTTGCAAAGTGTTCTGACACCATGTCAGTAGTGTTCGCCGCTTTTTTCTCTTCAAGACTTTCCGCATTTTGTTGCAAATAGCTGGTCATAACTCTCCATACCGTTGTTCTCGAAACTTTGATATTATGAAATTGAAGAATCTTTTACCTTTCTTTCTCGCTGCTTTTTGATAACATTTCTCACTTAGTTTGAAAAAAAAAAAACAACAACAACAAAAAACAAACAAACAAAAAAACAAAACAAAAAAACGGTCATGCACTCCTTGGTTTGTCTTCTAAAGAGTTTACTTCTTACTATTTTTTCACACATCGTTCAGTCTTCTTCAACAAGAAAGTAAAACAGATGCCTAAGCTCTACCACAAACAGTGCATGTAGGCCTTCATTTTAGTGAAAGAGAAGAGAAAATAAAAGAAAAGATAACGGCCATAAATACGAAAATAGAAAACCTACAAAATGGGCAGGAAAAAATGGCGAGAAAAACCACACGCACTTGCACATGTGTAAACAGGGAAAGATAATATGAAATGAGGGTACGTTAAAAAGTGTATAGAGCTTGTTTCTGTTTCGTTAGGTGGCCTATAATGGTGGCCCTTTGGGTGTCCCAAATAAATCCTGCGGAATTTGAACTCTTGTTTTAACTGAGGATCATAGCCATTAGTTACTGGAGTTTGAACGTTCTGTTGTCCAGCAAACATAAATGTTGTTCCCAGCCTTTCTGGTCACCCGGACTGGACAGAGCAGTTAACTCCGAGTCCTCATGTTGTTAACGGTTTGCAGAATAACGTCATCGAACGTTATCGAATGTCCATGCGAGCAATCAAGAACAAAAAGGGTTCTCTCCACCGGAAATTAAACTCCTTTTTTCACGGGAATTCTTCGAAAATATTTTTATCGTTTTGTGTCCACCAATGGCCGCTTTGGGTGGTTGCGAACAAGGAACTCGCGATTTTGCTTTTCTTTTCCAAACTGTGAAACGTTATTGTGCTCGATTGATAAAAAGGATTCAACCTAGCACATAGAACAATCAACTTTTAAGCTGAATGATTTTGAATTATCTTCTCTTCTCCCCAGGCGAACTACTTACGACTTTCCCCTACATACCGTAAAATTCCGAAAATAAGCCCCGGAGCTTATATTTTTCAAAGGCCCCTTTTGAGGAGCTTATTTTTGGAGGGGCTTACCTTCGGCTTATCTACGGAGGGAAATTTGCGTTTCAAACTCGATTGAGCTAGCCTTATAGTTAGAAGTAAATTTACCGTTTTTGCATTGTTTTACTTTGTATTTGAGGGCCGTTTTTTCAAATATAAGCCCCCTTGGAAGGGGGGGGGGGGGCTTATATTTAACGAAGGGTTTTTTGCGTTACCGGTTTTGGGGGGGGGGGGGGGGCGGCTTATACATGGAGGGGCTTATTTTCGGAATTTTACGGTATATATTTGTTTTCATTTCTATCTCGTAGATAACCTGTACTGTCTTCTTCTTCATGATTTGTTGTTTTGTTAGCGTTTGGAACGACACCAAGGGTGCTTAGCATTAACAGGAACTAACCGAGTGGGAGTCTTTTCTATAATCATAAAACTATTATTTGGTAGGTTGGACAACGAACTGCTACAAAGTATATCAAAGTTTGCTGAACAGACTAAAAAAACTAAGAAAATTGCATCGCCAGAAAACACAGCGCATATTTAACCGTACCTTCTCGAACAGTACGTCGCAAACGATTTGACTTGCTACAGGCTTACAATGCTGCCGTTCGCACTTGTCAATTAACTAAGAATTGTTTGTATCTATACAAGTAATAACAACCATAAAAAAAAAAAAACAAACAAAGGAAAACGTTCAAAACGTTCCATTTTCAATGGTTATTACTGCTAGGTTCGGATTATTAATTCTCGGCCCACGGGTATAGCATAGTATGTACATCAGTTGCTTTAATACAAGAAAAAAAATGTATATGTTTTTTGACTATATTGTTAACTTATGTATTTGACTTTTAAAAAACAATAAGAAAATGTGCTATGTTACAAACCGGGATAGCTGTCTTTATAGTGACTGGATTTCTCTTTTTGTCACAGTGCAGATCGGATGCATGAATGTTCAATCAATCCGATCAATCGATCAATCAATCAATCATCTTCGTGTAAGCTTCAGAATTTTCCAAATTTAGGCTTTACCAAGCACGTAAGCACTTCTCTGTTGAAGATTACTTGCCTGCGTGCAGACGTCTCCTATTTCCTTTGTTGCACGCGGAAAAGGGACGTCTGCGTAACGCCGTCGCTAATCGTGTTCCAGCGTCCTGCTGGGTTCCCAAAATCTTGGGAACACGCTGTGATAGGCTGACACACAGTGCGCATTGTTTGACTTGACGCTGATTGGTTGTTATCGAATGTGGTCTGATAATGTATGCGGTGATTTAAATGATTTATGTAAGCGGGGTTTTCTAACCGAAACAAATCAAAACATGTGCGATTGTGTACTGTGTTTTTCGTTGATCGAAAAGCAGAGCGATCGAAATCTTGTGCGGGGACGCGGAAAATTTAACGTGTACGAGGAAATTATTTCTTTACATTTTACTGTGCATGACACATCACGTCATATATGTAAACAGTGTCTGAGAAAACTTCAAAAGCGGCGTGGACTTCGCACCAGGCAGGCATTTCGGAGAAAGCCAGCCAAAGAAACTAAAATCTTTATTTAGCCGTAACAAACAGAGGTCAAGAAAATTTAAACACTTTACAACTGCATCTGAAATCAAATCCTATCGGGAACACCACAGAAGCATAAACCACAGGAAATGATTACTCAGTATGCATGTAACAAACTTGCTTCATGACCTCTACATGGAAGACTTAGCGCGGCAAAAATGAGATTTACTCAGTCAAAGGTTAGAATGCTACATGCACTGTGTAGTGCTAGTAATCTTCGCGCGAGAGAGAAAAGAAGAAAAACCTCTGTTCAAGCAGACTCTCAAGGTCACGTTTCGCCCGTATAACGAGCTTATGATGTTTTGTTTGGCCTGTCAACTCGTATTTCTAACCGGATATTATTTCACAATTTATGCGAAATAGAATACCCTGCCAGCGGGACGCTGGAACACGATTAGCGACGGCGTTACGCAGACGTCCCTTTTCCACGTGCAACAAAGGAAATAGGAGACGTCTGCACGCAGGCAAAAGATTACTTATTTCAACTCACATCCGAATTCAGGTTTTCTTTTTTAATACAACTGACTCTAGACTCGCGCCAAGAAGACTTCTTTTTATCAGTTGTAAGGGGAGTAATTTTTCAGTAACTCTAAGGCGCGTGCGCGAATTGAGCAAGTGATATGAGCGACCCAAGTGGGCGACAAAACAAACCGAAATGATAGATTTCCTTACTCTGTTATATGCTCCAACTAGTGAAATCCCCACCCTCAGATACCTGAAGCCTGAAAAAGGTATCCCTTTCTGGCGTAGCCACCAGGTATAGGCCGTTATATATTATTATAAATTTCATAACTACCTCGCGTGTGAATTCACTGTTCATTGCGCATGCAGGAATGCAGAGAATGATTAATCTACAACTACTAACTGATTCATATTGGAATGAAATTCATTAATCGAATCTTGGGGGATACGCTTGAACTGGCTTGGCTATAAAAAATTTCTCACGTTCAATTCATGAAAACTTCGTTATCTTTGCCAAATCAAGAATTCTTGACAGAAGTTTTGATGGAAACATTGCCAGGTGGTTTCTACAAATAGTGGGTAGCTTCTACAAATGGCAGCAGATAATCGAAAAAGGGCGACAAGTACTCTATTTTAAATTTAAAAGCACTATTCCACAAGATCAAGTAGATGATTTGAAGCTGACCCTGTCTTCCATGTTATCGAGTATTGCCCTTTCTTCGATTAATTATGTATATAAAAAAGACTGTCATAGTAATGGAGTTATTGTACACTCTTCTTCTACATTTCCTGAATCGGGCTATTTACCCGTAATATTTTTCTATCGACTTCCCGATAATTGCTAGCATGCACGTTAACCAATGAGAATGCTCGATTTGTGATATGATACTAGTAGAATTTAACTAAAGAGTTGTATTGACGTCACTGAGGTGAAGGGAGCAGTTATCTGGTGATGTCATCGAGACGCAAGCACTGTCAACACTTATAGCGTCATCAGCCTGATACATGGAAGACAGAACTTGTGACTGCCATCCCTCTTTTTGCTGACTGAGAATACTCCGTGCTGTATTACAGTGGATAGGTTGTTGTGGAGAATCGTCAGGCAAATATGCCACACCAGCTCGTGTTATATACTTGTCTCCCGGTGAATTTGCTTTTTCTTTGGATGATTTCCAAAGCTGAGCTTCTTGCTGTCTGTCGTTTTTCAGTTCATTCATCTCTCTCAATTCCTTTTTCTTCTTATTCGTTATCAAATCAATCTTTCTGGACAGCTTGGAATAGAAAGCATTAACGAAATCGTTCATCTCTTTCACGAGGACTTCCTTATACACAAAATGTGTTGAGGATGCTTTCATCTCTTGATCTGAAATTTACGAAATAACCGGCTTTAACTTTGTTTGTTTTCATCGACCAACCCCGCCCCCCTCCCAACCCCCCCCCCTCCCCCCTCCTCCCCCCCAAAAAAATTAAAAATGCTTAGGCGAAAAACTTGTTATCTCCAAAGTTAGTCTGCTAAATACTTTTATGTGACCCGAGTGGAAGTTAGCCTCACGTTACTTACACTGGCGATAGAGTTCTGCATGTCTTTTGCCGATATGACAACTTGACAGAGAAGGCTAATAGCCTTTCAAAACCTTGCCTCCGACATTAGTCTGTCTCTCCTAAGTACATACTGACTGTGTAAAATAAAGTCAGGGACGCCAGCTGTTACCATTTTCTTTGGCTGACAATTGTTTCCAACATTTCACAGAAAAGAGAGACCCGCTGTTCCTTCGGACTACCCCTGGACAATTTGATTTAACAGCTGCAAACTCAGGCTTAGAACTGTAACAAAGCTTTTGAAAGTGAAAATGAAGGTATAGGTTTTGTTCATCATACCTTTCTTTGCTCGGGGAACGAATACCAGACACTGATAGAAAAGTCCAATAATCACAGCCATTACCAAGAGACCAATCAGAGAAGCGACCGCCAAAAGAAACATTTGAGATGCAGGGTCAAATAGTCCAGTACTCTCAGCTAAACCGCCATCGGATGCCTATGGACGTTAATGAAAAGCTTATCGGTTTTGAGTTTCTTTTGCTGATTAAGATGCATGCCACTCCTCAAGAGTCAGTACGGACGGGCGTACCCTGAGATAACATATCAAATTTTCTCGCATCGATAGGTTTCCAGTTGCTATAGCAGTGGGCGGGAAGGCTACTCAGGGTAGGTTTTAATGACTACAAACAACAGAAAAATTATTAAGAAGTAAGAGAAAAAAAAATGGCATCTAGTGCCAAATGATCTCGCGAAAAAAGCCACAGCACCTGTTTTCGCCATGTGAATTTTAATGGTAGCGGGGGCAGGTGGGGAATTTGCTGCGTGTGTGATGAGAGACTTTGCACATACATCGACAGCAAGCGAGCAAACCCTCTGCGAATAAGTCAAAGTTAGGTCTAGCACGGAATTTTAAGGTCAATCACAAATGGCTAAAAGAAGCGATAACTATTCGCAGCTGACGGCCTTTTCTAATTACTTAACTATCCTTACTTCAACTGTCTTTGTCTTGTTCTCTACAATTTTGTATATCTCGCTGATATGTAAGGCTATGTAATCACGGCATCTTTGCTCAACATTCCTTGCCGCTCCTGAAAGAACCACTCCATAACCAAATGGATAATCCAGAATGTCTTTTACAAACACCCTGTCGTCGAGAAGTGTCCCTTTGTTTTCGGCCGCCACATAAGTGTCCAACAGTGCGCCATCTATTTCGCCATCTTCTAATGCCACTCTGATCTCATCTAAATTTGTATACTTATGTTCTGAAATTTACCGATCAATCAGTAAAACAATTAATCAATCGGTGACCATTATCCAATAATAAATTAAGCAATCAAAAAATAGTTGAGTCAATTTTCTTGAGTGTCTCCTGGTCCTTGTTCCGTGTCTTGTCAATACTTTGCATTCCGTCATTTGGTGACTGCACTCGACCAGATCACCAAGAAACTAACTAGGTGTAGCATCATTCATGTGTTACAGATAATGTTCGTTATAAATTATAAATAAGCAACTTTTTACGTCTTAAAATGCAGTTAATGTAATGTTTGGTATCCTTCACGCAAAACAGTTTAACACGGGTGTATGCTATTTAACTCAGGCTTGACAATCAAGCGTGACTTCGCAGTGTTTCATCTTTGCATGTTCCACGATCTCATTTTCTCTCAGACTACGACACACTCCCGTTTGCGGAAATTGTGAGTGTTTTTAAACTCGTGGTTAAAAGACTGTCTTCTCTCTTCCCCATATTCTATCCCTTCCCACTGTATCATTATTGCGACGTATGCATGTCCCCTCCTGCTTGATGTCGCCATTTAGCACCTGTCTCCTAATTGTGGAAGTTCCTGGATGTCACAGGCACCCTTCCTAGCAAAAAAGCTTAATCATGAATCTAACCCTTTTAAAAACGATGTTTTTATTAAATTCAAATGTTTTTGTCAAAAAAAAAAAAAAAAGGGGAATAATATCGGCTGTTACCTGTGTTTACTTTTGCGTTCTTCAGTATTCCTAAACGATATTCCGAAGAATTGTGTATCGCCCCAACCTAAGAAATGTATTTATTTTAAGAAATATCTCTAAGCGTAATGTTCTTAGTAGTTTGGCTTTTAATCAGCGAGCAACTACTTTTGAAAAAATATCTCGTATAAGGTGATATTTGAGAAAATAAAGCAGCTTTGGAGCCGTTTTGATCGCTATCGGGACGTGAGATGCCCTAAAATTAAAACTGAACATCCTCCCCTATCGTCTCCCATGATTAATTTTCTAAAACGTCAAAATATTGGTCAAAGAGTGTTTGTCGTCTCTTTTTGGCACTAGGTGGGAAAGAAGAGAATGGGGAACTAGTCATGCTAACAAGTATTGAGTGTCGGTACTAGTTTGCTGTCGCCATCATTTTCATTATAACAGTCTTAGCGGTATCGGTGTTATGTATTGAGAGACAATAAACTATGTCGATATCAACGATTATGTATAGTTTCATTCTAATACGATAGTTCTCTAATATGCTGAAGAGGACATTAAAATTGTCGACATGAGGTATCGAAAGCTTCCATGCAAATTTAAATGCCGATCTGTAAGAACTTACTTTGGCGCCATACAGGGTGATGTCCTTCTGCACGTTTACGGAGGTTAACGAAGAGGCGATTGCGCCCACGAGAATTCCGATAATAACGAGTCCTGTTAAAGTCCACACTATACCGAAAATACGGGCTGGAATGGACCTGGGTGATCGATCTCCATACCTGTAAAATAACAAAAAGGATCAAAAATATGATAACGGTACTTTTTAAAATATTTTATTGCTAATGAATCACCAAAGGTTATCAATGATAGAATTGAGGAAAAAAGAAACTTTTCTTTTTTCCCACAAGATTGAGAAAATCTTTACTGTCTTTGTAAATTTACGATTTGAGGTAAAATAAAGCGAAGAAAAGTTACCGAACATATTTACAGGAGAAAAACCATCGTATATGGAATGCAACTTTTCGACAGGTACTAGGCCTACGTCCACAATATATTACTGTGTAATAATGTGCCTCAAACGTGCTTTGACATAATGCATTGATAGATCTATTAAAACGACAAGTAAATGAGTGAAGAAAACACGGTTATCACACTATGTAACATTACCCGACAGTTGTCATTGATACGAAAGACCACCAAAATCCCTCACCAACACCTTTCATAAAACCAGGTGGAAATTCATCTGGATTAGACCTTGTATCCTGCAAGCAACGAATCTCGTATCATTCGTTTCACTACAAATTACACATAACAGCGTAAAATGCATCATGATACTTGGTTCAGTAACGTTGATGCAGGGGAAATGTTCACGTTATTTGTTGCTTTGATTAACTTACCAAGAGCCAAATTATAAATCCAGATATGAAAGCAAAGCATGCAGACAACACCATCAACGGAGCGGTACCCAATACAGCCATTACCATGTTCAAAGCGGCCTTTCCGGGGGGCCTAGCAGTTGCAATGAAAGCTATTCCAGGGGACTCCACCAAATTGATATACGGATTGTCTCCCATAAACTTTGTGACGTAACGATTACCGTAGATAGGAAAGGTAATCTGTGGAACGTCATCCATGTCATCAAGAACTTGTAATATGCCCCTTTTGGCTGCGCGTTCTCCCTTGCCGTTGGTCGCTGTATCGATGGTTGTATCGCCATAAGCAGGACAGTAGCCACAAGCATCGTGTACCATCTTTGTGACAATTCCACTAAAAAGTCCTTCAAGCCTATCGTCTTCAGTGACCTTTAAATATGGAAATGTTGACCAGTAGTTTGTGTACAGAATTTTGGGGCAGCGGCAGCTTTCTGTTGATAACAGTATAGGAAGATCATATTTAGGTTGAAAACGGGTGAATAATCACTGATTTGAGTGATCTGAGTTGGGAATATTGATTGTGATTTACTTTGGAACTGAGGAGACTAAGATATGCAAGAAATATAAAATTCTAGAACTCCAAACATCTGTTAAGCATTACAAATTGTTATTTTGTTTAATATTTATACTATGCGTTGGTTTCTTTCAGTTTAGAAGCTAAATTGCCGGTTGCAGGCTTCGGTATACATGACACAAGTATCAAGACAGTTCGTAACAAAGGCTTCTATAACTTTATTTGAAGCGTCTTTCTTTTCGCATTCCGAGTCTTTCACCCACGAACCAGGGGCCCTGGTAACGAACCTGCGTTGTACGATGCTCACTTAGGCCATTTAGAGATATCCTAGGGTTTGGCTTGCATTTCTAGACAAGAAAGTAGGAAGAAGGGGTTATCAAGTTCTTGAACTTATCTCAGACGTCACTCAGCTCGTGAGTGCTTTTCTAATATATATACCATCATTTTCTGGGAAAAATTTCTTTGAAACACCCTACTGAAACCAAACGTCTTCTGCGGTTCATTTACCTACCTGCGTAGACATATTCAGTATAAGGCCCCATTCCTGCTTGAGTAAACGCTGCTACTTTAATCTTGTACCTTGAATATGTTTGAACTGGGAGAAGAACTGACATCTCGCTTTCTACAACGGTTATGGTTTCTTCCTCTGTCTCAAAGATGGACCTCTCGGCGGTCCAAATTCTTTGATATTTTATGGAATAACCTATCAGAAGTCCGTTGACGTGACCATCTGGAACGGGA
Source organism: Porites cylindrica (assembly GCA_964035525.1). Lineage (NCBI taxonomy): Eukaryota > Metazoa > Cnidaria > Anthozoa > Scleractinia > Poritidae > Porites > Porites cylindrica. The sequence continues at coordinate 11,788,020 of OZ037786.1, read as the reverse complement.
GTCCATGTAACCGGTATGGTCGCTTCTGAGGTAAAATTATCTGCTTCGATACTCTGTGGTGGTCTGTCCGGTACTTTACAGAGAAAGAAAAGTAATGATCAGCGATTAAAATGATATTTCACAAGGACAAAATTTTACCAGATCCTGACAATCCATGATACAACAGTTACAGTTAATAGAAATGAAACGTTTTATTCGTTAAAGGCGCCTTCCAACCCTTCCTTTCCCCTCCCCTCAGACCCGTCGCATGTCTGCTCTGCAACAGCTGAAGTCACTGAAAAAGACTGAACAAAAGAGTGGACATGGACTTGACAGAGAACAGTCGTGATATTGTAGTTTAGTAATACAGCTTTGATCTTTTATAATGTCTCATTTATCTTCTTAGTTTATTGAGCAAAAACAATGGGCTATGCGCACGATTTTGGTGACCAACTGTTCGCCAAAAAAGGGTCTAACGCTACATTTACCGTTACAGTTTCTCTAAACTCGAGTATGCACGATGACAAAATTTGATCTATTTTGTTACGGCTGTGATCACCAACACCGTGCACTTAGCTAATTGCGGTGTTTGGCGTAGAAAAAGAGATCATCTTACTCAATAAATGATAATTGATAGGTTGAGCATCGGCATTACGGCAAACGGCAAACTACTATGAATTTCCTGTTAAAAAAGGGGCCAAATCCTCCCCCCTTGCCAGACCATGGGCTCTATATAAAAGTAGCCGGGTTGTTAGGTCAGCGGTTTTTTGGGAAAATTCAAAATGGTGAACGAAGATTCGAACTCGACAGAGGGAAGAAGGTCATTTAACAATTTATTGGCTCAGTTGGTTTTAAATGAGGACAAATTATTTAGCAACTTTGGTTACGTCGCAAAATTGCACCAAAATGCTATTTAGAAACCTTACTTTTGTTGTACAATTTATATGTTTTGGCATCAAACCAAAAAAGGTTTTTGCTTTTTCGAGCAACTTTAATTGAGCAACTTTCGTTATAAAAAGCAGCTTTTGATTGTTTTTTGAGCAACTTTGACCAACATTTTGAGCAATTAGTGGAAAATCTCGAGCAACTTGTGGAAAGCCCTAAGAAAACCTTTTCGACCGGTTAAACCATTATAACATGAATCGCAAGTGCCCTGAGCTTAATGAGATTCCTCCTCATTTTATTCATGACATAAAAACAAAAGGCAATGACGTCATCGACGTCAATGTCTTCCATTTCAAACTAATGAGATTCCACTTCAAAAAAACATATATTTTCATCCTTATACCACTACTGTCAATGATAGAAGAACAAGGCTATTAAGAGCGACGGTCAGGAAATATCGACCATCAAGTGGCAAGAGTTGAAAAATCGATTGCCTTCATTTTTTGTCCATAAATAGCGTTTAGGTAGATAAGTAATCTGATGTAAGTTGTTCTCGCAAAAAGCCTTTTACTTTCGAGAAAAGTAAGAATATCAGTTTTCGTGGTCGGAGTTTCAAAATGGCCGTATTTTCAACCCGAAATTTGCTAACATCGACTCTCCTCGCGTTCGCAAATAAAGCCGCAAGGAGAAATGTGGGCACTTTCCATCAATAGAACAACTCTTCTTCTTTCACTAGAAGATACTTTCAAAGCAATATCAAGACTCGTTGAACTAACATAATTCAGAAACGAAGAACAGGTTTTTACGGTGACAAAAACTTTGATTTAGTAGTTGTTTTCTGTGGCATTTTTGTTCACGTGGTATAGCTCCAAATTTTCCCGGTCCTCGTTTATTCACACATTTAGACATTCATCTAAAGCATACCTGAGAATTAGCTTGGGTTCCTTTAGGCAGCCTCCAAACGAAAGCATCAAAGTCCGGTAAAAATAGTGAAGCGTGACCAAAATAAAAGTAAGAAAACGAAATATCTTCCTGTTCCGTCATCCTTAGCAAATTACCATTGTTAAAGTCCATATTTTTCGATAAAAAGTGGGTACCAAAAAAGCGCGTTTGACTTTTTCTTCTTCAAAATACTGTCGGGATCGAAAATGTTACTCTTTCAAGAAATGCGTTGCGTTACTACCGTTATTCCGTGACTGTCATTTTAACGGCTTCGTCTCTTCAAACGTACGTCATGTCACGTGCAGTCACGGAACAGATTGTCACGCAGAGTCGCCGTCTGGTAGGGTTCAGCGTTTCAAAATGGCTAAAATTGACCCAGTTTCACCTTTTTACCCCACTCTTTGTTTGGAAAAAGAAATTTTGCAATGGGAAAACCTACAAGAAGTACAAAAAAACGAGCCTTTAGGCTGTAAATATCTACTTTTGTGTGTTTCGAAGTTGGAAGTGTTTACACAATTACCGCCGGCCTACCATGAAAATTCCTGAACTTCTATGGTCTCTTACGGAGATTACATTCAATAACCCAAGCCAATTCCCAGGTATGTTTTAAATGAATGTCGAAATGTGTGATTTAAATAGCACTAAGAGAATTTGGAGTTATACTACATGTTAAATATTGCCCTCGAAAATGAGTAACGAACTTAATGTTTTGTTATCCTGAAAACCTATCCCTCATTTTTGAATTATTTCAGTACGACAAGCGTCGCTATTGCCCTGAAAGTATCTTTTAGTGGAAGAAAAGGAATTTTTCTGTTCATGGAAAGAGTCCAAATTTCTCCATGCGGCTTCGTTTGCGAACGCAAGGATTGTTAATGTTAGTGAATTTCAGGTTAAAAATTAAGGCAGTCTGAGTCTCCGACATCGAAAACCGATCTTCTAATTTTTCTCACGAATAAAAAGTTTTCGGCAGGAACAATCTACTTTAGGTTTCTTATCTACCTAAAAGCTGTCTATGAACAAAAAATGAAAGAAATTGATTTTTCAACTCTTGCCACGAAATTAAGATTTTGGTCGATTTTTCCTGACCGGCGCTCTTAAAGATTGGTGACTGTACCAAATATCATTTTTAGAACTGAATCGAGCTTGCAACTTACGTATAAATAGCCTTTAAAAAGCTATACTACAAAAAGTCAGAGAAGGAGAAGGATGAAAGCAACCATCTGCTTTAATGTTCTAACTGGCTTGTAAAATGTAGACAGAACTATACTTACCATCACCCCAAGTGTAGGAAGTAGCAGAGTATTCTTTCCCACATCCTTTAGAAGTTCTGGCACAAACCACGACTTTGTATCGTGTAAAATATTCCAGATCACTTAATGTGATTGTAAATGTACTTGAATCCAGAGTTATGGTTTGCCAGGCGTGAGTTGAGCCGTCATCCTTGGTATACCTTACCTCGTATCCCAGTAGAATTCCGTGTACGTAAGAGTCTTCGATTGCATACCAGGACACATCAATCGTACTGGAACTCGTGGATTTAACAACTGTATTTGGTGGACTTTCACTTGGGACTGACAAAAGGAGAATGGATAAAAAGACTTTAAAAAAACCTGAGAGGACTGATTTAGTAGAATTTCAAGAGCAAATCAGAATCTCAAGCCATTGCACAAGGTAGCTTGTTTCAGCGGTAAATTCCAAATTAGATAAAATGGTTAATGTCTACTGATGTTCTGGTATTGACAACTGGGCAAGTTGGGTGATTTTCAGACTTGATTAAATGACGCTTTCCTATTGGTTCATTTTGATTTAGTTAGAGATCGCATGAACGGTGCGCATGATGCGAAATCCAAAATATGGGCCACTGCTTCTATATCTATACCAAAAGGACTATAATCTAACAAGTTTGAAAGTATGTGAGACTGCAACAACGTGATCACGAAGATTCATTTTTTTTTTTTTTTACTCTTTTTCTGTACAACATTAGATTCCTTATTATGTTGGGCAGTTATCAGATGAGCAAAGCTTTATCAAGAATTAAATTGACCTTACCATCTTCCTGCGTTCGTAACGAGAATGGTTGACTTGAAACTCCATTCCCCTTATCAGTAAAAGCAAACACTCGAATTTTGTAGTTTGTAAACTTTTCCAGATCCTCCAAAGTTGCTTCAAGTGGTGCCGGGCTTACGGATTTTAGGAAACCTATTTGAAAAATCTCCCCTGTTTTCTTATACACAATACCATATCCAAGAAGAGTACTATTAGCAGGATTTAGTTGTGTAACTTCTGTCCATTTCAGGTAGATAGTTGTTGATGTATTACTGACTGCTTGTGTTATCGCAGGAGGTTGACTTGGTACTACAAAGTAAAATAGGTATTTATTTCACACAAAAGTGGGCATGATAACAAAATAGCTTGTCAAGTATATATGTATTTTATCACAGAGTCCTGCAGACCCATGTACATTTGGAAGTGAAGAAAATTTGCTTTCAGAAGAGCTACCAAAATTATGGGATATGGCAAATTTGTTACTTCACGGGTCGCATAAAGTACGATTATTATGCAAAATTTTGTAGAGTGTTGAAAACTTTAATATGACTACTTCTGAGCAAGTACAATTTAGGCATCGCGCCTTCAAATACAAATCCATTTACAATATAACTTGAAAAACCCTGACGATATAACTAAAGCATAATACGTACTTTTAGTAAAGACTGATTTTATTGTGGTGACGTAATAGCAAAGATGTAACAGACACAAACGAGTGAAATATTAAAAAATATGTTAAATCCTTTCAAGGTTAACAAATACGAGTTTCTTCCGGTTTCTTTAAGGCACAACAAGATAAGTGTAGATACAATACATTTTGTAGCAATCGGTACCTGAGCAAAGTGTTTACATCAGCTCAGTCTTCACTGGATTCCAGCCAGCTGGACTGAAAATTCGTCTTTAGTGACTCGATCATCCATTTACGCTTATATGATATTTTCAAGAAGGAAGTCATCCTCGTCAACAAAGTTTATCTCTTCACTGTTTCGATCATTTCCAAAGGAAAAGTGGACTTCAATACCTACATTCGCAGCCACCATTTTTAAATGGCTGAGTTTATAAGTATGAAAATAATAAAAAATACATACATGCACCTGAATATGGCGTAAACCGTTTCCAGTTAACACAATATTAAAATTCTCACTGTTTTAAATTGATCAAGACACTGATCGAAGTATGCGCAGTAGTCTACTCACAGGTAGCCCAATTGAGGCTCCCAAATACACATAACGGTATTTAATCAGTCTTTACCTTTCGTACATTTAATTCCAAGTCATAACTCTGCAAAGTTATCGGTTTATACCTCATCACTTGAGGGTCGGAAAAGATGTTTTGGATGCTAGAGTTCCATTCTGCGTTCATTTTCTGTATAAAAGATGTTTCCACCAGTTACTTCAATGGTGTCTTTTTACCATCGTTAGAAATTTCAACCGTCTGAGAAGCGTCGGTTGGTTGAATCGGCTTTGCTTGAAAGGACTTCAATGATCTTGACATAATGGTAAGCTTTGTTTAATTTAATATTTTCAATGTTCGTTTCTCATTTCTTGCTCGCGAGAGGGTGCGCGCTCCAGCTTCTTCTTCTTCTTCTTCTTCTTCTTCTTACTATTAAAACTGCTTAGCCACACCTCATTTGTTATTTTTTAAAAGGGGCCATAATATACGATGGAAAGGATGTATACAACATGAAACCAAACAGTCTCCAACAACATTTTAAGTCTATTCAGACACTAACTATTTTAGTACGCATAAAAAGCCTAGTGTTAAGTTGCCGAGGTTAGAATGGACGCAGAAAGAGGAACGTACGTGGAACAGCAGCAAGAAGACAGTAAACAGTACACTTCATCCCTTTTCCCAAGGCGGTAAGTTTGAATTATTTTCGTCATTTTATCAACAGAACGGAATGGTTTTGAATGCTGGATAATTTCAATGCCAATTGAAAAAAAGGTATGAACTTTCTTATCATAGTCGTGCGTATCTGCTTTACGTGGTTCGAAAATGCTTAATTGCGAGATTCAGTGACAAGGGTAACGCTAGTATCTATGCATGCTAACTGTTAAACAATGAAGGCATTTTGCACTATAGCGACATGAGTTGACTACAAGAATGCTTTAACAATTTTTCTTATGGAAATTATGGCTTTCGTCATTGAATGCTCACCAAAGTTAACAAATTTTAATTAAAGAAAGGAAAAAGAATAGTGGTATTCTTAAAGTTGTAGTCGAATGAAATAATTGTGGAAATAACGCTAACCTAGCTTTTAATGTAGAATGATTTGAGCACAGGTAGCCCAAGCTCACTATGGGGGCGTTCACACTTAGTACCAGGGCACTAGTGCCCGGGCACAGGTGCAAAATGGTGCTTTGTTCACACTCTGGGTTGTCTTTCGTCCACTTGCTCCGTCAAGAGACGCCATTAAATTAACAATGAACAAAAAGAAAAGGACAAATGCAATGCAATTTCGCTCAGTTATAGGGAAATATGATAATTGTCATACAACGTCTTATAATTGTTGCCCAGCGAATAATTAATTAGCTAAGTAAGATAATGTTGTTCAGGGTTCTCATAATGAGCTTGGGCAAAGTGTGGTTTGAGTACTCAGAACTTCCTTACCGTAGTTACTTGAAATGTTTATTAGCACTGCTGGACTACCACCTAACGTTCCTCCACTTTCAATTTGCTCTTGCATTGTGACGATCTGTAGCGCGTCTACTGCCGCGTAACTGACGTTAAAGCTGACAACCACACTTCCTTGTCTGAAAGTTGAAGCAGAAGATAAACAATCGATGAATGAAAATTTCGAAAAGAAAGGAAACCATTTGTACTATTCATCTCGAACTTCGGATTTGTAGGTTCGGGTTCCAGCCACACGTCATGTTGCCTTCATATGCTTTAAACGAGAAACATCACTGATTTAGGCTATAGTGGATAGCTTTCGCGTCGGCACGAAATCTTATCGGATGAGGTTTCTGTTAACTTGTACGAACGGTATATTCGGCGCGATTTCTGTTACTTGGAGCAAAGCTGCAGCCGCGCCGACCGCTAAAGTGGAGAGTCAGATATCAAATACGTTAGCCTGAGAAAACAGCCGACATTTGGCGACGCTACCACTGATTTCCCCCCCCCCCAAATGACGTCTGAGAAATAAGCGCAGAAATTCCATACTGATGACGCGTCACAACTCAGATCTTGGTTGTGCTTCTGATTAGGTGAATCAAATTTCTCACACGACACGACTAAAACAGAAGCACTACCCAGACCTGGGTAGTGACGCTACAGATACATAGGAGTTCATACTTTACCGGATAGTTTTTCGTTTCCGCTCGAAATTCCACTTGGTATCGTGTGAATATAGCCTAAGTCTGTCTACCTAGGGATCAATTTTATTAACTAGAAATACGTAAGTCGCAGGTTCTGGCGCTGCTCTTCGGAGGAACGGCAGCAAGTAATTAAGGAGACAGGGAAATAACTAAAGGCAACGGGGAATAAAATGAATAAAATGAAAAAGACTTATATATAAAGAAACAAAACAAAACTACAATAGGTAAAAAATATATATATTAAACGAAAAGAAAAAACAAACAAACAACAACAACAACAACAAAAAGGGAAGAGAAGAGGAAAAAGGAAAATATAAGTTCCGTCGAGAATCGAACTCGGGACATCTTGCATGCCGGGCTATTGCGTTGCTATTGCGTCAAGTGAGGACATATTACGAATTGGGCGATAATTAAAAAATTAAGAAGCTTGACTGTGCTCTGTATCGCTGAATGATAAGAAGCTCTCACTTGTAAACACAACATTTCAGTATATCAATAATCTTGAAACTAAGAAACAAAAAAGTCATATAAAAAGGACGGTTTATCTTAAGACTCTTAAATTTTTTCAAAAATTTATCGAGCGGTTTAAAAATTATTCGCTAATTTGTTAAAGTAGACCGGAAAGTGTACATTACCGCTAACAAGAGGGCCCCGATACATACTAATCAAATCCTTCTTTCTAGCAATCGGCTGGAGGTATCTCCGTGATCTTTCACACACATTTTTTAAAAAGATTGAGACTACTATGAGGTGAAATTGCGTGTCAAAAGCGCTTCGTTTAGTACAAATAACAGTGGAACATCAAGATTGTCCATTTTTTACCATATTTCTAACAATAAAAACTTCTTCCCAAAATATCTCGATAACCCTCCTAGAGATTTCGCTTAAAATTCACGAATATCGAGGCGGCTATTGTAGGAAAAGGCTCCAGTAAACGATTTTGGAAGAACAGTTCCCAGTTCCGAGAAATACTGCTGCAAGTAAAATAGGTAATGGCGTCATTTCATTGCTATGACAACTCCGATGTCATTGCAACCCTGATCATAACAAATTTTCATCTTTATCTAATATAACTGTGGTGATAATTTCTCCAAATCTTTGTTTATGGTGACGTAGTTTACGCTCAAACTTGGGAGTTGATGACCCTGAAAAACTGCATCGAGCCACCTTAATGTTTGTTTTATGATAAAGAATCCGTTAAATTTCCTCGCATTGCAACAAACTTTGTTTTCAGAGTGTCGTCCGAATGGTCTACACTCTCATAAACCATGGTTAAATAGGCCCCCAATCCTTTTTAGAATGGCCAAATAATTTGATTGGTTGATCACAACAAAAGCTGTCAAATCACCAGAGCCGAGTAGTGAGGCAATGTAACGGTGCCTGGGTGGATGCTACTCGCAGGGTTGTCAAGGTTACGCATGGCATTCTTCTGCAGTTCGGGGCTCTACCGGTCTCACAGGCACTTCTCCAAGCTCTTCTCTATTGATGAGTTTAAAAAAGCTAGTTTAAACATCGTATAAAACATAAGCAAAATGTTTCAGGTATCGCCGTGAATAGCTTATAAAACATATAAATCTTAAAATTGTCAATTATACTAAGAAGACACTACCTGAACCATAACACTTCGACTGCCACAGCTTGAGATGCTTTGCTGTAAAGTTCAGTTACCTGAGATGCAATTTGTTGATTATAGAAGTTTCGTGTAAGTTTAATGAATCAGAAAACAATTAATAAAGAATCAATTAGGAAAAGCTTAGGAAAAGTGAAACAGAGCTATCCATAACAACAAACTACAACAATAACAACAACGGTGACAACAACAACAACAACGACTACAACAACGACTACAAAGTACTTACATCCTGACCAATTTTGCCTGCGAATTTTGTAAAACTGGAGCTCCCCTTGTCTGCAAGAGTAGCATCCCAGGTTTTTGCTGTATACTTGACCTTATAGTTTAGATCCCCAGCTAAAAATCAAAGTTATACAACATTAACAATCCTCGGTTTTAGACTACTCGCGGTGGCCTTTCTTCATTCTGTGAAAGGTCACCCCACCCAGAGTTTCAACTTTTGTTTCCACCTTCCGACCCCAAGAAGGAAAGGAAGGGCGTTAATGAGAGAGCGAAGTAGCACAGGGGCTCATTTCATTCTTATTTTCATTTTGAAACCAACAAACCAGGTCGTTTATTTTTTTTCTGAGAAAGTTTTCTCAAGTAACGTTAAATCATCATAGGTAAAAGATGGTCAGTAATAGAAACTCTAACTTGTTTCAAACAAACTATCAGGAAAAACGTCCTGAAGTTAAAACGTACTTGTTGAACCCTTTATAATTAAAATCATGTTTTAGCTAGTCCACACGGGAATTGCCTCCCTCCTCCACCGACTGAGACCGACATAAATTGTTTATTATGGAATAAATGTCAAGAAGATTATCGCAGTTGAAGACGCAACTAATACAGTTGGGAAAAAGGTCTTATATTCTATGCATAAGTTGCGTCTTCAAATGTGATGATATTCCCAAGTACAGTTATGTATTTCTTTATCACACAATTTAAAGATAAGAAATTCATATAATCATTATTTTTAACTTATTTGACTGTGTTCAGTGATCTATGCAAACCTGGGCAAGGATTAGGGTTACATGGCTGACTCTCTGTTGCTGGGCCCTCACAGTCTCTCCCACCATTAGATGGCTCAGGATTGTTACACAGTCGTTTTCTCGTCATGGATCCTCCATTGCATGGTTTGTTACAGTTTGGCCATGAAGACCAACTGCTCCAGTTACCATGAACTAAGAGAAAAATAAAGAAAGATCAACATATGAGATGAAAAATTAAATTAGTGAATGATATATGAATTCCTCTCATGTTTTTATCAATCCATCAAGTTATTCTCAAATTTTCATAAAATTTCTTTTTTGTCCAGTCAGCTTTTCAGCTTCACTCATCATCAATTTATGGTTTAATTGTTTAAGGGCTATTACAAGAATACATATGGTAAAACTAGAACTTCATATTTTGTCATAGGGCGTTTCCATTTTTTGACTTAAAAGTATAACAACTTAGGGGGAAACCAGTGGTCCTCATCATTGCCAAGGCCATTGAAGGTTTATTGAAAAACTGAAATTAAAATTACCTAACCACATGCAAGAACCTATGGCGTAGCCAGCTACTTTCCTTCGCCCCACGACCAATCACCACTAATCACACGACCAATACACAGATCTTGGTACTGACATGTGATCAGTATGGAATTTTTGCGCTCATTTCTCAGACGTCATTTCGCTTGGGAAACCAGTGGTGGAGGCGTAAGATGTCCGCTATCTTCTCAGCCTACCCAACGCCATGTTTGTATGTAAAAAAAATCGTCCCGGGAAAGAGGGACACCTCCCCAGTCAAATCAGCTTTACTGAGAATTGATAATAGAGAAATTTTGAAACCTCTTTCCCTGGCAAGAACTGAGAATAGCGCTCGAGTCTCGCTTTGACCAAGTTGAAACAGGTGATCCATTAAGTGCTGATATGAAGAAAAAAGGGCTCTACCACCCTAGCCAAAATTATGTAAACAGTTCAGCAAGTTTTGTAAGGGAGCGACAGTGAAGTTGGCTAAGCTGGGGTAGATCGGGTAGATGAGTGACCCTTGTACGCAGGACTAGTTTTCTCCATATCAATGAGGCCTTAGAAGGATCAAGCCTTCTTTTTCCCTTTAACCCTGTAATGTCGTCAACTCTACAGGAAGAAATAAGGCTGAGATACCAGCTTGTCGCAATTACCACCTGGGCAAGCAAGCAGTTCTCTATTTTTATGAGGTTCAAGACATGAGGTTAACACTCACCCCTTATTCGATAGATTTCGACCCTAAGACAGGGCCGATCGATCCACGTGTGTGGATAAAATCGGAGATATCTTGCAGACACTGGTTTTGGCAAAAAGTGTTGGTTAATAGTCTGGTGGTCACCATCCATGTGGAAAACCTTTGAGACAAAACGAACAAGACTTGATGTTATAAAAACTGAACTGCAACGCTCTGTGAGTTAACATATCAATTCATATTCTTAACTCAGCTTGAAAGCTTCAACGTCACGTGATGCAAATTTGGCTAATGTGACAGAAGGTATGTACGTAAATACCTTTTACGCACACTTTCGATGAAGTATTCTGCTTATATACAAACAACACACTTTCCCTTTTCCCTTTCATATTTTTCGATCAACTAAGTTCGCAAACGGCGCACAAGTCATGTGATTTTCCCTTAGTTTACCGGAAGTTACTTAATATCGGGTCGTTTTGTAGTATTTAAAATGAAATTTACTAAAATTCAGTTGCAATAACCAGACATTTGTAGTTTTATAAAAAATAACAAAAATAAATATTCCATTCGCGCTTTTTCGATATGAGATAGTTATACCACCTCATATCCAAAGCGCGCTCATGGAATAATTCGTAAATAACCATGCCTTTTTTCGTACTACAGTAAAAACCCACGAGTAAGAACCTAAGATTTAAGAACCTGTTAGGCTAAAATTTGCAGTTTAGACCCCATCCATATAAGAACCTCTTTAGCCTAAAATTTGGAGAAAGGTTCGTATAAAAAATATTTAGTAATTACAATTGCAAAAGGCAAGTTAGTACATATATAAATGTTGTTTGGTTGAGGTCGTTGAGAAAATGTTTATAATATTGTGTTTTACAGCACAATCATGTATATAAAGTTGTTTTGACTCAAGAAGTTAAAATTCATGTGAGAATAGATCTCTATTATCGTCAGGGGGTTGGGGTAAGTAAATAAACGTGTTTAGTGCTAGAAAGAACTATACTTTCCCTCCGAACTAATTTTGATGAAAATATGCACGATTTGCGTGCACGGAATCTGTGAGTCAGATCTGGAATAATTTGTTGCCCGCAAATTGTACAATTAAGTCGGCAGGAAACATAACTTATCTGGTTACGTTGCAGCTCAGTAATTTTGAGTCACAGCCGAGGTACACCTTGGGCAGGAATCAACCGATAATCATTTTCCCTAGATTTCAGTCAACCAATCAAAAAGCAAGACAATCATTAAATCTTTCAAGACCCCCCCCCCCCCCCCCCCCCCGCCCCACCGAAAAAAAGGGCTAAAACAATATTTCTATACTACTGATGTAACTGTATAAATGTCTGCAAAACAAAATTAGGGAGTATTACCATTACAGAGCCATCCGTATCCAGATACCATCTCCATTTTTCCTCGTAGTTTTTATACAATAGCCTGAAGGTAGCAACTCGATAAGATGGCCGCGTCCCACCCTGGGTAGCAACACCACAAATTTCAAATGTCTCCTTCAGGTCAAGTTGAAGCCACGTACCCCAGTACTTGTTTCTTCTGTTTTTTGCTGAACACCAACCATGGGCATTGGCTAGGTTAAGTCGACCATATTTGGCGTAGGCTTTTTTGCTCTCAGCTGAGTTGCCTAACATCTGTGTATCAGGAAAGACGTTTTTATCGGCTACACCAAAACCGTTGTTGAAGCAAACAACCACTGAGTAAGGAAACGATAATGGTTGCTTTAATCGAGAATAATGCCGTCAGATTTGCAAAAAAAACAGAACGAAACAATCCTTCCCAGACTTCGCCATTTATTACGATCGTTTTGCCTTTCGCGAAATAAGACATCAAATATTACGCTATTAGGAGCAACCTGGATTCTGAGGAGGGTCCTTGAGTTTTAATTACCAAAAGAGTGTCCCAAGGGACCGCTGGTCATTGGTTATGACTTGCTCTTTAGTCTCCTTGGGATGAGAACAGCCACAGCTCAGAGCTTAATAGACAGTAATAATGACAACAACAACAACAACAATAATAATAATAATAATAATAATAATAATAATAATAATATGAGAATGATCCTAATTTGATCTCAATTCCGCAGCTCTTATAGGATTTATTTCATATACACCCAACAAAATAATAATAATAATAATAGTAATAATAATAACAATAATAATGATAATAAAGGAGATGCAGTTATATTTGAATGACCAAATATTTTTTTTGAAAATACTAGCACTCGCTGGATACGCCTCAATTTCTCTCGTATTCAGAAAAATCGGCGTTTTAAAATATATAGTAAGAGTTGATCGATCAATTAAAACTGACGATATTGTAGATACTGACCATAATCTAGGGCACTCTTTTGGTCTGAGAAAAATGAACGTTAAGCTGCATTAATTATGTATACCACAGGGTGGGGAAAGGGGGGGGGGGGGGAGGTTGAAGGGGATTTTTAGAGGGGAAGGGAACGAAAATTTGACGCGATGCATAACAAATTTTTTCTTCATTTTTTTTTTTCTCTTTGTGATGCAATGCTCTAGCTGGCAGCATACATGATTAATGCAGTTGGAATATTTTTGTGTTATATTATAACTACACGGAGTTGCTCTTGATAGCAGACCGGAGCCCCACAACGAAGACATTATTGTCATCTAGAAATTTTGGTGGTCACGTGACCGTCCTTCCGTCCGTCTTACCGTCCTTCTGTCTACATGTCCGTCGTCACCACAACACCTCACCTCAACTGATCGCAGGCTCAACTCCAAATGGATTTTTTTGGAAGTTTATTGACTGCAGCAAATTATAAATTCATCAACGGAAGCTTCGCTTTCAGCATTGGTTAAATCTGTAATATAGATTTAGCCGGGGCTAAAAGCGAAGCTCCAATTAATAAATTCATAATTTAAATCAAACAATAAACTTGTATTCCACAATTTATTTAACTTTAGAGCACATTCATGTGACGTTTGAGGGAAAGACTAAGTGATTTTAGAGAAAAATAATTTGCAAACAGCCCGAGAGTGAAGCAAATCTTACATCGAGTTGATAGCCTTATATGTACACCCAAAACATAACAATCATCTTCGATCACATTTAAGAACCATAATGGCTCTTGATCACCGTAGATTAATTTGGCCTGGAATAAAAAATCAGGCTGAATTTTTTTGCGTTCGAGAAATTTACTTTACAAAATCTTGCCAACAAATCTGGGTGCGTGTAAACCAGCCTTTTACACCATTTGTACATCACAGCTGAGGTGAAACAGTACTATGAGGCACTGTTTTTATCATACAGACCACAGACAGACATTTCACAATTTTGCAATAAAAATTACAATTTGCACTAATTCAATGTTGAGGACGATCGAAGCACGCTTGGGCTTTTGGCTAAACCGTTTAAAAAAACTTCCAAAATCACCTATACGGCCAGCCGTTTCTCACGTTTGCAGTGAGAGCTGTGGTCGAGTGTTTGAATTAACATTAATAGAGAATAAAGAAACATTATAAAGAATTTATTACGTTTATTTTTTTTATTTAATGGTTTTATCGATGTGTAATCTTCAAAAGCGTTTGATACTCGCGGCATTTTGAGTACTCCTGCAAGCGATGTTCACTGAACGAACGACTGAAGACAAACGGCACAGCGATTAAAATTGCACGAGAGACTACTAACAAACAATAGAAGAATTGTAATTCGGTGAAACATATGGAGAGACAACGATTTTCTTTCAAGAAGACAAGTATAAAGTGTCTCTTAAAATCCCGAGTCTTAAAGCTTATGTTTATGTTTTAAGCCGGCTTTCCTGTGTTTGCTTTTTTCAAAGATGAACCCATGGCAAGAAAATCGCTCAAAGCTTTCTTTTAAAGCCAGAATTATATCTAAATATTCTTTGGAACCTTTTCTTTCTATTTCCGGTGAGAACTAAATAGCCACATAAACTACACTCGACTTCATTAAATTAGATATACACAAAAAAAAGAAACAAACATCAAATACAATAATTACTCAGGCTTACCATTCGAGATGCAGCTCCTGAAAGGTATCAAGTAAGGCCAGCAGTAACGCTTCAGACTTTTCAACCCTCTTATGCATCAAGCAAGGTGAAAAACGAAAACAATGCCATCCGAAATCGAATTTCCGACTTTGACAAGTGACGTATTTCCCAACCAAAAACCCAATAAACAAATACTAGCCATGTAGTACAGAAGACTCCTGATAGCAGCTGAATTTCATTCTGTACATCCAGTGGAAAAAGATAGTTAAAAACATCACAATTTGATACAAAACTCTGTCAGCTTCAGCTTTCAAAGTAAACAAGATTCAAGATGCTGCATAAATTTTCCGCATGAACTTACCTGTCAAATTTTGATCAATCAGAGCTTAAAAATTGGACGTAGGGCGTGACCAACGCGTGACCATGGTGAGCAGAGTCAAAAGGAACTATCTCCGCTGCCTGTAATAGCTGGCTGAATTTTCGCGTCCAAGGTCAGTTTGAAATCAAAATTTTAATTGTGCGGACATAAACACAACATATTTGATATGAATTTTTAAAAAATTAAACTTGAGCCTGCGATCATTTGAAAACTAGTAACTTGTCAGCGGATAAATACTTGACCTCGATGGGTCGGCACCTGAGCCCGCGATATGGTCAAGTGATACTTGTCAGAGGATACCCTGTTTTAACAGCCGTCAACTGATCACAATATTGATGTCCAATATGTGTGCAATATCAGTTTTCCTGTGCTTCCAAACTAGCTAGAAAGAATGAAATTGAACATTGATCACGATCTATTAAAACAATTAACTGGTCAGCGGACAGCTTCCAAATAAATCACGTCACTTCGATGAGTTGTCTCACTGACCGATCTCATGTGAATTGACACATGAGATCGGTCAGTGGCTATCCTGTTTTGGCGGCTGTCAATTGACCATATTTTGAATGTCAAATATAAAAGATGTGGATTTGGCAAGACGCGCCTGAGACACCCCTCCCTTCCTTTGATAGTGTCCCCTACCCCAACTGTACAATCTGTAGACGCGTACGTACGTAAGAATGCTCGGTCAATAACGTGACAACCAAACGAAAAGAGGTTGGCCATATTCTATGAGAATGGGGCTCTGTCCCAGGCCCGCTTCGCGCGGGTGGGAGCCCCTGCTATTACACTAGAAGTACCTTGAGTATTTGTTTCACAGAGCATCCCGGTAAATCTGGACGGACAACTACATGTGTAATTAACCGACGCCACTGTGCAAGTACCACCATTTCTACAGGGGTCGGACGAACATGGATCTGGAATGAGAAGCTGTCTTATTAAAAATTTAAAATTATTTTTAGTGCAATTGAAACTAAATACACCGTATAAATAAATGGTGCCGCATGAAGTGGCTTAGCTTGGACTGCATGAAAAGGAGGGTTTTGTAGGCTGCCCATAACAGGTCATAACAATGGTGTCTTCGAATAAATGCAATTCGAACAGCGTGATTCTTTAAGAACACCATATCCCAGGAACTTCTTTGGCTGGGAGATATCCGTCATCATTATAAAAATGAAAAAGACCTTAAAGCTTGGTTATGATGTCGAGCGGATTCGTTTAAGGGTGTAAAAATGAGCGGTGAGCAAGTGTAGTAATTCGTAAGTGTTAGGACACATCAAACTCATAGTTTTACATACTGAGAAGTACTCCATTGCATTGCAAATGTCAGCTAAAAGTATATATGAAAAGGAAGAGAAAAGATGCTAGACGCTAGGCTGAGAAACATGACAACACCTTTTGCTTTCCCAGTGAAATCACCTCTGCATAAATTACACACCAATGACTTGTCACGACCCAAATCTGGGTAGCCGCTTCATACTCGTTGAGGAAAATATCCCTCGTGGCACGACCAATCAGAAGCAGCTAGAAGCACTATCCCGATCTAGGTAGTGTGGTGGCATCGGCAAATGTCAGCT
Organism: Porites cylindrica; assembly: GCA_964035525.1. Taxonomy (NCBI): domain Eukaryota; kingdom Metazoa; phylum Cnidaria; class Anthozoa; order Scleractinia; family Poritidae; genus Porites; species Porites cylindrica. The sequence goes on along the minus strand of OZ037786.1, from coordinate 11,771,090 downwards.
GTTTTCTCAGGCTGGCTAAGGCCAGTTTTATAGAGAAAAAATTTCCCGTGAAAGAGGGCCACCCCTCCCCCCCCCCCCCCCCACCTCCCCAGCCGAGTGAAATTTAACGAGCAATTATATGTGTAACAAGGTGACCCCTTTGCCCGAGCCAAGAGCAGCCAAGAGCTAACAACAGCGCTAACGCATGCTCCGATTGGTGTTGTAAGGAAGCGAAGGAAAATTTGGCTTGTGTGGGTGACCTTCGTACAAAGGACAAGTTTTCTCCATGTAAACGAGGCTTTAGAAGGATCGAGCCTCTTCTCTACAGGAAGAAATAGGGCTAAGATGCCAGCTTGTCGCAGCTACTACCTGGGAAAGTAAAAGAAATCTCTATTTTCATGTGGTTCGAGATATGAGGTTAGCACTCACTCCTCTTTCCATAGATTTCGACTCTAAGACAGGGCCGATCGATCCAAGTGAGTGGATGAAATCGCAGATATCTTGCAGATACTGGTCTTGGGAGAAGGTGATGGTCAATGGTGTGGTGGTCACCAACCCTGAAGAAAACCTTTGAGACAAAACGAACAAAGCTTGATGTTTTAAACGTTCCGTTCCTTCGTACGGAAATGCTTCATGAGTTAACAAATCCATTGATGTTCCTAAGTCAAATTTAAACCATAAGCATCACGTATACTACTTAATGCACCTATCATTCAATGTCATGCCGGCGGGGAGGGGGAGGCGGGGCGGAGGCAGGGCATGGGGTGGGGATTTGATTGTCTTTGTAACCCCTGGGGATAGGGCATTTGACTGATCTTGTTCTCCCAGGGGAGGGGATATTTGAATCTTTCTTCGCCCGACGTGGAGATATTTGACCGCCGACTCGGACGAAAAAGATTGAGACCGGAACATATGTTTCCCGCTTCCACGCTTCACTCATGCGCCGGACGGTCTGGAAAGACCTGGAAATCATGGAGGGCAACGGGAACAAGTAAAAGCTGAGTGGATCTTACAGTTTTGTCTTCAAATTTCCTTTGTTTTAGCGAGTTTTTGATCAATTGAACCTCTTAATATACTGTGGTATCAAAGTAAACGAAAGTAAAGAGAAACCAAGTCGATTCTTGCAAGTACAATTAATCAGTGTATGGCTCATTCGCTACAATCACTGTATAAAGCTTGTAAAACTGACTTCTTTTGTACCCTTTACTAAGAATGATATATTTAAACTTACAAAATATGGACTTTCTCCTGAAAGGTTTCTGTATTCTACGCAGTGTAGCACCGATTATGGTTAAAACGTGATTGCAGCTGTAACAGGAACATGTGTATTTGGTGATGCAGAAACGTTTATAAATAAATATTGCAGAGTCTTATTTGGAGATGTTGTCATTGTGCCTTTCTTGGGTTCTGCCTTGGGATATTTGATAGCAATGTGCAGCCCGGGGTGGGGAAATTTGATTGCATTTGACTGGAATGATTTGCCCGTGGGCAAGGAATTTGACGGCAAATTTTTGAAAAATGTCAAATCCCCACCCCATGCCCTGCCTTCCTCCACCCCCCTCCGCCGGCTTTACAGTGATAGGTGCATAATATACTGTGTATAAATAATAGACATGAACCTACTTTTGCTCGACTATTGCACAGTCTTCTGGGTAGGAGTGATATGACTGAATTGAGGCAGAGAAGGAAGGGGAGTGGGGTAATAATAATAAAAAAAAAAACATTTAGTGCTAGAAAGAGGTAGTCTGCCTCCAAACTCTTTAGTGTGTACGATTTGCGCGCCAAATATCTGTGCGCCAGAACTAGAACAAACTTTGCGTGCAAATTGTGCAGTGAATTCGGCAGGAGATAATTGGGAGTTAAAGCAAAGACGCTTTTGAGCAACGCACGTCAACCTGAAGTGATGCATTTTCCATTTTAATATGCCTTGACGCTGCCAAATTTCTTTTCTTGAGTGTCTTTTTCTCTCATAGGGTAGACTTGGCCGAAAATTTGGGCAACATCACTTACCAAGATTGCAAAAAGTCCACTTCCGTTTGGCATTCGTCGCTCAAAAACATCGTTGCTTAAGCTCCTTAGAGCTTGCATAATTACTTTAGGGTTCAGTGATTTTGAATCACTGAAGAATTAGCAGTTCTCTCGACAACATAAATCAACCAATAATCACTTTCACTATTCATTCAAGATATTTCTCCGCTTCTGACTGGCTCAAATCCCACGGACAATTTTTCATAACCAGCTAGCGGTGACCAAATTTAGAAGGCTGACCGCCGAGAAGCCTTGGGGGCGAGGTTGCATTGTTTTGAGAGAGCAGTACAAAATAGCTGAAGTACTGCCTAAAAGCTTTGCAAGAACAGCAAGAATATTACTCGACGGGCGACATCTGTTATTTGGAGAATATCCGCAGGACTGAACATGCCTTTATCTCGTGAACAGAGAAACAGGCATTAGCCCATTTTAGCTGACCTTGCTTTGGTACAACCGTTCCTGTGTTATCGTGCACTTTTTTTTATGCTAACATTTAGCTTCTTTTTTTTTTTTAAGCAAAATTAACATTAGGAAAGGAGGTTAGTATCAAAACTTTGTCAACCTCAGCCTCACGTTTTCTCAAAGGCTGTAGGGTACAAAAACAAAATGCACTTTATTTGAGGATCAATGTATTTAGCACGAAAGTGCTAATTAACGTCTCCTACTGGAGACGGGACCGCCATTTCACGTGGTCATCCGAGCCACGCGAAGGTCTAGCCATTTGCAGGGTAAAGGTAGTACCTTCATTTCTCAGTTCTTTTAACCCTGAGTATTGGTCCGACTCCGGGAATCGAACACGCGACCTCCTGCTCTGCAGTCAAGCTCTCTACCGACTGAGCTAATCCTGCCGCAACTGAGCTAATAGGGAGTTTAAGCAAATCGCTACGGCGACCTCTACTACGGCGGCCGGAAGTAAAAAAGCCCCGAAATGACACAGTGCGCATGCTTGGAAATGACCTTTCGCCGTAGCGCCAAATCCTACGACGTGAAGAGCTATCTCCTGGCGTAGTCGCTACTACGTGAGTATAAAAGTCGACTCTTCTCCTATTTTTTACGATCACTGGTTTTAAAAGCTATCATAGATTGTTTTTCACTTTACCAAGAAAGCATTCGAGGCTTCTGGTTTTCCAGTGAATACGTTTTCCTTGCGTTTTCTCAGTTTGAGATTTCGATCCTCAAGCGAGTGTGCCATGAGTTCTATGCCGCGCCATGGCCGCAGAAAATCCGCCAGTACAAACAAAGGCTAGACGAAAACCGTCAGCACGACTGTTAGCAATAGAGCTAAATGTCACTGAAGGTTGTTTAAACAAGAATAGAATAGAATATCTAAAACGCTGAATTTCTTGATTTGTTGTTAAATGCGGTACACAAGAAGAAACATCACGAGGAGCTTACTCCGATTTTCATCTGTAGTTTTCTGTTTTGTGTGCGAATCGTCCTCTGATGATGTTTACTATCAATATTCTTCTTGGCAAACGAAATTTTTAAATTGGCCGTTTTCATACTTGACCACCATTGAATTCTGTTGTTGATAAATTATAGCGAACGCAAGTGAGCAAGAACCGAGCTTGAAATTTGGCGAGCTACGAGACGTGCTCTCCCCAGGACACCGCATCCACGACCGCCGTAGTAGAGGTCGCCGTAGCGATTTGCTTAAACTCCCTAATCCTACGCTCACAACTGTAAAATGGTCTATAGAAGACGAGAGCTAAACATTGATTGAAGTAAGCATGATTAGCTTGCTTTAAACTGAGAATTATTTGAATGAATAATAAAAACAATTATTGCATTTGGCTTTCGTATCATCTGAAGAATTGTGAAGATCCTGGAGGATGTTATCCGCCTTGGCCTAACCGATTTCGGTGGATAACACTCATCCTCAGTCAATAATTGTTAGACAACCAATCAACAAGTAAGACAGTTATCAAATCTCTCAAGATTCTCCCTCAAAAAAGGCGTAAGCATCCCTGCTATACTACTAATGCTTCTGTATAAATGTAAAAAGTAGATCTAACAAGATAACATTATCATCCAATTTAACCATGTTTCCGTGTCGTTAGAATAGATCAGCTTGAAGGCCAGGTAGAAACCTGATTTGTTGGCCGCACCCTACCCTGGGTGAAACACCACATATTGCACAGTGAATTCGGCAGAAAATAGAACTTGCCCGATTTCGTCACCGCTCAGTTATTTTGTGTTACAAGAATTTGCTGTTATTCCCGTTCGACACGAATCAAGCAATAAACACTCTTAGATTTCAGTCAAGCAGTAAAATAGCAAGACATTCACCAAATCTCTCAAGATTCCCCCAAAATGCCCAAAATATTATTTCTATACTACTGATATTCTAGCCTGAATTTCATCCGATTACTTCGAGTCGTTATTGATCCCTCAGTAACGTCTGAATCGACCGGCCGTTACTGCCGTCCAGTGACGTCACTACTCCTTTGCATTAATTCATGCAAATTGTTAAACACGACTTTTAAGTGGCAAACTAAGAAATATTGTTTGGAAATGTCTGAATGATACAGAATGGCTTTACTTTTTTCGATCGTAATTCATGTTTAACGTTCAAACTATCAACTGCATGCAATACTCTGAATCGGTTGAAATTCCATAATCAAACTCGGTCGCAATCACGCAATGAAATAAATACACACACGAAACACTTAGTTAAAAAACACAACGATTTGCTTTGATTGAAAAGAAGCTATTTGGTCCTTAACGAAGAAAAAAGAAAACAAGGAAACAAGAAAGAAAAGCTAACGGAATTTTTGCACTTGACGTTGAAAATAGCTAGAAGATCGAATTACAACATTGGTCTCAGAAACTTCGCGTAAACAAATTTTCCGCCGAAACCACAAAGCGGCTATAAATGAAAAACCTACCGACCCTCCGCAATGATTCTTCATTCGCAGTTCAATTTAGCATTTCAGTTTCGAAGACGAGAGTAATTTTGCTGTTTACGATAAAGATAATCGAAATGTTTGGACTCCACGCACGCATACCAGAGATGTGATTCGCTGAATATCAAGCGACAATCACGCTAAAATTTCTCATAATTAATTATGCGACTGTTTAAACAATCAACCAATCAAAAGCACTACCCGTTTTCTGGTAATGATGACGTCACTGGAAGGCATTAACTGCCGATCGATTCAGACGTTGCTGAGAGGATAAAACCACCTGAAGCAATCGGATGAAATTCAGGCTACTGATATTCCTGTATAAATATCAGCAAAATAAATCAAAATTAATGAACATTACCATCCCAGAGCCATCCGTATCCAGATACCATCTCCATTGTTCCGTGCCGTTAGAATACATCAGCTTGAAGGTAGCAACCTGGTATAGTGGCCTTGTCCCACCCTGGGTGGCAACACCACAAATTTCAAATGTTTCCCCTAGGTCAAGTTGAAGCCACCCACGCGAGTTGTTCATTGAACACCAGCCATGCCCATCGGTTAGGTTAGTTGTGTAATCGCTCTCAACTAAATAGCTTAACATCTGTGTATCAAGAATGACGTTTCTATCGGCCACACCAATAGCATCGTCGAAGCAAATAGTCGCTGAATGAAGAAAATATAATAATTTAGGCTTTATGCTTTACTGGATCACCCTCGGGCCAGCACAAAACTGGCAATACATCTGATAGGGTTGTCTACGCATAAAATGATAATTTGAGAGCGGTATCTGTAACAGAGCTTAAGGCTGCGCCACGCCGATCTTAAAAGTAGATCGTCAAAAAAAAAAAAAAAAAAAAAAAAAAAAAAACGGATAGGTTTCTGTGCTGCTACTTGTGGCAGTGTGATCAGGGGCTCGCACCAGGCCGGTCTGTTTTTCATGCCAACATAATAACTTTTGGTGGTAATTAACGATATATTACGAAAACTGATCAACCGGGTAAACATTAAACAACAGCACCAGGTTCTTAACTAATCCCAAAGTAATCCTCAGGATTTAAATAGGGCTTTGCTTGTAGGCTTGGCTCAATTTCAATAACCCGTGTTCGTGCTAGTTCCCTTGAAAACTCCAGCTGGAGACAAGGATTAATTACTTTCTTATACCTTTTCTATGTGCATTATCTTTCAATTAAACTTCAAGAAATAGCTGATTTATAGAAGCTGATTATAAGGTGCTTTCTGACGTAACGATTCAAAACGACGAACGTACCTGCTAAGTGTCTGACGGTGCGGAATACCTAAACATATCATTCCTGTTGATGAATTATACCTATGGAAGATTTATTTATTTACTACTTATCATTGCTACAAAAAAGTGTTATTGCTACAAATTATGACACGTTTTAAGGTTTAATTTGTTTATCTATTCTAATGCAATATTGAATAACCCTTTACAGCCCTATAGCCTCACCTGAAGAATTTTCTGGGGCGACTGTGGAATTTTCTGCCGGTGAACCTGTGGAAATAATAAACAAAACTGGCCCCAATAAGGAGAGAGTCGAGAAATTGAAATTTGTACCGAGACCAATTACTTTGAGGCACACCGTGGTCACGTGGGCTTTTTGGTCTCGCTCAGAGACTACCTCGTGACATGTCATTAATTGGATCTAGGCAGTTATTTGTGGGATAAAAGGAGTTGAATGTTTAGAACAATCCCCCCTTAAACGCCTAGCAGTCGTGCGAACATCAGCCAGGGCTTTAGATCTCAAAATTCTTTAGCCCGGTTTAAACGACCAGCGTTTTCGGTACGGCACCGCTAATTTTTGTAATCTAAATGGAATTGCGTAGGGCACTGTGCCCAAAATTTTGGGGGTGACGGGACTATGTGAATAGGTGGGCCGGTGCCCGTTTTTAGCATTACCGTGTTCAGATGTTCTCTTCTCGCTGAGAATTGTGGATCACTGAGATCAAGATGGCGTCAAGTTCGATCAGCAAACTGGACAGCAAAGTAACGTAGTCTGATGAGTCAACAAAGGCACTTATCCCGGAGTAATTAATCGATAAAAATCGGTTGCAGTCAAGTGATTTTTATCGATTGATAACGGAAATCGATGGAAACCGATAGACTAAATTGCTGTGTCAAATCGATATTATCGATTTTTCATGATTTTAACGATTTATAACGGAAGTCCGCCATTGTTTTTTTTTTTTTTTTGGCATGAGTTAGACAGTACAGCTTAGAAAACACGTCCAGGAGTTACAACTGATCAACAAACATGGAAATGAGAAATGTGGAAACTATTGTACACGCAAGTTTCTCTCTAAAGCTCTTCGTTTTGTACATAATAACAAAAACAGTTCGGTTTTCAAATTACACACAGTTCTCGCAGACAAGTATCACGAGCGAGAAATACAACGTTAGTAAGGATTTCCTAACCTTAATTTCAGATATCCCCTCGAGCCAAAGGGATGTTCGAAATTCATTCCTGGTTTTTCCTAGATAGATTTTCACCGTTTCCGTTCTCAATCGAGAAAAATCGATTGCTAACGATTTTTATCGATTTCGACTTTTATCTATTGGCTACTCCGAGATGTAACTACACACGGAACTACACCGACGTTATTTTGATATAGGGCGGCTGGTCTAAATCGTGAAAACTGGGCGCCTACAAACCAGAAGAAGATTTAAACCTTGTTTTTCAGATTTTTTTTAAAGTGATAATTGTTTGATCCTTTGACTGCAACTCAATTGTCAACAAATTTACTGTTGGCATGAGATCAGCTTTCATTTTTGGATGAACAGATATAGCTTCCGATATAAATCGATGAAATCGGTAAAAATCAACGAGTGTGTCATCGATTTCTACCGATTGATCGATACAGTCGCTATCAATCAAAGCGGATTTACAGATTTTTATCGATTTATTGATTGATACACCGATTTGTATCGATTCTATGGGCACTTATTGATCTAAGCGAGAAATCCATCCAGAATATGCGAAGACGTCAATAGACACCTCAAAGATAATTATGTAAAACGTTACAGCGTGGCTTGCATATTAAACAATTTTGCGCTTTTTACTAGCTTTGTTACTAAAACTAGGGAGTGAGCAGGTTTACTTACTCCCTTTTCTCTTATAATGCCATAGCAAAAGGTTTACTATTCATCCAAAATTTCTTCTAATTGACAGTTCGGGTGTATCTCGAATATTGAATATCTCAAAAAAGAGATCTAAAAATCTCATTTTTCCCTAAAAATCTGACTTTTAACGAAAAGTCCTAAACGTTTAACTCACAGATATCATGAGGTTGAAATATCCTTATCAGGTCAGTAAAAACACGTAAAAGTTCTTGTGGGCAGCGCCGTTTAGCAGGGGCATTATAACTAGCGTCTTTTTTCCGTGACGTCTGTGGAAATCAATAATTGTGGGATCTAAATAGAATTGAATGGTAAAACCTGTGCATGAAATAAGCCATGAGGCCTATTTGCTCGGTCACTGATTCATACTACTAATAGCTTAATAAATGAATGTGTTCTTTGCAATTAACGCCAGCAGAAATATTATTTATCTAATTTCAATCTCTTTTTTTTACTAATTTTACTGATTTGTTCAGCTCTAAAAGTTCTAAAATTCTTAAAACTTGCATGCTTAATTAATAATTCACCGTAATATCTCCAGCCTTTCATAAAATCTTCTTAACGTCTAAAAAATCTCAAAAGAAACCCAGAGTTTTGTAGCTAAGCCTAGTCACATCTGATGTCCGCCTTCTTCAAAGCGGTTGAACGGATGATAATTAATTTAGAGGTGTTTACGTCGATTTCAGAAGTGCACATTAAAAAAAACACACACACAGAAAATGTCAATTTTGTCATATAAACGAGCAAATGACAGGCCAAAAGTTTTGGCACCAGTGCCCACTGGGGTACCGCGCCCAAAACACTTTTCGAGTAAACCGGGCTCCTTCCACCTCCCCGGCTGTCTCTTTCCAGTCTTTTCAGTTCTTGTTTTCACTTTGAATCAACTTCAGGCTTGTTTTCACTAGCGAAGGAGTCGGAGTCGGAGTTGGAGTCGGAGTCATGATCAGAAGCGTAGATCTTATGATCTAGTGAAAACAGTGTTCCGGTTCCGCTTATGACTCCGTCGCTTACGTAACGTTCGTGGTCTAGTGAAAACCAGATGGTAGGAGTCGAAAGCAGAAGCAGAAAAACCAAACCAATCACAGAGCGTGGGAACGTGCATTGTCATTGGTTTATCCTTCCGCTTCTGCTTCCGACTCCGACAATCTGGTTTTCACCAGATCATAAGTGTAATGTAAGGACGAGGTCGGAAGAAACGTTGTTATTCTTCTGACTCCGATTCCGTCGCGCTCATAACTCCGCTAACGACTCCTATTTTTGGTTTTCACTGGGTCATAAGCCCTCTTTCGACTCCGCTTAAGAATTCAACTCCAACTAGTGGAAACCAGCCTTTAGCGGGCGTATTATCTGTCCCCACCTTTGTCGAATGTGTTCTTATGAAGTGCTTACCGTCACATGGGCACGCTAGCGCCTTTTCGACATTTCTATTAAAAGTTACTTGTGTAGAAAATTATGCCAGCATCGTTGTACCGTGATTTTTTTATTCGAAAAGCAGAGCTTGCTGCAGACACGCAACATATATTTTATTCTTTCTTCAATTTAGTTGGACGCGCAATAAAGTATTTTTTCTATCTTTAAAGAAGTTTATTTCCTTCATATGCTTTATAATCTGATTAATGGGTTTGATCATTTTGGTGTAATATTGAATACACTTAACCTGAAGAACTTGATCTTGCGGTTGTGGAGGTTCCTGTTGAGACAAAATTAGCAGAATCATTTCTTTTCTTTTCAGCTTTTTAAATATGTTTCGAACGTTTTTAATAATTCTGTTGCAATGTTGCATTAAGCTCTAAAAATACTTCTTAATGAATCACCTGAAGAAGTAGCGGTTGGGAAATTCCACTTGAGGAACCTTTGTCAAATATAAAACTATATATTTTCACAATAGAGAACTATTCTCTCTTAATTGTTTTATCTACAAAATATATACTTTTTGATGCAGTTTTTAAAACGATGAAGAAAGGTTTTTTGTCATTCGGTTTCAATGTTAAAAAGCGTGGACAATCTTACACCTCACCTGAGGAACTTGCCGGGGCGGCTGTGGAAGTTTCTGTTGAGAAACCGATGAACGTTAGTATATTCACTTCTTTCTAACTTAAGAGGTACTCTAAGTTTGACATTTTTTTTTAATTTTTGAAAAGATTTCATTTGCCCTTTTTATTCAGATCAATGTTGAAAAATTTAAATCTTAATCTAAAATCCCAGAAACTCACTTGAAGAACTTCCTGGGGAGCTTGTGGAAGACCCTGTTGAGGAATCTGTGAAAGATAAACATATTTACTTCTACCTACCTTTAAGGATGTACTTGTGATATAGTTGATAATCAAGTAAAGGTTTCGTTCTTTATGCTGCAATAATTTTTGATAACTGACATGGCTTGAGCCAGAGACAGCAAGTAAAAATATCCCACGATAATACAAATTAAACCGTTCAATAAGAGATTAACTTTATAATTCCACTCGAAGGGTATAAAATAAACCTTACTATTATTCAATTCTCCGTTGCTGATTGGCTAAAATCTCACGGCTAATTCATCATAACCAGCCACTGTTGACCAAATTTGGAAGAAATTTACGAGATGCAAAAAATGACGTCAATTCCACAGCATAATTGCTAGAAAACTGGAAGAAAGGGTTCTATTTTTACTTTTTATCATTTGGATCCAATGTTAAAAAGCGTGGACAATCTTAAAGCTTCACCTGAGTATATTTCTGGGGCGCCTGTGGAAGTTTCTATTGAGAAACCGATGAAAGTTAGTGTATTCACTTCTTTCTATCTAAGAGAATTACTCTAAGTTTTACATTTTTTTTTTTTTTTTATATTTAAAAAGGTTCCTTTCGTCCTTTTTATTCAATGTTCAAAATCTTAAATCTTAATCTGAAATCTCAGACACTCACTTGAAGAACTTCCTGGGGAGCTTGTGGAAGACCCTGTTGAGGAATCTGTGAAACATAGTATAGTTACTTATATCTGCCTTTAAGGATGTACTTGTCATATATCGTAAAATTTCGAAAATAGTATAAGCCCCGGGGCTTATTTTTTTCAAAGGCCCTTTTTGAAGGGCTTATTTTTGGAGGGGCTTATATTCGGAGGGGCTTATCTATGGAGGGAATTTGCGTTTCAAAATCGATTAAGCTAGCCTTATAGTTGAAAGAAAATTGACCGTTTTTGCTTTATTTTAGTTTGCATTTGAGGGCAATTTCCAAGTGCAAGCCCCCGGGGGGCTTATATTCAGAGGGGTGATTAAACGGAGGGTGTTTAGGGGGGTTATATTTGGAGGGGCTTATACTTGGAGGGGCTTATTTCCGTATTTTACGGTAGTTGATAACCAAGTAAAGGTTCCGTTCTTTATGCTGCAATAATTTTTAATAACTGACATGGCTACGATAAAACAAACTAAACCGTTCAATGAGAGATTTACTATTGAACTCCAGGGGACTAACATAAACCTTACTTAATTGTTCATTTATCCGTTTCTGTTCATTTTCTTTTTTTATTCAGTGTTAAGAATCTCAAATCCAAATCTAAAATCTCGGAAACTCACCTGAAGAATTTGCTGGGGCCCCTGTTGAAGAACCTGCTGAGAAATCTGTGGAAAATATGTATATTTACTTAATATTTGTAAGTTAAAGGGTGACTGTATTACTTGTATTTGTTGATGATCAGTTAAAGGCTTGGTTTTCTACTGCAATGTCTTATACGTCTGTCTTATACTTACTTCACTTAATCTTAAAGGGGTATTTTTGATAACAGTTTGTTATTCGTTAAAACTAGTCCATGTATGCTAGATTACAAATGCCGATACTCTATGGTAAGGTTTTATTCATCCGAGTCAGTGCTTACTAAAGCCAGGACTCAGGTAAATAAAGAGAAAGCTCACTGAATTATTTCCAATTTGCATTATTGATGCATTTGATGATAGGCCGACTTGCAAGAAATAAATTCTAAAAGGTTTAATCTCTTATAATAAGTTTCTTAAGCCATAATGACATCACTGCTGTTGTTAAAGGTTATTTATATGCTAGCCAACTTGTTGATTTTATCAAACACCTTACGTTTTGAGTATTTTCGGCCTAATATATCTAGCCGGATTTTTGATAACGTTACCGCCAAATGGACCTTTTGCGTCTAACAGTTTTTTTTCGGCCAAAGTAGCCATTATAAAACCTAAGAGTGCAGCCATTGTTGTTGTTGTTTTTTTTCTCTCTCTCTCTCTCTCTCTCTCTCTCTCTCTTCTCCTCCTTTCCTACTCCTCGCCCTTTCTTTTTCTCCGTTCTTTTTCCTTCGTTACTGTGATGTTGGAGCTTCTCAGGCTTAAGAAACATGCCTTTTGACGTCTTTTCACTCAAATAACTGCCAATTTCGTTGGGTTGGTTTTCAAAAAATCAGTTAGATGTACTTTGAAGGAAATTTGGATTCTGCCAATTATCAAAAAAAATATATGACGTTATAATGACGCCAGATGACGTCATTGTGTCAATCACGTTATACACAGAAATTTCTGAAGGCTCATTTTTTCGATCATGAGCCCCAAATTCGGTGTCAAGCCCAACACCCACGTGAAAAATACAGCCAAATACGCAAAATACAGTTGACGGGAAAGAGCATATTTCATAGGGGATATCATCTCACCGAGTGGTGTGAATAAGATAAGACTAATAAAACCCAAGCAAGCCTTAAATATGTCCATGCATCACCCTTTTTTATCAATGCTATTGTTGTTGTTGTTTCTTTTTAACATTTCCTTGCCATGGGGGGTCGCTTCACGGCTTCAACCTCAGGAGAGTTCGCCAACATTTCACAAAGCAAGCGAGTTAGAATAATCGCGATAAAGAATAATACAACGCCAATACACTTTTAAGCGACGATTTCACCACTGTAGCCGTCGCGGTATCTTAAACTCTCTGACTTGAGGCATTAACGGGTGGTCAGAAAAAGTTACTTCCAGTCACAGTACTAGAACCTTCCGTAGTTTTTTTTGCTGTAGTCCCTGTTACCATTATCATCTTTATCATTATTATTTTCACTATCACTATTACCATCGGTATCAATATCACTGTCACTGTCACTGTCAATATCATTATCATTAACATTATCATTATAATCATAAATACATACTCACCACTGACACAAGTTTTTTGGTAACCATTATCTGTTAACACACACCTCTGTCCATTGGGACAGTTTCCGTCCATACATGGGCTCGGTTCTACAACATTGAAAATTGAAAACTACAATTAAAGAGGCTTATTTTAGCCATACCTCTGACAACTATATTAACTTGAGCGCCTGTTTGGAATAAGGTATATGACAATCTCTGGAATTCATCTGATGCGAAGAAACGTTAACCCATTGACGCCCGAGACTTTTTACGGTTTCGAGTGATTTTTTTTTTTTTGGTATATATAAACAATCCATAGGATTTCGTGACTCCCTATTTGAGGTTACCATGGAAAGTGGTACACAGCCAATTTTCACTTTTAATAGCTCCCTGCCTGATGAGCATCGTTAAGCGTGACGGTAGCTAAGAGTCGTTTGCTCGTGGAAAAACGTCCGTTCCGAAACAAAGTAGCTTTAGGACTCGACTACTGCTGACTCTGGCATATTTTGGAACTTCCGGCCACTGAAGATCAATTTCCGTGAGAGGTCGGACCTGCTGTGGACTTGTTGAAAGAAGTGGGGGTGCGAACGCTGACAACAATTCTGGTCATTTCCCAGCATGCAATGCAGTTTAGCCTCCCAGGCAGCAGTTCTAAGGGCTTTGTCACGTGCTCCTTGCCCACGAAAGTCTGCTGAAACGAGCAGCCACTTTCCTTCTTTGGCATTGAATGATTATGACGCGAAAGCAAAACTGTAAGGGAAATCGACACTCGTAGGTCACCCGTGTAGTATTTTTCGCGGTAAGCCTCTCACCAAACTACTCATCAATATTAATCAACCTCGTCCATCTCGTCCTCGTCCCTCGCTTTCTATGCGGTGGGGTGGGAAAAGGCCAAGACATCGGCCGGTCACATGACCACCAAACACCCAGAATTTGTGGGTGTACTAAATTAGAATACGATCGCATACGATAAACAAAACATCGAAGATGGCAGGTAGACCAGAGTTCTTATCAGTGCTTCGCCGGGTAGGATTTTCCCGGAGTAACGGTAACTTTCCATCGCTTAATTTTAAACCTCTTCAAGTAAAATGTTTCGAATCTATCCTGAAAGGCCAGGATGTTATTGGAGTCTTACCAACTGGATCTGGCAAGTCTATGCGATTTCACGGCTGTACCGTTCTCGCCACGATAAAGCCGTAACAACTAAAGCTAGGCCTACTCTGGGACCTGAAGTCGCCTAAAGTCGCCCAAAGTCGCCTTAAGTCCCCTAAAATCGCCTTAAGTCGCCTAAAGTCGCCTAAAGTCGCCTTAAGTTGCCTTAAGTCACTAAATCATTCAAATCTTAACGAGGTTCAAATTATCTTGTAGTTATTACTTTTTTAGTTTTCTATTTCCAGAAGGCATGATTTCTCATAAAGTGTGTAATAACCCGTGTTCAATAATATTAGCCACAGACCCACCCCACCCCACACAAAAAACTCCCACGGTGACTTAAGACCCATTAATTTGTTCTCCAGCCCTCTAATTTATACATTTAATTACTTTACGCAATTTAATACAGGTAATAATTAGTCGTAAGCAATACAAGAATAATCATTCCTGTATTGTTTATGCAAAAATGACAACATATAGTACACAACTTTATCCAGTCACTTGTACAGGTATTTTATTAATTTCATTTGGGAGGTTTGTCTCATATTTCTGAGTAAAAATATTGTTGAAAAAGGCATTCAAAGGATCAAGTTCTAGCTAAATTACATTAAACAGTGTGCAAAGAGAGTAGACAGAGTAGTGTCCAGGCAATAGACCTGGGGTACTGGATTTTATGATTGGGCTAGTAAACTGCGTTTTTAACTTGCCTGGCTGGTAAGTAAAGTTTTTTAGGGAATTCAGATTACAGAAGAACTGTAATAAGTCCCATTCATAAAAAAAATTGGGGTTAGTCAAAATGGCTTCCAGGCTAGTGTATGCTAGGCAAGCTGTAAAGCTGACTTTCTTTAGTTTGCAGCCTGAACAAAATATCATTAAAAAAGTGAATCTCTTTTCTACTGCTTTGTGAGAGTCCAACATTGAATGACATTTCAAGTAACTAAGATCAACACAGGTAGGTTGCAGGGAGAGAAAAAAAAAACACAATTATTGCCGCCACAACATTAATCTAAATTTTCTGGTAGTTAATACAAGTCTAAAGGTCAATCGAAAAAAGTGTCCATGTAAATTACCGACCCAGATTTTAAGAGCAACTAATGATAAGTTTTTTCTCCAGCACACATCCTCTGATCTGTATTTACCGTCGAATTATATCCATCTATCATTGACAGAAACACAATCACCCTTATAAACTTGACCGCTTAGCTTAGCATGTACAGTCGTTTCTTTAGGTCTTCCCTTCCAGACAGAAATTCAAGCTTTGTACATCGAAGGTGCGTAAAACTGCTCTTTGTTTATGTTGTCGTGATTGCTCCCTGCCAAACGATTTGATGTAATGGACCATTATTGATGAAGAACGTAGAAAAGCGAAATAATACTGTTCTTTCCTCCACGTTATGGCCGCCCAGAAAGTATTGTGTTTTGATCACGTGACTAACTAGTCTAGAGACGGGGAGAGGGCGGGACCGAGAAACAATGGAAATTAGCTTGCGACTGCACTGGAATTCTGGGAGAAGCAAAATGGCGGATAGAAAAGTGCTCTTGTTGTTGTCAATTGTACGTCGCGTTTTCTTTTAAAGATCTCCTTTTAAATGGAAATTTCTGATAATGGAAACGTTTACACTTGGTACTGCCATCGGTTTAAACATGACGCATAATGCTTCCTTTGGTGCTGATAGCGTACACGCTGCCGCGTGGAACAGATCGAGCGAGGCTGGTTGAAGCTAAGCTTAGTTATTTCTGCTGGTGCATAAATGCACTCATGAAATCAACCCGACTGGAAAGTTTCCAAAGAGACCATGGATAAGAGAGTACGGTTAACTAGCGAAGCAAGTATTTGGAAGTGTTTTGTTTGACTGAGACAGGAAAGGAGCAATATATATACGGCGAGAACTACAAACTTTTTGTTTTGAATTCAATTGGAAAAACACCCTCTTAGCCAAACGTGTGGGGACAAACATTGGCAGAGCAACTGCCAACACATACAATGGGGATCGTCATTTTCATAATGTGCGATATCGATAAGTGATTTTAGATGTTTTTAATTAATTACTTAAATGTTTGTTGTCAAGTTATGAAAAAAAGGCACTTCAATATAAAGTTTTTGCTACAAACTAGCTTACAGTATTTTACAGAGATGTATTGAAATACTCTACTTTTAGGGTTTTATTTTTTGGAAAAAGAAATGCAGGAACCATTGATTTTTTGTCCCTTATATTATAAAATAATGCATTTAAAGACCAAGAGAAAATTTACCCTTTTGGTTGCTTCTAACTCAGATTTTGTCTCTGCTAATGTAATACTAAACCAACACCCTTGATATTAGCCTGTGCCACAGATGGAAATAAACTCTGGGTTAAGTCCATCTCCAAAACAGCGGCAAAATCCTAGTTCTGGGTCCCCCTGTGTGTGTGTCAGGATTAGAGAACATGCCAGGACTGGACTGTTAAAAATGCCATTGTCCATTTGCCAATCATGTTGAAGGGAAACTCAACATGCTGGTAATAATAATAATAATAATAATAATAATAATAATAATAATAATAATAATATTTATAGAGGGAGCCCAACTCGCCAAGGCGGTTTTCAGTGGGGCCCTATATATATTATATATCCAGAGCATCTACCTAGCAGGGGAAAAAACTTATTGGAACAAGCTGCATTTTGGCATGAGGAGAGGTCGATTAGGCCTACCAGCCCCCTTTATTGCGGTTCATCCACATCGAAGCTTTCGGTTGGCATATCCTTTGATAGACGTTTGATCGATCGGCTGACGCGAAGACGGTTGTGAAAGTTGAACGCATCGCTATACAGAATATTTTGAGTTTAGATCAGACGGTGTATTGTCTACAGATTGAGCTCTCCAAATAAACTAATCCATTTTGTCTGCGAATGTAACGCCACCCCTAAATAACACTGCTGACCTCGTATCGTCCTCAGAATTTTTTTTAGCTTTGCCACAGGTTTTATAAACTTTCGAATACAGATCTTTAAATAAGCCGGCCTTGCTGAATATTCAAAGCATATAGCGACTCTCATGAGAACCTACGCATAGTCTGCAAACTGGATTTCTTGCAGAAATCTTTGTTGAAGTGGAAATGCTTTCCTCCATTTCGATTTCGTTATAATGCATAACTTATTTTCATTTGGCCATTTTCTTACTTAAATTACCTAAATCAATCAACCAATCAAAATGACGGATTGGCTGGCCGATGCCAGGGCCTTTTCCCGCCCCACCTCCAAAGCCAGGGAAAAGCGCCCTGGGGACGAGGTTGCAATATTAATTTGACTTTGTAGCCAGGCCTAATCGGGTGAGGAGACGCTACGCACTATGCTTACAATTTCAAATCTGCTGACTTTGAGAGCCTCAAACTGCAGATTATACAGAGCTCAGCTATTGCGAATAGCGTTTCTTGTAATTAGGATGTTGATGCTTGCTCGTCTAACTGGAAATCCGCCCTTTTGGGTATTAATCACGCAAATATCCCTGAGGCAAAAAGTCAGACACTCAAATACGCCACCTTGACAAGGAAAGAATCCGCTAGATGTGCCGGCAAGAGGCACAATAGCGCTTTTTACCTTACTGATAAAAATTGAACCATGGCTTCTGTTTGATGCGTCCGTATCTACGAACGGAAATGGTTACTTGTTTCAGCAGACGTTTGTTGGGAAGGAAAGCGTGACGAAGCCCTAAGAACGTTTGCGAAGAGGCTAAGTGCAGTCGTGATGTTGAAACAGTCGGGGCAAGGCCAGGATACACAAAAAACAAAGGCTTTAGTTCGGCCCAGGAAACCAATAAGAACAAAAAGTTATTTCTAAGTTAGGAAAAGGACTGAATTTTACTTTGAATGCTGACCTTAGTAAAAATCCTGAAAGCGAAAAAATTGTTTTTTGTCGTTTTCCTAAGACGTTAAAATTTTCATTCTCGTCGAACTAATTCAAACGGTGATATTCTGCAGAAAGCGCTGACTTTTTTTTACGTTTATTGGATATCTCAATCTGAAGGACATTCTACTCAATGCTCGCAAATTATGGGTAAGACAATGTTCGCGCGATTGAGAAAGTTGCAGAGTTTAAAAGCAGTGGAGTTTTAACTCTTGTATGGCCGGTTTTGGCCGGCACGGCCGTCAATGGGTTATTCAAAACATCATTTTTTCTTACTGTTGATAGTTTTGATTCCTCAACTACTCATAAAATATCTTAAGACTTAAAAAAAAAAAGCATATGCATCAAGATCTGTGGGGAGGGTACTAGTTGCTGGCCAATATTTAGTTTAAAGGTAAAAGTTGCATACATGCTAACTTGAGAGGGTAGTGATTTTCAAAACTAGACAAGAGAGGTAGAGTTAGAACCACTAGTGACAGTCAATAGTTGAGGGCCAGTTCATCTAGGGGGATTAAGTATGATATTATGGCCTACCACGTGACCTGGCTTACCGTAAACCTAGGACGTAACCCTAAGTTAAGCCTGACCCTGAGCTACGTTACTCACCGTCCAGACGTTGTTTTAACGTTAGGATGTTAACCCCAACCCTGGGTTTGAACTGCCACTAAGCAGCTGACGGGTGTCACAAGCCCTGGTCAAGTGACCTTCATTTTTCTTTAAGTAAAAGCAAATGTCGTGATATAGCCCCTTTTCATACTTGTTGAAAATTGGGATCAACTTAGGTTTCTGGAGAACTGCCCACGTACCCTCCCCTATATAAGCTGTCATTTTGCCCTAAGTGAGAAGTAAGTGTTAATGTTAGCTTAGGGGAAGGGTAGGTGGGCAGTTTCCCAGAAACCTAAATTTATCCAAAACTGTTATCCCGCCTTTTACGTTGAGATAAGCAGTACTTCTGGGTGCCCTAAGCTACTAAACAGGCGCGCCTTTGCTATTCTATCTAATATCCATCCCCGTGTTATCTCCCAGGGAGCTGGTCTTTGCATTTGTAGAGGATATCAATGATAATCAATTGACTATTTTCCAATTGCCCGTAATACACTCTGTTTGCCCCCTAAATTTTGCATAACTTATTGTCTTAATATGCTCTTGGGAAAATGCAATACTCCCAGGAGCATTTAAAAACAATGGTTTATGCAGAATTTGGGGGGCAAACAGAGTGTATTATGGGCAATTGGAAAATAGAGAATACAATGTTCAACGCTATGAATATAGATGATCATGGTTATGATTATGATCTTGATTATGATTACATTTAATTGTTAAATTCTTACCTTTACCGTTCGTGCAGTAGCGCCAATTAAGGCTACAGTTGTCTCTTAATGTTTGGAGTTGATACAGGTAAAATGAACCACAGTTTACGACTCGTATCGGAGATTTGCGTTTGCACGAATTTGATGGATTTTGAATACACACTTGTCGGTTTACCACACCATCACTAGGTACGGGGTGGTTTTCTATAAGGTAACCTTGGGCTTGTCCACCGCACCTTTCTCTAGGTGG
Organism: Porites cylindrica; assembly: GCA_964035525.1. Classification (NCBI taxonomy): domain Eukaryota; kingdom Metazoa; phylum Cnidaria; class Anthozoa; order Scleractinia; family Poritidae; genus Porites; species Porites cylindrica. The sequence goes on along the minus strand of OZ037786.1, from coordinate 11,751,346 downwards.
AGTAACCACTAGGAGGGCATTCCCCGCGTTGCCAGTTATTTTGTACCATTTTGACCAATCACTACCAATCTCAGAATCTGTTAAGTCGCACTTATTTGTGGAAGAATCGTAATTGATTGTGCGATCCCCAGAGCTCAACTCTTTTATCTCGTTGCTATTCTGGCAAGGATTATCTCCTGACAGTGACATAAGAGACAAAAGTTAGTGTATTGAGCGTTAGCTATCCATCTTTACCGCGCATGCAATTCAGGATGTCACGCAAGGTCACTTCACGAGATCTATCGAGCGCGAGCAAAAGCACCTAGAGATCAGTGGTGGACATGGATGCGGCCAATTTGATGAAAAATTACTGGTGGCCTTTAGGTTTTCTTCATTTTGAATTCTTGGTAAATATCCTTTTTATAGATTTCAAATGATTAATAAGTGATAGTTTCTATCTTTTTTTAATTTTATAACTATTTTCGTTTTATGCCTGATTTTTAGATCTTTTTAGCTTAGGTCCTCTTTAATAAAATATAATACCTAAACAAAGAGGTCTTCCCCTTTACGAAAACATAACTAATCAATCAATCAATCAAAGAAGAAGAAATTGCAAATTTATAAAAGATTAGGAAACTACTTTAGCATCTCACGTTTGTGTTATCGAGTTTGTTACAAATGCGCGCAGCCATCAAAACTAGGGATAGAATCTTTTATATACCATACGAGTCTTGGTCATCGTCGAGGACGACGGACGAACAACAACGAGTCGTTATCGCAAACTGGGTGAAGTTTTCTTGCGATAATGTCGTCTTGAAATGGAGATTTATTACTTACCTAAAGGCCCTTGAGGGGGAAACTCCCTTCATAATGGTGTAAACTGGGAGGCTCCGACCGAAACGGGCACCTTATTCAGGCTTCAGCTATATCAAAGGGTGTAGTTAGATCTGTCATTTCGGTCTTTGAAAAGAGTTGAGTTGCCCAAATGGCTGACAGAGGCATTTTATGGTTGTAAAAAGTCGAAAAAATGTTCTGTTTTTTTATTATTATTCAATTTTAAAGACATTGCATTTAAGAAGTAAAAAAGTAAAAAGGATGCAAAGCGCTGAGCCAATATGTCAAAGGAGTACATTTTGTCCATAGAAGGTATTCGAAATTAGGGGAAACGTTTTCAGTCAAAGATGAACTCTCCCCGCATAAAACTTTGCTGGCCAGCTCCCTCCTCCTTCGTGGTGAGGCGGGGGACGAAAATTTGCCTACTGAAACAAAGGCGGTGAAAAAACGTTTAAACGGGTTTTGCGAACACAGCCGGATCTTAGTTATGCTACTGACCGTGAAGAGACATGCGACGATACTTAGTGTTGTTTATCACGCTCCATTTAAGTTTGCAAAGATTCTGATTTTGAAACAACTGAAGTTGTTAATATGACAGTTTTGGAGAGAATATGCTGCAAATTGCTTTTCTTCAGTTCTTGTTTAGCGTCCTCCATTAGTCACGGATATTTTGACGAAAATTATAAAAATCCGAATCATAATGTTCGCCTTCGCTCCTAATGCTAATCTGCGATTAAGGCCAGTCCGGGACATGAGCATTTCTGGATACTCGATGACGTCATCAATAATGGCTTCTGGTGCAAGCTTCGAGGAAACTCATTTACTACACTCATTCGAGCCTTAGCGGATTTAGTCCCCAGTTATATTCCTTGGACCCTTGCGAAAATAACAGCAAAGAGAGACTAAATACAACAAGCGAATAGGTGATAGCTTCGTTTGTGGCAAAACATGGCAGTCGAACCATTGATCATCATCTATTGACACTCTAATTGTAAACATCTTTCATTGAAACGGATCGTCCATCCGAACATTGATCGGCGTCCATCAACTTTGGAAAAAGAGAGCTTTAGAAGGTAACTGCGGTTCATCGTAGCTATGGAACCTTGCCTCATCCTCGACACCATCGTTACTGTCACTTTCATCTGAGTGGAATTCAACATCGTCATCTTCATCTTCACTTGCATCATCGGCTGAAGGGGGGTGGGCGGGGGGAGGGGAGAGGGCGTCCGGTACGTCATTGATACCATAGCCCCTGTTGAACTGGCAAACTGGTTTCATAACAAGTGGATGGTAAAGTTTCTTTCGCCATAGCTATTTCCTGGCTCTTTGGCCTCCGCGTGACTGCTCTCCCGTAAACGCTTGCGAATTATGTCAGCTTCTGGCAGTCGCCCAAGCTCAGCTCTCGAGCAGTAAGGGATTCCATTAAAGGCATTCCTTGAACTGGATCATGTAGCGGATACCAGCTCCGAGGATGGGAAACGAATAATGCACTCCACGTTGACAATGAACGACAAAACTACAACATAGACAAACCGCCACCAAACACGCACAAGCCGAAAACCGCGGGATAAAGTTGTAATTTTCGGCAACTGCGCGTTCGTCTGTGACCGCTAACCGACACTCAGAATGAACTAACACCGCCAAACCGGCCAGAGTATAAGAGCCTCTCATTTAGAGTCCTTTTCCTGTGCTTTTTGTTTCGGACAGGAATTGACGTCTGATGATTTCAATATGTACCCTATGTACACAGTCTTGGTGCGACTCACGTAAGGTTGCGGCAACGTCTTGACTTTACGGCACTTAAAACAAGCACGGTCCTCTGATATACTTTATTTCCTGATCAGAGAACATGACCGCTCTCAGACATGTGGTCAGGGTAAAATTGGTGGCATTTACTCCATATATGTGGGTTAATTTGTTTTTTACTTCTGCTTCGAGCTAGAGGTTTTAGAGAGGCTTGAGTCAGGTTTTCCTCCCTCCTGAAAAAACTGTACAAAGTTCCAAAACCATATTCCTAATGGATCGATGTCGAACATGTTTCCAATTAGTTGCCAGGGCCGCGTAAGTTTTGTCAGTTCCGAATGAAACTCTCAGGTGTTATCCCCTTCTGAAATAAAGTTGTTTTGATTTCTTTGTTTTGAATGGAAGACACATCTATATCAATATCTTAATCCTTTGTTAGGGCCCTAAATTTTTAGTCTAAGGCAAATTTCACCGATCAAGGTTTCGGAGGAAGGAGAAACTCAGTTTCGAAGGCGTAACCTTGCAAAGGCGGGCTTTACTCAATTCTCGGTCTGAAGAACGACGCTTTTGTACGAAGTATTCTGCGAAATGCGGCACAAATAATCACTAAAAACTGGTGGTGAAACTGTGTTTTCTTAATTAGAAATTCGGGCAAATTATGCATATTGGCACTAGAAATAGAGCCATTTTTTTCTACTATCATGCATAGCTTTTTTATGTCGTGTTAACTTTTATGTAACATGGGTATCAACATTTGAATATTTCCACATGAAAAGGAAAAATAAAACAAGCAAAAGGGATTAAGTCTCTTATTTACTGAATCATGCTTATGCGACCATAGAAAGGTGATCCCGTTCAAATAAATAGCGTCGTAAAATTGAAAGTCAGAACCACTGAGTTAGTCTGACTAAAGATAAGAAATATATATCTAGCCGGAGTTTTGAAATGGACCTCTTCCGTCAATCTAAAAGAGTGTTCCTCGCTATTTCTTTTTCCACTTTCTTTCCCTTGACTGGTGTGATTTTCGAACTGATCGTTGAGCAATAAACCTGCCCTTTGACCCTTTTTCACTCAAATTACTGCAAATTTCGTTAGGTTCATTTTCATAAAAACGGGTAGATAAATACATTGTAAAGCTATGGATAAATACCTCCTCCTCCACCTCCACCTCCACCTCCACCTTTGCATTTGTAGGCGGGAATAAGACAGAGTAATGCCAATATAGACTGTTCGGAAGAAATAATCACCTCTGATTAACCAAGGGCATGGAGAAATAGAAAACAAATTAAAGAGGAAATTTTAAAGGCGCACCTGAAACGTGACCATGTTGGTTTCTACCTCATTTTAACGCGCGATAGTGTTAAGGAAGATCGACGTTCAATAATTCATTAACTTAACAATAGTTCAAGGGTTACGATATACGTCAAAGTTATTGTTCGTATTATGTTATCGGTGTTGTTAATAATTAATTGATTGATAATATTCCCTCCTGATCCATGACATTGGGTGGAATGTAATTTAGTTAGATTACAGTCATTACTTGATCTTCTGAATTAAGGTCAATTTTATCTCAACCAAAACAACCATGCCATTAGAATGATGTTTACTAGTCAGCACAGCGCTTATTAATTAAACACTAGGGGTTTGTTTTTAGAAATGGTAAACTACGACACTCTATAATCATGATAATTAAATATTCTAAACACGTTTCTTTTAAAAAGCAAAGGTATAACCTTTTTTATGAAAAATCATGACTGAAAACAAATACACAAGCAAGACTATTCCAAATAAGAAAGTTTGTTTTGTTTGGTTTTGTTGCCCCGATTTGTCAACTGTATTTCGTAATCTCATCTGGAAAGTTCTGGCTTATTTTTCCCAGCAAAGGTGCCGATGAAATAAAGTAAAATAAACTTTTTATAACAAAAAAACAATTCTACTAATTCGTGATAAATATTTAAAACGACACCAAATAAAAGAAAACAAAAGAAGAAACGTCCAGCGTCTTTTATTTCGGTACTTTAGGCTCTTTTGACATGATATATGAAAAATTTGAGAGGGTTTCATGAAGTAACAGGTGACAGCGCAGTGTTTGTCAAGTGGTGGCATAAATAACTGCGTTCGTACACATTACCAAATTGTCTCTTCAGTCAAGCGTATTAATGGGAACAATTATTCAATTTCCAATCTCGGATAACGCATTTCTAGAATTCTGATCGGTTCACTCTATCTCCGTTATCAGCTCATGTACCTTAGTCTGACCTTATATGGAAAACAACGATGAAATTTTCCTCGGACAAAGCGGCAAAGTAGATTTCGCGAGCTTTCTACCGACGAAACAACAGAAAAAAACACAAAACAAAAACAGAAAATGCCATACCGGCAGCGACAAATAAAGCCAAACTTTGCTTTGAAATTATTTCATGAAATTATTTCATTTCATATTTCATGACGGCCCCACTGAAAACCACCTTTCAGTCATGATCAGTGGTTTTGAGAATTAAATTTGTGTTGTTATAAGCCCAAGTCGACTGTTTTGGTTCCCTCCGGTTATTCTTTTGTTGCCCTTGAAGCGAAAGCCTAGATATATAACAAAACACTTAATGTCAGGTCCCTTGGGAAACCAGTTAGTTTTGTTTTCCCTCGAGTCCTGATGTTTCCCTCGACTTCGTCTGGGGAAACATCAGGACTCTCGGGAAAACAAAACTAACTGTTTCCCTCGGGATCTGACATTAAGTGTATATTATCCATGCACTGAGGTTAACCCTTTGATGGACAATAGCATCCTACTAGGGAGGGGGTAGCAATGCCCCTGGGAGCTTCGCGCTAATGAGCCCCATCACCATAATAAAATTTACGGTTTTGAGTTCAATGCTAATTAATTTCGGCGGAGTACAATGTCGGATAACTGCAAAGTGGACACAACTTAACCTTTGTGGAGGGTGCACAAGTATGTCGACTTCGCCTATCTTTTGTTAAACACATTACAAGGCCAGTCATGAATTAAGCTTCAGTATCGGTCACGTAAACTTAGGGACTTGTCCGAAATTAGCAGGGGGAGGGGGGGTGGAAACAGAGGGAGGGTCACAACTTTTTGAGACTGCAGAGAAGGAAGGGGTCATGAAAAATGGGCCGTTAAAAGGGGGAGGGTTACGCAAACATGTGTGTGTGTGATCATGTAGAGGTTCACCCACAGAAGCAAAAAAGAAGTTTTTTATTTTGTATAAAAAACCTGGGAGAAATAGAAGAGTCGAGTGATCAGCTGTCTGAATCAGAGTCGGACTCTTAATGCTGTCATCTAAATGTATGTATATGGCATAACAAAGAACAGATTAGAAATATATTTTGAGCTTTCATAATACTGACTCACTCTAGTGTATTGCAAGAACTAAATTTTATCGTTTATACAAGAGGGGGAGGGTCATGATATTTTTGGCCAAGGTCAAGGGGAGGGTTAGCAAATTTCACTCCCATTGCAGGGATGGGTCACCTCATTTCCGAACCCAAATTTAAAATTCCCCCCTCCCCCCCTCCCTCCCTGCTAATTTCTGACAAGTACCTTATTACGAGAAAGTGTTTTGCCGTCATGAAAAAAAGACGTAAAGTATTGAGAGAAACAAACAAGCAATCAAACAAGGAAAAAGGAAACAAACAAACAAACACAACGAAACAACTAAAAAAAGACAGTCTTGTTTCCAGCCAGACTAACTGAACTGGCGACCTTCCGCGCGTTGGGCGGACGTGATAAATTTACCACAACACTACGGAAACCGCTGTGGTAACACAGAACCAATTACTTCTTCAACTAAGATCGAACATTACCAGCTAAGTACCGACAGTGAGTTAATCCTTGTATGCCCAGGGCTCAAAGAAACGTTTGTAACGAAGTTCAGGAAAGCAAGTACAACACTAGGCCGCCACAGCCGTTCACTAAAAATGGCGGTGTAGCAGACAAGTATAGTACCACAGCGTGAAAATATTTTGATCCATTCACAAACAAGAGCATAACGATTGCTGTGCATGAACTGTTCGGCTTCCGGGTTCTCCAAACCGGAGCTTAGAAACAACAACAACAACAACAAAAAAGGGTTGGAAACATTTTCTTCTAAAGTGTCCGCATCTAACTGCAAATGAAAGCTTGGTCTTTAAAGCAAAGTTTGAAAGCTCTTGATTATGTGGAGAGTGACATGAGTATTAGGCGCCTAAAAACAAAGAAACAGGGAAAATCAGGTGTATTGTACAACACTGACAAAAATAGTTGGTAGCCTTAGCCACAAGCTGTTGGCAACTTTCTGGCAACTCTTTCGATTTGAAGCAACTCTCTGGCAACCCTTGCCATTTGGTGTTATTGGAGAAATTTTTGATTTTGGGGGCACTTGATTAAATTTTAAGCAAGTTATAGGAATTACAAAGTCATTTAATCTTGTGTAAGCCTTGTTCCTTTTAAGAAAATGTCATTTGCATAATGTTATAGACAACATTTTATAACGAGCAAATTAAACCTTGCGCCCCATGACACCCCTGCCCCTCATTCCTCCCCCGCTTCCTCCTCAGTTGGGATAGCCGCGGTTTCAGGTCAGCATTTCGGGAGTAATACTACGGGTTTTTTTTTTTTGTTTTTTGTTTTTGTTTTTGTTTTTGTTTTTGTCTTTTGTTTTTTTTTAACGGCAACAACACCGAAACTGAATGGAGCCTGCTCAAATAAGGTTGGATGCAATTTTTGTATGATATCAAGAGAAAGACTAATATGTAGATTTAGCCAGGGCTAAAAGCGAAGCTCCCATTAATAAATTTATATTTTAAATCAAACGATAAACTTGTAATCCGCAAATCAGTTAACTTAAGGGCACATTCATGTGACTTTTGAGGGAAACGATAAGTTATTTTAGAGTGAAACATCTTTAATACATCGAGTTGATAGCCTAAATATATGTACACCACCAAAAAAATAGCAAACATCTTCCATCACATTCAAGAGTCATAATGGTTCTTGATCACAGTAGATTAGGCCTCGAAAACAAATTCTTGGAAAACAAATCAGGCCGAATTTTTTTGGCATTCGACAGGTTTACTTTACAAATTCTTGCCAACAAATTTGACGGTATGTAAACCAACCTTTTATACTTTTTGTACATCACATCTGAGGTGAAACAGTACTATTTATCATACAGAACTCGGACAGAATACGGTATTTCACGATTCTTCAGGACAAATAATTGCACTCAGTCAATGTCCAGGACGATCAATGGTTTTAGCGAAACTTTCTCACACGGCCAGCCGGTTATCATTTCTAGTGCTAGCTGTCAGTGTGGTCGAGTGTTTGAATGAACTTTACTAGAGATACTCGTCAACATAATAACGAATTTATTATTGTTATTTTTTTGTTATTTAATGGTTTCAGTTATAACGATGTGTAATCTTATAAAGCGTTTGATACGCGCGACACTTTTAAGTACTCCTACCAGCGATGTTCATAAACGATGAAAACAAACGCCACGGACAAGCGATTAAAATTGCAAGAGAGACTACTAACAATCAGTAAAAGAAATATAATTCGGTGAAACACTCACAGAGACAACAATTTTCATTCACGAAGACTAGTATTAAAGTGTCTCTAAAAATCCTGAGTCTTTAAGCTTAAAGCTTAAAGCTTAAACTTAAGTTTATTCTGTTTTACTTTCAGCCGGCCTCCCGGTGTTTGCTTTTTTCGAAAATGAACTCCTCGAAGCAAGAAAATCGCTCAAAGTTTTCTTTCTACAGCCAAATTTATAACTAAATATTCTTCGGAACGTTTTCTTTCTATTTGCCGTGAGAAAATATATCTGGAGGCCTTTTAAAGTTCTGTAAGCTTATATAAAACCTGATACTGGGTCAGATATTGACTCAAATCTTACAAACGTGCAAAAACTTGCCGCATAAACTGTGCTCGACTTCATGAAATTAGATATAACAAAAACAAACATCAAATACAATAATTACTCAGGCTTACCATTCGAGATTCAGTTCCTGAAAGAAATCAAGGAAAGCCACAGTTGCTTGAGACTTTTAAACCCTCTTATGCATTAAGCAAGGTGAAAAACGAAAGCGATGCCATCCGAAATCGGATTACCCAATTTTCACAAGCGACGCATTTCTCAACCAAAAACCCAATAAACAAACCAGCCATGGATAACAGACGACTCTTGATAGCAGCTGTATTTCATTTTGTACATCCAGTAGAAAAAGACAGCTAAAAACATCACAAGTTGATACAAAACTCTGTCAGCTTCAGCTGTCAAAGTAAACAACTTTCAAGATGCTGCATGAACTCACCTGTCAAATTTTGACCAATCAGAGTACAAAAATTGGACGTAGAGCGTGACCAACGCGTGACCATGGTAAGAAAAGGTCTTCCCCGCCTGTATTTTTAAAAAACTGGCTGAATTTTCGACTCCTATGTCAGTTTGAAATCAAAATCTTTACAGTACGGGGCCATAGTGACATAAACACAACATATTTCATATGAATCATTGGAACAAATAGACTTGAGCCTACGATCATATGAAACTGGTAATTTGTCAGCAGATAACTTCAAAAAAGTACTCGACCTCGATGGGTCTACACTTGAGCCCGCAGTACCGTCAGGTGATACTGGTCAGCGAATATCCTGTTTTGACAGCTGTCAATTGCTCACAACATTGATGTGCAATTAGTTTTCTCTTGGGCTCCCAAATTAGCTAGAAAGTGTGAGAGTAAACATTGGTTTCCCTGTGGTGCGGACGGACGGTCGGGCGTACGGTCACGTGATTACCAAATTTTTTCGGATGGGTAGATTACCACATTTCTTTAGCTATGGGGCTCCGTCCACGCGCGTGCTTCGCGCGCTGGTGGAGCTCCGCTATGAGAAAAACATTGTTATAAGGGAGACTTAAACTGTCCGGTTTGCCTCTGTCAATATTTGTTTTTGTGAAATGATTAGTACTGTGATTTTCAGGAAAACGAAAGACATGGCTCAGCTATACATTTGAACGTCATTCGCAGTAGTTGTGTTTCAGAAAAATTAAAAAAAGGGGAAAAAAAAAGCTTTAAATTGCATCATTGTACTTTACCAGCGGCACTTGTCATGTAAAAGTGTCTGTTTTTAGAAACGATAAGCCACGTTGACACTCCATGTAATCATGTTAATTAAATATTCAAACACGCTTCTGAAAGCTAAAATATAAACTTTAAAAAAAAAAAACATGTGTAAAAGCAGTATACTCGAGCTAAAATATTTCAAACAAGAAAGTTATTTTGTTTGGTTTTGTTGCCCCGATTTGTCAATTGTATGGTTCCTAATCTCACCTGGAAAGTTGTCAGTCAAATTATTTTTTCTAACAAAGGTGCCAATAAAATAAAGCAAAATAAACCATTTATTATAAAAATAATTCTAATAAAGCATAATGAATAATTAAAACGACGCCAAATAAAAGAAAACAAAAGAAGAAATGTCCAGCATCTTTCTTTGGGGTACTTTAGGCTCTTTCCACATCAAATGAAGATAAATAGAGAGGAAATCCGTGCCCGGCGTAGTGTTTCTGGTGCTTGCCGAGTGGTAGCATAAATGACCGAGTTACCACATTGGCTCTTCACCCAAATGTAATATATAGATTTAGCCAGGGCTAAAAGCGAGGCTCCCATTAGTAAATTTATAATTTAAATTAAACAATAAACTTGTATTCGAATTCCATTAGAGAAAAATAATTTGCAAACAGCCCAAGAGTGAACCAAATCTTACATCGAGTTGATAGCCTCATATGTACACTCAAAAACTGGTAATCATCTTTTATCACATTTAAGAGCCGTAATGGCTATTGATCACCGTAGATCAATTAGGCTTAGAAAAAAAACCACGCCAACGTTTTGGCGTTCGACAAGTTTACTTTGCAAAATCTTGCTAACAAATCTGGGTGCGTGTAAACCAACCTTTTATACCATGGACAGAAAGCAGTATTTCACAATACAAATTGCTCTCATTCAATATTCATAAACTGTTAAAAAAATTTTCCAAAATCACCTATACGGCCATCCGGTTTTCACTTTTGTAGTGCGAGCTGTAGCGAGTGTTTGAATGAACATTAACAGAGTTACGCTCCAAGATAATAAAGAATTTATCATGTTTATTTTTTATTTGATAGTTTAACGCGCGGCATTTTGAGAACTCCTGCAAGCGATGTTCACTGAACGACTGAGAACAATCGGCATAGCGATTAAAATTGCAAGAGAGACTACTAACAATCAATAAAAGAAATATAATTCGGTGAAACATAAACAGAGACAACAATTTTCATTCAGGAAGACAAGTATTTAAAAGTGTCCCTAAATATCCTGAATCTTCAAGCTTCAAGCTTAAGTTTGCTGAAGTTTATGTTTTAAGCCAGCTTCCCGGTGTTTGTTTTTTCAAAGACGAACTCGAGGCAAGAAAATCGCTCAAAGCTTTCTTTTCCGGCTGGAATTATAACTAAAGATTCTTTGGAACATTTTCTTTCTATTTGCGGTGAGAAACTGTCTAAAGGCTTTTTAAAGTTCTGTAAGATTATATCAAACCAGATACTCGGTGAGATCGTTGTCTCAAATCTTACAAACGCGCATAAACTAAATTCCCGCATAAACTACGCTCCACTTCATTAAATTAGATACAAAAAACAAACATGAAATACAATAATTTCTCTGGCTTACCATTCGAGATGCAGCTCCTGAAAGTTATCAGGTAAAGCCAGTATCGCTTCAGACTTTGCAATCCTCTTACGCATCAAGCAAGGTGAAAACGAAAACGATGCCATCCGAAATCGGATTTCCGACTTTGACAAGCGACGTTTTCTCAACCAAAAACCCAATAAACAAACTAGCCATGAGTAACAAAAGACTCCTGATAGCAGCTGAATTTCATTTTGTACATCCAGTGGAAAAAGACAGTTAAAAACATCACAAGTTGACACAAAACTCTGTCAGCTTCAGCTGTTAAAGTAAACAAGATTCAAGATACTGCATAAATTTTGCGCATGAACTCACATGTCAAATTTTGACCAATCAGAGCATAAAAATTGGACGTAGAGCGTGAACAACGCGTGACCATTGTGAGAAAAAACAAAAGCAACTGTCTTCCCTGCCTGTAACAGCTGGCTGAATTTTCACGTCCGAGGTCAGTTTGCAATCAAAATTTTAATTGTGCAGCACATAAACACAACATATTTCGTATGAATTAAGAAAAAAAATTGAACTTGAGCCTGCGATCACTTGAAAACTAGTTTACTTGTCAGCGGATAACTTCAAAAAATACTTGACCTCGACGGGTCGACACCTGAGCCCGCGATACGGTCAAGTGATACTGGTCAGCGGGTACTCTGTTTTGACAGCTGTCAATTGATCAAAACATTGATGTCCAATATGTGTGCATTATCAGTTTTCCTGTGCTCCCAAACTAGTAAAAGTATGAGATTGAACGTTGTTCGCGATCTAGTAAAACAGTTAACTGGTCAGCGGACAGCTTCCAAATAAATCACGTCGCCTCGATGAGTTGACACATGAGCCCGCGATATGGTCATGGGATACTGGTCAGTGGCTATCCTGTTTGGACAGCTGTCAAATGACCATATTGTTAATGTCCTATATTAAAGATGTGGACTTGCCAAGACACGCCTGAGACGCCCCTCCCTTCCTTTTGATAGTCTCCCCTACCCCACCCATACAATCTGTAGACGCGTACGTACGTACGTACGTACGTACGTACGCTCGGTCAATCAAGTGACAACCAAACGAAAAGAGGTTGACCATATTCCATGGGTATGGGGCTCTGTCCCACGCGCGCTTCGCGCGCGCGGGAGCCCCGCTATAAACGGGGACATGGCCAAATAAAATTTAACCGTCAGACACGAGCCCCGATTGCTAATTTTCTGTGCTTGGCACGTAAAATAACATATGAATAAGTATACTTTGCATCCTTTTATCCGCAAGATATATTTTTATTGTTGAGAGAAGTTGAAGAAAAAAAAACATGACGTCACATCTCGTAACCATAGTAACTGACTATCACTAAACTAGTCTTGATCGGGCTGATCTTAGTCCGAGTAATCTTGAATGTCTTACTAGTGAAATCACTAACCCCGCTCAAAGCCTTTCCTCGTGTACACCTGGTACAGACCACCACAATCATCTCCTGACCTCTTTTCAACCTTTGAGAGAATTACTGACAAAATTGCCGCTGAAAACCTGGAGCTATATCTTATGGGTGACTTAAATTGTAATTTATTATCTAAGGTTGTCGGTAACGACTATTCTTACGTCTTAAATATCATCGATATTTATGGTCTGACTCAACTTATTACAAATCTAACTCGAGTCACACAACATTCAAGTACCCTGATCTATTTATGCCAGACAAATTCCCCAGATAAGATATCAAAGTCAGGTGTTATTAATATTGGTATAAGTGATACCTCTGCTATTATCGACCTATATCTGTTATTCCTACCGTAGACCAAATTTCCGAAAAAGTTATCCATGACCAAACATCTATGAATGAAAATGGTTTATTAAACAGCGGCCGGCACTGGAGACAAACGATAGCTTGTGTGTCAATATTGATAGAGGTCTTCCTAATGGTGTAATCATTGTTGATTTGAAGAAGGCCTTTCACTGTATTGGCCACGAGTACAATACAAGTACGGCGTTGATCAAGACGCTCTGAAATGTTTTAAGTCTTACCTAACTAACAGGAAGCAAAGGTGTAATGTAAACAATCAGCTATCTAGCGCAAGCCCTCTAAATTGTGGCGTATCTCAAGGGTCGATAATCGGTCCTCTTCTTTTCTTGATCTATACAAATGATCTACCAAATTGTCTGAATGCGGGCTCTCCTAGAATGTATGCCGACGACACTAATGTCACCAGTTTCTGCAGCTACTATACCTGATCTTGTTTCCTAAATCAATAGTGACCTGAAATATATTTCAGTGCCTCCAAAACAGAGTTTATGGTTATTAGCTCGAGGCATACACTACAGTCCTTAAATGACTACACAATGAACATTCATATAGACGGCGTCCCAATAAACCGAAGCAATCAAAACAAATCTCTCGGACTTACCATTGATGAAAATCTCTCGTGGAACGCCCACATTCATGAAATCTCTAAACAAGTATCCTCTGGCATCGGTGCTCTTAAGTGGGTCAGGCAATTTGTTTCGATGCACACAGCAATTAAAATATACAATGGTCTTATCGAGCCACACGTCGATTATTGCAGCGCTGTATGGGATGGATTGACCCAACAGCTTGGTGAGAAACTTCAAAAAACTTCAAAATCGTGCCATCAGAGTTATAACTTTCACGTTATGATACGAGTTCTAGATATCTTCTTAACTCGCTTGGTTGGGACAATTTATCGGTTAGGAGGGCTAAACAAAAGGCTAGTTTAAAGTACAAGTGCATTAATAATCTCGCCCCAGCTTATATCTGTAATTTGTTTTGCCCCAAGAACACCGAATTACTATTTTCGAAACGCAAAGAGAAAATCGATGCTCCCAAAACCAAGAACTGATTATCTGAATTACAGTGGTGCTCTTCTATGGAACAATCTTCCTGAGTAAATACGTACATCAAATTCCTTAAATTCCTTAATTCTCTTTAAGAGAAGTTCCCATAGATAGTTTTCTGATCAGTACTCCCACACGGCAAACGGTAAAACAGTTTTTGGGAATTTTTAAATTAATCACTATGACAGTCTAATGTTTTAACCGTGTATAAATAAAGTTACCATTCATTCATTCAGTCTCAAAATGCGCATGAGGAATAAACGAACAGTTTCTGAAAACTTCAGGTGCAATGTTTTATCGTCTATACAGGAAATAGCCTGCGTAGCAAGCGCTTGGAAGTAGTAGGCACTAGAAAAAAGGGGCGCGCGAGTTTTCTGAGCTTACTTAGCCACAACTGTACAGACACCAACGATCACAGCGTACATGGAAAATGGCCATTGCTATTAATGCACTAAGTGGCAGCCGTTTTTGGAGCAGACAGGTCTTACTAAGCGGACCTAAACTTCAGACTGACAAACTGTACCGACACGTTTTCTACTGCAGTAACGAGACATAAACAACAGACCTCAGGTCGCCTCCGAACGGCGAATAATACAATAGTGAAACGTTTTTTCAAATTCATGCCCCTGGTTAATGTTTCATTTCATCAATCATGTCCAAGTTTTGATGGTATGCGTTCCATCGACAACACAAGCCGCCAAGTACTGCTGAGCAAAGAATATTTCCTCTGATCTTCACTACAACGATTCGACAATTAATATTTTGTCTCTCGCCACTTCTGCTAATGCGTATCTGATGTCAATTCTTTCCATCGCGAATACCGTTTGAACACTCCAACTTTTCTTTAAGATTACAGCCACATAGTCCCATTAAACCAGGTTGAAGTGACCTCCCAGACCTGAGCTTCGATTGTATACAATTTAGTGGTTTCAGGAGCTAGTGGTGTAATACAAGATCTTCACTACGTCGTCCATATACTATTTATTGAAAGTTTTCTCGCCCCCCGGGTATTTTTTTCCCTCGGGAGCCTCTCGACCAATTGGAAATATCTGCAATCACAGAATGCGAGTTGAAACGATTTTCGGGCGCCTTCCGTGCAGGCGCTCCCTCACCCCTCGCGCGCGCCCGTTCTCTCTTTCGCCCACTACTTCCAAGCGCCTGCTACGCAAGCTATACAGGAAAAAAAAACACTCAGAAAAACCTTAGGGAGGGGTGGTGCCCCCCCCCCCCCCCCCCCCCCATTTCTTTCCTTGTAGGTCCAAGGGTTAAGCTAACGCTAATAAATTTGGGCGGAGCGCAATGCCTGGTGGCCATTAACATTGCCATTAATACAGATAACTGCAAAGTCGCAATAAGTTAGCCTCATAAAGGGTGCGCAAGAATGACGACTTTTCCCATCTTCCCTTACACAAACACATTACACGGCCAATCATGAATCAAGCTTCGGTATCTCACTAAATACGACTGACCCGCCTGTTTTGCTGTCATGCAAAGAAGACGTAAATTATTGCGAAAAATCAACCAAACAAACAAACAAACAAACAAGAAAAAAAGAAAACAAACGAAAAAAAAAAAAAGAAGAAGAAAAAAACAACTAGAAAAAGACAGCTTTGTTTCCGGCCAGAATTGAACTGGCGACCTTCCGCGTGTTAGGCGGACGTGATAACCACTACACTACGGAAACCGATGCGAAAACTCTGAACCAATTACTTTTTTAACCAAGATTGAATAGAAGGAGAGGAAAATATGAATTTGTTATCTGTTTCCCAAGAACAGTATGATCACTGCGTAACAGTTTACCTGCTTAACTGATTATTACCAGCTAAGTACCGACAGTGAGAAGTTAATCCTTGTATGCCCAGTGCTCAAAGAAAAGTTTGCAAATTCAGGAAAGGAAGTACAGCACTAGGCCGCCACAGCTGTTCACTAAGAATGGTTGTGTAGTAGCCAAGTACAGCACCACTGTATGGAAATATTTTGATTAATTCACAAACAAGAGCATAACGATTGCTGTCCATGAACTGTTCGGCTTCCGGTCTCTCTAAACGGGAGCTTACAAAGAACCAAAATAAAAAGGTTGAAAAGGTTTTCTTCTAATGTGTCTGCATCCAGCTGCAATTTAAAGCTTCGTCTTTGAGGCAAAGATTAAAACCCTTTGATTATGTGGAGAGTGAGTAATTGGTACATTAAAACAAAGAAACAAGGCAAATCAGGTCTGTTGCACAATACTGACAAAATATAGGCTGCTAACTATTCATTGAAAAGTTAGCAGCCTCAGTCACAAGTCGCTAGGCAACATTTGTGATGTGGTGCAACTTTCTGAAAACTTTTGCCATCTGGAGCATTTTTTGATTTGGGGTATTCTTGATCAAATTTTAAGCAAGTTATGAGAATTACAAAGTCCTTTAATGTTACTTTGTATCCTTTTAAGAAAATGTTAGTTTCGTTATGCTATAGTTAGCATTTTATAACATGCAATTTAAACCTTAATTGACAAGGGATGAAAAATTGTATTTACTGCACTTTTGAAGCGCGTTCAAAGAAAAGTCAAATGTGCTATCGGCTTTGACTTCACCTTTGACGTGCGTCAAAGATGCTGTCAAATATATAACCTCTTTGCTTACTCCTTTGACCTTGGCAAAGGCGAAATTAAATGCGTAACCGATTTTGAGTCAAATGCTTCAACTCTTTGCTGCTATTCCGCAATTCAGAAACTATAGGGGGATTGGGTATAAGCTTTCGGGGCAACGAGTTCTGGGAACTTTTGGGTGGACAAGCGTTACTGGTTGCCTTGAATACTGATTATTTTTTTATTTTTACTTTATTGCCTTCGCCTGTTACTAAACAATGAATAATAAATAAATGCTTAACAGGCAGGGGGTGTCACAACAGCGGTGAGCCAATTCCAGTGGTCCCAGAGCTTAAAAGATATGTAAAAAACAGTAAAACTTCATTTGACAATTAAAAACAACAACGGAGACGGACAGACCTGTTACGTGAAATGCTACATGACGGAGAGATTGTTTTCCAGGATCGTGTTTCTCTGGGTCGTAATTACGTTCTAAGGCATCCACGTATTACTTGTACATGATCGATTTGAATTGGCTGATCTGAAAGTTGCATGACAGTTGAAGATCATTTATCATTCGCCAACGTGTTCCAGATTCTGGTGGTTCTATTAAAAAAGGATCTCTGAAAGTGACAGTATTACATAACCTTCTCGGCACAGACAACTTCATGCTGAGAG
This sequence comes from Porites cylindrica, assembly GCA_964035525.1. Classification (NCBI taxonomy): domain Eukaryota; kingdom Metazoa; phylum Cnidaria; class Anthozoa; order Scleractinia; family Poritidae; genus Porites; species Porites cylindrica. Next base: position 11,733,996 of record OZ037786.1, on the reverse strand, counting down.
CCGGCCATATAATAGACAAAGATGACGGGTTTAAGTTTCCTAGTGATGCGCTGTCCTTTGCATTTGCTGTAGTTAAAGTTTAGGCCAGCAGAATCTGACCACATGACCAGGTTAGATAGGTCCTCCTGAAGTTGCTGTGGATCGCGCGTTGATGTTGTTTCTTTGAAAATCTTTGTGTCATCGGCAAAAGCAGCAATCTGGCTTGATCTAACAGCATCTGACAAAGATTTCACATACAGAAGGAACGACATGGGGCCTAGGATCGATCCCTGTGGGACCCCTGAGGTTACAGGTAAGGGGCTTGATGTTGCACCAAATATAGTCACTCACTGATATCGATTTTGCAGGCACGATTCTAACCATGTTAACAGGTTCCCCCCAAAACCATACTGATGTAGCTTCCTTAGTAGTTTCGCGTGGTTTACTGTGTCAAAGGCTTTTGACATGTCCAGATATATTATATCGACTTGTTCTCCTCTATCCAGCTTCAACAAGCTGGGTTACTCAAGACCGTTCAGCTATGAGGCCATGCTGACATGCGCTGATAAGATTGAAAACATGGTCACCAATAGCATTGAATAAGCACCTCTCCATGACTTTAGAAACAATCGAAAGTAGCGAGATCGGTCTGTAGCTTTCCGCTTTTTCTTTACTATCCTTTTTGAAAACAAGACCGATGTTTGCTAGTTTCCAGTCCTCCGGCAGACAGCCCAACCTAAGCGACTTGTTGAACAATTCGGAATACCGTCCACCAATCATAAGTAACGCTTGTCCACCCAAACCATCCCACAAATCGTTGCACCAAAAGTTTGCATACATTACCCGTATAGTTTCTGGAATGGGGAATTCCTTCAACGCTTGTCAAAGGTACTGTCAAACATGCTGGTAACTTTGACTTCGCCTTTGACCCACGTCAAAGATGAAGTCAAAGGTATGGTGGCTGTGACTACACTTTTGATGCTCGTTAAAGATGAACTCCGTAACACAAACACATTACACAGCCAGTCATAAATCAAGCTTGAATCAAACTTAAGTGCACTAAAGAGTCTCGTTAAGTTTTGAGAAAAGGAAAACAAACAAACACAAAAGAAGGAAACAAAAAGAGAAAGAAAAAAAAGTTAAGAAAAGACAGCTTTGTTTCCGGCCAGAATTGAACTGGCGACCTTCCGCGTGTCAGGCGGACGTGATAACCACTACACTACGGAAACCGCTCTGAAAACACTGAACCAATTACGTTTTTGACTAAGATTGAATAGAATGACAATAATGAGAGAGAAAATATGAATTTGCTATCTTTTTCCCAAGACAAATATGATCGCTGCGTAACAGTTTACCCTCTTAACTGATTATTACCACCTAAGTACCGACAATGACAAGTTAATCCTTGTATGCCCAGTGCTCAAAGAAAAGTTTGTTAATTCAGGAAAGGAAGTACAGCACTAGGCCGCCACAGCCGTTCTCTAAAAATGGTTGTGTAGCAGACAAGTATAGCACCACTGTATTGGTGGTTTTTAGTGTCGCGGCATTCAAAATAGATTAAAATAAAAATCAAAACCGTTCAATAGATAAAGTCCAGAATCTGGGAAATGTAAGGAGGTAAATATGCAAAGACCCTCGCCAAGATTCCGATCAGAGGAATATTTCGAATACGAGGTACCCGAAGAAATGTTTTACCCAAATTTATAGAGATTTGTATGGAGACGCCATGCTGGTGCTCATCCGGATGGGCACCAACATGGCGGACGGAAACCAACGGCAACATCTGTTATCGAGTTTTGCTGCAAAAGCGTGAATTCTTTCTTCGAGGAACTCACAAACATTAAAGTAATACTTTGTAATACGAGAACTGTTTAGATAGCAAAATTCCCTGACATAAGTCATTTTTTTTAACCTACACGGCAGCTCTCTTAGCCGTCATGTAAATGCCACGTTACGCAAAAGCTTAGAAATTCAAGCGTACTCTATCACAAAACCAAGAAACCTTTTGAAGCGAAAATTTGTATGAAAATTAGTTTTCAGTTGCTCTAATACATCGTCAAAGTAATATCGATCGATAGTTTTGTAGTTTGAATTTTAGTGACGTCATGTGAAAACCAACAATAAAAATATTGATTCATTCACAAACAAGTGCATGACGATTACTGTTTATGAACTGTTCGGCTTCCGGTCTCTTTAAACGGGAACTTAGAAACAAACAAACAAAAAGTTGAAAAGTTTTTGTTTTCTTAAGTGTCCGCATCCACCTGCTCAGTCTTAAGGCAAAGATTAAAGCTTAATCTTTAAGAATAAGCTTAGTCTTTAAGGCAAAGATTAAAACCTCTTGATTATGTGGAGAGTGAGTATTAGGTACGTAAAAACAAAGAAACAAGGCAAATCAGGTCCTTTGCACAACACTGACAAAATATAGTCATTGAAGCTATGACAATTATTCATTCAATAGTTGGCAGCCTCAGCCACAAGTCGCTCGGCAACTTTTTTGATTTTATACAACTTTCTTACAACTTTTACCATCTGCAGCAACTTTCGATTTTGGGAGCTCATGATCAAATTTTAAGTAAGTTTTAGGAATTACAAAGTCCATTAATACTCTCTCAGCCTTGTTATGCATCGTTTTAAGAAAATTTCAGTCGCATGATATAATGCTATGGTTAACATTTTATAACGTGCAAATTGAACTGTGTTCCACGTCGCCACCCCCCCCCCCCCCACCCTCCCCTCAGCTGGGCTAGCCGCGCCCTCAGTTGGACTAACCGCGGTCTTTAGGTCAGCTGTTCGGGAATAAGACTAGTTTTTTTTTTTTTTTTCAACGGGAACAAACACAGAAAGTTAAGATAATCTGTGCAATCAAGGCTCAACGCAGTTTTTCTATAATACCAAGAGAAAGACTATGAAAAAAAACATATTGTTATAAGGGAGACTTAGATTGTTCAGTTTTTCCAAGTCAATATTGGTCTGCGTGAATGTACTATTAAGCTAACTTAGAGCAAACGCCACTGAATCGTAGCCAACAGTTACCAGCGCCGTACAAACGACTTATTGACGAGATCAAGCAAAACTAACTACGAGAGAACGACTGGAGAACTGACAATTTGACAAACAATAGACGACTGTTTAACTGTGACAGTAGACGGATCGAAACGCACCAATTACTGATTACGAGTCTTCATAAGCCAATAACATCACGGCTTAACGTACAGACGACCAACAACATCGCGACGTAATTGACCAATCAGATCAATAACCAGAGTATAATACCATCAACTGACGTGATACAACTCACTTTGGCTCTGAAGATGACTACCGCACAGGTTGTCGAAACGTCAGTCACCGTCAACAACGACAGTCCTATTCAGGACTACGTTCACCCGGACGATTAAACTCAACCTACTTTTGAAATGACTCCTGGGTTCAAACCTTTCACAATAATACTCTAATGTTTCAAGACAACGAAGGACATTACTTAGTTATGCATTTAAACGTCATCCACCTTAGTTGCAGTCCCTAAAAAAGCAAAGAAGGGAGCAGCTTTAAATTGCGTTTCCGTACTTCACCAGCGGCACTTGTCTTGAAAAAAAAAAGGCAGAAGTAGCTGTCTGTTTATTTTGTTTAATAATCGCCTTCTGAGAAACACTTTAGAAAAGTTCAGTAACGACAGGCAACACTTACAAAAATTTTGGAGCACCTTGAGGCTGAAGCTAATAGTCGGTCTGCCTTGTTAGCCATATTCAGACCATTTTTTTGTTGTTTTTTTTTTGCTTCCCGCAAGCGGGAAGGAGGGGGTGTTGGAGGCCACTCCGTTCAGTAACTTCAAAAGGGCTTATGATACCGTCATATGCGTTGAATGTTATCGATGCAATGTAATTTGACACTGAAGACCAAAGAAAGGATCCAGAGATCATTCTCACAAAAATGCGGAAATATTGCATTGCAAAAGTAAACTGACCTTAAGTCAATGTATAGATATCTGCACATCTTATGAGACCTCAGTACGATAGCTTAAAGATATAGATCAGGAAGTTGTCCGCTATATGAAGGATGCAGAGGAAATTAAAAGACTGCGGTTTGAAAAAAACAAGACTTTTCCAAGCTTATCAATGAGTCATCAGGTCAACGAATGGTCTGCAAGTTCTGTTTAAGATAACACCTTATCTCTAAGAAAGGCTGCCCTGCATGGGCTAAAGCCATGCAATTAATGGGGTAAGCCTAATCATTTCGCTGTTTGCATCTATTGAGTGTGAATCTGAAGATAAAAAGTATCTAGCAGTGATTGCTGTTGAATTAACAGCTCAATTCTGTAGCCTCAGCTGCCAACCCCAACCAAGTCTTTGCTACACTACTTTTCAATGGAAAGTAAGAAACGTTCCAGCGAGATAGTGGATCAACTGTGACCTTTATGGCTGATAAACAGTAAAAACCCTGTATGGAGAGAACTAACTGGATGACCTGGAGAAAACATCAGTGACCCTGGTTGTGTATAAACAGTCAAGTTAAACCTCTGGGCAAGGAACTTTCAAGGTAGCGAACCCAAAGAACAAGAAAAAGAACAGCATCGAGTTCCCTTTTGTTACTAGTACAATGCAATTCCATTCTTGGCTTAAGAGCCAGTGAGCACCTACAGCTGCTGTCCATTAATAAATAGAATATACTTGCCATAGACTGAAATGCTCTTGAGAGTAGAGTTTTCATAAAGGAGGATTGCCTTTCACAGTACAAAGTTGTTTTCTCTGGATAAGGAAAACTGGAATGACAGCTAAATCTTGAGATCAACAAGGCTGAACCAGCAGTTCAACTGCGAAAGAGGAGAGTGCTAATTTCCCTGAACGAACCGCTTAAAAGGAATTGGACCGGTTGTCTAGCAATGGAGTGATTCAGTTGGAGTAATCACAAAGAGGAATAGTAAAGTTGGACTCTGTATTGACCCAAAGCCACTGAATCGGACGCTTCATAGAAATCATTATTCCCTGCCCACGATAGATGGCGTTATTTCCCTGCTGTCAAAGGGGCACGTGTTTGCAGTATTAGATACCAAAAATGATTTTTGACATATCCAATTTGATAAACCAAGCAGTCTTGCAACCACGTTTGTAACACCTTGGGGCAGAAATCGCTGGTTGCGAATGCCATTTGGATTGTCTCCAACTCCTGAAGAATTTCAGAGGCGAATTGATGTAGCACTTGAAGGGCTACCAGGGCAGAAGGATATAGCACATGACATCCCTGTCTTCAGATCAAGGAACACAGATGAGGAGGCCCTTAAAGATCATGGACGGAATTTAAGAAAGGTTCTCAACCGCTGCCAGAGGAAAAGTATCAAATTGAATGCGGACAGGATGCAGTTCAGATAGAAGGAAGTTACCTAAATGGGTCGCATCGTTCTCTCAGAGGGTCTCGGAGGTGATCCAAACAAGCTGAGAGCCATTAATTACATGCCACCCCAAAATAACAAGCAAGGTGTCCAGAGAATACTGGGCATGGTAAATAGAGAGGAGAAGTGTGACGTCACGTTACCATGGTAGCAAAATTTCTGGACCACAACAATGGAGAGCTTAACCAACGACGCCGACAATGTCGAAGAGAACTGGAAAAAAGCAATAGGTTTATATCTGTAAAACAACTCTTCACGTGCGTCACGCTTTTTTGTACGCTTTTTAGCCGTCGTTGCTTGATTGCCACGTGAAACTTCCTAATTTCACGCACCCGCTTTTCGAAGTAGGTGAACACAACGCAAAAAAAAATATTTTTCTTTTTCTAAACCTAGATACGGTCCTTTCGGATTTATCCCCAGAAATTTCAGGTCGTTACTTAAAAACAAGGGAGATGTTAAGATGTCGTAAGCTTCAGGCCTTTGGGTCCCAAGATGGGTAAAGTTCCCGGGTGTTAGCGACACTGTGTTCTGTTCTGTAAGCACATGTAGTCGTCAAAGCCTTTTCCTGTGATCGAATGAGTTGTGTTCTTCAGCTTCTGTCAAATTTATTGTCTCACAACTACGTTATAAAAGGAATTGATTATTCTACTGAATACTAAAATGTAACTCGACACTATACTTTCTAATTACCTGCAGGTTAAAGTTGACGTCATATTCGAATAACTAAATAGGTGAACCGTCAAACGCCCAAAAATTATTCCCTTTGACCCTTAAAGTCGTCAATTCCTAGCCGTCAGTCAGAGCAGACCCCTTATTATGACCCTCTCTCAAGGCTTCAACACAGTTAACAAATTCCTCGGTAGTATAGTGGTGAGTATCCCCGCCTGTCACGCGGGAGACCGGGGTTCGATTCCCCGCCGGGGAGGATGTTTTGTTTATTATAGATTTTTTGGACTAATATATAACACTTACATTTTTTTATCACAGTTTTGATTTTAAGCAAGACAGCATTATACGTCATCTCGTTTTCTTGTTGAAAAATGACACTCGAAAGAAAGGGAAGTGTTTTCATGCTAAAAAGGGTTGATAGCAAAGTATCTCTAGCTTTAAAATTGAAACTGAATTCAGGTTAGGTTCTATTTGGTCTGCAAATGCAAGGTAATAAGGCCTTTTTAGTTCCCCCAAACCTATGCATGAAAGGTAGGCTAAGTTACGCGAAGCCATTGATATAAAAATGATGTTTTTCTTCTCATGATCGACAAGAAAACAAAATAGGTTTTGGACTTTGCCTCGTTTTGAAAGTGATAGCTTTTGGAACTCGGAAATGGCTTATTCTAACATAGCTTTCGAAAGAACAGTTTGCTAGTGTCTTAATATGGTTATTCTCAGGCAATTATAAACCGATTTTAAGGCTGAGGATCGGACCAGCCAAAAAACAAACAAACAAAAACGTAGTCAACCTTATTCCTTCACATATTTCAATTTTGCTGCCGTAAAAAAAAAATCAAAGAAAGCAAAGTTTCCGGCCAGAATTGAACTGGCGACCTTGCGAGGGTCAGGCGGACGTGATAACCACTACGCTACGGAAACCATGTGACAATACGCGTAATGCTTGGGATCTAAAAGGGTGGAACCTCGATTTAACGAAAGGCAAAGGGACTGGCAAAATGTGTTCGCTACTGGTCGAGACTTTTTCTTATATCTCACTACGACTGGGGTCAAGAAAATCGTTCGTTATACCGAGGACTTCGTTATATAGAGGTTCGTTAGATCGAGGTTCCACTGTAGTTAAGTGCTTTCCTCAGAGACATTAAAAACAATCACAATATTCTGGATGGGGTTTGGCGGGAGGGGGGGGGGGGGGTGGCTTTGAGGAATTGTTTTAGAAAACATGCGTAAGGGTAAGTGCACCCCACCGGCTACGCATGGCGCTGGTGCGAATTATTTGCTGGGCCGCAGTAAGAAAACATTTTTATTGTCTTATGAAATACCTGCAGTGCAAGGATGACAAATACTGTACTGATAGTATTTATTTCCTTTTTTGGGGGGTGTTAGCTTACTGGTGGGCCAGGGTACTCCAGATTTCAAGTAACAGGGATCATCGAGTTAGAATTTTTCTACTTCAGTAGCCTTTTTTTTTTTCTTTTCTTTGTAGAAAACATCACCACGACCACCAAGGATTCTTTGTGCCTGTGGCTTGATTAAAGTAGGGATTTGACAGTACCTTTGACTCAGTATGGGCATATATAAAGCCAAAGAACCAATCATGAATCCTGAGGGTGACAAAATTTGGAAACTAAGGCAATTATGCAACCAGGAAGAGCCCCGTTAGTCAATTTACACGGGATTATTTTTTTAAAAGGTTGACTAGTTTTTGCTATTGGTGGGTATTGATTAAAAATACGGATTGATCAATATAATAAAATAATGAGTGGATGATCATGAATAAATCATTGCATGACACTCGGCAAAAATTGGGGGCTCTTGGTAAAGTATAAAAACAAACAAACAAAAACAAAAATGGCAGGTAAGTACATTAGAAATCAAGTTATCAAGACTTAAAAACTCGTGAGCAAATAAAAACTTCCTCTAAGGAATCGCATCAACCCCAGACTGCGTTAAAAACAAGGTAGCCGGCGAATGCAGCCGTTTCTCCTTTCTCCTTGCCGCTTGGGACGTTTCGCCAGGAGGAACGTCTGCACCTCTGCAGAGACAGAAATTCCATACTCTAATGATGTAAATCAATGTTTATATCATAAATCCGGTAATCATGGGGTTCCAAATATAAATTTGTTTGATTTTATGTTGCTCCTTGTCGATTATGGTAAAGTTTTTTGTTCTACAGTGAACGAGCTTCAGCAAAACTCAGATGCTTTTTTTTTGTTGTTTTGTTTTGTTTTGTTTTTTTTTAACGAAGAATATATTCCAGGAATATTGACTGGTTTAAAATAGATTCATCACGTTTACTGCCCCGATTAGATTTGAAATTTGCGGCCTTTTGTCTTTTGTCTGTCATTCGTAAACAATGGCTAAAGTAAGATAACTACTATGTCGACCAATCAGAGCTCCTGACCAGATTCCGGACAGATTTTACGTCATCAGTATGGAATTTCTGTCGCTGAGGCGCAGACTTTCCTCCTGGCGAAACGTCGCCAGCGGAAAACTTATACAAATTTACAAAATTAACGATGTTTCGCGATGGCTTTGCGAAAACTGCAAAATTAAGGATTTTTCACGACGCCCTTTCGAAAACTACAAAGTTAGCAAAATTAACGATTTTTCGCGAACGAAAAGTGGCACCGCGGATTTAAAAACTTGTTCCCCTTCGTTTTGAAAACAACAACACACAGTGGCGGATCCATAGGGGGGGTCCAGGGGGTCCGGACCCCCCTATCAGAGCTGACGTTTGTTTGCGACTGAAATTCTTACATCGACAGGACCATATATCACTTTTTAACTGGCCGATGTTTTTAATGAATCGCGCGTTGCATTTTGCCACTCACTGAATTACAATGTAAAAAGGGGAGGTATTTGACTTATAAGAAACTATGTATCAACACGTAAATTCCTCTTTAACGTTAAATTCCTTGCAATTAAAAGCCTGGTTTGACAAACCCCGAATAAGCTTCGACCGAAATTCGTGACACATTCATTTAAGACTAAATATTAGCCAACAATTTCAACGGTTAGGTAATTCGTTTTCAAAAAATCAGTTTACAAACAGCTCCTTTGATCCGATGGAAATAATTATATTGGAGAGTTGGACTTCGAGAATGTGGCTGTAAAAGCTTAACTGGGATTATGTTGAACAAGATACCCTCGTGATTTTTCTTCGAAATCTAAATCGTGGAAATCGTAATCATCCCGGCTGACGACTTTTCCATTGAATTAAATCGATCGCAAATCCTGAAAAAACTCCGCTGATGGTCGGCTTGACGCGGACAAAGATTTACTGAGCAATAAATAGTTTATCAGCTTTCCAACCCATTGTCACTTCCGATTGAAAGGGCTGGCAGGTTTTTATCACATTAAACTTTAGCCCATAAGAACAACAGAAGACTTTGTCTAGCTCATTTAATTCTTCAGTTTGAAAATCTAGATTTATGCCGCGCAGAGAGTGTTTTTTTCATGAAATTAAGATTGCTACAAGTTATGTTGTTGTTGTTATTACTTCTGTGTTGAATCAGTTGCAAATATTGTCGTGAAAGGCGAAGATAATAATAAAAAACCTGTCAAATAAGAAATGTTTGTCAATAATTTAAAGACGTCAGAGGTATAGTTTCAACCAAACTATCCACCTATAGTTTCAACAAACAACCTTTGTTTGGACGGAAAAATAACCTCCGTTTTCTACTAGTAGTCAGTAGATATCCACAGGTTCGAGGAATTTCACAGGTGTGTTTCAAAAATCGTCTTTTTCTTTCTAAGGTATTCGATTATTTTTGAGTGACCTTACATACACCGATAATGGCATTCCACTGCCGTTTCTCGCTATAATGAACATCAAATAAGGAAGTGCAGAATATTAATCGGTTTTCTCACTGGAGTCCGTAAGTGGATTGGTAAGTACTTTTCAATGAAAAATTCAATTAGCCGTTGAAAATACGCTAACACTAACGCCGACAAGCTTTAGCATAAAGCAAAGGCGCCGGCCTTTAAAGACGTGTCTGCCAAAATTCTTTTTCGAGAGGACTGGCACAATTTTTACCTAAGCTCTTCTTACGGTAAACTTTTTGGCGTCATGGTTCGATGTCCAAGGACGTATTTAGAATTTAAGTTCCTAAACGTTGAGAGAATTCAAAAGCATTCTTCAAGTCGCCACCAAAAATCATTTCGCATATGATTTTTTGAAATATTTTGGCACCTCAGCCAACAACAAATAGGTTCCACTTTCGTTTTCGTAGATAATACTTTCAATGATAACTTTAACATAAAGCCTAAAATTCAGATGATTGGAATGCCCTGTCATGCAAGCTAAGAGATAAGTTAACATACGAATTGATTGTATATCTTTAGAATAATTCTTCTACTTTACGATGATGCCTTATTCAGACCAGGATTGTTTGGATATCTCCAAGGAACGTAGGGACTTCAGAGCACCAACCCCTCCCCTCCCCCCTCCTTCCCGGCACACATATATACCACCGCAATCTAGGACTTAAAAACAAGGACCGCCAAAGTTGTATTCGATAAAGAATTTGGTCAATCAAATCATACAAACAACATTCGAATTTGGAAACAGGCCTGCCAACACATGACAGCCTTTAAAAATTTCAGTGTGAAATTCTTTCGATCACTTATTTAATTAGTAGTCTAGTGAGAGAGGAATGATAACTGGCACGTAAAACGACAGGGCTTGGTGAGTTGACGAAATGTGTGACGATCGCTCATGAAGATTGAGTTGTTGTTGTTGTTGTTTATTCTCAGCCAATTAGCATTCAGTAATTGCGCCCCATAAGTGATAACACAATGAGATCTCTTTCAGTTTTCGCTAGCACCCCGTGCTAGTTAGTTTTCAATACTGCAGACCCACGGACATTAAGGTCAAAGGGGACGATACCATACTGTCCGCGTTACGCGGACTCCCACACAACCACGTCAAGGAGATATTTGTCATCGATATGAAAATATATGACTGGAGAAAAATGCCAAGTTAACTTGTGTAACAGGAGGCTGAACACTTTATTTAGGACAATAGTACAAAGGTCCAACACCGGAAGAACGACTAATGGACTGGTTAAATCAAGCATTTCAAGCTATTTCGATCCTGTTTTTAGAGGAGTAACACAGTTGTACGTAACCAATAGAAATCTACCATGATTTGAGCAGGATGCAATTTTTACAATTAGTAAAATATACAAATGCAATTCTCACTTACTTAGTGTCGATCTTTAGTTGATCCTGTAAAGATCCTGGAGAAAATGATAAAGATCTTTTATAGTTATTTATTGCAATCTAGAATACAGCAGTCTAGGAATCCAGAGGCCACCTTAAGGCTGGAATCCGAAATCCAAGTTCCATTGATAAAGAATCCGGAACCGGTACCTAGAATCCGGAATCCGCAGCGTGGAGTCCATAATCCACAGCAATCTTGGGTTACCTTGCAAATATGAGGCGACAAAAAATACACAGTAAAATTATTTCGAGCAAAAATTCTATTCTAACCGGCCTATATGTTTTACGAATTAACGTATCTAGAAACACTAAGGGCCAAATATTTAAAAGTAGTTTAGCCAGTGTTTAACAAAACCGTGTTCTAAGTCATTTTTAATTTTCCCAACGATTTTATCTAAACATCATTTATTGTGAACAGTTTTGTAAAAGCATAAAGAGAAGACTAGAAAAGCATTTAATATCTTCTTAAAAGCAACCCACCAAAAAAGATCTAGAGGTTCAAAGATTCCTTAGCCGCGAATCTCGCGAAACCCGCAAGTCTCGTTTAAATATTTGGCCCTGAAGGGTCGGTTATTTAACAAAGTCAGTAACTTAGGCAGCGTAAGAAATCAGTGAATCTCCAAATCTGTTTCTTAGTGGGTTAGTTAGGAAAAATAAGTGTTTTTCCAGACTACGCTATATGTTTTACTGAAATTGTTCACGATATATGGTGTTTAGATGAAAGCGTTGGGCAAACTGAAAATGGCTTAGAAAGCGGTTTTGTTAAACACGGGCTAAACGCCGTTTAAATCACTGGTCCTAACTGACTGCCAATTTATGCTTGTATTAAAAAGCTGTTTTGAAAAATTCAAAGCTTAGTATGTTACTCAGTAGCCGACCGGTACCAGTTTCCTACCACTTGAAAAATAACTTTAATAAAAAAAAAATAACTTTAACTTTAAAAATAAATTTTTGCGGCAAGCTTACATGAATGTTCGGTCAACGAGGTATTCCAAAAGGAAGCCGAACATTTTAGCATTGAAATGAAACTTTTGGCGGACTATAAGCTCAAAATAAAAGCTGTAGAAGGTGCCTTTCTGTTCAGATGAGTCAAATTTGCAAGTCATATTAAATTATTCTTTTTACTGCGCAGCAAAAGTATGGCTGTTCAAATAAGTGTTTGTAAAATGTGATATTTTCAATGAAACAGGTGACGGTTTGAAGAGGCGATACTTAAAGTAGTTAATTCGTCAGAAAATCAATTGCTTAGCTTTATCCTGAAATTTGATTTGTCTGGAATAATGAAGGCCAGAAACATTCACTCTAAGTATTGACTTCATGTGCCCATGCATGCAGTCTCCGCCCAGGTTTTTCTTCGCTGGAGAAAATCGTTGTGTAAACTTCGACTCCCTACGTTGTGCGTACGGGATTAATTTCATATCTATTACAGTGTTATAACTTTCCTGTATTCTGGAGAATATGGCAAAATAGCGGTTAAATGTTTGAAGGATTTATCAAAACTAGACTTGTTTTTTCAAAATGCCAATTTACGTCGGTCCTCGCAACTCTGGCTAACTGGCATGTTTCCCGCGGCTAGTAAACTCTCTGACTTCTTTGTCCGTTGTAGTCTTTATAATTTCGCCTTGAATTATTTTTGTAACTTTGACTTGTAAGAATAGGTGATGTTTTTATTTAAAAAAATGCTTTTTGTAAGTTTTGTGGAAAAAAAAACCGAAAAAAAAAAAAAACAGTTTAGGCCGTCGCTCAATATTCGCCGGGATAATTTTTGGTGAAGTACTACCTGTCACGTTACACAGAATTTTTCTGCAACGGCTTCCAGCTTTCTGATTGGCTGTATTATTTTTAACATATCATGATATCGAGGTTTTACGCCGTCATGATGAGTGGCATGGGATTTTTACGGTACACCACGATGTATAAATAACGATGTAGAGGGAACATATCTACGAAGTAAATATTCCTGGTCGAATTAGAATTTGAAAATGTCTGCTTCTCTGTTTGTTGCACCGTACTGATGAGCCACAAAAACGGCGAAACAGCTGACTACGGCTACAACCCCGCTCTGTTTTGGATTCTTTCGGTGTCGTGTTGATGTCTTGCGAAGTTAATTTTCACGTAGTACGATCAGCTTTACAGAATTTAATTTATCCACACATTCACACGGTCCCCTATTCAGTATGTCATGATGACGTCATTTATTACCAACAAAGGAAATGGAAGCATCCGCCATTTTGAATTATTTAAATGTATTCCATTTTACTTAAAAATCGTATATAATCTGAGTATTTAAGGATGCTTCGGAAGCAAAACAATCTGCGAAATATGAAATTTCGTGAGAAATGAACACGGTTGAAAACTTCACTCAGCATCTGCCATTCGGGTCACATTAAACTCACGACATGTTTTTTTTTTTTTTTTCAAACTTGTCACTAAAAAGCTTGGATTTCATTGACAGTTATGATAACTTTGATAAAACAATGCTAAATTAAGGGTAATATAATAATTCAATCAGCAAAAAAAGAAGTAAAACCTCTTTTTAGAGAAAATGGACATTTTAAAAAAAATGGCTTCGAAAAATCAGTTGCCGTGGTAACATCAATATTAGGGAACTTAAGATAGAGACGTTTTCGGGGCGAGAACAACTTCAACCGGACGTGACATCATCATTTGTTGGATCTTGCGCATGCGCGTGCTCACCACCTTGCCGTAGTGGTCCCGTCGGCGACGTGAAACTGGTCTGTTTGGTGTTGTGGCGAAAACGTGAGTATTTAACTTTCATTTCAATCAGGTTCGTTGCGTTTAGCAACCAAAATTTTGCAGATTATCGTTCTTAAATTGTCTCTGTTTTCTTTGAGGCACATTTCAAGCTCGATTTCCAAGCTCTGTTATCTAAACTTACATCTTTGAATGCTTCTATGTTTTCATGTCACAAGGTAAAGATCCAATCTGGCAAACAGCCAACCGTAAGTGAGCTTGACATGGACAAAATTGTCTTACGAGCCAAATAAAAGTATCCAGACAAAAAATATGAACTCCGATCTTTTAATTGTGTGTTTTTAGTTCGCTCTTCTCGTTAGAATATCGTATAAATGAAACGCATTGAAAATTATATAGAATAGTGAGTAATACCATGTACTAACGTGGGAATACTGAAATAGAGTCGTTGCCGTTGTTGTTGTTGTTGCATGCAAGTATTTCCAAGGAATTATTTCAATACCAAACTAAGAATACTGTTCCTTGGTAGCATTTTAATGTTCCTGGAATTTGCAAGGCTTCGGCAAGCCTGTGGAGATCTTTTTTTTTTGTTTCAACACGAAATTCTGCCTTGTACTCAGCTGAATCCCACATGTTTTTTTAGCGTGAACAGATCGTAACTGTCCCGAGGAAAATCGGGATTTTTGGACTCATAATTTTCCCACAAAACGAGAAACTCTTCATCCGATACATGTTGTCTGCATAGCAAATATTTATTCTCTCAATTCTTTATGTGAAGCCATATTTTCCTCTTCAGTATTCTTCTGCCACTGTCGTTTCCCATGCTGAGAAGCCCAGTCAGAAGAAAAACTTCCGTGCTCAAATTTCATCTACTGAAAATGTCTTAATACGAGACGCCATCTTGGCTCCGGTCGCAAAACAATGAATAGCCAAGGATATCCGAGTTACGGGAGCCAATCAAAACTCGCAAAAATTGCTATTCACTAATTTGCTAAATGCTAATGTTAGTTGCACTAATGCTGATAGCCTTTGTTATAAATTAAATCAGCGTTGCCGATAGCAACGCGTCCCTTGGATTCCCTAAGGGTATTTTGCATTCTAGCGCTAGATTAACTTGCTAATTAACTTGAACTGTAGAATACTGAGACATTGAGAATGAATCTTGAAGAACAGCGAAAAGACGACAACAGCCTTCCTTGCGTTGCGCACGCGGAATCTTTTGGGTTGTTCAAGGCTCTTTAAAATTTACTAACTAGTCGCGCGCAGCGCGCCCATCGCGTGGAATGCAAAGCCAGGCGAAAACTCGAGTTGGAAATATTTCTGTATATCTCTTGGATGTCCGCAGTTGGCGTCATCCAGTATGACGTCAAGGTGCATTTTAGGGTTACCAAGGAACACGACTTCAAGTACGAATGATCGCAAATTTCATGCTGCACTATGATGCTTTATTCATTCTGTCAAACGATGTCACTATCGGTGAATCGCAACCAGTTTCACAGGCAAATGAAAGAGAACAGCAAACACAAAAACGTTCTAATCAACAAGTCGCTGGAAATCCTCGCCGAGGGAGATTTACCACCGAAGGAAACTCCACTGCAGCGAGAAGAGAGGTCCGTTCTTTTGACAGTTGTTGCGGCCATTTGGGTGATCAAGAAATACTTTGGTCGATAAGTTTCGATGACAAAAGTATTTTTCAGAGAATATTGGAGCAATATGGAGCAGTAGCTTCAAATAAATGAATAAAGGACAAAAATCGAGATAAAAGAACATGTGTCAATGAGTCTCACTTCCCAGACGATCTTACGGCTTAGGTCGAGGGATATTTTTGTTCGTCGGAAGTGCCTTTCAGTTTGGCTTTTACCGTCAAAATCTTGCTTTGCGCGTGCCATATATGACACATCGCTCGGGCCGTTGAACCCGATAGTGAATGTTTTTTTTTTCTTTTTTTGGAAATAACGCAAACAAGCTTCAAAATAGGCGATTAAGCTAATTTTTGATCAAATGTATTTTTACATTCATGATAAATAAAGTTCTGCCAGCTTCTAACAGGGTATGTCAGGCAGAGTTTCACAGGAAAATGCTCTAAATATAATAAACTTTCAGTGAGAAAAACACCGTTGGTAACGTGGCGTAGTGGTCTACGAATCGACCTTATGTACTGATGGTCCGATGTTCGACTCTTGCTGAAGCAATTTTTATTAGTCACATTTTTTTCCCTTTTGCTCTTTCTTCTGGCCCGTTATCAGCGTCGCGAGGTCACTGCGATAAACGTATTTCTAGTTATAGCCATATTTGTGTAGTTATGGGTAGGTATAGTTCTATCTAGCCTTGCGGTGAAAACTCTGGCTTCTTAATGTAACGTTCTACGAAAAGGCGTCTCTTCCAAATGTTGATTACAGACGAACAATATTACTGCTTGATCATGATGAAAAATGTAGCAAGCGATTGCTAAATGTAACTTGCCCTTGCATGATAAATAAATTGATAGCTCGTTGCCGAAACAATTACTGTCTTTCCTTTTATCTTCCCCGTAATCCCTTATCTAACTTATTTGATGAATATTATTTTTAGAAGTAAATAAAAAAAATTTGTTACTAATATCGTAAAAATCTCCATTTTAATCATTTTAGGGGAACACAAGGAAGACCAACTTTTCGCTAAGCTCAAGTATAAAAGAAAATCCCAAGAGCGATAATTAGCTACATCTAACACATTCGTACCTCAAACCTACAAAATACAAATTCATTGAATAAACCAATAAACCAGGGAAGTGAAAAGAAGGATATAAATTCAAGTGCTGCCTCACATACTATGTTAAGTATCGTAAAGGGTATGTAAAGGTTCACCTTTTTGCGTGAGCCGTGCGGACGTACATGTAAATTCACAGCTGCACATAAGCAGAATGCACAGAATAGTTTTTGAAAGTTGCCGTATCTCATTGACTTACCCGATGTATGACCCTTGTCCTTGGAAAAAAATGTAAACCAGATTCAATTTTGAATATCGTGGAAGTCTCCTTTTAATAATTTTCACCATTTTTTTAGTGGAATAAATCAAGCAATTATTAGAAATTTGCGAGACAACGCTTAATTTTTAGCATAGATGAATGCCATTTGTTAATTGACGTTTACAGTGATTTTTAATTGATACCACCAACATGTTTTCAAAAAAAGGCTTGAATTTTGAACTACGCCTACTTCAGCGTATTAATTGTCAAATTATTACCGGTAAAAATTGCAATGTCTACTGTTATCATTAACTCAACCTTATTCATGCTTAGTTTGTGGAAAAAACGTTTCATCAAACACCTAGCAGGGGCTTATTAAAAAGATCAAGTTTTGCTATCACTTAACTTAATAGATAGTTCACACAAACCGACTTGAAGTTACAAATCCCACGAAAGCTCTGTGGAAGCTTTGTTTCATTGGCTCGTTAGCCTTCATGGATTAACGCCTTTAAATGAAGAATCTTATATAATTCCCCGTCCAACTCGATCGGCGAAACTTAGATTTAGATGCAATTAAAACCATATTTCTGCTTATAATGGAGAAATCCTTCCATTAACTACGATCACGACCTTGAAAAAGATTAATTTGCCGCCATTTGTGCTGCATTTATCAATACCTAATACAAAAGTAATCCTTGAAAGCAAATAAAAGCGAGTCATAGATTGTCACCCCAACAGTTAGTTATGCCATAGCTACAAAAAAAAACTTGATAAAGCCAAGCTAAAGAAAAGATATGAATTCAAGTTCAACCTCAGACGCGGCGAGGACTGTTCATGGGTGTGATCAGGCCATCTCGCAAGGATCTCTGGATCATACTACCCCGGAGGCCTACGCCTGGCTTGTCTTCGTAACCTTCATCAGCATCATCACTTCTCCTATTACATTTTCTTTAAATGCACTGATCATAATCGCTGTGAAAACCAAGCACCGAGTGAAAACCAAGTCTAATTTAGCGATCGCCTGTTTGTCCTCTACTGATGGGATTATGGGAGTGATTGGCCAACCTCTTTTTACCTCTTGGGTGACCGCAGAGCTGCAAGGAAACACCTCTAGTACGTACTGTATAAGAACACTGTTATCAAGAATCGCTTTGAGGGTATTAGGTATTGCATCACTATCTCACTTGGCCATGATAAACGTAGAGAGGTACATTGCTATCAAACATCCCCTGCAGTACGAAACCGTCGTCACCGAGAATCGCCTCACTTGTTTGTCCGTTCTCCTGTGGATCAGAGTCATTCTATTAACAGTGCCTTTATCTTTCGTTGATAATAACATTTATCTTACTGTCGACAACAGTACCATGTTTTTATGTATGGCCATTATTTTCTACTGTCAAATCGTGCTTTACTACGAAACACGTCGGCATCAAAAAGAAATCGCTGCCCAGCAAGTATCGTTGGAAACCAGAGAGAAATTCTTAAAGGAGAAAAAAGCTTTTAAACTGACAACAACAGTACTTTTCTTTTTAATACTGTGTTATTTACCTTTAATATTAGCACGAACGCTAATATCAAAGTCTGTCATCAAATCAGTCAATTTAGCATACATCGCCCTCTTTGCAGGCATAATTGTGGCAATTTTCAACTCGATCGTAAACCCAATTATATACTGTGTAAGAATAAGACAGTTTCGTGTTGCGTTTATTCAACTGGTGTTTAGGAAAAGCAATACGCAAGCTGAAAACGTGGAAAAACGAGTTTTTGGAAGATTGAACCGGGTGATGCCGCATCAGGAGGTCTATGCGGAGGGGTCTTAGGAATAGAAAAGAGGTGCACCGATTTTCTACAGGAGTGTTGGATGTAGAATTTAAGCTTATTGTCCTAGAAGAACAGAGTATGGTTGTGATATTCTAATCAGTATAATTCATTTTACATAGTTGATCGGTACTCATTGTAAAGGACTGAATGTGCTTCAAATAGCGTCTTCAATGAATGTCAAAACATGGCGTTGTATCATACAGCTAAAACAAGTCAGTCTAGGGAAACATCATGACTTGAAAGAAAAAAAAAACCGGTTTCCCGAGGGACTTGATAATAAGGGCCAGTTATTTAAAGGAACACAGTCAGCTATGGGACCGCGCAGACCTTGACACTACTTTTGTCAGTTTGAAAAGAGTTTACCTACATCTAGAATTCCGTTTCAATCTTGCCTAGTGTTTCATTCGATTCTCGATCTTTTACAGAAAACCTCTTATTTTAGAAAACTTTAACTCATCCTACTAACACGCGCGTGTACTATTGAAAGAACTTAGAGTTGAAATATACGGTCAGTATGGCAGAAAAAATCTCGATTTGCTTGAACAGTGGCCGCGAGGAATCGGCAGGTAATGATGGCGTTTCTATTGTTTGCGCCCAGAAGTAGGAAATAGTTAGATGACGTAAAGACAGAAAATCCCGAAGGGACCGCTTAGGTAGATTTTGTGACATTTATTGTGCAGTCATACTTCGATACTCTTTTGCGTTACGTGTTATCAGTGACATTCTGTGGAGCAGTTGTTTTGAAAGTTTGGATCAAACGACACTCGTTTAAGCGCAGATGAAGTTATAAGGTGCGTATAACTGTGTATATATAAACACTTGGAGAGTTTGCCAGACACGAGTTCACAAATCTTTGATTGGAAACCTTGCCAGACACTTTCTCTCTCTTTGACCGGAATAAGACTCAGCCCCAAACAAGCAAGACGAGTGAACAACGGCTACCTTATTACTAGCAGAACGATGGACGATTACAGAAATTCGCCGACAATCAAATTCTATGCTGGCTTGTTCCCTGCTCACAGATGTCCTTCCGCTATAAAGTTTAAAATAAGACTAGAATGCGCGAGCGTGATTGATCAAACGTCATTTTAATTTCTAAGGCTTACCTTCCGGCAGAAAAAATGAACTGAATGTAAAAAGTGAAAGAGAAATAGCGAAAAATTCAACTTCTGATTAAATATTTTCTTATAGTTTAGAATAACCTATTCTCGAAACTGATAATGTTTTGATCAAAGCTGTGTAAATCGATCTGAAACTGTTCATGGAACCTTGAGTTTCCTGTATTTATCTCACCTATTGTATGGAATATGTGTGAAAATCTTCATTATAAATCGGTATGTTTCAAAGAGCTACACAACGTCGCAAGAGTGCTATTGACCGACAATATACAGAGCGGGGGCCGCTGTAGTGTCAATTATTACTAGTCTTATCATGTTTGGTTAAGGGCCTGTTTACATGAAGGTGGGGAACCCCAGGTAGGCGAGGTAGCCCGCTTAGGTGGGGTAACCCGCCTGTCCATATAATCTCTCATTTTAATTTGATCACTTTATATGGTGGGGTGTCCACCACCTCCATGTAAACAGGCCCTTAGAAACAGAATCCAAATGAACATGAACAGAAGAAGTGACAAACGCGTAGGCGCCGGGCGGGAGAAATCGCTCTCGTTTACCAAAATAACGAACGAAATGAATCAATAACATTGACGAGCAAATAATCGTTATATTTATTTGGAAAATCGATGGAAAAGGTTGCCATTAATTTGGTCAAAACTAGCTTTCTCGACCTTGAACCTTCGCCAATGGTTCATGCCGACTCCGTGTCATTTCTCACCTCTACTGATGATCGACTTCAGAAGTATTTGTCGATGTTTGGCTTTTCCTGGACAAATCCATCGGTGAATTCTCAGTGGTATGTAAAAAATGTGTCCTCTGATGTGGCTTAGGGTCTGTAATTACGATTTGGGCTTGTAACTAGTTCAACTCTACAAGGTTTGTTTTGATCATGAGTATTCCGGATACGCTTCTCACTTTCTGTTTCACGCGCATGTCTTATGACAGGCAAATCAGCTAAGAAATGGTATCTAATGCACATGTGCATCAGCTGGCTGTGTCCCTTTAAACGGAGTTTAGCCTTGTTTAACAAAACCGTGTTCTAAGCCATTTTCAGTTTGCCGAACGCATTTAAATAAACACCATTTATAGTGAACAGTTTCATGAAAGTAGATGGCGTAGACTAGAACAGCATTTGTCTTCTTAAAATAATCCACTATGGATGAGATCTCGAAGTCCAAAGATTTCCTTAACCGCGGTCTAAGTTAGACTTCGTTTAAATAACCGACCCTAGCCGTTTTGTTATATTCCTAGGTTTTCATCTCAACAGCAAGAAAAAGTAAAGATCAATTAGGAATAATTTAGGTGCTTAAAAAAACACCTAACTAGCGTGGTTATAAGTTTCTCGTTCCTCTGGTTTCTGGAGCCTACAGCGTACACAACGTTGGTGCCACATCTGATTTTTGGCGGAAACCGACGTATCGTAGAAAATATCATGTGACTATGTAACTTGATCTCGAATCTAGTTGTCTAAGAACGCGATTTTAGTGTTTGTAGACATAATTGTGATAAAACACAGACAAACCCTAACTCCATTCAAAATCCATTTGAAATTGACAGAGGACCTGTTCAAGCATCAATAGCCAGCAATTTAACTATTTATCAGAGTTCTTTATACTACATGCTCGAATGAACTTCATTTGTTCACAGACATAACGCTTGAAAACTATTGCTAAGCAATGGAACATCATTAAGAATTTTGCACACGGAAGACGTGTTTTTCACTTCGCCAGAATAAGGTAAAATTCCCTGTTCTACCTGTAAGGCAGATTTAGTCTTGGTTTATAACCATTGTTCTTCAAAGAGCGACAGTCAAAAGAGGAAAGCGGTTGTGTAAGGGAGACGATCAGCGAACACGCAAAAACAACCACTGAAAGAATGAAAGAAATAGGATAATTGAAAACTTAAAGACTGGCAAGAAAGAAGAGAGAAAAGTGTAATAATGTTAGTTTCTATATTTAATAATGACTGTTAAAGGCATAAATGTTGCCGTTCTCTCCAGTTAATACTGTTTGCGGAGGCCCTCGAGCAACACAATGAACTTCGCGGCCCAGATTATGTTATGTGAAGGAGAAAATACACCTATCTCAGTCCATACTACAGCCATGCACGTTCAACTTTCCGTTTTTAGTGCTCCCAATCAAAACTCTCCAGTAGCACAATCTCGTGCCCTTTGTTCTTATTTACACATGGCAGTTACGTAAATGCAATTGTACACGATATGTAGCTGTAACCCTTTGCTCGTTCGATAGGATTAGTGCGGTAGTACGTGAAGCTGTGCTAAAGCAGGTCTTTTTCCTAAGCTGAAGGTTCGAGACTTTCGAAAATCAAAAGTAGTGAATGAAATCAAAGTATAAACCAGAATAGAGATAGTCTTATTGTCCTGATCGACACACGTCTTAGATGCTTGCTTGAGTTAGTTTCTCTCTTGTACTTCTTCTCTGGTGTCTAGCTGATCCTGCAAATATCTTTTAGGGCAGCAGGGCCGGCGAACGGTATGCGAAGTGCATGAGACAACGGTCATGTCAACGAACTCTCTCTGCATGAATTTTTGCGATGGCGCTTCTCTTCCCATTCGTACCTTAGATTCTCTTCTTGCAGGGCTGAATGATCCAGCCATTTTTTTTAGCTAGCTTCCGTTGTTTTGTCACCACCGTTTAAAGTTCTTTCGAAAGCCCCGGGACCATTTTAGTGTAACGAGCAATTATCGCGATGGTTGCAATTGATAACAAAGACTTTTCGGTGTAAGCTAAGAATGCTTGGAAGTGACCAACTGGCTTACTCCCTTTATTGATTGACCAGAAAAAGCAACTAAAAACAAGGAATTGAAATTCTTTTGAAGTGTTGACTTAAGGATCAAGCTAACAAACAGATGGCTTTCGGAATCTGGTTCCTAGAGCCTGCGATACTCCTATCCAGCCGAACAGGCAATGGATGCTCCAGACGAATCCAAAACCGGACCCAGTAATCCTAGTTACAGTTTGATTGCGCTTGCCTGGAGCTGTTTACCTACAACAGTACTGTGCAAAATACTGGAATAGTTATCTTCGGCTGTCAAAAAATCAGACATTATGGCAGAAATAAGGTAATTATTTATGTCAAGGCGTGGTAGACTCACGTGATAACTCGCTAGGTCAGGCTGTACCAGGTACTGCAAATCTAGCCAACAATGTTATAGGGCGGTGTCATGGTTATGTAAGTATATTGAGGTATTTACTCCAGTAATTCTTCCTTCTCTCCCTGGTCATCAACCTCGGCCAGATCACAAGCAAAATCTTTTCAGGCAAGAACTTCCTTTGTTTGTATTCTCTTTAATTTCTTTTTTCTTAATACCGCAAATCCTTGTTCTAATTCTGGGTCACTCTTTCATTTGCCGTCTGCACGATTTTCTTCGGCGTAATGTTAATACGCCCATTGCAAAACATTTAAGAGCGACTGTCTGTAAATATATCGACCAAAATCGACTTTTTGTGGCACAAGATCGAAATTCGAATTTTGCTCATTTTTGGCTCATCGATAACCCTTAATGAGTAATGAAACATGCTGTACTTAGTTTTCCCAAATAACGTATTCTTTTGTTAAAATTCGAGGAAACTCATTTTGCCCGTTCGGAGCTCAAAATCCACTTCCGGTAAAGCGAAATTTTACACAAATTCCATTGACTCGTACGTCAAACCACAACGATTTGGCAGCCTTTGTAGAACACGAATAGTTTTTATGACCCTTTCTTTCTTATAAGACGATAAATTTGTGAAAGCTGTAAAAAGTTTGTGGCCAAAAAGGTATTGTTAAAAATAGGCCCTATTGACAATTTCTACCGGTCAAAATTATAGGGTTAAAATAATGTAAATTTTTACAATGCGCTATAACTTAGAATTTCGCAAATTGACTTTCTACGGCTTAACTAGGCCCCAATATATCAGAAAATCGAAACAAATCTCTGGGCAAACGATTTTAAGTAGCCCGCAAGACGCCGAGTTCAACCCTAATTTTGGAAAAATCGCGACATTCCAGTGGTTAAAAATAGCGTGACATGGCCCGTCACGCCAGCGGTGTTAACGACAGATTCACTTTCAACATTATATTCAACGCTGATCACAGGCCAAATTCCAGCATACAATCTATATTACATCTTTCAATACACTTATCTTATTTAGAAGAGTCATTTTGTTTGGATACAATATATAGTGTAGAATTGCCCAAAAGTCGTCTTTTTTGAGCGAAGTCGGCAAGACGTAGACGACCGGAGCCCAACGAAAACAAACTTTAAACAAGTACAGTGGTGTGTTTTATTAATTTAAGCATGCGTCAAAAGGCATAAATACGTTAAATTTAAGACGGGGATAACCAATATTAACTAATTACAACTCTTTTTTTTCTTGCGAGTTTTCTCTTTCAAGTGATTCTGTACAAGTATAAATGTACGTTTCGATGTATTACTATCACGCTTACATTGTAGTGAACGTTTCAGAAAACATTTTAACTCGTTTCGATCGACGATGAAACAACATCATCAAAAACAAATCACCAAAAACTTTCCTCTACAGCAAAACGGAAAATAGAAAAAGAAGTGTCGTTTTACTAATGCTAAAGCAGGAATAGTTGCAGAGTGATCATGAGCTTTTAAAAATGGCAAATGCTCCTAAATGGACATCTATAGACCCCTTGCATCGCCATTGGAAAAAAACTCTCTGGCCCACTATGAACTAGCCTATTCCAGGCGTAGTGGACAGTGGACAGTGGACAGTGACGCGAAATGGGGAACGGCGGAAAGCAAACGTGGAAGAGAGTAAGAGGGAGAGAGTAGGAGGACCTTTCGCCCTTTCTCCCTAACCCCGCAACTTTGCCATTTTTTCTAGCCACTTTTCTTTGGGTTTTCCCAACTACCTGAAAGCCTGTTACAGGTTAACTACGTCCTTCATTTACAAATTTTTATGGTATATACCGTAATTATTCGATTAACCGCCCCGGGCGCTTATTACATTTTTGGACCTTGAGAGTGGGCGCTTATTCGAGGTGGGTGCTTATTTGAGGCTGGGCGCTTATTAAATTTTCGCCATTCTCAGCTAGTGTAGTATGTTAGTTTTGCAACAAAACAATAAATGGTAATAACAAAAAGCGGAGATGTAACAAAGCAAGGGTTTCTGTAAAATGCTCTGAAGAAAACTCCGTCTTCGGGAGGGTCTCTTTATTACTTATTATCTCTTATTTGAGTTTGTGTGGGAGGGAGTGGGGTGAGGGTGGGCGCTATAACTTTGCTGCCTTTAGGATGGGCGCTTATTCGAGGTGGGCGCTAATTCGAGTTTGGGCGCTTAATCGAATAAATACGGTATTCAACTTGAGCGTCGAGCACTTTTGGCGCTTTGTTATTGATCAGCAGGAACGGATTTGGTAGTACTAACTTTTCAACTGCTTTTAGACTGCGAAACTTTTTTTCTTTCTTGTTTTCTTTCTTTTATTTTTCTTTGTCATTTTCTATTGTATTTTTTAGACTTATTTTTCGATTCTCTCCCCAGTCTCACTCACCTCTCCCCTCCCCCGCCGTGCCCCCTCTGCTCCAGACAAGAGGGAACGACCATTTTGTTTTGCTGCAGACCATTACCTCGACTATTCCGCCTTCTTGGCTTACGCAAAAGTACGGGCTGCTTTGTGGCCTGAAAGACTTTGCACTGATTGACGTTTTAGTGTCATGGAAACTCTAGCTGTAATACTGAACTGCAGATGACAGGTTAAAAGACTGAAAGTCCCTTTCAACAGCGTTTGGAAAGAGAACATCGTCTTTTCCGCAAAAAAAAAAAAAACAATAAAAATAGGGAAACAAAATAGAGTTTAATACTAAACTTAAGAAGAACCTTGTAACGAACGAAGGGAACACCTAAAAAGGAAAGGCAGACTTGACGACTTTCATCATCCTCCGTAACCTTAGTCCATGAAACTTAGACGCCCAAGCAGGCCTCCAAAACCTTACCTTTGTCATTGTCACAAACCGAATACTATAAGACTGAAAGCCTTAGTCCGCTTTACGTAGGTACCGTGTAGATCTCCAGAAGAATTGTTTGCAGCCGGCCCTCAAAACCCAAAGAGACTTCGCCTGCTGCTGGTCAATATATAGGAAGGCTATTCCAAAGAACTGCTCGAAAAAAAACTATTTTTCTTAACATTTGTCTGGGGTAGAGGAATAGCGAGCTTTCTGTTGGTGTCTCTTAATAATTAATTAGAGATATTGCAACGATCTGCCCTTGCTACGATCTATTATGCACTTAACAAGGCCCCCCAAAGTACTTAAGATATGTGACGCATAGTCTGCGATACACCCGCCTCTCACTGCTCTTTGACGAAATGTCCCTGGCGGCAGATAGCGATGAGAGGAAGCTTTATCGCAGGCTCTTGGCATCAAGGCTTTTCTACTATTTACATTGGTAAACCGGTCGCTTCGCGGTTTGGGCAAATGGTGAGGAGAACTCGGGACTGATTAATTTTGATTCCGTTCGGTAATCGCGTTTACCATTTTCCTAAGTCAGTTTCGTTTAATGAAAAACGGCCGCGAAAGCCTGAAACTAATATTCAAAAAAGGTTTGAAGACATGAAATCCGAACTTCCGCCTGGAAGTTTCCAACCAGGAAAACAGGCGATTGCCTTTTCAGACGTTCGTTTGTTTCAGGAATTTTCCACTGAAACGTCGAAAGCAACCCGAAACTGAGTTTATGGTAAGCCTGGCAAAGCACCAAAGAGTCCTCTTAGTTTGTTTTAATGGGTCATAGTCATGCAGTAGCTTCATGATTCACACACGTTGTCATACAAGTATATGCTCCTCTTGGGGCATCCACGTAGCTTTTTTTCAGTTTTGAGAGCCCGCAAGGGTAAAAACTTCGAAAAGAACTATTGCACCAATACTTAGTCTAAAATATTTTTATTCTTCAAAATTGCTTCAAGGAAATTAGTTTTTATAAACCAAATGGCATTGATTGGCGATGATTTAATTCGCAAATATCTCTCAATGCAAAAATTCATTCAGTAATCAGTTTTAGTTTTTAGATTTTGTTCTGTTTATATACCATTTTTTGAGGGAAATCGCCAGTCTGAAACTGAACATGAAAGTGTGTGACGCTATCCCAGGGACCCTAAATTTCATGAAATGTTGTATCTGAAGAAAATGCTGCAATCACTGAGAATAATAGGTTTACTGAAAGATTTAATTTCGAACTGGCTTTTAATCTGCCTTTAAGTAAATTGTTTAAAGCGTATGTGTCGGTAACACTGGCGTGACGGGCCGTGTAACGCTATTTTTAACCACGGCAATGTCGCGTTTTTTTGCAAAATTAGGGT
>OZ037786.1:11624318-11701818 GCA_964035525.1 Porites cylindrica | reverse complement strand
ACAGCTCTTCCAACATTGTTGGGGCCGCGCACGCTCATTACGCAAGGTTTGCAAAGACTTATGGGTTGTATGCTTCCCACGATCCACTGCAGGTCCCAATATTGTTGGGAGTTGTTGCATCCGTTTGCACGCAACCTTAGTTGAGAAAACATCAATTGAAGGACTAACGGTCATCTTTGTATACGTAATAGATTACTCCTGGAATTGCATGGCCGTGAGCTTTGAAAAGACATGCGGTGTGAGTTCATGTGCGCATCTCTAAAACAAAACGAACTCAAAGACCGACTCTAGTATATAAGTTTAGCCAAACCTAACAGCGGAGCTTCCGTTAATGTACTTATAAATTCATTTCAGGGACGATGTTAAAAGTCTCTAACTTAGACCCAGTGATACTCAATTTGCGAAATTCACAAATGACGAGTGAAATTTGATTGGTTACATAACAGACGCTTTCCACAGCTGATGACCTACATGAGTAAAGGTTCATTTGTTAATATCAGTCATATTTGTTTTTCCCCAACGCATGTGCTTGTTCCTTTCAGTAAATAAAAGAAGACCTCTGCATGTTAATAATATCACAAAACTTTCTACTGAGCTGCATGCACAAATGGAAAATGCTTTACCGAGATTGTCATTGTTTTCAAGCAACAAAGGTAGAATAATCCCTAGAAAATTTCAGAAATGAAGTTATATTGCAAATACCTTAATCGTGAATAAATAGCAGATACTTTTATTTATTTATTTATTTAATTTAATTTTATTGTTGTTCTGAGGAAAGGATTGAAAGGCTTAAATGTATCGTGGCCCTGAATAAGAAATCCTTGGCCACAAACAGGGTCCTAATTTGGTATCCTAGATTGCTTTAAGTAATGTGCCTATCTATTGACTGGTTGTAAACAGATTTATGAGCCCTCGCACTCCCCATGTCCCTTGCGTAAGTGATTGTACAGAAATAGTTGCGACATAAATTCACCCCTGACTTAGCCTGCAATATGCGCTGACGTATTCTCGCCTCTTCTCTCCGTGCATGACAACCTGAAATACGTCTACTTTCACAGGCTACTAACTTTCCTTGCCTCTCCAGCGAGCAAGCGCGTCAACTAACGCATACTGAAACGTATTTTCTAATTTCTGGGATATGGTTACTCGTAGGTAGTTACGTTTTAATTAACTCGAGGCTTAGCCAAATTTTAAGTACTGATATTTCACTCCGAGATCATTATGATATCTATACACTACATGAAAAATTTGATTTGCAATTTTTTGCTCTGCAAATTTGATTTGCAATTTGCTGTCGATTTGCAATTTGATCTGCAATTTGATTGGCTTAGAGCAGTGGTATTTCAGCTTAATCTGAAATACTTACAAGTGAAAATTATGGTATCTATACTACTACATGAAAAATTTGATTTGCAATTTTTTGCTCTGCAAATTTGATTTGCAATTTGCTGTCGATTTGCAATTTGATCTGCAATTTGATTGGCTTAGAGCAGTGGTATTTCAGCTTAATCTGAAATACTTACAAGTGAAAATTACAAATCTTTTGTGGGTAGTTGTATAAACAAATAATAGCTTGATTTGTATGTGATATGTGGCATGAATACTACTTGTGATATTTCAAAATTGTCTCAAATTTCACTCGCCTAATGGCTCGTGAAATTACGTATATAACAATTTCGAAATATCACTAGTGGTATTTATGCCAAATATCACTAAAAATCATGCTATTACCTATACAAAAAATTGATACTCTCAACAATGTTTACGTAGCTAGATGTAATAATGGATTTAAACATTTAATCTTCAATTAGCACTAATCAGCCTTTTAAGAACCGGGCTATGAATAAATTCCTAATCTATTATATATTAATCTTTTCTTTTAGAACCCATACTCCATTTTAGCTTTAGCAATGTAAACGGTAAATTTGTCATCGACGAATCGAAAAATGGCATTGAAGGAGTGCTTGAGGGTCAGGTAACCATGCAGCATTTGGGCCCCGTTTGTGGATTTGGTCTCTATTTTAAAAATGGTGATCTGAGCGTAAGCCCTGCTAAGCTCGGCAAGCTGATAAAGAAGGAGATGAGTCTGATCACCTGGGTCAAAATAGAAACCTTGAGTCATACCAACGTCATCTACGCATGCGTGGGAGGCGGTGTTGCTCAGCGGTTAGAGGTTAATGCCAAATATGGTTCTGCTAATGGGTACATCCGTTGGATGTATGTTCTCGAAGGTGGAGCAGGAAATATATTTAATGTTCAGACGGAGGCGATCATTATACCAGGTACTGTTATCAAATTTTCACCATTCAAGATTTAACAACAGCTTTGCCGCTGTTCTGATTTCCTTTTTAATGTTTCATTTCTTCGAGTTTTTAATCATCGTGTTATTAAATCAATGATGTGGATGAAAAATTTTAAGCTCAGTGTCTGAAACTGCAATCGGTTTGTAGTAATTGCGTCATGATTTGAAAACTGCACTACCGTATTTATTCGAATAAGCGCCCAACCTTGAATTAGCGCCCACCTCGAATAAGCGCCTATCCTAAAGGCAGAAAAAGTTAATAAGCGCCCAGCCTCGAATAAGCGCCCACCCCCTCCTCTTCCCAATCAAACTCAAATAAGTGCTCACCCCCACCCCACCCACTTGAGTTAATAAATTCTAATAAGAGACTTGCCCGAGGACGGAGTTTTCTTCAGAGTATTTTACAGAAACCTTGCTTTGTTAGTTCTTCGCGTTTTGTTATTAGCATTTATTGTTTGGTTGCAAAATAAACATACTTCACTTGCTGAAAATGGTGAAAATTTAATAAGCGCCCAACCTCGAATAAGCGCCCACTCTCAAGGCCCAAAAATTTAATAAGCGCCCAGGGCGGTTAATCGAATAAATACGGTATTTGGCATTCTGTCATGGAAGGAAAGTACGGAAAGAAAATGAATAAAATAAAACAGACAAAATCTTAATTTTATAAATTTTCAACCAAAGAAAATTCTAGATTACGAGAAAACCTTGAGAAGCTTTATATCTCAGCTCTTTGGTATTGCGATAAACTGTCGAGTGAATGTTAATACGCTCAAATCATTCTGTAATTTTCCACAATTGACTGATTAAGTTGTTTTACCTCGAAGTTTAGTTAACCAGTGAACCCAAAAATGTTTTATTCGTCGTAGTATATATAAAAAAAGTGCTTTTGAAATAGGTACGTGTTGGGAGGGCAATCATGAAAAGCAGATTTACAATTGTGGGGAGAACTCACACGAAACGCTTTTATAATAGTGAAATATCTGAAAAGTCAATAATATATATTTTAAAAAAAATCAAAAATATGTATAGTGAATGTATCTTTTTTTAATGCAACGCTTCATAGACAGACAAAAAAAAAAGAAAAGCATACGGGTAAACTCAGAGGCAGATTCCTAAACGTAAAGGATTAGATAGTCGAGACAGGGCCAAAAATAAAAAAAAAAAAAGGAAAAGGACACGGCCAAACTCGGACGCAGGTTTCTAAACGTAAGATAAGGTAGTCGAGACAGAGGCAACCCAGGAGATACCGATAAATATCAAGAAACTAGTTTCTGTCAGATTTATTTAGCCTTGGAAGTACCTGTGAGATCGGCTACACTGACCACGCTTATAAAAACATTTCAGGTTCTTGGACCCACATCGGCGCCGCTTATGATGGAAGCAAAGGAAAACTGAAAATATTTGTCAACGGCCAAAAGGTCTTAACAACGGATCAAGTTGGCAAGGTGAATCAAATATCGTGGGGCCAGAAAGTGATGATAGGAAGGTACCTTGATTCCACAGGTGGTGATACAGGAATGTACCTCGAAGGGTACCTAGATGAGTTCTATGTTTTCGACGAAGTAAGAGACGAGTCTCAAGTAAAGAAATTGATGGAAAAGTGTGAATATCCAACGGATAGTAAGTTGATTTGATTTGATTTGATTTATCTTTCACTAATTGTTAACAGGCAAAAAAGACCTGACTCGAATTATATATGTTTGTTCAATTTATTAAAATATACATTTACACACACCTAATTTTAGGTAAAGGTATGTGCTACTAGATTTCATTTGATGGACACTTCTGATGCATTTCATGATCATGGAGTAAAAGCTCGACCTCGTAAATTGAGTCATTAGAGATTGCTACAAACGATTATTACGGAATGTGACGTATTCCTAAACCAATCCGAGCAAGTGAGCCTCTTTGATCACCTGAGTAGTTAAACCGTTTCATAAAATTAATGCGATCTTTCTCATCAGTGTCATGATCAACTTCTTTTAAAAATTGAAATGAATCAAAATCAGAAATGGGGTTTCATCCATCATTCCCTTAGTGACTTAATTATCCCTTATTCTAAGCGACTACGTTTCTTTGCCAACAGGCTCTGGACCGGCCGTCTACTTAACATTTGATAACATTCAAGGAATGAAAATTATTGGGAACTCCGCGATGGGCATTGACGGGACAGTTGTAGGACAAATGACGCTGAATACATACAGTCGTAATTGCCGTAAGGGCATAGAGCTGGTAAAAGGACAAGGTTATATTGAGTTAAATGGAAATAAACTTGACAGTGAAAGCAAGGATGCGATGTCGATCTCTGTTTGGATTCGTCTTGTGAGCAATGACCGCGTAAATACTATATATGGAAGTGTCGGAAATAAGGGTTTACATCATCTCAGTGTAAAGTCGATTGGCTCACCAAACGCAGTAATCCACTGGCTGCATACCTCATCTAATGGAAAGGTTATTTTTGACATTACTACTGAGCCTGCGGTGCCTGCAGGTCAGTTAAGCCTTTTCTACCTACAACGTACTATATGTTCGGCCTTTAAAGCTCCTGGTTTATACAGCTTTTACGTAATCATGATGAACGCTCTTTTTAATTTTGTTGTAATAAATTCAATATTAATACCTTACTGCATCCTGCTCATTGCATTAACACTTTCATACAAAATAGGAAATATAAGAATTAATTGGCCATGCAAATTACATTTTCATAACCCTAAAACCACCTCTGCAATACGATATAACTTTTCAATTTGACGTCAGTTGAGTTGAGGGAAGGGAACCTGGCCACTGTGTAGACATTTTAGGTCTTATCCTCATTCATCTGAGAAAATGAAACAAGATATATTATTGAGTCTCCCATTTCGAATACGGTTTGTGTTCGGGATTTTTACTTTATTTTTCATTTCTTTTCTTTTTTCTTTTTTTTGTCATCCATAGTCCATTAGTTGAACTTAATTATTGTTATTATTATTATTTTAATAGGTATCTGGACCCACTTAGCTGTTGTTTATAATGGAGGACTGGGAAAAGTAAAAATATTTGTCGACAGTGTTAAGGTTTTTACTTCAACAAAGAACATAGTAAAACAGGCGCACGTGCCATGGAGTGCAACGGTGACTGTTGGAAAATTTCCTGGAAAGGATGCAGAATTTTTCTCTGGAGTGATGGACGAATTCTACATTTTTACAACTCCACTATGGCATACTGAAGTTGAAGCCTTAATGTCCAAGTGCGAATTTCTAAGTGACAGTAAGTACATATGTTCTTATAACTTAGCCCCTTTGGCTTGCTCGATGCTCCAGGCACGCTCCATCAACTCTTTTTGTTTTATTAGTTAAAGTAGTGTTAGTTATAACATGAAGGACTTTTAGCGATTAAGAGGGCAGGAGATTGTTCATGAATTTGAATAAGTTTTCACCCCAAGCTACAACTCCATAACTTTTCATGTACCAGCATTTTAGAAGAAAAGGTGCCCTTTCATTAAACCACCACTGCAAATGGTACTTCTTTCGCATACCTACTAACGATCTCTATACCTTAGCTGGGCCCTTGGAATGAGGCCGATAAACGATCTCTCAGGAGAACATCGCGCTTCACCCTAAAATATGTTGAACACTTTTATTTGTTCAACAGTTCATCATGTTGCGGTAGGCCCTTTTAAATACAGGGAATACAGACTTATTTGCCCTTTCATGAGCTGTAACTCTTAAAATACTCCTTTACCTTTAGTTTTTCCTTTGCCTAGAATCCTCTGTATACCAAAAGGCTTGATAAAGGTGCCTTTGTAATCTAGAGACTCCCCGTATTAGCCATCATGGGGAAGCCCTTCCCAAGATGCCGGTACGAACGTATGAGTTTGAATTTCTTATGAAGCCCATAGAAATAGAACAATACTGCAGTCGCTAATGTGGCAAGCACTAACTTTACAGGAGCTTTGTTACCAGAAAAATTTTCACCTAAGAGAACTCCTAGCTGCGGTATCAACACATCCCAAGGAAGGGTTCTGAAAGGCAAAGATTGGTACTAAATGTAAGGCTAATCGAAAGAAAACGCTAGCCAAGGAAACACAAGCACAAATGCAAACAAATGGTAAAGCTAGAACCAAAACAGTAAAACTTTATCGGTGAAATTCCCGGCGTCCTTAGAAACGACAAGCTCTAAACGCGAACTGGCAACAGTATGCAAATGCCAATGCAAAGCTACAAGAGCTTACAAGCTACTGAGTCCTACGCTCTCATGTGGGAGTGTTTATGAAAAAATTACGCAAAATTCGCTTAAAGTGTTAATAAGTCCCTTCTAAGAGCTGAGATTGATTTATTTCAATTATAGGGACTTTGTATTATGTCGACGTTACTACTGGCTCCGAGACTAAATCGGGGACTCAATCCCGTGTGTTTTTGAAATTGATTGGAGAGACAGGAGAACATGGAGAAGTGGAATTGGGAACGAAGTTTAAGAAAGGAAGGTTTGTCGGAAAATGCGCCATATGATATTTCCCCTTCAAAAACCCATTAATTAATGGTTTATAAAGGAAAAACATAAGAAATTAAGACGGAACCCATCAGGAAATTATATGAGTAATTTGAATTTTCGTGGACAAAAACCTTGTATCAGAATAATTTAAACAATATAGCTTCTTTTTTACATTTTTCAAGGGCTGTACATGTAATCAGTTATGTTTAATAACACCAAAGAAAATTTCTTATCAGAGCCCGAGAAAGTGAAAGTCAAATTTCAAAAAATGGCATCCCATGATAAATAGTCTTTGGTGTTATTATAGATAACTAATTATTATATATACAGCCCTTGAAAAATGTAAAAAATGATGCGATATTGTTTAAATTATTCTAGTGCAAGGTTTTTGTCCACTAATAATTAAATTACTCAATTTCCTGATGGATTCCTCCTTAATACTTTATGAGTGTCTTTATATCTGATAAAGACACGTCCAATTTTTTAGACCAAAATAGGCCTAAATCTAAGTATTAATGCAAAAATGAGTTGATGTATATCAGAGATTTTGAAGCCGTTCAAAAAACTCGTTGTCGTGTATTGTCAGTTTATAAACTCTTTTTAAACCTGATAATACAGTTCAGCTCCTTTTTTCCAACAGTACTTAATTCTTAAGTTAAAAGAACGAGCTCAATAAATGATGCATGTGTACAATAGTTTACTTAATCTTAAGCACATCCTTTAAATAACGTCCACAAATTCAGCTTAAATACTTTTTTAAACAAGAACAGTTACAGATTTTTTTTCCCGCAAATATTCCATTGGATGATACTTAAACAAACAATTTTACATTTTTCATAACTCTACTTATATATTGCTTCGTCTGCAGTACGGTACAAAACTTATCTTTTCCTTTCTTGTCTATTTTCCATGAAGCATTAATCCGAGTTATGAAAGATATCTTCAAGATTCCTCTACTTCATTGAGAGGGTTGTCTCAGAAGGGAATTTTTTTCGTTTTAGCACAATGCCCTTTAACGTTTACTCTACAAACATCGGGAACCCATTAAAGATCAGTATTCGAAAGGACACTAAAGGACTGATATCGACAGATTGGTTCTTAGAGAAGGTGAGAAGTAAATCTTTCCGAACTTATCCGCTATAAATACCAATGCAGAGAAGAAAACGTACAAATTCCTTGTAAACTCTCAACTATGACTAGTTAATTAAAATCTGCAAGGGAAAATGATAAGTGTCTTTTCATGGACGTCCAAGAGTAAAGAACTCAGTGTTAACAGTATCACAGCAACTGTGTATTATAATTACTACTACTCGATTAAGCCTTCCTTCAAACAGAAAATTGTTTTCTTCTCAAATATATTTAAGCACATTAACTGAAGAATAGAATTACTCGTCTGGGTACCTCTTGATTTCACAGGTTGTCGTTACTGTAGATGATCGTACAAATGGACCGAGTTTCATTTTCAAGTGCAATTGTTGGATTGGGAAAAGCAAAGACGACCTCCAGAAGTATCTTATCCCAGAAAAACATGGTCAGTTGAAGCTTCAAAGATCGAAGGGTTGAATCGACCCGTTGTCATGAGCCGACCTCGTTCCCAGGGTCCTCTAAAGCAAGAGAGAGAACCCTGGGAACGAGGTTGGTCGTGAGTTCGCTTTTTTAATCAGGGCTCTCCTTTAGCTCAAGTGGCGTTTACGCATTCTGCTGTCTAGTTGTTGCTTTCACAAGGCTGCATTGGTTCTACATTATAGAAAACGTACCGTATTTATTCGATTAAACGCCGCGGCGTCTATCAAATTTTTAGCGTTTCCGATGCGGCGTTTATTTTGAAATCACTTTTTTTGTAAAAAATCACTGACAACAGTTACTGTAAATCGTTTGTAAATATTATGTAAATAATTGAAAGGTTTCAATGTCTCTAATATTTTGTTGACATGTGTAAATTACCAAGTTGTAACGAGTTTTTTCTCATTATCCTCGCGTAAACACGGTATTTTTCTGATGAGGCGAGGTGTTTATTCGAGGGCGGTGTTTATTGGTAGTTTTGCTTCCATCTGCAGCGTTTAATCGAATAAATATGGTAAGTGTCGAGCAAAAGAAGCAAGGCTGATTTTACAGTCGGGAATATATTTTTTTTTACCAATATTTCTAAAGGCACGGCCTTCGAACTTAAGTGGCTGCTTCTACGAGAGTCCATTTGCTAATGATTGCCGTTTTCTTTGTAGTGGATGGCAATTGGTCGCCCTGGAGTCAGTGGAGTGGTTGCGGAGCTGGACTGTGTGGTGGAAATAAGAAAGTTCGAACCAGATCTTGCACAAACCCCAACCCGTCTGGTGGTGGAAAAACGTGCATTGGACAGTCATTTGAAGAAGGAACCTGTCAAAGTGCGATTTAAATTTAATCATGAATTAAAAACTTAGGCTGAATAAAGAAATATTTTCTTGGGATTTTGAATTTCAAAGGCCTGCGAAGCATCAGTATTTCGCGCTCTACTCCGTCTATTATTCTGCGCTTCTAAAAGTACAAAGTTAAACAAATTGTTTCCTAGAGGCAAGTGACAAATTTACACCAGATTTTTGCTTCAACTCAGTGGTATTTTTTGACCGTCAATGCATTTTTTGTGTCCTTTGACTGATATACTATCGCTGTTCCCTGGCCAGTTTCATAAACGAAAAAAATCTTCTTGATCTGGAAACCAAGTTCAAAGTCCTTTTCTGACCTAATATCCATCATAAATTTCAGCAGATGTAATTTTTTCCTTTGCCTCAATGTTGTTTTAGTTGATGGTGGTTGGGGTGCCTGGGGAAGTTGGACTCCCTGTAGTAAGACGTGTGGTGGTGCCACAGTGACAAGAGAGAGAAAATGTGATAACCCAGCACCTCAGAATGGAGGAAAACCATGTGATTCAAAGGACACCAAGGAGACCAAAAACGACTGTAATCAACCTTGCGA
This sequence comes from Porites cylindrica, assembly GCA_964035525.1. Taxonomy (NCBI): domain Eukaryota; kingdom Metazoa; phylum Cnidaria; class Anthozoa; order Scleractinia; family Poritidae; genus Porites; species Porites cylindrica. Next base: position 11,692,097 of record OZ037786.1, on the reverse strand, counting down.
AAGTAGGTTGCTATAAACTGAAACAAAAAAAGGGGGTTTTAAGAGCACCTAAGAAGACTGACTTTGAAATTTATCGGTCAACGTGCTCAAAGCGGATGCCAAATATCGATGTAGCCATGGAAGGAAGCATGTCAGAGAGACCCTTGATTGTTTAAGGCAGCAATGGAATTCCAATCGTAGTTAGTTTCAAAAAGGGATGATTTGCATTCACTTCGCAATAAAGGACATACGTTAAAGAAAAAACTTACGGCTATCAATGCATTAGCTATTGGCACACATAAAACCTGGAACACGTTCACGAACACCTTCAATAGTCTTCGGCCGAAAGGTGCTTCAATTATAGTGTTTTGAATCTCTGAAGTCTTACTTTTTTAAAATCAATTTCCTAGAACTTAATCTGTTTTTCCCTCTTCGTTATGTATTTATGAAAGTATTGTAAAGTGCCAGGAAATGTAGGGGCTATTAGCTCATGATTATTATTTTTGTAAGGATTAGAAGTCCCATCGTTAATTTTAGCATCAATACTACGCTGTTGAATTCGGAAAAGGCTGTCCACTGGGGAATTTCTGATCATATACCAGTGTGCATGCCTAATTTACTGTCACAATAGTGAAATACGTAATACTATATCAATGTTAGTAAGGGTGGCAATATTCTTTCCTTCCCAGCTGGTCCGGTCAATGGCCAGTGGTCAGACTGGTCAGACTGGTCTGCCTGTGGAAAGTCATGTGGAGGAAGCAAAGTGACTCGCAGAAGGAGTTGCAACAATCCTCCTCCCCAGAGGAATGGAGAGAAATGTCCAGGAGAGGATACGGAAACTTCATTTGACTGTGAATCTCCTTGCCCGGGTAAGTCATTATGTTGTATATAATGTTATAACTCAAATCTTGCGACAAAATTTCTTTTTCTTCAAGTCTAGTATCGGTTTATTTACAGAAAAAAAAACTCTCTGAAAAATTAATTGAATTAACACCGGTTCTCAGTTCCGTCAGTTTTCTTTCACATTTTCATCGATGAGAACATATATTTTGAGTTATGTACATCCACTGCAAAGTATTGCTATACTTTGTGACGAATTTTCCACGTATTCCTATCTGTAGTTACCTAACCTTTTTGGGCCTGCAAACGTAAATGTATGACCTACTTAAAACTCTTGGTTACATTCTCTTTCAATTTTATAAATGTTCTTTTCAAAGGCAATATGTTAAATTTGAGTTGTTACTTTACTGTTAGTTGAAGGAAAATGGGGCCAATGGGAGTCTTGGACAGTGTGTAGCGCAACCTGTGGGCCTGGAACAAAGGTTAGAACACGCGAGTGTGATAGCCCTGCGCCAAGATATGGTGGAGAATGCACGGGTAACGGGCAGGAGACAGCTCCTTGTACAATAAGACCTTGTCCTATAAGTAAGTATAAGCAGCATAACAGCAGGGGGAGTCAGTCTGGGAACTGTTGAGACCACCTTGGTAATCTCCAGAAAATGGAGGCTATGACAATGAAAACACGAGATTTTGGGCGCTTTCCATTTAGTCAAAATTTCCGGAATTTCCGGTTCGGCGGTAAATGGAACACGTTTCGTCGGTTCGTCCCACTGGAAAATTCCCAGAAAAAGTGGAAAATCTAAAAAGGTGGTCCCGTTTTCCCGGTTGGAATTTCCGAACGGAATGTCGTGTTCCATTGACGTTTCTTGTAGTTTGTACCAGTTCCAGGTCCACGGTCGGGCACCCGGCCACGTACCGGGGTTTACGACCAAATGGAACAACTTTTTACCGATCGGAAATTCCACTTTTGCTACCACCGAAGTTTCCGGGTTTTTTTCGTAAATGGAAAGCGCCCTTTGTAACTAGTGAAAATTAATAATGTAATAATCAACCCACGTATATAATTTAACAAATAGTACGTAAATTATGTTATGGTCAAAACTCTTAGTGTCTAATATGTCCGTAATCGATTTCTGACAAGGCATCAGTCAGCGTAGTTCTTAAGTCGTCCAAGGGCAGAAATGTGCTCTCTGAACTCGCCGATGTCACAGGTGTTGTCAAATACATCCGTTGAAGTGTTTGTCGGCACCAAAACGTAGGGAAATCCGCCCCCCGCAAAAAAATTGTTTTGGGCTATGGGTATGAGAAACATCTTGAATCAACTATCTTTTATTTACATTAAAATGTATACATAGAAGTTGTAATTTTCGTTTCGTAATTAGGGATCGCTGTTTTTAAAAAAACATTCCCGGAAAAACTTAGTATGTACCACCATTTGTAAACGAGAATCTTTCATTCTGACCTGTACTCATTTAACGTTCCGGAAAAGTCGCCAGAGTAGATTTTTGCAGGAGCCCATAATCCGACCGGTAGTGATCAACTCCCATACTAGGTCTATATAACCTGAGATCAGGCTCTATTTTTGTTTCGCTTTGTAAATAACATTCCGGCGGGCATGGCGAAACGAAAAGAGAGCCTGATACAAACCTTCTACGCAACGTCTGCCGCCCACTTTTTTTATTGATTGACATTTGCCGAATCAGCCAACCAAAATTACTTCCGTTGCTTGTTTTTCTAGTATGCAAATTTTTCACGCGTGGGGAAAATGCAGACTGGCTGACTTAAAAAATAACTTTTATCTGTTAATTTTTTCAGCTAAAAACAAAACAGTCAGCACAATGACATTTAACTCCTTGCGCGATTAATGGAGATCTCGAAGGTTATTTCTGTTGGCGTAGAAGGTAAAAAGTTTTCTAAAAGACGGCGACACGATGTTCTACTAGTTTTATTATTTTGGCTAGGCGCGCTCGAATTTCAAATACTGAAATTTCTATTTTTCCGTTGTCTTAGCTTAATATTTTCCTCGGCAATTTCCCCCGATTTTCAGTACATAAATCTTTAAAAACAAAAGCAAACAGCCAACGTGCGAGGACACCAGTTTTCCTTGTTTGTTTTTTACAAAAAGCGAAGGCAAACAACCAGTCTGTTACATGTAACACTGAAAATTCCTTGAACAGCGATGCGATATTTTTCCTCTAATACTTCACAATTGGCGATTGAGGTTTCTTTCGCGGTGAGCCTCCGCTTGCGTGCCCCGTACAGAGAAGTCATTCTCGGCTAAACTTTCAAATGAAACCAGTTTTAGGATGGACAGTATTTTGATTTGCACCCGTTTGTTGGTAAATCAAAAGGCACCTTATTAGCGGTCAACAACTTGCAGAGGGATTCAACTCCGCGATACACTCACTTTCCGTAAATAAAGCAAATCCTGCGAAGATATGAACAACCATATGAATTTTCTGAATTTCCATGGCATATATTAAGGCATATTTTCCTACCATAAGACCATTAAACAATAAAAAAGACAGCAAAATCGATCCTTCTCTCCGCCGACGACGGATCATTCACGAAAACAACGAGGAGGAACAACAACAAAAAAAACAATGAAAACAACGTAAGGAATAAGCGCTTTCAACTTCCGGCGTTTCCGACAGCCAATCAGATCTTGTTGCATTGTTCTAACAGCCAATCAGCGTTACGGCCAAAATCTGGCCGTAACGAGCACAAACGTGAATGAGTTTGGATCAGGCCCAATTTTAGCGGTAGCCGTTAGAGAGAATGTATGAGAACCGCTCAAATTGGGCCTGATCTCAGGTTAAGGCCTATAGGCCTGTCACGGGGTTTTCAATTTTAGATTCCATACTTTAAAATTAGAGCAGTAAACTGATCCTTACGGCAGGAAGAGGAAAAATTAAAAAGAAAACAAAAACAAAATGGTGAATTCTATAATAATATTATTATAATTATTTTCTTTTTTATCACTCTTCCTGCCGTAAGGATCAGTTTACTGCTCTAATTTTAAAATCTGGCATTTAAAATTTTAGTTATCCAGGTCTACTAAAGAGCCGGCTGACCCTCACTGGTTTGTCGTTCTGGTTTTTCCTTCACAAGTGTTTTTTATTTTTCCATACATGTTAGAGCACTGTTTCTCACGAAAATGGAAGCTCCGCTCCGTTCATGAGTGCATTATAGATAAAATATGTGATTAAAAGGTCAAAAATACGATATTCAGCCGTTTTGGTTTTCTCCCTAGTTTGTGGGACCTGTAAGATATTCTAAATTCGCGCCAAAAATCGTTAAAAAAAAGTAATAAACTGGTTAGTGAAAACGCCGTGACACGAGTACATGGAAGTTTCCCGCTACGAGTTATGGGCTCCTGGTAAATGTGAACGGTTTACAGAGTTAAACACCTACTTTCATTTTTCGATTAAGCAGTCCTTAGAATAAGTTTGGATGACATCGACGTAAGGAGTTCTTATACTAAAATCGTGATACATCTTCGCTTACAGATGTAGTAAATGGAGCTTGGGGTCAATGGGGTCCCTGGAGCGCATGCTCCGAAACAGAATTCTGCAACAGAGGAGCCCAAATTCGCACTCGTTTGTGTGACAGTCCCGCTCCTCAAGACGGTGGAGAGCTTTGCCCAGGGACTGGATCCGAAAGCCAGGAATGTCCAAAAACAAATTGCAAAGGTACGCATTTTTTCTCTCAATATTTGAAATTTTCCTACGTACGTATCAAGAAATGGTCTATTTTACCAGCTTCAGGGTTCTAAAAAGCCTCCGTGCAGATATACACGGTGTGGTTTAGAATAATTTTTTTGTTTGTTTTCATTTTAATACGTTTTATAACTATGTCATCTGGCACTTGCAACAAATTCACACACTCCTGGTTGCAGCTAACTGACATTACACGCAGGATCAGCTTTATTGTCTTTTTCTCAGGAAATTTTCCTTTTCTTTCAGAAATCCCAGAAAACTTGGACCCTACAAAAGTCGTTGATCCATACTCATTTATAAGTCTCATGTGCAACTCAACTCAAGCTGAGCTGATCAGCGATTCACTCAAGAACGAACTAGTCGCAGCTGTATTCGTTAATGTTCCTAAACTCGTCCCTAACTTGATGGGTGGCTACTTCGCGATTAAAAGTGATTCCAAGGACCTGGATGAGTTATGTTTTGAACCTAAAAATATGCCGACCATGGCACAGCTTGCTCAGCTTTATCCCAGTTTTCGATCGGCCAAGAGCATGCCTTTCTTTACTGTTCCCGGCGACAACGAACACGTGAAAGGAGTGAAAGTCAATTTAAGGAAAGATAAAACCTTGAATGGGGGTAAGTCTGCTAGAAGAAATATTTTACCACCAAGTAAAAGTCCCTAGGCCTGGGGAAAGAGATTAACTTTATGACATTTCTCGCTTACCTTCTCTTCAAAGCATTTAGGTGATATTGATCAGAAAGTGTCCCGCCTTGAGATTGAGTCAAAAGATTGTTTCAACTATATTTGAGTATATTATGGCTCTTAAATGGTCTAGTTAAGCATGAGTTTATCCGTTGCCTTGAAACTCATCATAGCATCATCATCTTCGTCATCTTCATGTCGTCGTAATTATCGTATCACGGCGATGGATAAGATGACCCGCTCAATTAATATGCCACCACAAGTACTTGTAGGCCATACCGATGGCAAAGTGAGATTCCTACATGTTCACGAGTTTGACAGGAGGGTCTGAAAATTTTCTCTTTCGCCTGAAATGAGTGAGTAGCATTCAGGTCGACCCTACAGAGAGTCATGTGAAAGCTTTGAAATTTATTTAGAAACCCCAGCTGATAACCTGGGAAACCAACCTTTCACAATCAAAGCCTATTAGGGACAATTGACACAGCCTTTGTCCAAATCCAAACGTTTTTCAGAATCTAAATTGTTTAAATCCTACTATGTATCTTACTGAAGTCTCTGTTTTTCATCTTTTTTAGTTGAATTTCTTCTTGGGTCAGCATCTACCTACGCCCCAACAGACACAGTCTCACTTGAAAAAGCGATGTTTCTATATCAAGAGTCACCAGGCAATGAACGCATTGTGGCGCATGGTTTTAACAAAATCGGCAATGTGCTGTTTGCAGTGTATGCAGTCTCGGCTGGCGAGGGAGGCGAGGTAGCAATCGAAGGCACGAGCAGTCACGTAGTGTCCTCAGGTAGTAACGTGAACAACCGCTATAAATATAATAAAATACAAAACAAATTGATATATTTTATTGGGTGACAGCGAAAGTGTTTATTGATAAACATACCTTCACAGGTAGCGAAAGCCGCTCAGAAAATTTCAAGATTCTACAACGCAATACCTTATTATTTTCGCTTAATATTTGGTGACAGCAGCGTAGAGGTTTTTCTTTTTTTTTTTTTTCTCAAATTATGGCAAATGAGATTTAAGTGACAGCAGCCCTCCCTCCCTTCCTTCCTTTCTTGCTTGCTTGCCTCTATTCTTTGTTTGCTTTCTTCTTCCCTTTCTTCGTTCCTTCCATCCTTCCTTGCTTCCTTGCTTCATTTCTTCCTTCCTTCTTTCCTTCCTTCTTTCTTTCTTTTCTTCCTTCCTTCCATCCTTCCTTCTTTCCTTCCTTCCTTCCTTGCTTCCTTCCTTCCTTCCTTCCTTCCTTGCTTCCTTCCTTCCTTCCTTCCTTCTTTCCTTCCTTCCTTCCTTGCTTCCTTCCTTCCTTCTTTCCTTCCTTCCTTCCTTGCTTCCTTCCTTCCTTGCTTCCTTCCTTCCTTCCTTCTTTCCTTCCTTCCTTCCTTGCTTCCTTCCTTCCTTCCTTCTTTCCTTCCTTCCTTCCTTGCTTCCTTCCTTCCTTCCTTCTTTCCTTCCTTCCTTGCTTCCTTCCTTCCTTCCTTCCTTCTTTCCTTCCTTCCTTCCTTCCTTCCTTCCTTCCTTCCTTCCTTCCTTCCTTCCTTCTTTCCTTCCTTCCTTCTTTCCTTCCTTCCTTCCTTCCTTCCTTCTTTCCTTCCTTCCTTCCTTGCTTCCTTCCTTCCTTCCTTCCTTGCTTCCTTCCTTCCTTCCTTCCTTCCTTCCTTGCTTCCTTCCTTCCTTCCTTCCTTCCTTCCTTGCTTCCGTCCTTCCTTCCTTCCTTTCTTCCGTCCTTCCTTCCTTCCTTCCTTCCTTCCGTCCTTGCTTCCATCCTCCCTTTCTTCTTTGCTTCCTTCCTTCCTTACGTCCTTGCTCCTTGACTTCACTATTCTTCCCTCCTTTCTTCCTTCTTCCTTTCGCTTTTCCTCCTTTCCTTCCTTCCGTCCTTCCTTCCATCCTTCCTTCCTTCCTTCCTTCCTTCCTTCCTTTCTTCCTTCCTTCCTTCCTTCCTTCCTTCCTTCCTTCCTTCCTTCCTTCCTTCCTTCCTTCCGTCCTTGCTTCCATCCTCCCTTTCTTCTTTGCTTCCTTCCTTCCTTACGTCCTTGCTCCTTGACTTCACTATTCTTCCCTCCTTTCTTCCTTCTTCCTTTCGTTTTTCCTCCTTTCCTTCCTTCCGTCCTTCCTTCCTTGCTTCCGTCCTCCCTTTTTTCTTTGCTTTCTTCCTCCCTTCCTTGCTCCCTGAATTCACTGTTTCCGAGATGTCATTATCTTTTCTCTCGTCGTCGTAGATACTTAATTGGGCTACCTAACATCAATTTAGGGGTACAGGTAGCAAGGGGGACTGGACACCATTTTTTCGGTTCTAGCAACTCTGGGATTGTTTTAATTACAAATTTATTTCAGGCAGGATGGTTGTTTCCATAGGCAACCATAAGCCAATCCCATATATTTACTGTTTCCAAGACGTCATTACCTTTTCCCATACTTTTACTAGTCATAAAAACCATTACACTCTTCTTTTGTATACATAAGAATCTTGTTTTGCCGTCCCAGGCTGAATATTCTTACTTGCCGACGTTTTAGGCTGAATTTGTTTTTGACGTATTATTTTCAGACATCACTATTTCATGTACTGTTTACCGACCTCAGCTGAGAACTGTTATTAACATTGAACATTTGGATTTAGTTAGTGCTACTTTTTCGTTTGTTGGCCAGTTTTGCCGTTCAGAGAAAGGAAAAATTTTATCAATTAAGTTAAAAAGATATAATTGTTCTTTATTAACAGATTTTCATCACACAAAATTAAACCCTTTTCAAAATCTCAGCCGCGGGTCTATTCTTAAAATATTCTTAAAATTTCGAACATGTCAGCCTCGATATTGTTATAAAATATATTCTTATAGCAAAAAAGAGTGTATACCGTACACCGTCCTCACAATTTCTCTGTTTTTAATTTTAAATTTGTTTTCGTTTAGAGGAAATTGAGGCCGCCTTATCGCCGCATTCAGATGACTACTACATTCGTGTAGCGAGACACATAGATTCTAGGTTTACTTCCCATGAAATGTCTGTGACAAAACGTGACAAAACGCCAACGCTCCAAAGAATTAAAGGAGAAATGATCCATCGTGGTGGAAAGGTCCATAAATCTGTTATGCCAAGAACAATCAGTGCGAACAGGAAGCCACGATATGGACCAACGAGAATATACCAGCGCAACATGATACCTTTCACATCATTTAATCCCGTACAAAGTGACAGTGATAAAATCTTGGATACTGATGTCACAAGTGGGAACAGAAACCCTAGTGTTATGATTACCAGGACACTCTACGGGGGGACGGTCAATCCGCAAAGGAGTGACTCAGTGATGAGGAAAGTGGATCAAAAGGTTTTGGATTTGCTAAAGCGCTTGGGACTCGGTCTAATTACGATATCAGACCTTTCCTTGAGCATTAACGCCGACATGAAAGACGTGATTTTCCGAGTGAGTGGAAAAGCAGCGCCCAAAAAAATCGGTGGATGGTTTAATTTTGAGATTGTGCGCAAAAGCATTTTTGCTGTGGCTTTTACTGCGGAACAAGCTGGGTTTGAGGACTTTACTCAAAAGATGTTTAACACAAAACTAGGCTTGTTTAATGCTTTGGAACAAACCACGGTGAGACATTACTGCATTTCGATATTTTTAGCTGCAATTATAATATGGCGGAATCCGCGTGAGGGAAAGATGAAGTGTATCCCATGTTCTGATTGACTACCCAAGAAAGCAAGGACTTTGTTTCTCTCCATAACAATTTCAAGTAATATACCGCCATCTTTTCCGACCTCTTGGTTAAACTTAGTAGGGCAATATAAATGGCAAGGAAAGGGACCTCGTCCCACGTATAAAGCTATTAAATTGATTGATTAAATGAATGATTGTGGAAGTGCCTATGGGATAGCATGAATCCGAAACAAGGGATTTGTCCTCCAAATATGCCTTCTGTACTCGCCGGTATTGTGTAAGGCAATTTTGCCCGCTCGTTTGTATGTTTCTCTCCTTTCTAGATAAAATAAACATCATTTCTCTGTAATGCGACATAAAATTGATTAACCAGTATTTTAAAAATTGAAATCAAAGCTGGAGAGAAAATGAGAAGAAAAAACGGAAGAGGTGGCTATGGAGGATTTACGAAGGGAAGGTCTTAACTTGCAGATCCATCCATTACTCTGAACTTGTAGAAAATGTTTTGCTTGTTCTTTCTTTCAGTTTGGAATTTCTTTCGCACAAAAAGGGTTCAAGGTTACTCCACAGACAAAATTCACGAAGGAGCCTTTACAATCGCTAATGAAAAAGGAAGTGCCGGATGGTCTGTTTTTTGCAGCGCAGTCCAAGTTCGCGGCGAATTGTGGGAATGAATCCGTTTGCAAGTTTGGAAAGATTCTTATGGGGAAGAATTCGTGGTTGAAATTTCATGGTGGAATTAACACGGCCGGTGTCAAAGTGGCAGCAGGAGTTTATGGCATTCCTATAAAAGGAGATTTAAAGTTTAACAAAGTTGAACTGTTCTTAGAGGTAACAACGTTCCTAATGTAGTTGACCCATAACAATGACGAAGGCGATATTTATTGAGCAATTCTTAAAATAAAATAAAAACTTGAAAGAGGATGCTAACTACTTACAAGTTCTACTTCAGGCGATAAATGACATTATTATACATTGTACTCACCATCTGCCTTCTCACTGGCTAAGAGCCTACAGCTGATTTTGGAAATCAGCGCAACCTACAGAGTAGTTAGTTATCTGCTAGCAGATAACTGACTAATCTGTAGGTTGCGCGCGCAATGCATGATTTACGATGACAATATCAATTCAGGTTCATGCGAGCGTGTGTTTGTCCTTATTTTCTTCAAAACAATGTATATTAATAAAACAATTATTAGATGAGGTTTTTGTGATATCCTAAATAATTAAGTTCTCGGTAAGTTTTATCAGCCTAAGCCTTCGGCTTGGCTGATAACACTTACCTCGCCCTTGATTATTCCGGATGTCACAAAAACCTCATCCACTAATTGTTTAGTGTCTCTGAATTTAAATTTAAAAGCTCAGTAGCTTTCCGTTTCCACTTCCTGTTTTCCTTTTCATATTCAAAAATGAACTTTTATAGGACTATGACGAGTTAAAAACAAAATTAAAGGAAGCATGCTACAGCCTTACCGTCGTCACCATGCATCTAACGTCATTGTCATTCTCTAAAATGTCTGTCGTTCTTCACATAGAAATCAACGTGACGTAGATCAATGCGACAATGTCCGGTGGTAGGGTAACAAAAATGTTTGCAGTTAAAGCTATCGTTTTATTCATGTAGGTTAAATACGGCAGTGCTTCTGCAGTTCCTAATCTTGGGTTCGCAGTGGAGTTAGACGTACCTGTTAAAGGAGAGGTGAATGAAAAAGAGGAGGAAGTTCCAAGCACGTCTCTGCAGCTTGGAGGCAAACTATTCGTTACTGGCGGAGCCGAGATAGGCACAACATTATATATGAATGGGATGTGGAAAAAGGCGTTTGGTTTAAAATATCTTAGTATTGGAAACATACAAATTGGGTGAGGACCTGACTATCGCTGTTTTTGTTTATTCCATAAAACTATTAAATGCCATCCCTCCCACACGTCAGAGGACATACAAAAATCCCATGCAGGTTTGTGGTTGTAAAAGGATAGACTGCCTGATTAGATCATGGGCTATAGGAATCATGGGTTTCGACTAAATAAAGGTTGTTTTCGAATTCTGGATCAAAACAAAGCGTGTTTTCAGGCGTTTCTACAATTACAGAAAGACACGGGCAGAATTGACCAGAAATGACAAAAGACTAGTTCAATCATAATTTAACTTTATGGCACAAACATTTAATCTCAGCTTTGCTTAGTCCGAAACTCATGTTTCCTATAGCCCATGATTATAAAAAACTACTAAGCCTGACATAAGTATGTTTCGTCCCTGCCAAATGACTCATCAGGGTGGCTTTTGGACCTTAAAGCCTTTCAGAAGATCGTCCAACACCGCGGCTTGATGTCCCACTTTTGTTGTGATCAAATGACAAAAATGGAAAGGTTTTTCCAGAAAAGACACATGTAAATGGTCATATCAAAACGTCGTTAACAGACTGGTGACGACATTACGGACTCTGGGAAAGACGGTAAACAGAGTAAAATTTCGTTGTGGTTGCTCTGCTAAAAAGTAGAATTCATTTCCGACTCACATATCTTCTAGTCACTAACACCCTAAGAGACGTCGTCTCTGAAGGAGTAAGCGACTGACAGATATGTCTGAAATTCACGTTACCTAAAATGATAATTGAAACTTTTAACAACAAAAAACTGTAAGTATCACTTAGCGATCGATATTTTTCTCCAGTTGAGGTGGCAATATTACCTCCTTCTATATTAATGTCAATTAGCCCTTTTTTGCCTCCATCACATCTGTTTTCAATGACTACAGAATTCAAAAGTAATTTTTTGTGGAAAGGTGGTATAGAGGTTCATTCATCATTACTAGGCAAATTTCATACTAAATTTGTCACTATTTTTTTGAAATAAGGCGATTGTCGTAACACAAATTTACTAAATTCACAAATCACCTATTAGCGCAGGAAAATTAAAAGTGCCTGCGAAAATAATCATAAAGTGTTTTGCTTAGGAAATTTTTCTTTTTTGACTTCTCATGGTTAGAACACAGTGGGAGATTTTAATAGCCGGTCCCATAGCGTAGCAATTAAGCCCAAAATAGACTTGGGACACATGTATAAACTAACTGAGAACGCGCAGGCCTTTAAGCTTAGAGTGCGAAACTTATATACTTCTCCATTTCTTAGGTTCACAGTAACATTAGCGGCTGGTGTTCCCACTGAATTCACGTTTAACGGCCGCTTAGAGATTGGACACGACTGTGGGGCGGACGACTTTAAAGTTGAGGGTCGGTGTTTTGCAGGAGAAGCTTTGGTAGGAATAAGCGCTAATCCTGCGAAGCAGTATGTCTATGGCGAGCTTTCACCGGTCACGATAGGAAAAATATTGCGCATGCTCGGCTCTAAACTTCAGTTACCTCCAGCTGTGGAGCAGAGTGGATTTCCGAAAGGACTGACTGTAAGTACATTAAAATGTCACCATGCAAAAAGGTTTTTCCCCGACGGCTACATTGGCAAGACCGCAAGGTCTCTTTGTACCCCGATCAAAGAACCTTGAAACTTCTGCCGTTTTCTATCACTGCCGTGTAACTAGTCAGAACATCAACCCACACAATGCACGATCCGATGAAAACAACGCTATCAAGTGCCGCGTCAAGGAGGCCATTAAGTTACCAAATAAAGAAAACCCTCTCTGGATATGGATAAGGGACTGGGCTACCGGTCATTTACAATCCTCTCCTGGGGATACGTGACAACGTTTCTGTTACACAACCTGACAGTACTTCGCTGATGAAGTTCGAGCGACTCAGAATTAAGTATTCGTTTATTGCCGGTCCCAAACGTATTTTCCCTGAGTCTTAGAATTTGTACACTGAATATATAAATAATGGTTAAAGTACCTTTCACTATAATCCCTTTTAAGCCTCACACTCAATTCCGTGCAGGAAGGGAATAAGGAGTAAATTGAAATACTGTCGTGGAAATTTGTTGCCCAACAGGACATACTTCATCTTTGCCTTATGGATGGAAAAATTTGACAAAAGAAGTGACTGGCGCCATTGTCTCTTAAGACCGTTTAATGTTTCCGATAAAAATAAGCTTTTTCAGGTTTTTTCTGTTATAAGTCTAGAAGCAGTAAAGAAGTTTGTTGAAAACAAAGATTAGTAAATTCTACAGTTCAGCTAATAGAGAAAATGTAGTAGCATGCATTGTAGATAAGGAATTCAGATAAACATATCCAAAAACTAATGTTTTTTGCCGTCAGTACGCTCGATTACATGCACAGCATGTCATTTTTGCTATCAACAGATTTCCGCGGCTTGGGCCAATCAAAAAGTCCCTTACGCTGGTGCAACAAAAGACATCAAGAAAGGCGTGTATATTAAGGGCACCATCAACATCCTAGGATTTGCACCTTCAGTGGAAATTCTACTGAGTGACGAGGTAAGGACCGGCTGACAGAATGCACGATGTCATGACAAAGTGTAAAAAATAATAACAAATAGGAATAAAAGTGGAGGGAAACCAAAATGTTAAGCCTTCAGTTGCGTCCATTTTGATATCAATGATTCTTTCCTCGATTTCTTTAGTCGTCATTAAACAGTATGTAAAATAGTGTGTAAACATTGTGTAAAACCCTGTTGAGGTGGATAGAATCGAGATTTCTTTTTAGTGAATTGTCCATGCAAAAAAAAAGTGAAAAGAGGATATTTTGTCGGGAAAGTACTAACAACTATCACCATTTCGATTAATGAGCTTGGACGAAGAAATAGCTTGATTACCCGAGAATTAGAATCTACATTGTAAAGGTACATGACACTACATTATATGACCTGACAAATACCGGCCAGACTTTTCTTCTACCGAACTATGGTGAGACTTGTGGAGAGAAAGGCTAGGCCATACGTGCACTATACTCTCAACGGGATAATATGTTTTAGAAGTATTTGTGGTTTCATGCATATATGCATAGCCTCTTTTGCAGGATGCTTTAGGCTGAGCACTTAAGGACATAGACAGCGCGAACTGGGCATGAGACTAGTGAAGGCGGAAATGTCTTACCAATCATATCCATAAAGATACCGGCCTTCGAGGAAGGCTAGTTTGCTGGAAGTACTGTCAAAAGCATTCTTGAATTTCTCATGCACTTACCTACTGCTTTCTTTTTTTATGATGTTCCAGAAAATACATTTTGACCTGGAGCTGGACCCTGTCAAGCTACTGGGAGGTGTAGAAGTGTTTCGTTCATTGACGGACAAGAAAAAAGGTCCCAAGTTTTACCTTCATGCCAAAAGAAACCCTCTTGAAGCGGAAGTAAGGAAACTTTGGCAAGCTAAGACCTAATATTCTTTGGGGACTTCTTAACCCCAGTGAACGTCTGGCAGTGAAGTGCAACATTTTTTACCTTTCATATTTATATTACATGGCTTTAACGATAGTAGACGACTTAGACATCTGAAGTGAGTCGAGGAGACGTCTTTAGTTCCAGTCGCTTAAATAATCTAACGTTTGATGCCTTCTGGACAATAATGATTTCTTTGACTTCCCCTAGAATAAATAAAGCTGTTTATCGATATTGCAGGGAACAGATATTACGGAAAAGCAATTAAACTACAGAGTCTGGAATGGGGCTGTCCTGATCCTGTATTCGCGCTCCTTTTCACGACAATTGCTCTTCCCGAACTTCTGTATTAACTATCCCGAACACCGTTTCCCTTCCAAATACCGATTTTGGCGAATCCCGCTTCCCGCCTAGCGGTCAAATCCCGTACACCGTCAAGAATGTTGCGTTTTCCCAAATTTCGCACTATATTTCGGTCAAATCCCAGATTACGAGAGTACACTTCCAGGGCACCGTTTCTCGAAAGTCCAACTTTTTGGGGCCCGCAATCAAATATTCAAATCAAAATCTAAAGACCATAAGCCTTAGTTCTAGCAAACGAACCCGTTCATTTTGTTTTGTTAACTGATAGTCTTATCATGTTATCTTCAAAACTATTGAAACCTCGATCTTGAATGTAAACAGCAACAGCTTACAGGGCCCGTTAATTATCTGGACTTTTGAGAAAAGGGTCCCGGCCCCTGAAACAACGCCTTTAAATCTAATTACCTTTGTTGATAGATATTCATTCAAGGAGCTGCAAACATCTTTGGGTTTGAGACTGGAATCAGCTTCAAGCTGACAAACGAACGTATAGAAACCGATCTAAATCTCAACCTGTTCAACGTTTTTAAAGCACAAGTATGGATCTCAGCAGGCTACGGAAACCCGTTTGCCGAGACAGGATTCCAAGCCAAGTTTATCATCGAAACTGGCTTTGAAGAACTATCAAACAAGACCGCGCAGCTGCTCATTAATGGCCTTCAAGCAGCAAGAAAAGCTTTGGAAAGAGCAAGGGCCACAGTAAAAGACGCTAAGGTAGCCTGCGAAAGGAACGCTAATAACGTTTGCGATATCTGTGAGAAAATTGCCTGTGAACAAATCTCAGAGGAATGTAAACGTGCCATGGATGATTTTAAACATTTCATCGGTAAAAAAGTGGACAAGTTTGGTAAGTGCAGCTTTCAAGGTGTTTGGAAAATAGAGATCAAGAGTTTTGCCAAACTAAGGCATATGAACATCCCACCATTGACTCCAACAAGCCAAAGAAGCATTAATTTACATCGCCGAAAAGTTTTATATTCAGTTGGTCTTTAGGCCTTCCGCGACATTGTTAAGGACATAATAAGCATGGTGACGTAACAACAGGTACAAATTACGTCATGCCTCCAAAATTGTCGTTATCTTAGTTTCTTCATGTAGTTCTTCTTTACAGTCAGAAAAGCACCAATATTGTTCTATTATTTCGTGAATTAATAGAATTCCCCAGTGTATCGTCAGTGAAGAGAGTGGGTGGGTTGGGGGGGGGGGGGGGGGGGTGGTTAATCCGCGACTACCATCTTCTTTCATTCTATACCTGTAATACTATGATTGTATACTGCATTCTATTGTAGGAAGAAAAATACGAAGTATTGGAGATAAATTCAAAACAGGCTTTACAAAGCAAAGAACCAAACGCTACATGGATCTGTTGGTAACTGGAATGAACTGTCACCATGGTAACAAGTACTCCAACTTTACAAATAGTTGTGGCAGACATCATCATAGAAACGGCTCTTCATTACGGACGGTTAGACGCAAGAGGTTTGTTGGCAAACTATTGTGCGAGAAACTGGCAGAGAAGGCTTGTAAAATAACTGCTGACCTGTGTAAAGGTAAGGTCTGCTCCACTCATCTATACCCCATTGACTCCACGTTTAAAATACAGTTAGACAGTAATTAGTCAGACATGGGACTTAAAAAAAACTGAATGATCGAGAGTGACACCATTTTTTATGTAAAACTGGGTTTGTTTGTGAGTCATCGTTTGCTACGTTGCAAGTTGTTGTAAAATCAGCAGAGGTTATGCGCTTTTGCTAGCACCTGCGTAACCTGAGAACACAGCCAAAATTTCGCGATGCCACTGCTGGTTTCCCGGCGAAATGACGTCCGAGAATAGGACTTTACGACACGACTGCGGATTGCAGGGAAAACGTCGCTTAAAAAAAGATAATTTACGTCCTTCCAGTCTTTATCACGATTACTCCCACCCATTTACTTCATAAAAAGTAGGCGAACTTTCCTGGAGTTGAATTCCTAGGATCAAGTTCAGAAAAGAGAAATAAAATTTCGTCGTGCCTAGTTTACGTCCTCCATAAAATGTAAAATTAGGCAACTTCTCTTCGTAGTCGTGCAAAAATGGCAAAGAAATGTACAAAAAAAGTGTTGTTGTTTTGCCTTCTAAACCTATTGTTTACTGTTATCGTTGCCATCGCGTTTTCGGATTGTAAAGTCCCCATTTAAATATTGAAGACGCGTTTTACCACTATCTGGGTATTTCTTCTGATTGGTTGAAACTTTGCTTTATCCAATCAGAAGCACTACCTAGATCTTACGTTTTGTACCACCCGACACATGGTAAAACGAGACCTGATGGACGTAAAATTCTATTGCACCAATATGCTGCTAAAGCTAATCAATCCAGAAAATCTCTCCTTCCTCACGAAATTCGTACTTTGGCACAGGACCGCAAGGCTTGGAAGTGCATGGAGGTCGACTGTTGGCACCACTGGGAATCCCCTTGAGTGCCTCGGCCGCGCAGAGAGAGTATGAAAATTCTGCGTTCTGCATGCTCAGACGTCATTTGAAGGGGAAAGCAGCGGTGACCGCCACGAAATGTTGAATGTTTTTTTCAGTCTAGCACCTGCGTAGCGTAGCGACCGTTTGAGAGAAAACTGCATGGGTGCAAGAAAGAACAGAGCGCGGGAAGGAAGACACGAAAAAGAGTGATAGTTCCCTCTCCCCTCGCGTTTCTCCCTCACTTGTCCTGTTATTTCTTGCGCCAATACTGCTTTCAAGCGCCTGCTAAGCTTTTGTTGCTCTTGTTGTCAATTACCTATTAACGAAATGTTTTAAAAAATATAAATCTCGATCGAGTTGAAAAACCTACCGCCATTAAACAAATGCCATTAATAGCTAAACTGCGCGTTCCGTTATTTGTTATAGCTAAACGTCATCAGCATCTCACCTGAGCGTCTCTTGGTTCATTTTCTCCTAGGTTCTTGTAACGTGGTCGGTCACATCACTAAAGGAATGTGCAAGACTCTAGACTTGGCCCACCACAGCCTTTACCTACTAGAAAAGAGCACTTACTGGGCCGAGAGAGCAGTGTTAGCTGCAGCTAAAAACATCCTAATAATTCACAAGTTGTCATTCGAGACCCACATTACGGCCTCACCTATAGACTCCTCGGTGGTCCTCGGAGCGGACATTACTATATTTGGCTCCAGAGGCCAGTTTAAGTTGGATTTTAACTTGGCGGATCCTCTAAAAAATGTCCATAAACTGGCGGATACGGCTCTTGTATTTTTTAAGAAATTATTTTCACCGCGGTTCTCTAAGACGATCTATGATGAGCCAAGTGAGGAAGCCGACTACGAAGTTTCAGGTCTGTGGAACTTTGTACCTCGCTTAATGATGTTTTGATGTCTTAAATGATTTATCTGGCTCTATCTGTCTGCCTGACTCCAGACTTTTGCATCCACGGTTTTTATTGAACTGTTGTTTGTCTTTCCAATCGATGGACTGTCGCATCGAGTTCTGGCTTGACATAAGTCTCTCTAACTGACTGACTGACTGACTAGCAGACTGGTTTACAGTGGACTAATTGGCTGACTGGCTGACCAATTACCTGTCGCACTGACGTTTACCTTCAAACTCTATGCCTTTCTGCCGATCAAATAGAATGAAAGTTTCCTAGATCAGGCAAACTCATATTTCATCTGCTATTCGTATCAATTCCAACTTCACAGAGTAGCTCATTTTGTCAAATTTCTTATACAAACGTATGTGCCAATCTCATGCTTAGGTGAATTCAGAATTCAGCAGAACAGCACTAAAGATTGTCTATCTGTCCCACCTGGCTCGAAAGCTGGTTCTCCTGTTATACTTGGGTCATGTGATGGACAAGTGTCAGAATGGATTTTCACATTGACAGGAGCACTTATGGTAAGGCCTTTCGTTTAATCGCCGAAATATTATGTCAGCTGCATATTAATATCAACCTCTTCTGGATCACCCTTGAGATAGATGCTATTTTAGAAATCATAAACTGCTTTGTCAGTGTGTATAAAAAATCGTTAATGCCCTTCATTGCCCCTGCAGATGAATCATTCAATCAATTAGCTGTTTACGTGTTTTGTTAACTTATAAAAACCTTTACGAACTTTGATCTTAACGGATGTAAACCGGCACAAGACCCGAGCACTAAGCGGCCAAACGAAAATTCCAAGACATATTCATTTTTCAATTCTTGATTCGTACCCTATGTAGCTCACTATTCTATGACGGAATAGCTTTCTTTCTCAATTTTCTTAACTAATTTTGACTCCAAATTTATCAGAATATAGACTCGGGTCTTTGTGTTGCAATGGGCAGAGAGCAAGACCAAGACCTATTGACGCAGGAAGTTTGCGATGTTACTTCCGAAGAACAGACGTTCAGTTGCCAAGGAGACAAGATAACGCCTGTAAAGAACACCGGGTTATGTGTTACAGCATCTGGTAAATACTGCGAATTCAACATTACTAAGAGATATGAGATATCAATTATTGCTGTTCGCTCTTTAGGCTTCAATACTAAGTTCGCAAATTTCCCTCCACCACCACCAAAATAATGTACCAAAATGATATCATGATCATTATCAGCATCACCATCAGCACCAGCATCAGGATCAGGCTAAAGAATTATGCAGATCGAGAAGGCTGTTATTGGCAGAGGTGGATAGCACCCTCCGAGATTTGCATAACTCTTCAGATCATACGAAAGCCGAATCCAATAGTTGTTTCATCACTCATTTAAAATTATTCATGCTTTAAAGGGTACATGCTTCCCACGGCCGATGTTAAGTTGCCGTCTTTATTTGTCTGTTCATCGGCAAATTGAGGATATAAAGGGATGTTTAGTCTGGCGGATATTCTTCAAATAGCTCAATAGCGGATCCAGGGAAGAGGCCGGGGGGGGGGGGGGGGAGGGGGAATCTCAGGGTCTGGACGACCGAGTCTTCCCTTACCTGAAGATCTGGTGGATCCCTCACTGCAGCAATTGTCACATATTGAGTTTCTTGCATTTTGGCTGTTCTTGCTGTTTTAGGGAGAAATTTGGGTATTTCTTCCTCGCAAAATGTAGTAAGTTTTCTGTGATTTTCGTCAGCTCTACCAAAAAACTGAGCTAACGCAACTGAGTCTCGGTCGACGTCCCTTTTTTTCTGGCGATAGAATGTACCGTTGACGTCATTTAACCGGATATCTCAAACGTCCAAAATCGGTCAATGCTAGCTTGTTATGAAGAATTAGCGGGGAGATTCAAGCCAATCAAAAACGGAGAAATATTTTAATTGAATAATTTTTTTTTTCTGTTAAAAAATTTCAGCTGGAGAAACAGGAATGGGTGAAGTCCAGGCGATGTTACTGAAGCACAACAACAACATACAAGACGAGCAGCAATGGGTTCTGCACGGTGATCCAAGAGCCCTCTCAGTTTGTGACAAGTTTGTTCCTGGTAGGTCCGGGGCGGCGTTTATCTCACATTAGTTCTCGACGTCAAATTCATCGCAGAATGGGTCCTTTTTACCTGGAAAGCCTCGTTTCAAATAGACTGGTTATTCGTAAGATACGCTGTTTTCTTTAACGGATAAGGGTAAATTACCCGTCAGTACCCAAAGCCGTAAATATGGGTAGAACGGTGATGCTATTACAGCTATACGACAGCTGGAAAATCATGATTTCCTTTTACATACCTACCTGGCAAGCAAAGTTGCTCGCCTAGCTGTACCCACAGAGAAAAACGATTAGTATCTGAAGATCTTTAAATCACTTAGTGTTCTGTTGTGGCTCCAACAGCCATAAGCAATGTTATTTTATTTGCGTTAGGAATAACCTTGTTACTATGACGTTCTTTTTTGGGCCCAAAGTTATAAACAGGAACAAAAACAAACACTAAGACTACAACACAGATGGCCAAAACGAAGTCCCAAAGAAGAATAAAAAAAGAGGAAGAAGCAATTTAGAGAATTTTTAACTGGAATCCATTTTCGTTTTCACCTCGGTAATACAACGTTTTATAGCCCTCAAGTGACCAGCGTCACCTTTGATATACTGGGCAGGTTTCCACTGGGCCTTTGTCACTAATACTTTGATTTGTTGCTGTTAAATATATTTTAGTTTCAGCTGTGTTAGATCAGTATAAATGCAGGTAAGCCATGCATTCATTGTTCCTGTTGCAGACGTTGCTTTCAACAAGCCTGCCCTTCAGTCTAGCCTTCTGGTCGTGGATGAGCTTGAAGGTGCTAAGGACGAGAAAGGGAACGCTGTGTTGATACCTGGCGTAGGTCCAGGGCTGGCAGTGGATGGGAACATGTCTAGTATACCCTCTATGGGCTCCTGCTCTATGACGACCCTTGAAGTTGACCCCTGGTGGAGAGTAGACCTACAGCGTGAGCATATCGTGACAGATGTCAATGT
Organism: Porites cylindrica; assembly: GCA_964035525.1. Classification (NCBI taxonomy): domain Eukaryota; kingdom Metazoa; phylum Cnidaria; class Anthozoa; order Scleractinia; family Poritidae; genus Porites; species Porites cylindrica. The sequence goes on along the minus strand of OZ037786.1, from coordinate 11,671,171 downwards.
CGTTAGTTCGTCTGGTTAGTGTACAATTATTTTGCACTGGTTACAAGCAGTCATTTTTGAAAACAAACAAGACAAACAAATTGCGAATAACAAACCCATCTACTTGTTTGTTTTGCCTGTTTTATTTTCGTAAGTACAATGGTGACTATAGTGCTATAAATCGTCTTTAAAACATTGCCTTCGATTATCAGCCGCCGCTTGGAAAATGCGCCCTGCTCCTCACCCAAATTCACGACAGGGCTCCATCGGTGGAAAAATTAGACCTAACAATCAGATACAGTGGAACCTCTATTCAAGAGACACCCTCGGGGCCAAGGAAAGTGTCCCCTGAACAGAGGTGTCTCCTGAAAGGAGGTTGGACTGGGGTTTGTTAATAATTAACCTACAAATAAAATATCTTTTTTTTTCATTCTGCCTCGGAGTCTGCTGCAGTCAATACCGTAATATTCCGATTAAAAGGCCCCCCACCCCCACCCCCAAACTCGTAACGCAAAAGACCCTCTGTTAAATCGCCCCTCCAAATATAAGCGCAACAACCCCCCCCCCCCCCCCCCGCCCCGCCGGGGGGAGGGGGCTTATACTTGGAAACTGTCCTTATATACAAAGTAAAACAAAGCAAAAACGGTAACTTTTCTTCCAACTATAAGGCTAGCCCAATCGATTTTGAAACGCAAATTTCCCTCCTTAGATAAGCCCCTCCGAATATAAGCCCCCTTTAAAAATAAGTTCCTCAAAAAGGGCCTTTAAAAGACATAAGCCCCGGGGCTTATTTTCGGGATTTTACCGTATTTCAAGCTGATATATAATACACAAAAAAATCATGATTAACTCATCTCTGCAAAATTCTGTGTTGAGATCCCACAATTTAAGTGAGATAGTTTATGATTTGAAAGCTATCGTCATTGTGACCAGCCCACTGAAAGTTATCAACGTTTTATGGGGCCAGTCACTTTTTGAGTGCTAATAGGAGCCCATAACCCGGAGCGTCTAACTTCTATACTGCGCCCATGCAACGGCGTTTTCACTAGTAGGTCTATTTTTAGATAAGCCTTTCCCGCGAATTGCTTTCGAAAAGCCAATCACTAGCAATTGCTTCTTCAATGATAAACTTTTAATACGTAACTAGGACAACTCCTTCACATTGAAAAAAACATGGCAGACACACGTAAGGAATCTTCAGAGGAGTCTTCTGACAGTACTTCAAGCGACAATTTCAGTATTTACACGGAAGCTAGCAGTTCAGAGCAAGATTTGCAAAACCTAGCCAGAACGTCTTCTTCATCGGCGGCAACGTCTAATTCACGCAAAGGGAATTGAATCGAAATCATCTTCGAAATAGCCGACTGTGAAAAGGTCCAAGCGATTTACAAACAGTCTAAACGACGATCAAATGGAGGAATTGACCTCGTGGAACAGTTATTTTTCGCGGGAAAAGCTTATCTAAAAATAAACTCACTTGTGAAAACGCCGTTGCACGAATTTATGGCAGTTGAACGCTCCGGGTTATGGGCTCCTGGTGCTAATAGTTCCCTTAAATGAAGGTTAAAGGTGGGTTTCGGAACCCAGAAAGAGTGTTCCTTTCCCCTGAATAGAGGAGTTTTTTTAATAAAGAGGAAACAGATAAAGATTATGTGGACGTTTTTCCGGAATCAAATTCATGTCCCCTGAATAGAGCTGTCCCAAAGGGAAGGTTCCACTGTAAATATTTAAATCAATGAAGAATAAGTGAAATGATATATGGATAAACATAGATAGAGGTCGATGAAAAGAGGAAGTTTAGACATTTCTTTTTGTCTATCAACATGATGGCTCGATGTTGCCAGGTCCCTAAGCCCTATTTCTTGCGGCCTATTTGTGGCGGGCCACGGGGTCCATGAAGGCTTGAAAAAGGGACTGACAAAGAAGAGAACGTTCCCTGCTTCGGAGATGCAAACCATATTTAGAATGTACGATTGTAAATAAATAATTCACTGAGCAACATTTTTTTCACTCGCAGGTCCTCAGTCTAGTCCTCTGTCTAATTTTGAAATTCGCGTCGGTATCCTGACAGACCACAAACAAAACCCAATGTGCGGTGACCGAGTCAGACAGCTTGCTGCTGGTGAGGTCTGGACACAAGAATGTAAACCGCCAATCGCTGGACGTCACGTGTCTGTTAGTATGGTTGGTAAAGGATATCTGACTATATGCGAGGTGGCAGTCTTTACCAGACTGGGTAAGTAAGCACATAATTAACAATGCTATATGCTGAATACGGGTCTCAAACATATGCAACCTCATCCACAAGGCTTAATTTTCCCAGTTTCATATTTTCCAAGGGAAAAGCCCTAGCGACAAGCAAGGTTGAATCATAAAGGTCTTGGGAAGTTGCCTCTTTACGAAGCTGCATATGTAGTTGGTCCAGGAGGAATTACTTGGGTTAAAATTTTTGCTGGGTATGTGCCGCAGGCCTCTCAGAACCCCTACCCTATTAAAGTCTATTCTGTGGCCAAATATATTCCCCATCTTATAGTCACTTTTGGAAAAATGTAATTTTCGCGATCCCAAATTAGGAACCTTCTGGCATCTACCTTTAAACCCTTTAAAACTAGGTCATCCTCACATTGGTTAAACTTAGTGAGTTAAAAATCTTCCCAATTTTAAATCCCTACTTACCTGAATTTTCTGATCCCCCAAATCCCGAAAATGTGGAATCCCATTCTAGTAACTCTAATGAAAATGCGACTCCATCCAGAGGCACGTCCCCATTTAATTAGCCTATTACTAGGACCCCTCGGGGGTAACTGGAACGACAAACAGAAAGCGTTACGCATCAAGAGAATGACGCAAAATGCAAAGCACCGTCCACCGTTACAGTTCATTCCAAAAGCACCACACACCCTGTGCAAGATCATGTACGAGAGGGTCGCGGTTCGATTCTCGGTATGTTGGCGTTCCTAAGCACTTAGAGCGCATGACTTCCCGACTGCTAAATGAATGCTCTTCTCGGTAGTCCCAAGTTTCAAAACTCCTTGTCTAAGGTTGTAAATAACCAACCCTAAACCCCTTTGGTCCATTACTAAAGGTCCTAATTCAATATTTGTTTTCCTTTTTGCGTGTGTGGTAAGGCTTTGTAATAAGTACAGAATGCAATGGCAAATGATAAACGGAATCTAAACTAAAGATAAATTAAATAAATGCAATTTACAATTATAGACCTCTTTAGCTTGCATGTTTTCCAATTCAGTCCACGCGATTTTAAACCCTATAGACCTGTTTCTCTGACTGTCCGCGTTAGTGAGAAGCAAATTCTCTTGAAAACATCATTCTAATTGTCCTTTTCTCTTTTTGCAGATAATCATGGGAAATGCAGCTCGGAGCTACAAAGAAAAAGAGATGAGATTACTAACATGTCACCAGAAGACATAATGAAAATAATCGAGCCAAACTTGCGGGACACCGCGAGAAGTCACTTGTGAACGGCACACGAGAGTGGACGCACGCTACTCACTCGCGCGTGTTCTCGCAGGCTACCGAAAGGGCTCTTGAACTGATTACACGGAAGGCATTCCTTACAGTAACAGTCTTTTGAAACGACCGGAAGAGTAGAGTTCGTCCCAGGATAATTTGAACAACCGTTTTATAGTTTAAATGAAGGCTTTATTTCTATAGGTCATCTACAACTGTAAGCAATGAGATAAGTTTATTTAATATATCATTTTCTATCATAATGTGTAGTCTACTCTAATCTGCTGTATTCTCTACTAATAAAACTTTCCAGTATTGTTCAAATGCTATCAGAGGCCCTAGCAGCCGAAAGGAAATAAAACCGTCAAATAATATAAATACACTAAGGTCCAATAATCCAATTTCTAAGAAATATGTACACAAAATCTTGTTTCATTGGGTAATATTCGATCAGACACTGGACCAAATTGCCCCTTGAAGAACACAACCATCAAGCTCTTTTTTAACCGTTTAAGTTCCAATATCCAGATACAAATTCTCCAAACTGATCTCTATACATTTCCGATAAGAATTCCTTGAGAGAATTTGACAAAAAATCAAAGCACTTTCCCTTTAGTGATCATTTCAAGAATTCTCATAACCTCTTGATCATGTATGGATATTGTTAGAAGAAAATTGATGTTGGTCACTCTTGGGACCTAAAGGGTTCACTGTTCTTATAGAAGAAACGAAAGTTGTTCCGATATCAAGAGAACAAAGGTGTTCATGCACTTGAGGGCTATAAACCTCCGACAATCAAAGCTGTGAGCCCGAAAGCTTCCAACTAAGAAGTCTCGGGCACCGCCCACGGGAAGAGTTATTAGCTCAAAAGCCAAATGGGTGCCGCAAAAGCCAGTTTTAATATTCTTATGATCATGACCTAACCAATGATACTGCAAGGATAATTTTAGTGTCGACTACTGACAGTGATACAGATGGGAGATTATCTAGTATAACAGCAATTTTGATGCCTGTGCACAGGCCTTCCCTATTATACTCAAAGAAACAAGAACTGCATGCAGGCTACAGCGAGTTTTTAGTTATCAATATCGGGAAAAGCTCCTCTTACAATCCTTTGTCTGAACACAGTTCAGCCTTTGCTAAATGTAGAAGAGCCCAGCTCCTTTAAAAACTTCTTACGTGATTCACCTCTTACATTATGCCTGTACCAGGCTTTTACCTGATTACAGTATGCATCTACATCAAGCTCACAAATTAAGACCACACTACATACGTGCAGATCCTAATGACGTAGTTAACACTAAAGGGCTGTTTTTCTTGTAACTCTCAGTCACCTCCGTTTATCGCGGACAACATTGTCTGTGCAAATGTCCTCAAAAGTGAGATACCATAATCGGAGTGTATTTCAGTCACATGTCTGCAATTTACTCTTATCAGGGATGTAGCTCCTGTCAATTTTAGGGCGCTTTCCATTTGTCAGAACTGACTGGCCAGGATATACCCGTCGTAATGAGAATTTTACTTTTACTCAAAGCTATCGAGCCAGATCAGTAAAATCCTAAATAGTACGCACGAAGGAAATCGTTTCTCATCAAAAACTCTTTGAAAAAGCCTATTTCATTTTCAAAATGACCGGTCCAGCCATGGTCCGGCCGGCCAGTTCCGACTTTTGGAAAGCGCCCTAAGATGGACACCTTTAGGACCGGCACTAAATGTATGTCTTAGAGAGATGTTTGTCTCTTAAAGTCAACTAACAGGAGTAAAGAAAGGAAGGGACCACCTCTAGTCTGTCTTGTAGAGGTGTCCTTTAAAAGTGTGTTGACTCTATTGTTGTGGTGTCAACAACAACGTGGTGTCCGCAAAATGAGAGTGGACTGTTTTGAGAGTCGACAAAACTAGGGAGGTTTACTTCAGTCTAGTGTTTGTAATAAATTTATTTTGGCTGGGGATGTAGCTTCTCTCCAGGTGTCTGTAATAGCGATGTGTCAATGCAAGCCTTGAAATACACATATAGCTGTATTGCTATCAAAAAGTGTCCAAAATGTAACAAAAACATCTAATTTTCAAATTAAAAAAATGCCGAGGAACACCGAACAAAGACTTATTGGAGTACATCATTTTTATGACTCAACACAAACTTGGAAGTTTAGATACTATCAAATATTTCACCAAGGTTTCCTTTTACACTTTTCACTGTTGAAAAAAGGTTCAAGCTTCCCTTTTAGGTTAACATACAGGTAACATGCCCCAGTATGTTACGAACCAGCTTTACTTATGATGTTCCTATTAAGGTTTCACCACAAGTTTACCCTGGATGCCAGAGGTCTTCTCACTCGCTGGCAGCGAGAAGCATAAGGAGCAAAGCGCTCGTCAGCGAGAGTTTTATTTTCCTTGCCACTAAATTATATCGCCCCCAAGGAGAGAGCAACACTTCCAGCACCCTGGATGCCAGAGTTCTTCTCAATCACCAGTGGCAAGAAGCATAAGGGGTGAAGTGCTCGTCAGTGAGAGTTTTCTTTGCCTTTGCCACTCAATTCTATCACCCCCAAGGAGAAAGCAACACTTCCAGCACCCTGGGTATTAAAAATTTCTATTTCTTTTTTTAAATGCCTTTTACAGTGTATCACTTCACTTGTGCCCAGTCTCTTCTCTATCAATAATCCAAATAAATAACAATAAAGACTGGGAACAAGTTAAGTGACAAAACGCATTACATGTATGTGATAATACGTGTCGCACTTCAGGTATGTACATAGTATAACCATTTGGAATGATAAACTTGGATCTTTAACATCTCAAGGGAAATGTAATGGTTGTTGCATCTAAAAGAAATCCAAATAAAGAGTTGTAGTGAGAAGCAGATAAAGATAAACTCCTTAAAACATTTAATCTAAGAAATCAGGGATGTTGCTATTTTGATCGGAAAATATGAAAATCTACAAATAAGAACAGAATTTTAATAGTAACGAAAAATATCTGAAAGCTGTGGAATAGACCCTTTTTTCAACTTCTGATAGGGACCAGTTGGGGAATATCCATCCATACTGAGAATTAGTAAACTTGCTAAGTTTGAAAGTGATACTTAACACTTAAAGCAAGCGAAGGTGATATCACAAAGTCACAAAACTACGTTTGTATGGTGGGGGGCACAAATTTGCTCTCCCTCCCCACAAAGCAAACACGTGAAAAAGTTCACAAATTTGTAGAACTATATCTTTGTTAGTTTTCAGCAAATCATCCTCAAACTGCAGCAGCAACTTCATGTCAAAAGTCAAAAGAACTGTGGAAGAGTCTATTGCAAACCTTTAAGGGGTACTATTTTTTGCTTCAAGAAATGAACAAACACATACTGTAGTTTGATATGGTCCAGTGCTGTAAATTGTTGTGGGAGGTTGTTCTGTGGCAATCATTGAAGGGTGAAGGTGAGCTGCTGAGACAAAGTAGAAAAAAAACCATTACACTGAATAGACATTCTTTGGAAGTATTGATAGGCAGGAATGAAGCACCCATTAAGTACATTTGACACTTGTCGCCAGGCGAGTCTTGTTACATTTGAAAGCAAGAAGGGTGAGGGTATGAGCTCAATCCTGAAGAGCTAAAGGGAAAATAGCAGACTAAGCAGTCTAATGAACTGTGTGATTTGGGGACAGTTTTAGCCCACAATCAAGCTCTTTATTTGGGGAATTCACAAGAAGTCACAAATGGAGAGCTTGCTTACAGACTAGGACAGACAGTCAAAGCAATGATCAACTGTTACAGGAGCACACGCTGCTTATTAAGTGACAGACTGGTATCTTTAGTCATGAAGAAAGGTTACAGAAAAGTGTACTCTGCCAACATAAGGTTTTAGTGGTAATAGAATGTATAATTCTTCATCTAGTATTGTTCCCTGACCTTTCTCTAAGGGACACTTTAGGCTCCTACCCCTTGCAATTTCTACACCTTTCTGAAGTGGATGGGGGGGGGGGGGGGGGGGGTGTAAGGTATGGATACTCCCTGGAGATAGCTGATTACTTTCCATACTGTTGATTGATCAATAATAACAACAAAAGCAAAAAAACACACAAAACAAAACAACAAGACGTGTTGGCCTTCTTAGACTTTGACATCAGCCACTAATCACGAATGAATGATCCCGTTTCAAGACTTGTACAGTGTAAAAAAATGCTGTTCAAATCTATAATGTTAATTTGCTGCCCTTTCACAACTACTTCTGTTAGCCTTGCCTAATACAAAAAAACACTCCAGTGGACTGTCTTACCAGTTGCAACCTGGAATTGATGGACAGCATGGTCATCGTCCTCCATTTCTGCTCCTCTGTCCTCTGCCACAATAGCTGACTTCTCTCCTTTGATTGACTATTTGATGTCAATAAATAAAATCAATTGCATCATTAAATTTGCAATAATAATAATAATAATAATAATAATAATAATAATAATAATAATGGTTGTTTTCAACGGGAAAACCCTGCACTGATGTAAAGAAAAGGAAAAAGAAAAATTCCCTCAAATAAGCACCCACAGCACCCATGCTTTAATATTGCGTTCTCCACCGAAAAAGCACCAATGTCAAACAAGCACCCCTCTTGAATAAGCAAACCCCAGTCCCCCATCATTTTCTTTAATAATAGGGATACTAGGAAAACTTGTTTCTCTTACCACTTTACGTATAACTCTTAACAGCAAATAATAATTATAAAACTGACTTTCTTTGAACCCTGAATTTGAAAGTTTCTGTCTCCTTTTACTTTGGCCACTTCTGGGTGTGAGAAGATTAAAACCCAGGGTTGTCATTAAGAGCCGGGGGCCGGGGATTTTCCCCGGCTACTAAGAGAGTGGTCCCCGGCTACTTTTATTGGAAAATAGAAGAAAAATAGAACCAAAAGAAATCCCTAGCTGTTTGATTCCCCGCCTACTTGTTGTATTTACCCGGTAACTTGAAATCTTAGTGACAACCCTGAAAACCACATTTATTTTATAGAGAGTGTACTAGAAATTCAACACTGGCAAATATTTCAGCTCAGCAGCTTCTCTCCAAAAAGGCAGGGTTGCAAATTTAACAAAAGGGAAATACACATAAGCTACATAGGGTCTTACCTCTCTATACTTTTGAAGATAAAGCTTCAAGGGCTCAACATAATTATCAAATCCTAATGTTTGCATTGCAAACAAAATATCTTCACCATTGATTGTCTTGCGCTTTTCTTGGTGACACCGTTCACTTGCTCTGTTTTTGAAAGTTAAGAACTTAAACATGATAGAATACGTATAAACTTAACTAAAAGCTTAAGACGTAACACAGCAAAAAAAAAACGGACAAAAAACGACCGGTCCTTAGTCATTTTCAGGTTTACAAGTAAAAAGTTAAAAGAATATTATTAGCATATATATGTGAAAGGTGTAAAAATACATTAAGAACTATAAAAAATGTTTGAAAATGTAAAAGAATGAAGAAAAAGCATGCAGAGAAACAACAAAAATAGGACCTAATTAAAACAGCTATTTAAAAGCTTTTGCATGAAGTGAGTCTGATTGTACATTGAGACTAGGTCTCAGTTCATTAATTAAAAACATTTCAAACACCAGGCAGTCAAATTTGCTTTTTACACTTCTTTAAAATACTAAAATGTATTTACTAAAATCTTTAGGTGCTGAAGAATGTTTAACATGAAAGTGCTAGCCCATGGATGAACTTAGTCTTACTCTGAATTAAATCCTGACATTTAAACAAAGGCATCAGGCTGAAATAATCATTCCATGCAAGAGAAGGTATGTTTGTTAACACTAGGCATAGCAGATTCAGTATTAAGATTTACTTTATGACATTAAAGAAAACACAAAAAGACAGACGATTTCCAAATGTTTGCAAGGATACTCGCTAGTTATGAAGCTGATAAACTCTGATACACATTCTTGAACACATTCTTTGGCATCTTTTGCAATCTAAATATAGAAAATCACAAATGCACAACAGTTACAGAAATAACACTGGAGTTCTAAAAGTGATCACATCAAAAATTAAATTTTTGAAGGGATTTGTTGGGAAATTTGGAAAGACCAACATCTGAAAGGCCTACTTCCTCCTAGGTGTTACATGTCTAGATAAAGGATTTGATTTGACTTGATTTGCGGCTATTTATTTATCTATTTATGACAAACTACACATAACAAGAACACCACAGCAAGTATTACAGAATTTGTCTTGTATTAAATTCAAGTTACCTTTCCAGTCTTGGGAATAGATTTTTTCATTATTCGGGCCACATTTGCTATCGGCAAGAATCGATCCTGTGGAGAATACAACATTAATTAACCTTAGTGGCAATAATTGAAGTCAAATTGTGTTAAAACACACCAAACTTTTCAACCTGGATGAAACTTTATCATCAATAACATTGTCAGTACACTAAAAATTTTGTTATCTTTGGGACCAAAAAAGGGGTATGAATTAGACATGTCTCCTTAAAAGAGAAGTGCATTGTAGATGAACTCCTCTTTTAGGAGCAAACAACAATTGGGTGGGTGGTTCCAGAAAATATACTTCCCTCCCCCCCAACCCAAATGTACATGTACTAAGCAAATATGTTTATATCATTCTTTGTTAGTTTTCAACGAATCACTTTTAAACTTGGCAACTTCACTGATTTCAAGACATTCTTTGCAGACAGATTTTCACTAACTGGTCCCCGTCAAGAACTGAAAACACCATGGAACAATCTCTCACAAGAGGGGTAATGGACAGGGTCAAAACCAGGGCTCGAAATTAACTTTTTCATTCGGGAGCCAGCTGGTGACTAACGGAAAAATTTTGGTCGCCAGATCGTAAATTTTGGTCGCCAACTTATTTTATACATAACTTTAATACACAAGAACACGATTTTATACGTTACTTTACATTCAAGAAAAGTCACAACTGAAGAGCGAAAACAATTAGAAACAACACGAGTAACACTTAGTTATAAAGCTACCGTTGTTCTCAGGTGATATGTCTCTGGTCCGAAGGTGATGCTTGTCTCCATAGTCATTTAAATGAGGCCAAGCATAAAAATGTTTTATGTCCGTGGTTTTCATTCTGAGACAAACACGGGTCCTTGCGTTTTTGCCCTTTGCTACTTCTACGAAATGCTGTTCTTTATTTTCGACTTGCTTTCCTCAACGCCTTTCACTGCACCTGGGATCCCAGTTTCGGAAGAAGCCGCTGAAACAATGTGGTGCGCCGTGAACCCAGTATCGACGTGTCGAAGTAAATTCAATTTTTTCAATTATCTTGTAATATTCAGACATTATCTTACTGGGAACGGAAAGGTGAGTTGTATACTAGCTACCATATCCGATTGATTTCCTAATATAAACAGGGCTTCTGATATTTCGCAGAAAAAAAAATCAAATTTCACGGGATTTTTGGGGACAAAATCGCGGAAAGATTGGTCGATTTCGCGGGAATTTTCAGGGCAAACTTGGCCGGAAAGCAATCGGTAAAAAAACGGCGGAATTTGTGGTTATTTTCAGGGCAAATTTCGCAACAAATCGATCGGTTTTGCGCTGATCAGACTAGCGTTTTTAATGTTTTTCTAACAGAGGTCATCATCTGCTCTTTCAACAACAATACGCTCTAGAAATGAACCAATGGCAAAGCCTTTAACATGATGGCTAGTGCCCAGTTTTTCGCAACATAATCTACGCCTGGTAGTTTCGGAATGTTGTTTCCAAATTCAGTGACGAAGTTTTGACATAAATTTGCGGGGATACGGCAAGTAAATACCCCCAGTAGCTGAGACAAGTTTCAAAATTGCTGTACAGACATTTATTTGATAAGATTTCTACCGAATTTCGCGGTATTTTGCGTGTTTTTGTGAATATCGCGGGATTTCGCAGCTTTACCTGAATTTCGCGGCTCTGCGACCGCGCGAAATATCAGAAGCCCTGTATAAAGATTTAAAAACAAAAGTTGTGTCGTGGTTTTCTTTAGTCATCGGACAAAACGCGAGTCTCCAGCTGGCGAGCAGTTCTGAAAATTTAGTCGCCAGTGCTCAATTTTTGGTTGCATTGGCAACCAGTGAGTCGCAATTATTTTCGAGCCCTGAAAACAAAGAACACTTCATCCTATTCGGGAACAACTCAACACAAGTACAAAATACAACAGTGATTCCTTGCTTTCATTTTACAGTTTGAATTTTAAGAAGCAAAAACTAAATGTACAATCATGTACCTGCTCTCGAAGGATGTCATCTCTTTCCTTTTCTTCCCCATCTACATCACCATGGACACCAGCATCCTCATTGCCTGGAAAAAAAAAGAGAGATCTAGTGTGATGACAAGGTTAAAGAATTACATTGTAAACATTCACAACTCAAAAAAGTACAAAACAATCTGTTCTATTTTACTGATCTTGCCCACTTCAGTATACATCTTGAGTTGAAGCTGAATATCACCTATTCAGTCGGTGTATAAAACTCAAATGTGTGACAAGGCTGTGCTCTAACAGTGTGTCCAGTGGCCCTTTGGATACTACTCTTCTCCCCCCCCCCCCATCCCCTCCCCCCAACCCTTTGCAATCACTTTGCCTACTTGCAGAGTCAGCCATTACTAATAAAATTACCTCTTAACTCTACCAATAAAATCACAAAATGTGACTATCATGACTGCTTAGAAAAAGTATATCACACTAAACAAGAAAATGCAAAATTTGGTGACGTTTGACATTCAATTTTTTGTTCAGTTAGATTCATCGGCCGAAACCCACAGCATAGTCAATCATTTTCAATCATAATTTTTTTATACATGTTTATCATGTCCTCTTCAGAAATACATGAACTAACAATACTTACATAAAATTATTAAAAAAATAAACTAAACAAAGAGCAAGGCAATCAAAAATAGTAATTTCCACAACCAACTTGTAGAAGGGTATATTGCATAACCTTTACACTTAAAATCAGGATCATCTAAAGGTTTAAGGGTTTACTGTATACACATTTTTATGTTTTAATCTGGTACATACAGTAAGCAACAAGCACAGAATGACTTCAGCTAGATTAGCTTTTTACCTATTTTCTGCGTGGCTTTACACCTTACATAAGTAGGTATAAAAAATAAAGTTCTTGTCTTGTACACCTGTATACTGCATTTCTTTTAGGTTTGGTTGGGAAAAATATGGAGGGAGTTTTAGGTACACTGGCCAAAATAATAATTACTATCCCCATGGCTGAGTTACCTGTAAAATAGACATTATTTTTTTATTGCTCCTCAAGGAAATAATCTATAAAATGTAAAATAGTTATGCAGCAGCAAAGCCACCACAAAGGACTGGAAATATTATTTTTCCTTTCACCGTCTGTACAACAACAAAGATCACCACAAACGAATGGAAAAATAATTTTTCAAATGGTTTATGTCCACAAAACCTTCCTATCAACATGCATCAGCAAACGCCTCAAACTAACTCCAAGCAGAGTTGTAATCTCAAAAAACCAAAGCTGAAGGGCTCTCTTCAAATCAGAGACGGGTTTCTACACACAATCAATGCCACACACAATCAATGCCACAAAACATTCCTCAAGACTGATTGGGAAGCTTTAGGGAATTTCTGGCAACCATTGGACAAGGCAAAAATTCTCTTATTTTTAGAGAATAATCCCTAAGAATGTAATTTCTATTAGAAGATGATTGGAAGTGTGCAAAGAGTTCTGTGAATTATTGGTGAACCAAGACAAATTCATCAAACACAACAGCCAATCACCGAAGTTTTGTTTCACCTTGCAGTACAACTCCTACATACGATAGAATTAACGCACCCACAAGCCATTCACAAACAACTACGACTAACCTTTAACAAAAGGATATGGGTTAAACGGCGGAGGAAAATTGGGTTCGTAGGGTAACAGCGGATAACCACCTCCATATCCTAAATTCATGTTCATGGTGAACTTTTCAAATTCTTTACCTTTCCCTTTTCTTTTTAAAATTTAATAATCCAATCTTAATTACACAATTAAGCCCCCGAAAAATGTATCACTGAGATTTTATCTGATCTAAAGAAATGAGTCCTTTCAATACAAGAATTCTGATTGGATCAACAGTGATGAAATACACTTGTTCTGAGGACAATTTAGTTATCTTTTGTGTATGATAAATTATTCAAATAACTGCTGGATATAAAGTGATAATTTCCCAAAGTCCTTACATAAACTCCTAAAATGTTTTATCTTTCCTTTCATTGAACTCTGTTAAGAACTGAGAGTTGTAATGCCACAATCAAGAACTTGCTTTAAAAATGAATACTATCAAGTAGACTGATTTTGGCGCATTTAGAGAGAACTCAAATATTTTTTAACATGTCACTGTACATGTATATACTGTAATGGGACTTACAAAATATTTATTTAATTCATCCTTAGAAATATCATACAGGAAAATAATTACCATACACAAAAGAAGCACATTAAATTTTTATCAAGAAATAATAGATCACAAAAGAAAAAGAAATTAATTATTAATTTTATTGTAACAAAAATGTCTACTGAAAACATATACTAAAGAAGGCTGTCTCTTAGGTGTACATTAAAAATGTTTTTGCACACCTATTCAAAATTTACCAGTGAGCAATATTAACTTGATCATTCCTAAAAAATAGAAACTAACAGTTTTTCTTGTTCAGAATCACTACGATGAAAGTTCAGCAAAAATTCGTATTTTTAGTTTTGAATTATGCTTTCTGATTTTTTTTGTGAATCTTACCATTACGGACAACAAAAAAAAGAAAAACTGGAAAACAGGCCAGATAGAAATATGCATGAAACAGTTTTCTTCTCTTTCTACTTGCAGCTACTCTGAAGTTATCCAATGGTATTTAAATTTGGTTGCCACCATCACTGCATACAAATTCAGGGTTGTCATTAAGAGCCGGGGGCTAGGGATTTTCCCCGGCTACTAAGAGAGTGGCCCCCGGCTACTTTTATTGGAAAATAGAACAAAAATAGAACCAAAAGAAATCCCTAGCCATTTGATTCCCCACCTACTTCTGGTATTTACCCAGCAACTTGAAATCTTAGGGAGAACCCTGAAATTAATAGAGGTTGATTCTTGAATAAAGAAACAGATTAGTTACTGGTTAAATAATGTGTCACAAGCTTGTGAAAAGCAACACTCCCCTACAGTTTGCCTTTCAAAAAAATAGCTAAATAAATAAATAAACTCTCTTCAAACTCTCAATTTTCAAGAAATTCATAATGTACTGACAATAAAATGTTATGCACACAACTTTTGAGGTTTCAATCATATGGACACAATTTGGACAGGATTCATCCAGAGACTAAAATAGTTGGAACTACATGTACCAGTGACGTATAATACCTTAAATAGCAAAACACCATTTAAGGCTACACAGTAGCAGTTTCAATGTGAAAGTGAGTTAGAGGAAACCACTAGTATTAAGCTACCACTGAACTTGTAATGTAGAATGAGTTTACTGGGAGCAAGACTGCAATAATAATGTAAACTTGAAGTCTAGCAGAGCAAGATTTAAATGGAAGTGACTTCACCCAAATAAGTAGGGTATACACCAAAACAATTAAAATACTCACTGACTATGAAGCAAATTATCTGACTAAGGTGCATCCTTTGCCCGCAAAGGTAAAAAGGATTCTTTCTTTGAGACAAGTTATTTTTCAAACTTAAATTAGGGAAAGTCAGATGAGTTGCTTGAAATAATCACAATACTGAGCTATTAAAAATTTCAAATGCATCTTTTTGGGGTGCGAACAGTTCACTGATTTGGGGTAGCATAATTGGCACAAAGAAAATAACACGTGTATAAAATTTTATGAGCTCTACTCCATACAGTGTACAAGGTACTATCTGAAAACTCTGATGAGGGTGTTTTGCAGCATTGTCAATTGTAGAAAAACAACCAAAAGGGAAAAATCTATTTATGACACTGACTCTACATGTATCTTCATAATAAAGTAAACCACGATACACTGTACGTGATCAGACTAGCCTGATTGTTTAAAACAGGGGCCGTTAAAGCAAGCAATTAAATAGAAGAACCAAAATTGCTTCATGAAGTCCAATACAACCTGGGCTGCTTTTTAACAGGAACTTTTAAAATATAGTATGTGTAAGCATCTGAACATTAATTTAATAAATTCTACATAAGCCCTACTGCACAAATATAATAATAACAATTGACAACAAACTACAGTGTAGAGTAGACCCATTCCAGAGTACTTAATTACTGGGGTAAGGAAGGCCATCTGATATTACGCAATGGTGCAAATTTCGCACAAGTGACCTCAAATCACATCTGACCGCACAATTTGAGGAAAATCGCATAATTCATAAAAAACATACTAGAATTTAAATAAAATAAATAATGAATTCTAACTTTAATCACACATTTTCCCAATCTTAATGTCATTCAAGGTGATTTACCACTAAAGAAAGCCTTGCAAGGCATCTGAAAGCTTCGATCACAGTATCTGGGCAGCCATTTTGATTTCAGAAACAAGCAGTGTGGTCAGTGGTGTAACGGCATCATGTAATAGTAAACAAGTGTCCTTTTTCTTTCTTTCTATTTGTTTTCTTTTCCGGGTCAAGAAAATTGGACAAATTTTACTACGTTGTTTTAAAATAGGTGTTGTATTATTCTTTTACATTCAAATTGCATGTTAAACAACATTAAAGTGATTTTTCTTCTTTGAAACTGGTAAAATAATGTTAGTTAGCCCTGAAAAAAATCACATAATTTATCACGTAATAGTCCTATCTTATTGCACAATCTACCCTGAAAATATCGCACAATTTCTGATTTTTTACCGCACTCTATCAGATGGGCTGGTAAGGGGTGAGGGAAGGAGGGGGTAGGGAGTCTTAGGGCTACCATGAAATCCTTAAGTGCCCGTGGTTAAATTTTAGGCTTTAGATACATTGTGCGTATTTTGGAGTCACGAAAGCGGCTGGATGTGTGTTGAATGTGCTCTGCAAGGTTTTCCTTCTTCTTTCTTATAAAAAAATTTTCTAAATATTGCCTTCCTGGTTTTTGATAGAGTGTTTCGTTTATATGTTTCATCCTGACATATATTGTGCCTGAGTCTATTGCCAACATAAAAAGAGAAAACAAACCAACTTAAGTCTCAAGTTTCTACACTGACGCAAATTTTCTTGCGTCAGAAGATGATTATGTTGAAGTCCCCCACCTTACTGTTTAACACATTATCTTAGTCTCTCTTAGTAATCATTATTAAATAATACTTACTTATTAAATAATGCACAACAAAGCACAGTTCGGCAAACATACTGAAGCTTGCCAATGGAGGCCACATACTTCCTTAAGTTTACAAAATTAAATGCTGTGCACCGATTCCTATCACCACCCCCCCCCCCCCCCCCCCCCCTATGTGGTCAGACCAGAACTACTTGCCCCATTCGTTCAAAAGTTGAATACAGTGAAAACTGTATTAATAGACAGACACCTGCAGGCCCTACACTGGTGTCTGTTTAAGAGAGGTGTATGCTATTAATACATGTTTGTATTACTTGAAATGTACTCGAAGAAACGTTTGAAACACACTGAGCTATCTGTCTGCTTAATACAAGGTGTCTGCTTAATATGGGGTGCTGCTAACTGGATAACCTAAATCCAGTGAAAAAATACAACTGGTTTTCCTAATACTTTCCTGCAAAGCGATTTATCCGGCAGAGAGCACTATCATCCTTTTAGGGCCAAATGGATAGATCAACATCCAGAGGAGAGGTATAAGGCTAGGGCACTAACTGCAATACCCCACTGGATAGAGATTAATAGTCAGAGGATAGTAGGTCAAGATCGTCTTGAGTTAAATACAGTCGCAAAGTTCTGCCCTAACAGATTGCCCTTACTCATCCTTACAATTAAATTGTCCACAAAGAACTCTTGTAGGAACTTGCTTTTATATCGAAACTACAACTACTAGTAAACAAAAGGCGTGTAGTGCTCTCAATGAAACTTACATGATCAACACGCGTCCTGAAATCTACGCTGTCAAGTACACGTTTTGTTCATCTCAATATATGACTAGTTAAACTAAGTTCAACAAAGTAATTAAAGTGCTAATTTGCATGAGACAGTGACGCACTGCGAACAACAGAATGTCAAGTTTACCTTCGTGTTCCTCGTGAAGAACATATTGCGCCGATATGGGTCCTGGTAAGCCGTACTCCGCGGGCATGGCTGTTACAACTTGGTGAGAGCCATCGTCTGTCCTTTCTACCGCGGATGGAGCGCTTGCAAGACTCCCATCTACAACGCCAACTTCATCAGTAGCAGGGACAACAGCGACTTGCACTCCACCTGGGACGTTCGTAATAGAAAGGTGCCCTCGATCGTCACCCAAACCAACGTGAGTTTCGTTTTGTACTTCGGGTCGGTTATCCATGACTTGTTGTACTCCTCTAATACTGACTTGTTCAGCGCCATGGCCGTTCGTGCTCGCCTGGGCGTATGTTACTAGCCCAGTCTGTGGATAACCGCTTGCTTGGCCGCTGTCGGGCTGCGCTAGTCCATCTGCGTTTTCATTTCTCGCTTCCTCAACACCTTCCATCTGGCTCTGGACTGACAACTCACTAACGCCATTTCAGGAACAAAAAGAAGAAGTCAGTGTGCAATCGGTCGCTAGACGTCCTAGATGCCCCCTAAAATGTCGCCTTCAAAACAATGCAAGCCCACGGGGCCTACAATTGCGAAAAACACCCGGAAAAATCGATGTAAACAACTCAAGGAGAAAATGGAGTAGACAAAACGAAGGCGCGAGACTCGAGCGGTGAATTATCAAAATGATTCGAAAAGTTCCGAGTAAAAAATGGGCAATCTCAAAGGCAACAAATATTATTGGTGGAGGGCGTGAAGGTAAAACAAACCTTTCTCGATTTTTTGTTGGCTGGCCGGTGTTTCGTTTGAGTTAGAACAGCCAACGAAAACGCGAGTTACAGATCGCATACGAGTGGCTACCGCGTCCTCTTCTTCACCACTCACAAACGAGCTCCAAGGGCACAACTTCCACACGCAGAGATCACACGTCAATCAAAACTACCATCTGCCACAACAAGCCAATGAGAAAGTAAGAAATACAAACCATTGTTGTATTCAGCCAATAGGAGCAGAGGTTGAAATATAACACTAGCTTGGTTTGCATAAATTATACATCTTTTATATTTATTTCTGTTTTATAAATATTATATCTCCGAAACAGTTCAGCAATAAAAAACAGTCATTAACATAATTTCAGTTACATCGCTCTTCGAAAGAACATCAAAAGATTCTAAAACTGTCTGTTTTGAAAAAGGATTAATTTGAAAATTTCGTTGAAACCACTTCTTCCCCCAAAAGTTTGTTTTTATTCCCTCATATTTGCCGACAATGAATTATGCATGAAGTTTGAGGGATTTACATCGAAAACGCAAAAACCTTCGTATTTATACTACATTCGCTTCGCAATAATTTACATCGCCCGCAATATTTTCAACGGTATTTTTTTTATATATTTAATCACTATTTATTCATTCATTCATAAATTCCAAAAGTGCTACTAGCAATAACCCTTTTTCCGATTGAAAAACTGACAAAGTGAAAGGAAACAAGACAATTTTTAATATGCAAGTTCACCGTTTACAGCTGTCTCAATTATAAAAAAATAATAATAATAAAAAAATAAGATGTTTCATTGCTGTGACTTTCCAAAATTAAACATTAATAACTAATGTAATTTGCATAAAGAAGATAAAACAAAGTACAATAGTAATAAAAAAGAATGCGCACCTGTACCTGTAGAAAGTCATAAATATATATTTTTTTATTTTATTTTATTTCATTTTTACGCTCATTTCCTTAGAAATTTTGGAGCTATGGCAGGGTGTCCACATGAATCCAAACAATTTTGAAACCGCATTTATGTATCATTTTTACATAAATCCTTGGATTCACTGGTTTCGCGTGGACGGAACTTCGATTCGTGTAAAAGATTTCAAAAACATTCAGATTCATTTGGATGGGGCCTCAGCCATGACGAGTGATGGGACCCAAACAGTATCAACATGATTCGTGATCGGGCCAAAATTAGCCGCGTGAGGAGTGATTTGGCCTAGCGGCGTGATGCGTGATTTAAGGTATTTTCACAACGCGTGACGCGTGATTTTCCTTTAAAAATTTCCGTGATGTTTAATATCATTTGAAACTAGAAGCAGAGACAACAACTTCCTGCCCTTTTTTCTCGTTCCTAATTCTTCGACCTCTGATTTCTTCAGATTAAATGATGGTGATAAGATACTTGTTAATGTAGTTAATGTTTCATTATATTTTTCCTTGACGCGTGATAGCTGATAGCTTAAAAATAAAAAAAATCGGCGTGCTGTGGGATAGCCACCCCCCCCCCCCCCCCCCCTTCGCCAACCTGTTATTTTTTTTGGCCAGTTAAGCACGTGCGGGGGGCAAGCGGCGAAGCCCTAATCTGCATCAAGGATTTTACCGTTTCCCTGCGCGTGGGTCTGAAGAAAAGGACGACCGCTCCCAGTGTAAAGGTTGGCCCAAATATTGCCATTTTCCTTCCTAGTCGTCGAAAGCCAAACACATAATTTATAATTGAGGTCTGGGTTTTCAGTGATTCCAATGTGCTTTTAGAGTTTTAAACATAACCAAACAATCGTGACTTAGCTCCAGTTAGAGTTCTTAGACCTATTGATGTAGCATGCGCGGTAGGACCGTTCACAGTCCCCTATCGTCAGCATCCAGCGCTTACCGGTACGGGCGCAGCCAGCCATCTTGGTTTCATATGTACCGACGGGGCGGGCGTTGGCCTTTATAGGGTAACGCAAGGCTCTCGATCTTACGGAGAAATAGGGGATTGTGAACAGTCTACATCCTACATGCGCGGGACCTGTGTGGAACACTGTGGGTGGGGACCTGACAGGGAGACAAGAACTCTTGATGTATCTGTATACGCGGCGGAGCAGGGGGGCAGGGGGATCCGTAGCCCCCCCCCCCCCCCCACCTCTAAACAGAAGTTAGGGGGGCAGAGCTCCCCACGTTTTGGTGCTGAAAAACTCTGTTAGGAGAGGTACACAAACTCTTACGGATGCATTTGACATTACTCTGACATCGACGGCTTTCTGCCCTCGAACGAATCACTGGGACGCACCATCAACCTGGTCCCTAGGGATTTTCCCATTTTTTTAGGAAAAAGCCCTGGGGACGAGGTTAAAGCACCATGAAGCACTGCCTATTGACGTCCTGTCAGTAATCGATCACGGACACACTAGACACTGTGAAGATTGCAAAGACGTTTGCTTGTGCTAAACAACGCAAGGGGCATTTTGGAAAATTTACGTAGGGGTATCACTATGCCACAGCCGAGTGAAAGACGACCCCCCTCCCCTCCCCCCGCCTTTCAAAACACTTCGCCACCTCTGATGTGTGTGGGGGATGATTGATTCAATAATACTGGAAAAAGGAATGAGTTGAGTCCAATTCGGTCTGTAATCATACGAGTGATTTGTTAAAACTACAGTGAAACCTCTATTAAGCGGACACTAAGCTGGGTCCCGAAATTAATGTCTTATATTTCCCTTTATAACGAACCCCTATTCAACGGACACCTCTATTAAGCGGACGCGGACACTAAAGTAAATTTAAATTATACTTGGCTAATTCCTATTGTTAAAAACCTCTGTTAAGCGGACACTGGACTGAATTCACAATACTAGTATTGGATTACGTCCTTGAAATACGAACTGTAGTCGATTAATAAGGATAAATCAATACATTTAGCGGTCAATAAACCGTAGATTAGACTGATATCTGGCCGTATGATTATCATCCGCCATCGGACTTCATCTAAAAGTTCTTTGGAACTTTATCACAAACATGGCGCACATTTTACAAACTCTATTAAGCGGACACCCTCTATTAAGTGGACACTTGGGAAGGTCCCGAAGGTGTCCGCTTAATAGAGGTTTCACTGTACTTGAATGCGGTCGTCCGATTTGTTTAAGCACGACGAGCATGATTAGAGAACGAATTCAACGACACGAAGTTCCGTTACCAAATTTGTATTATTTTAAGCTTTTTAAAATCCATTCAAGAGCGCGCGAAATTGCACATACTACCTCTAAGGCATGTGAATACTGTCCTACAATGGAAGAAAAGGAAGCGCTTTCATTTTGTCCTGAGTTCAATAATGCACAGGAAAGTCATGCATGTCATTTTTTTCGGTTTATTATCGTTATTTTATTACTATCATTTTTTTCGCAGGACTACGGTTTGTTGAGAACCAAGAAGTTTTGTTACCATGGCAACGTGACGTAACGACTTCTCCTCTCTATGCACATGGGCGACTTAGAAGCTCTTGGAACAGAAAACAGGAGTGGATAAGAAAACAATAAACAGACAACAAAGACAATGGGCCCTAGTCCTGAAACACCAGTGAGAGCTTCTAGCCAGGAAGAACAAAATTAATGAAATTAGAGGTTGACAGTCGATACACATGGAGGGGAGGGAAGGGGGAGGAGTTGGTGTTAAAAATAAAATGACTGACATGTGTGGTGCAATACTATCGGAATTTCCTGTTAGAATGACATTTTCAATTCAAGTAAAATTGGTTAGACTGACACAGTGAAAAATGAAGTCTTAAAATGAAATGAAAGAATGAGAATTTTAAAATATTTTCATTTTTTCATGGTGCTGATGCAATTTTTTGAAAGAAAAAAAAACATCATAAAATCATCACATTTCTGGTTTTTAAGATTTTTTAAAATGTCACGTTAAGGAAATTATCATAATCCGAAGCTAGCTCAATTTCATAAAATGGTACTTTTAGTCATGAAAGACAAGAGGTTGACAAGACCTTTAATAATAGATTATTTTGATAACAGTAATTTGCTCACATACGTATTCCGATATGAATTTTGTCAAACCTCTGTGTCACTTTATTTTCCAGCTGAATTTCAGCTACAAGGACATCAAAGGAGAGATGAAGACTGTCAACCATCAACCTATGACCTATTGTGGTTTTGCTCTTCAAAGAACATCACTAACCATCATGCCCCCACCCCCCACCGCCCTTAGCCTAATGGCATGTAATTTCGAATAAATAATATGATTTTATTCTCAATAATGCCTCCCATTTCCTCTTTGGATGGGATCTTTTTACATACAGCCTTTTTCATCTAAGGAGCTGACAAAGGAGCCTTGCTTTACAATTATTGCAGTTTAAAAAGACAACTAATAGAATCTCCTGGTGTCTCTTCAAAGTCGTTTACAAAAAATATATTTTTAAAATATTACTTATCAAGGAGAGGTAAATGCTCCAATCTGTGGTCAGAAAATCTGGTTCTCATAAATAATAGACATGACATCAGAATGGACTCCAATGTACCAAATTGTTGCATATCTCCCCTCGCCTCCGGAGAGGCACTGTTTATGAAGCTGGAACTGATCAAAGAAAGAACATGACACATGACTACTGGCTAACTTCAGAAGACTCCTTTATGTGTATTGATGCCAATCTTTCCACATCATCCAGGCTGAGGGACCATATCCAAGACTTGAAGTCCTGTTTGCAATGTAAAGAAAGCCATCAAATTAATCAGGATGGCATTTGACACGCTCACTAAATAAAGTTTTTAACAATAATATTGTTGTGCTTTGAAAAAAACTCATGCTATATTAATCCCACATAAATAATGACCTGGGGTTTTCAGATTCAAAGAGCGCCTGTCCATAAAAATCAAACATACTGCAGCAAGGGTGGAAAATTCAACTTGTTTCATATTTTAATGTTGGATAGGCTAGGGTATAATTAAAATCACTTTATGTTGTTGTTGTTTTTTTTTTTGGTTTTGTTCTTTTTTTGTGGTGAAATAGGCTTTTATTTCAGAGAAAAAAGGAATAACCAAAATGCGTTAAAGTTGTCATTTGAGAGGCTCAATTGTTACGCACATTTTAGAGCCTTTTTAGTCAGAATAACTGAGTGATCTTTCACATGCTGATTGTGTGAGAGCTACAGTTTATACAGCAAAGATGTGATGATGACACAACTTCGTTTCTTC
Source organism: Porites cylindrica (assembly GCA_964035525.1). Lineage (NCBI taxonomy): Eukaryota > Metazoa > Cnidaria > Anthozoa > Scleractinia > Poritidae > Porites > Porites cylindrica. Next base: position 11,647,646 of record OZ037786.1, on the reverse strand, counting down.
TGGAAATGGATTTTTTCACTGGAAATGGATGTCAATAAAACTGTCAATGAACATCATACAGCAAACAAACAAACAAATAGACGACAATCTTCTATACTGGTCTGTTCTCTCCAAAGAAAATATGTCAAAATGTTTAAAACATTACAATGAAACCACTTGCTTACAGCTGGTCGTTCCATCTGACACTTGAGTTTTGAACATTTTGTCATCTTTCAATAGTCCACATAAATTAAGAAGAGTACAGACCCAGGAAAACAGCTGTTGGTTTGTTAAACGGCCCGTTAACTATGGCATTCACCAGGTTCCACTGTAAATTAAGTCACTTCCAGTTCCAGTTACATGTATGTCAATTTGGATGTAGAGTGTTACAATGACTTGTGATTGTGGTACATTATAGAAAGAGTAGATTATTCTTATAAGGTGGATTAAAGTGGAAATGTCTTTGAGACATTATTTTACATTTTTAGGGGGTCAAATGTGCAAATATCAATACAGATTTAACCAATTCCAGCACTCAAAATATTCAGACAACATTAATAAGTCAATACCATACAGAAGAATAAAGTTAAATTATTTGCATTTAAAATTGTTAAAAAAAAAAATGGAACTGGAAGTCCATACGAGAGCTATAATACAATAAAAACTAAGGTATTTGGGCTTAAGGTGAGAAATGACTGCACTTGCAAGCACTCCAAGAACAATGATAAACATGTCACAAACCTCCTTGAATTTAGACATGACTCGTTCAGTATCCTGTGCGCTAAAATGACTTCTAAGGAAATTTCTCAGTAGCCCAAAGAAGTCATTATCAGTATCACTGCTAGCTCCATCCCCAAGCTTTTTAATAGAAAGATGAATTTTGCTGCCATCCACAATCTGATATTCACGTAAATGTGACGAGTCTAAGAATAAAAAAAAAAAGATAATAATAAAAAATTAAGTCAACAGTGATTTATTTAGCAATTTAGAAAGCCGTGAATCCATCAGAGAGCGGTTGCGGAAGACACTTCTAAAGGCTATAATTATTTCAGATAGCCTGCCCCAAGCTCTCTAAGTGATGGTGAAATTTGTAAGTTACCAACCCCATATAATGGGGAAAATGGAAACTGGAGAGGAGGTGTACCCCCTTTAATTTTGTGGCAATGATCTAAAAAACACTGACTTGAGGTAAGTTCTAGTGGCAATGTTCCATAAACTGATACACCATACACTAGCTTAAGCATCACCAGTAGGGCCCGTGGAGCGGATTTTCAAGTGGGGGGGGGGGGGGGGGGGGGGGCTAATGCAAACATGTAAGTGTGTGCAAACTAGGGAGGTCCCGGAAAATTTCAGATTTAAGTCTTCTGAAATGGCTATAAATGCATCTAAAACTGCCAAAAGTAATGTGAATTTGCAATTATTTCATTGGCACTTAAAACACCAAGTTACAACCTGACCCCCACGTTAGACCAAAATTTTATGAATAGACTTTGAAGCTAAACCCAACACACACAACGGTTGAGTTTTAAGCCGGATTCTCCGAAGGTGCCAAAGTTGCCTTTTCGATTGTCATTAAGAGCTACAAACTCTTTGGCAACAGCTGGGTGTCCAGTATTGTCAGATTACTAAACCTTATTTGTGCTGTAAGTGACAGATCTTGGTAACCAATCCGAAAAAGTCGGGGGGGGGGGGGGCAAAAACTCCACCAGCCCCGCCACCTGCATGGTCCCTGACCAGGCAGATGAATAGTTTGTCCATCTCTAGTTGGTTATAACCCTCCTTCCTGAGGATTCTTAAATACATAGACATTTGTTTCTGTGATCAGCATTTTTGACATAGACAGACTGTACAGAAAACCTACAATTCTTCTGAAAAGGAACTGCTAAAAATAATGGCAAGTTCTGACAATTGTGAAATATTCTGTATTTTCTCACCATGCATTATAAAGTGCCCACACTAAATGGCTTTTTCTAGAGAACAAACAGTCTAGCTTTGATGAGGACAACGTATGTTGACTCTATAGTTTGTTTTAGCACTGGTTTTAGCCTACAACTGTATTTCACCCTAGCAAAATGGCAGCGTGCAAAGAAAGTTGTGTCCGATAGCCCAGGGCTAGTGGATTTTGTGATTGGACTGGTGAATTCTGTTCTTATCTTAGCTCGCCCAACAGGCAAGTGAAGTTTTTTTGGGAATCCTTTTACTGATGCAAAGGATCCAACTTAAGGATGGACCATAACCTTATTTTCGGGAACATGAAGCATTCATGAAGAGTTGACTCCCCAACACTAACAAACAGTTCTAATTATTGCATTCCCAGTACTTACTGTACATGTACATGGGCAAGCTCTTGTAAGCCAGGCCATCTAATCCTTAATAACGTAAGATTTTGTAGAGTCAAGGGCAAATGAAACAATTCCAAAGAATTAAACTAATTTTTCAGAAAAAAATTAATTAAAAGTAAACTTGTTTGTGCCATATTTTGTGTTCCTTGTGTATTTTTTTGGTGACCTGGGCTGGTCTTGAGATCCTCTGTCTTTATAACCTTCATTAGAGTCCTTTAGCATCACGTTTTTCGTGGGAAACTGCAAACCGCAAAACGGCCTTGCGGTCACGTTTGCAGTTTGCAGTTCAGGTTTGAACCGCAGGAAGGGCTTCCAGCGGTAAGTGAATTACAGCAAGGTTTTTTGCCACAAAAAATTCTACAGCCTCGCGTTTTAAGGTATGAACTAGCTTTTTATATCCGTTTGCGATGTGTTTGTTGGATTTTTGATCTCGAATCAATGAATTATTGCTGATTTTTGGGCTATTAAAGTGATGCACTTCGACTTGATGAAAACCACATGGCGGCCCTAAACAATGAACGCGTAGTTCAAATCAATTTTATATTCCTTTCTGCCGTACTAACTAAGGAAAGTATTCTGTTCCAATCCAGAGTTAAATTTTTTTTCTATCTTGTTACTGAATTCATAACTCAACTCAGTCTCTCTTTAGTTCTTATTTTTAACGTATCACTCCACGAAGTTCATTTTGTTTTGCTTATTTCTTTGAGACTGGTGAACCCAGGCTTCATAAAGCCTTCTGGTTTCTTTTGGGCTCCCTTGCAACATTACAATTCCTATATGTATTCTTGTATTGTATTATATTTTGGCTAAATAAAAATGAACTGAACTGAACTGAACTGAACGCCTTGCTAAAGTTTGGAATCTCGGAAACGCGAAACTGCAAACGCATAACTGCGGTTTGCAGTTTGCGGTTTACCTGATGCTAAAGGTCTCTATTATCACAAATACAACCTGGACACAAATTTAAATAAGTCCGTGTAAAATGTGTAATTTTTTTTTTCTTCAATAGACAGTATGATGAGGCGATTTTTGCATTGTGCAATATTTATCCTAGCTATATTACCGAGCGCTATCACACATGACTGATGTCACTACTCAAATTGTTTCAGTTTGGTAACCAAACTTTATCAAACTCAATCAAACTTAATCGAACGATACAGTTTGATAAGTTTGGTAACAGAATACAACCAAACCAAAAAATTTGTGTCAGAGTTCAATTACATTTGATTCCAAACTCAATCTCAGTAGAAGTTACTCAAATATTCTAAACCATCGCTCAAAATAGACTAGAATACTTTGAAGAGTCAATTTATCAGGAAAGCAGCAAGTAAACTCACAAGTCTGAGATAAAGAAGATTGACTGCCAGACTTTGGCACTTTTTCTTTTTTGCTTTGAACTTTATCCTTGTAGTGAAATATTTCCGTTGATACTCTCTGGATTTCAAGTGATCTGATATGATCTCTAAACAATTTGAGCAAGTTAAGATTTTTTAGACCAAACATGTCAGCAAAACGACTTAAGGTGAAAAGCAACAGGACATTTATACCAAAACGACTTGTAAAAAATGACTCGTCACCTGTATAACGCCCCATTCTTAATCGAATATATGCCACCTTTAACCATCTAACCTACTCTAACTCAATCAAAATTTGATTGGGTTCAATTGCTAATTTTTCGTTTTTTTTTTTTTTTCTGTTACACTGTGGCTGTGTTCGATTACCAAACTCAATCAAACGATTAGGTTCAATTAAGTTTGATTAATAAGGCCCAGTTCAGACACCGAACTTTTCATGAGTCGAACCTGATACATTGAATGAAGTACATGAAAAGTTTGACGTCTGAATCAATGAGGAAGGAATGCCTATTTCAATTTGGAATGGCTCAGCCATTCTTCCCGCCTAGCCCAGCAGCGAATTTCAACTTAAATTTGGAGCAACTTTGGAACAGCTTGATTCAGATGTTGAACATGTCATGTGCCAAACCTAATGCATAAATTATTATACCATATTTTGAAGGCAGTTTAACTCAGAAAGAATTTTTCTCCGTTTGAATTTAGTTGGGCTGGAATTTAGCCTGCGTGGCAGGCGCTTGGAAGTAGTGGGCGCTAGAAAGAAGGGGCGCGCGAGAGGGAGACACGCGAGGGGAGAGAGAGCGCCTGCCTGTATGGCCCCATGAATTAAGTTTGGCTCATGAAACGTTCGGCGTCTGAACCGGGCCTAACGCTCGATTAGGTTCGACTAGCAACATCGGGTTTATGGGATGCCTTTGAACCAACGTGAAATAGTCATAATGTGGTCTATAATTACCTGCTAAGGTTTTTCCCTTGAAAACTAACCTCTGCTGAACAGCAGGGATTCCAAGTTTCTCAGACACAAGATTTTTTATCAAGGAGATCGGATCATTTTCAGAAACCTGTGTATATTGAAAAGAAGAAAAAAAATTAATAAACAAACAACGGGGTAGTGAAAGAACTTCCAAAGCCGGTTTTGGTTTCGATCGGAACCCATGAATCGCCAGAATCGGACGAGATGCGTTATTCGCCTCCTCATTATCTAATTCATAAATTCCTTACCTCTAGTCTAATTTCTTGGCCATTCAATTTCTTTACAGATATCTGCATTATACAGAGAAGAAAGAAGACAATCAAATCGTTTCTCAGAGCTGCAACAAGCAAGTCAAAAATCGTAAGGCGGCTCGGTTACCAAGCAATTCAAGTCATGCAAGAACCTCTTGTTTCCAGTTTTCCTTCGGCGTTTCAAAACTGAAAACCCTGGGGACGAAACGTGTATAGAAGCAAGTCCAGGTGGGTCTACGGGTTTTTTCAAGGGGTTTTTCAAGGTCAATACCTACCGCGTTTGGGTATAAACTACGTCGCCACTAACAAAGGTTTGGAAAAAATACTACCACAGCTGTATTAGATAAAGACGAAAGTTTGTTATATTATGATCAAGGTTGCAATTGCATTGGAGTTGTCATAGCAAAGAAATGACGCCATTAACGACTTACTTTAGAAAGCTGGTTTACTAACTTAGAACAAACGCCACTGAATCGTAGCCAACAGTTACCAGCACCGTACAAACGACTTACTGACGCATGACGAGATCAAGCAAAACTAACTACGAGAGAACGACTGGAGAACTGACAATTTGACTAACAATAGACGACTGTTTAACTGTGACAACAGACGGATCGAAACGCACCAATTACTGATTACGAGTCTTCAAAGCCAATAACATCACGGCTTAACTGACAGACGACCAATAACATCGCGAATAATTGACCAATCAGATCAATATCCAGAGTATAATACCATCAACTGACGTGATACAACTCACTTTGACTCTGGAGATGACTACCGCACAAGTTGTTGAAACGTCAGTCACTGTCAACAACGACAGTCCTATTAAGGACTACGTTCACTTAAACTCAACCTACTTTTGAAATGACTCCTGGGTTCAAACATTTCACACTCAGATATTACCTAATTTACTTGCAGCCGTATTTCTCGGCACACGTGACTGTTCTTCCAAAATCGTTCACGGGACCATTTTCCTCAAGTGAAATCCACGAGAACGTTTTCGAAATATTTTAGGATGAGGTTTTTATGGTATCAATATGGTAAAAACTGGACAATCTTGATGTTCGGCCGTTATTTATAGAAAACCCAACGCTTTTGAAATGCAATTTCACCTTAATTTAGTTTCAATCCTTTTGTGAAAGATCATGGAGAAAGCTTTAGCCGATTACTAGAGGGAAGTTTTTCATTAGCATTGAGGCGCTCTTGTTAGCTGTCTTATAAACATTTTGTTCTTCTTAAACAAATATGCGAATAATTTTGAAACTGCTCGATAGATTGTTTTTTTTTTTTAATTTGAGATTCTTGAAATTAACCGTCCTGAATCGACGAGCCGTTAATGCCGTCCAGTGACGTCACTACCCAAAAACTGGGTAGTAACTTCGATTAGTTAGTTGATTGCCCAAACATTCTCATAATTATGGATAATAATGCCTGAATGAATGCAGTGGCTCATCAACAAACTCGCCAGCGCGTGCGAAAACTTGGGCCTCACAATCTTCCTTACGAAAACCAATGTGAGTGGCTAGTGTCCAGGATGTCAGCAAAGCCCCTGAACTTCAAACTCGGCGACCACACTTTTGATGTAGTCGACGAATTCACCTCGGTTTCACCATCTCCAAGAACTTGAGCCTTGACCCAGAAATCTCCCGAAGAATCGGCAAAGATATGTCTGAAGCTCAGGCTACTTTTTGATGTCAATTTTCATGGTGAAAGTGGAAGAGCGGATGAAAGTTGAATATTTGTGTCTATGATACGATTGTTTTGTTCAGTAATACGATCGAGTTTCTGTTTGTCTTCATTATTCAGAAAGGGTAAGACAATGCGGAGGTCATGGGTAGGCTGGAGTCTGCAGAGAACTCCCAAAAGCCTAATGCTGATCATGAGTCATGGCACCCTATCTTAAGGATTAGTTTGACCCACTTTTTATATTAGCTTCCAGCACTGATAACTAGAAACCTAAGCCGGTGACCCCTACTTTTTTTGGACGACAACTTTTGGCATTAAGCCTGGTTCTCATATGCCGCTGAGCATAGCTGCCGATACTGCTTGCGATATCGTTTCAATATGACAACAGAAGTAGCCGGTAATAGAGGTCAAATCAGTCTTTACCGCCAGCATGCCTACGAAGTTGACTCGAGTTCAACTTCACAGGCATGCCGGAAGGCGACCTGAGAGGTTTTTTGTTGCCGGCGACGTTATGTCCTCATTTATCGCAGGCAGTACCGGCGGCTATGTCGCAAGTAGCTAGGCAGCATATTAGAACCAGGCTCTAGAAAAGGAAAATGCACATTGATTTTAAAAAACGTTCTACGGGGCAGAGTTTTTGCGAAAGTGGAAAAAAGTGCATTTTTATTCAGTAGAAATTTCCTTCCGTATAATTTTTCATTTTCTCTCTGGCGTTTCCTTTCAAATATAACAAAATATTAAAGCAATGAAAATACGGCGTCATGCACCGGACTTGTTTTCTTGTAAAATACTTCGAGTTTTTACGAACTCCCACGCGTGTTTTCGTGCGTGTAAAATCTGAATCCTATAAGATCATGGGTCACTCATGCACTGTGTTGTCTTCCACTGACTGTTGCGTGTACACTTGCAGGCATCCATCAAGTTTGTTTACAGTCTCTGCAGAGAAGAAAAAAATTACACGCGTCCAGGCATTGCCTTTAGGTTTTCCTGTTTTCCTTGAAACATCGCCTTCTGGACTCACCAGAGACAAAGAGACAAAGCGAAGTGCAAAGACAAGATTGTTTGCAGGAGACTGTCGGGAAAATCGACCCAAAGTTTTCAATTTCCTTTCGTCGATCAGGCTTATAAGGACGCTGCACAGAAGCTTTGACGTAAACATGATCCAAACGACGAAATGTAGCCAAGAAGATAAAGTGTGGTTAATTGTATTCGTATTCTAAATTATTATTTTTGGTGCACAACACTTAGAGAGTCATTTCTTTTTTGATCCCTGTCACGATCGATCGCAGTGTAAATGCAAGTATTCCTTTTGAAACTTACGCATTGAGCGGAGAAATTATTGTCTTCCTGAAAACATATAGTTAAAACAGGATTTTACAGTGTACATGGAGTTAGATAAACGCGATTTGTTTTGAGGCCAAAAGTAACCTCGCACAAAAGTATGAAAACTTGCATAAAAGTAACTGAGCACCGCCATTTTTTTTGTGTGTGTTTTTCACTAAGTGGAGTGGGATGGGCGCGCACGATGGACTCTCCACGCGAGAAAACCAATACGAGCCACCTTAAGCAGGACTCCCATGTTCGATAAGGAGAAGGCTTTCGATTACTTGATCATCCTGAAGATAGTAGCTAGAGAGACGAGTCATACCAGGTCAGGGCTTTTTCAACACGGTTCTACAGGCTATGCACGCTAGGATCAGGGTGCCAGATTCTCTATCAGTTCCAACAATATCTTCAGGCGCCCCATGGTGATAAAGATCATGAAATCTTTTATCATTTTGTCGGACCATTAGTTAACGTCCCATTAATTTTACAATTAATTATTCATTTATATGATAGCACTTAAGAGAAAGCGCTTGTCATCCAGTGCAGGGATTTCGGATAAACCACATCGATGAGTAAAGTTTCGGAAACAGGCCAAGGGGATCAAGCCGAGCCCTTAAACATCTTGGGTGGATACAAACGGGGCTCCTGGAGAGGAAGGAGCAACAGCGCCTGTTGATTGGAAAGATTTTAATTTCGTCAGATGTGGATCCGAACTGAACTCCTAAGATACGAGATGCTGATCATTTCTCAGTAGGTTGGTGCCTTACACCGCAACATTAGGGCTTGAGAGGATGTTCTCGAGAGGCACCCCCTAGCGGAGCGAATTACCAGTTGCATACGAGACAAGGTGGACATCCTAGTATTCAGTCAACCGTTTACAGGCATGTATAAGCGTAACAGAGATTCCCCTGAGTTGCCCCAACTACATCACCGAGCCCCCCGCCACACTCCTTTGCAAAGTAATTGGTCAGCCTCTTAATGTAATGTCCGTATAGTTCTTTCCATAATCTTCTGTGGCGACCAGCTCACAGATTATTTAGAAACAAAACCAAACATAATTTAATTTAAAAACAAAACAAAACAAATACAAAATACAAGGGTTAAAAATATAAAGGTCAATTTTAAAAAAAACGAGGTATATAAAAACAAAGGTAGATAAAAAAGACCGATAAGTGAAATCTAAGTAAGACATTCGACGCAAGAATTTCTGAACATGTCAAGAGAAACAAAAAAGGCATTTTCTATATATTGACACAAGGCCCGTAAAAACAAGTTATTCCGGTGCCGCTCTGCTACTAATGTTAGTTTGATTATAACCTTAAAATATTGTCTCTCTAAGTTCGGCTCCCACGGTTGTGGACTTTATGGTTTTGCGATCTTCTGTATCTGCCTTATTCCAACAAAGAGTATCATGGTATGTTTATGACCCCCAGATAGAAAATTTGACACTGTTTCGGGGGAACTCATAACATTTCATACCCGTCACATAGCTTGTCATTTCTTTTTTACCCTGTTCTCGAGAATAGGCCATTTTCATGATGACGTCATTTTACTATTACGACCAGAATCCTTCAGGGCTTTGCTTTCTTGCGCAAATAAAGGCATTTGTTATTCAAACCTCGCTGGGATTACCACATTTGAATATGGAAGGATAAACGAAAAGGATTCTGGTCGTAGTAGTAAAATGACGCCATCGTGAAGCGCAAATCGTTTAGATTGGGCAGATTTTTATTTGGGGCTCCAGTTAAAGTAACAGGTCCGTTTTTGAGGTTTGATTTGTGCCGTGGAAAAAAAAAAATGTTTCCGGCCAGAATTGAACTGGCGACCTTCCGCGTGTCAGGCGGACGTGATAAACACTACACTACGAAAACTACCGTATATAATAAGGGTAGGGTTCGAGGAATAATCGGTATCTCATCCCTCGGACGTACACGCAAATTTATACCCCAACTGTGGTACAAGGGGGGTAGGTGGGGTGGATGGAACCCCTCCCCGGAGTTTTTGATATTCTGCAGTATTTTAAAATGATTTTACCTTTGGTGGAAAACCTTTGATCTCCTTAACAAGATGAGGTATATTTTAGGGGTGGTGATGCTGCTGGAGGCCTGTGACGTCACCAATAATGGTCGCCATTTTGGTTTTTGCCAAGAATAGAAATCAGGTTAAAACCGCGAGAAATGTTTTTTTTTTGCTTTATATGAAAAATAAAACACACAGTGTAAATCAGCACTCCGCATTATTTTAGTTACAAGAAGACAGAAAGCCGCTTTTCTAAGGTGACTACTAAGTCTTTGGTCTCGGGAACAGGCTCTTAGGAGTCAAATGAATTAGGCGAGAGCACTGAATTGCCTGTGAACTTTGACCCAGGATCTACGCTGGTCTGCCGACCGTGTGACTCTAAATCCGGGAACTTGAATAAGACGAGTGTAAGAAAAAAGTCCAGAGGTGTGTATCTGCCAATCGGCTGAGTGTTTCCGAGTGATCTTTGGCTTGTGTTAAACGTCAGAAGATTATGCGCGGTTGTGGATAGTCTTATCAGTGCCACCAAAGTGTGTGTGAGGTATCTGGTCGCGTGGTTGAGCTGTTTCGTTAAAATATTCTGTGCCAACCATAAAAACGTTTCTTCGGTGTTTTAAAAGATTAGCTGATTGTACCTTGAAAAGCAACTCTCAACTCAGGAAAATTGTTTCTAGGTCTAGTTTCAGCGGGCTCTAATGGCTTTTAACCAAAAGGCAGGTTTTGCAGATACGAACTTAAGGTAAAAATTTGTGTAGTATGTTTCATTCAGTTTGTTGTCTATTCCATGCGAAACCCTGTCGTTTATCGGACCGCGAAGAAAGTAGTGTTTTGCTCAACTATTTAAGTTGTTATGTAAGCCTTAAACAGGCACGTTTTCGCTGCAGTTCACTCAACTTTAAAATTTCTAGACTGAAATGACACTAGTTTGAAACTTCAAGGAGTCAGATTACTGAATAAATGTTCTAAAATTTGCGTCATTTTAAATTTAGACTCGTTGAACTGCTTCTAGTAACTACTAACTTACTGCCCAGAGTCAGATGAAAGCTTTTAATCGGCCTTTGAATGAAGTTTTATTGTTTTAAATTGCCAAGTAGTAGAATGAGTTGACTATTTTGCTAACCCGTTTTTTTTTTTAAATCCAGGTACACATAAAGCGAAAAATACTTGCTCGGCCCCACTTGGTATTTTATAAAATCGAGAGGTTGGCTAACATGTGCATAACCTTTAACAATAGCAGTGATGCCATGACGACATCATTTATTACAAAAAAGGAATCAGAAGCATCCGCCATTTTGGATCGCCCATTTTAAGTTGTTTTAACGTATTCCATTTTACTTGAAATTTTCCACTAAAGGTAAAATCGTTTTAAATTACTGATCTGAGTATAAAAGGATGCATAAGAAGCAAAAAATGGAATAAAAAAGGCTTCAGTTGTCAGCCAACAAATTTCTAGCCGATGAGTAAATTTTCGCGAAAGAATTTATTGTCCAAATTTTGACCAGGTGGGGAGGGGGACTAGGTTGTTCATAGGGTGTGACTAAAACTGTGACTAAGCAAAAGTAAGTTAAGGCCTTAGAAATTTATTTCCGAAAATTTTGTTCTAAGGCGAATGCAACAAAATTCGACCTGGATTTTTACTCCAGCAACTCCGTTGGTTGCCTCTCTGTTGTTGTTGTTGTTGTTGTTCTGCGCCAAAACGAAATGCAAAATATGTCTGGAACTCCCTTCCCTACCCTAATGAGTTTTTTTTTTTACCCCTAGCCCAGAGTCTGTACGGATGGACGGAGTACACTGACGTCATAACCAAATTTTCTGGCATCGACAGGTTTGAAAAAGAAATTAACTGCAAAACCGCGGGCGACAATCCTGCATGTTGTCAGGTTTACTGAAGAAGGCAGGTATGGCCAGCCGAAATATTGTTATGAAAAAGCCGTATGCGTTGTTATGATCAGCTTTGATTTGGACATCTTTTTTTTTTGGATCGATAGGTTTCAATTTTCTTTTACTTATGGGGCTCGGCGCGGACGCCCTGCTAGAAAGAAGGAAATCAGGCAAGTGTAAGAAATATCTTTGTAAACTCGAAAATACGGAAAAATCGATATTTTTTAGTGTGAAGCCCAATTTTAAAAGTGATATTCAAAACATTTTTAACTGCCTTTTTCACTTTCACGCACGACAAATGGATCAAAGATTGGGCTTTTCCTTAACGGAATAAGTCTTAAGTTTGAAATTTGGTGAATGGGAACCTTTTTTTTTTGGTTTGAAAAATAGGTGTACAATGTGTGCTTAAAAATGGCGCATCTTAGGCGAGTGACGTATTGTTTCGAGACCTTGTTGTTCTTATGCAAAGTTTTTATTTTGCAAGTCTAATTTCGATAAGAATAAGAAGAAAAAAGAGGTTTGTATCAGAACAAGGTCAAACTCGGCCTCGCACTCAATTAAAGGCTAGGTTACTAACTGAGCAACTGAAAAATGGTCTATTCTTGAGGCTACATTACTCGGTCCATTATTACCGCCTCGCAAATCTTCCTATTGTTATTTTGACAATGTTTGTAAAATATGTTTTTCCTTCGCAAATTTGCGCAATACCTCGCTAGCCTTATATATCCTTATTCATTCGGCCTCTGTTTTATCTTACATAGATTCAAATCAAACAAAACAAATAAACAGTACAAAATTTGTTAACAGTGGTTTCCGTAGTGTAGTGGTTATCACGTCCGCCTCACACGCGGAAGGCCGCCAGTTCAATTCTAGTCGGAAACATAGTCGCTTTTTTACGTTTTTTTATTTTGTCTCTTGTATATTAAACAAAGAAAAAAGAAAGTCTTTTATTTCGGGTGGCCGGACTAACCGTATCAGATTTTTGAGTGTCTGTGAATGAGTGATTAAATTAATATATTAAGAAGTTTTGATGTGTGTAAGTAAGTGATTTAATTTCGGATTTTCGGATTTAATCAATATTTGGTGTTTTTGTAGTGCAGTTCTCCCGCGCGCGAAACACGAGCGGAGAACCATGGGTAAAAAAAAAAAAAAAGGTTACCTGTGTATCCAAAAAAGTTTTGGTAGTCGCGTGACCGCACGTCCGTCCACCCGTTCGCCCGTGCGTCCGCACCACACATGGAAAGCAACGTGAAATATTACGTTTTCTAGCTAGTATGTGAGCTTGTAATCTGTGTTCAACTTGATAATAGAGATTCACATTACCCGTATCTCGGGCTCAACTGTCAACCTATCGAGGTCACAGATTGAGGTTTTCCGCTGACCAATTATAAGCTTTTAATTGATCACAGACTCAAGTTTATATTTTTCAAAAGTCATATGGTCCTTTTCTAAAGTTAAGTATGGACTTTGCACTGGTCCCAAGTTCATTAATTGTCTGAAGTAAGTTATAAATACATAAACAGAAGCTTCACTTTTAGTTCTGGCTAAATCTATATACATTAATGTAGCTAAGAATGCTCATTATCATCATCGTCATCATCATCATCATCATCATCATCATCATCATCATTATCATTTATTTGCCTCGTTTAAATACAGTGCACTTACGTTTACAGCAACATCATTTGGCGAGGACACCTCATATCGCTCAGGAAACTGTCAGGTTTACAACAGAAGCCACCACTAATGTAAATATATTTGCAAGTGAAATACATGCTGCGCCTTTGCGGCTTAGCCACTTCAGGATGGTTTAATAAAAACTCTAACAACTTTATCTTAAAGCTAGGAAAGCTTTGTAAACAAGTAATAGTTGCCGGAAGAGAATTAAAAAGTTTCGGTCCTTGGTAGAGAATTTTGATGCCTGAGACTATCCTCCTGTCGGGCTTTTGATCGTGCGAAGTGACCCCGGGGTCGGGACATTTGACTTTGACCGACAGAAGCCTGGTATCAATTCAGAAGCGGTTACCAAGTCCGTCCCTCGAGACTTCCTGAAAGTCACGCTGTTGGAGAAAGGTGTGAAGTTTTCATTTGTTTTAATCGCCATAATCCGACGCTGGTGGAGAGAGAAAATACTTAATTGCAGCAAGTAATTTAACGGAGCTTACGTTTAGTAAGGACTTACTTTTGAAATGTTCTTTTAATTCGTTTTATACAGTATTATAGTATTGCTTGTTTAGATTTTTCCCCCTGGGTTGGGGGCTTTTTTGACACTTTTGATTGACCTTTCGTTTCCCACCCTGTCAAATCCCCACCCCTTGCCCGCACTCCCCCCCCCCCCCACGGGGTTTACATTGATAGGTGCATAAGTGATAATAGGATAAATTAGCACATAGTACAAAGTTAGTTTAGCTTTTGAAGATAAATAAACAAGAGACCTGAATATTATACCATCTGATTCAGCGATTTGTTTGCATACGAAGCTAATATGATGTTTCCAGGTTAGATGCTCCTCGAGATATGCACCAAGAAATTTTGTTACATTGCTTTGTTTAAGAAACTGAATTCCCCAAAACAGAGGAAGTTGTAGTTATGTTTCATCTGCCTCGATTTAAGGACAATATAATCTTATAATCTCGACAGAGGGTTTATTAATTACATTTTAGCCAAATATCAAAATCTTGCAATTCGTCATTTGGTACATATTCTAAAGTGCAGTTGGGATCTGAGTGAGAATAAAGGATACTGATGTCGTCAGGAGAAAGCAGAGGCTGAGTTAATTTAGAAGCCTTAGGAAGATCGTTTATGTAAAGTATAAAAAATAAAGGACCTAGAGTGGAACCTTGAGGGACACCACACTTAAAGGTCTGCATTGGGCCGGGAACAAGTTAGATTGAATTGGGTAGACTGTTGGCGGCAATTAAGAAAAACAGCTTTTGATCCACTGCAGAGCTGCACCACAAATACGGTAATGTTTCAACTTACCAAACAGGATTTGATAGTCAACAGTGTCAAATGTTTGGAAAGACCCAAGAAAACACCTATAGTGGTTTTATGTTGATTGGTTGTTTTGTTTATTAAGTGAATAAACGCAAGTGATGCCGACACTGACAGCAATAAAATATTTCGAATGTTTCAGCAAATTCTACTTCTAGGCGGTTGTAGTACATAACGGTTTAAAAAAAAAAAAAATGTAAAAACAGGTAGCAATATATGACATTGGTCTATAATTTATAGAGTTCATTAAGACGGAATCCATCAAGAAATCGAGTAATTTTAATTTACAGTGAACTAAAACCTTGTACTAGAATAATTTAAACAATATCGTACTCTGTTTGTACATTTTTAAAGGGCTATAGATGTAATTAGTTAACTGTAATAACACCAAAGAAAATTTTATGGGAGAAATGTCAAATTTTATAAAATGACATCTTGCGCATGAAATTTTACTTGTAGTTTTCACAATTCTTTTGAAATTTGACATTTATTTTCTCAGGCTCCAATGAGAAATATTCTTTGGTGTTATTACAGGTACCTAATTCTAGCCCTTGAAAAATACAAAAAAATATGCGATATTGTTTAAATTAATTCTGGTACAAGGTTTTTGTCCGCTGAAAATTGAAATTACTCAATTTCCTGATGGATTCCGTCTTAATTAGTAACGTCTATATCAATATGGCTGCAAACGGCTTAGTAAAAGAAAACGAGGTCCCTGATCATGAATTCTCTGTCGTAAGCAAGAGGCAACATTTCCAAAGCAAGCACTCTCTCCCCATAGATAGATAGATAGATAGATAGATAGATAGATAGATAGATAGATAGATAGATAGATAGCTTTATTCTCAACAGAGAGCCTAAAGGTACAGGTGTTTACAACGATAACAAAGATTACAGTGCAATAAACCTATCACATCTGACATCTGGCCTGGCCTCAAACTTAAAATCCAATAGGTGGCATGTCTCTGAACTTGCTCAACTTTAAGTTTTAGTAACTTCTGAGTAGAAGGCCAGACTTCAGTAGCGTAACAAAGGTGGGGCTTCACAATCACTTAATACAGGAACCTTTTTCTGCCACTTTAGTTAACATGGGACATGATCTCTTCAGCAGACCTAGAAGTTTGTTTGCTTTTGCTGTAATCAGGTGTGGATGTGAGTACCAGGTAAGTCTGTTCCAAATATCTATACTCAGATCCTTCTCCTTACACATGCAGTACCTTTTCAGGCCCTAAAATAGTCTTGAAGTAAAGGCTTCTTCTTACGCGTTACAGATAGAAATTTGCATTTAAAAGCATTTAATCGGATATTATCATCATGACTCCACGAGTGGAGGTTTGTCAGAGCTTGTTGTAGTCGTTCACAATCTGCTATGGACGAGAGAGAACTGAAGAATTTTGGATCATCCGCGCAGACAGCAGATTGCGTACCTTCCGGTGGAACACCTGGCAGACCATTCATAAAACTGGGCCAAGTAGGCTGCAAGAGGAACTCCTGGTGGGAATGGGACCCACTGCGAAGTAACACCATCCAAAATGACCCTTTGAGATCTTCCACTTAGGTAATCTTAGGTAATCTTAGGGATCAATGGAATCGAAAGCTTTTGCAAAGTCCAGGTCGATTTTTTGACAGAGGCTTAAATTCTTCTTCTTGATGGAGGGAAGTGGTATTAAGAACACGTAAAAGCCGTGTAACTCAGGAGCGATTTCGCAAAAAGACTTGCTGGAGAGGACTGATGAATTGCTTAACATGATTGTACAGTTTAATACAGACACGACGTTCCAAGAGTTTGCTTACAATGTATAACAACATGACATAACATACCAGCAGGTTCCAAAATGTGCTAGGCTGGCATTGGCTTTCCTTCATTCAGACGGTATGCGATCAGTTCGTAAGGAGAGGTTAAAAAGTGCACAAAGACTAGGTGCAATCTACTTACTGCATTCTTTAAGGAGGCGTGGAGGAATGTTTTCAGAGCCGTATGCTTTAGAGGTATCCTAAAGTCGCTAAACAGTTCGCAACTTCGTGAATATAGATGGTGATATGTCGGGCATTTGCAAAACTGATTTATGCTGACGCGAAAGAACAGAAATATCGTTATTTACAACGAAACTCGGAGGAGGAAAGATGAAAAATAAGAATTAAAATTTAAAGATCCGCTTTTTTTCTGCTGTGGTCGTAGCCTCAATGCCATTATAGGTTATCACGGACTTTGGTTTGGCTCGGCGGTGCAGAACAGGTTTATGATAACTCCAAAATAGTTTTTGATTCTAAGAAAATACGCCTTCAATTTTCTTCAAATACAGGCGATTTTTACTTCTAACCAGACAAAAAGAAGTCTCTCAACCAAGCTCAGCTCTAGTCAATGTCTCCTGAAAGTACAAAAGGGGTATGCGCCAGGAGTAATCGAAGATCTTCAAAATTCCAGCGTTTGAAATCTTATGTGTATCGGCGAACAGGCTTACGAGGCTTAAAATTAAGAGGACAGTGAATTCTGAATATCTTACCCAAACTGCTCCATTGATGAAATTTCCCTACTAGCAGAGGTCTCTCACGACGAGTTCTGGACAATTGCCAGACAAAAGAGGCCTAACCTACTTCCAGGCATGTGATTTGAGCCAGCAGGAGAAAATTATCACCGAATACGAACTGCAGGAGAAAATTATCACCAACCAGCTCACAAAATTTTTTATCCACCACTTGATTCCCAGTAAATAACCAAAGACACCTGTAGATCGGTAGACCAATCAATAGAGGGTAAATACATCTCCTGCCAAATCAATGCGACTTGACTCAGCGTTGCCTTGAAGAGAAGAGTTCAATTCATCTACAATCTCTAAGGAGGAACCAGACGGATGACATAAAGTGAACAAGATCACAGAAATACAGTTCGGCGTTTCAATTTCAACAATTAACGATCAGTACAGTGTTTTCTTTCGCAAGATCCAAATGGTAAAAGTTCTGTAGGCCACTTTTAATAGCGACGAATACTTGGCCACCGACTCGTCCTTCTCTATCCCTTCGATAGATAAAGTATCCTGAAAGCGGCTCACAATCCATAACAGAGTTTTCGAGCCATGTCTCACAAACACAAGTTACATCATAATTCCCTCTGTAAACTTAAACTGCTGTAGTAGGGTAATCTTGCAAACTTTTGAAGCGACTGAATCATCACCGAGAGACACAAAAGCCAGGTTCTTCGAGTTTAGGTGCAGAACACTTACTCCTTTCAGAAACAAACTGCTGACCAGGGCCAGAGTTAGATGATACATCCATGAAAATCGTAATGTCAATGTATTGGTAGGGTTTTATGGCAATTGGTATGTTGTTATTATCATCGAGAAGTGAACGATATTAGTAAAATCACGGGTAGCCAAAGCTCGAAATATGAGCATCGGCGAGCACCGGCATTGTTGCGTAACATTCGAATTATAAGGATTTGTATGGGGGGAAATTGTCGTTTCTGTAACCTACGAAAATGAAAAGATTTCAATAAAAAACAGCTTACTTTACATAAAATGTATGTTACATCTCTCCTGTGTGGTCCATAGGCCAATTTCTGGCCGTTCTATAGGTTGTACTGTAAACGGTTTTCCCTCTCTATATATATGGTTTGCCAAGGTTGGGGACTTCAGCGTAGCGGCCCGACGGATCCACCGAAGGAAAACGGCCGTAAATTCGCTCCAACGGCTCCAATCGGCTCCAAACTCCGCTTAGGTAACACACGTTAGTTCTGCTTTCCTTTCGTGATCTTGCGGCAAGACGCATTTGCGCCGAGAGTGAATCAAAGGTCGCCAATCTCTGCAGCTTTTCCCTTCTGAAGCCATGGACAGAGCCTTGATTTGAACTCCACGTTACCGTTGAAAGATAGCGACACAGCCCTTTCTCAAGGGTATTGTTGTCAACGGGAGAAAGAGACAGTCTCCCACTCCTAGTGTGAGTAATTTGATGAGTTTCAGGCAATTTTGCAATTTTTTTCCTTTCTTGGTGCTCTGTTTCCCACCCCTGGGAACGCAGGAAGAGACAATTTCCCACCCCCGATCTCCTGGTCGACCTCATATACGTTTTTTTATTTATACATCTTTTTGAGAGCAATGTTGATTTCCGCACAATGGCAAAACGAGACATGTTCAAGACTTTTGTAAACGTTTTCTGAAGTTTATTGAGAGAAGGATAATACATCATGATTAGTAGTTAAAAAATAAACAATAAAAAGGAAAAAAAAATCGTTAGCGCCTTCGCTGGGGTAAGCCAAGGAGAGGTGAACTTGCTCCTTTGTTTTCAGCGAGAGTGATCCTGAATGCACCTTTTAACTCAAGATCCGTGGACCTGTTTGATACACTTAATTGGATTCCTTTTTATAGGGAGTCGCACATAAATCGATACGCACTCAGAGACTTAAAGGAAACACTCCTAATTATATGAATGAACTTCTAGTTACAAATTCTAGCATGCATATGAGGAATACAAGATATTGTACTTTAAATTTGCTCTGTTCTAGATATAATTATGCCACGGAGGGTGGTCGTTCTTTTACAGTTCGTTCTATTAAGGATTGGAACTCTATACCAAGATCTCCGTGAGAGTTTTGGACAGCTACTCACGTTTTAAATAAAGCCTTTTTAAAGACATTTTTGGTTACTCAGAAAAGAGACTTAAGTTTTTAACAAATATAAGTTTTGCATCTTAACTTATGACGATATTGTGTATATTTTAATCTGTATCTATAGCATTTTTAATACATTTTTATAACTAAAGTTATGATTAGGCAGAATTAGTGAAAGTATTTTTAATTTTCCAAGGGCCACAGGGTTATCACGATCTCGTAGCGATTTAACCACTGTGCGAAAGTTAGGAAAATTAAGTCCACCGCTTGACAGAGATTGACATATAACTGGATCTTTTTATTTTATCTTTTTTTAATTTGTTTTTCCACAAAAACTTTATTTATTTTTTCTTGTACCCTTTTAATAATCATTTTAGGAGCACGCAACATAGAGGCTGCATAAACTAATTTGGATAAGCCTAGGGTCTTAACCAACATTATTATTCATTCAAAATATTTCCCCGATTCTGATTGGCTAAAAGCACACGCATAATTTACCATAACCAGCTACTGATGACCAAATTTGGAATAACTTTGCAATTAATCAGCCGATGACGTCAAAAGTGCAGCTTTCTTGCAGGTTAATGGACCGTTAACCGAGAAGACCTGGGAACGAGGTTGAGTTGTTTTGGTTGTGAAAGCAAAAATGACGGACATTTCAATCGTTCCAAGAATAAGAACTAGGCGAAATAAAAGCTAAAAACATGGCAAGAACAGCAAGAAGACAACTCGAAGGGCGACATCGGTTATTTGGAGTATATTTGAGGAGCTGAACTTGCCTAGTCCCTATACGGAGTCTTTCCAAACCTTCTCGGTCAATGCATTTCGGTGACGTATCCGAGACGAACGGCCGGGAGACGCCTAGACAATCTCGGAGTGCGCATGCGTGAGCATTTTTGAAAAGTTCCCGCGCTCAACTGAAATAATCTATAAATAACTTTGCGCGTGAATATCCTTCGCTTAAAGATCGGCACTAACCTGGTTTCTGTTTTCAAAGAACAAAAATATTACTTTGAATCGGAAAGAATACTACTGTATAACGTGCCAATAATTTCTCTTTTAGTTCATTTTCAAATGAACCATTAAAATGATATTTCTTTATTGATAAAAAGATTTATGCTACGCCAAAAGTGACAAAATATCAAAGATGCAACTTTATAATTCAAATCCACCAATTTACTATCAAGATCGATAAAATTAACATCAATTTGCTTTTTGAATGTGTCAAGATTGTAGAATTTAATTTCAATTCCCACGTGTTTCATGTCATGTATCAAGAGACACGTTTTCTAAATCAAGATGCATGTTTTTTTTAAATCAAGAAGGGAGACGACAATTTTTGATCGGTTTTGTTTCCGAGAGGGACTGAAACCAAGCACACGGGTTGGAATTCAAGGTTTAAAAGTGTTGACGGGCCTGCACGACTCCTGCAGTTCGCAAATAGATTGGTCTTAAAACCTTTGTAGTTTAGCTCTAACTTGAGTGTCTTTTAGGGATTTTCCTTTGCGATATGAAATGAGGGGAGGTTCCTTAAAGATGTCTCTGAGATATGGTTGGATCTGTATAAGTTGCCATTTTCCCATGGGTATGTTCTTGAGGTTGGGCAACGCAGGGTGGTATTGCGTTACAAAGGGTAGTATTTTCTTACGTACATTTTTGTTTCTCTGTTCTAGTGCTTTCTTTCTGTCTGGGAAAATGACCTCTGAGAGATGTTTTTCTACAGTTGTAGCTAGGTAATCTCTATTCTTAAGGCGTGTTGGAAAATTCCTCATGTTCTCTCAAAAAGTGATTTCAGAGGAATTTGTTCTTAGAAGCCTTTTGTAACGCCTGGTCGGTGACACGAATAGAAATTCGTGTATTGGAGTGTCTCTGTAGGCTTGAAGTGTGTACGCACGTCAAGGATAGAATCCTTGTCGAATCTGACACCTTTGTACACCTTCGTGACCAAGAATGTAGTCTCTGTTTCTGATATTTCAGCCGTGAATTTGATTGTAGGATGGAAGTTGTTTGCCTTTAGAAGGAATTCTTCTATTTCGTATCTGCTTGTGTCCCATACTGATATAACGTCATCAATAAACCTTTTCCAAAAGATGGGCTTAATGCTGCTCTGTCTGAGTATTTCTTTTTCTATTTTGGCCATGAAGATGTTAGCAAAGGCTACGGCCATTTTCGTGCCCATGGCTGTTCCACGAATTTGAAGATAATCTTTCTCGTTAAATTGGAACGAGTTTTCTAGTTTAGTATCAGACTAAGCATTTCGCTTGAAAACCTTGCAGGGATGCACGGCATGCAGTGGTAATACCCTCTCGTTGTGGTATGTTTGTGTATAGGCTTATGACGTCCATTGAAACAAGCACTTTTAGGTAGTTTAATCCTCTCGATGAAGTCGATAAAGTCTGTCGTATCTTTAAGATACGAAGCTTGTAGTTCTGCTATTGGCTGAATAAGGTGGTCAACAAATACTGAGATCCGTTCTGTAGGTCCGGAACACCCTGAGATAATAGGTCTTCCGACAGGTGCCGGTTTGTGGATTTTAGTATGTGTGTAAAAATACTGGGATTTGCGGCGGATCAGGCGTATTAGGGAGAGCCATTTAGCCGCCGTTTAATCAATGTGGCCTTCTGAGAGCAGTGTTTTAATAAGTTGTTGAGCTTTTTTGGTTGTAGTTTCAACCATTGGTTTGTCTAGAGGTCGGTAGATATGAAGCAGAGCCTGACCTTCGTTTAGTTTGTCTTGTCTGCTCATCAATACGGTGGTGTTACCTTTATCAGATTTCTTAAGAATAATGCTTTTCTTGCGCGATAACTCTTTGAGAGCTTGGCGCTCTCCTGTAGATATATTATCTTTTGGCTTGTCAAATTCAACACTTGCGAGCTCTAATTTTACCTCCTCTAGGAAGGTCTCCAGAGTTACTGATGGCTGGCCTGGTGGTTCCCAGTCCGACTTCACGTGGAAAGGATGAGGTTCGTTTTCTTCCCCGTGAAATAATATTGTAGTCGCATTCGTCCCGCACATTGATTGAAATCCGCGAGAAGCTGACGCCTGATAAGATTTTCTTTTGTCACGGGTTTAGGGATAAACTTTAGCCCACGCGATAGTAGAGTAATTTGCTCATCTGTCAGTTGTTCATTTGACAGGTTTTTGATGTACTGTTTGCGTGACTCAATGGCGTTACAAAAGCGCTTTTTGTCTTTGATTTTTCTCCGCTCTTTTCTTTCGCGGTTTTGGCCGCTTTGTTATCTCTGCGGTTTATAGCTTTCCCTTTTCCCCTTACTTCTAAGGAGTCTAATAAGAGACAAGAGTAAGATTCACTTTGTTTATTCGCACACACTTGTGATCTCATTTGTTCTAATAATACATCGACTTCGCCAATCTTGGTCTTCAATTCTTCGGCTAGCTCGTTTACATTGTCATCTTTGTTGACAGTTTTCTTTCTAGCCGGTGATTGCGTTTTCTGGTGAGACGTCTGCTTAGTAACAGTGTTCCTGTTCCTGCGAGATTTATACTGTTCGAGTTTACGAAGCTTGTTTCTTAATCGTTCTGCGCGCCTGTGGTGATATTTCACAAGCGCTCCTACGAGAGCCTGTTCTGCTTTCTTTCTGATCAGGCCTATCTCGTTCTTAAATCGCCGCCTCAGTTCTTCGTCAGATGTTGACACGTTTGAGGCCACATTAGCGCGAGATCTTGTGCTGATCGAATGATTCTTCTGACAAGTACTCTGGCACATTTTTCGGTTTCAGTCCCTCTCGGAAACAAAACTGATCAAAAGTTGTCGTCTCCCTTCTTGATTTTAAAAAAAACATGCATCTTGATTTAGAAAACGTGTCTCTTGATACATGACATGAAACAAGTGGGAATTAAAATTAAATTCTACAGTCTTGACACTCTCAAAAAGCAAACTGATGTTAATTTTATCGAT